>JAOXXN010000065.1:29395211-29406440 GCA_026770055.1 Myrmophylax atrothorax | reverse complement strand
ATGCAGGCGACTTCCTAGCACAGAGGAGCTGCCTGTGAGTGCAGGAATGTCCATTGATAGTTCACTTGGCAAAGGATTGATGTGAGGCTGGAAGAGCGAAAATGAGGTAGAAGTGTTAGCAGCTGTCACCCTGACTGCACTGTACAGCTGGAGGGGAAGACATACAGCTGTGCTGGTGCAAAGGCAGGGGAGAAGTGATGGGACAAGTCAAGCCATGTTTGCAAGTGGCTGTGATTGATACCTTCTCAAAGGAGGATACCATGGATTAATGGGCCCCAGGAGAAGGGGTGGAGACTTTAATGGTACTTTGTGTTCACGTTTGATTGGCTTAATATGAAGGAGGGCAAGACAGTGAAACTTGAGGATTGATAACTTAAAAGCTTCTGCTTTTTATTCCTGTTCAGTAAATTCTCTGTCTCTGAAGCCCATAAATGTTTACTTTGCTATTGGTCTTTAAGTTAAGCTACAGGAGCAGCAGCATAGGGGTCCCTAAGCGAAAGAACCTCTGCAGTTTCTTCAGAGAAGAATCTAAATTGCAAAAGCTTGGGTGCTGACTCTAGTATACTGATTTTTAGTGAGCATATTTCAAGTCAGCCTATTTCTGACATACTTCCTACCTTTTTGATATGCACCCTAGTTCAGATTTCAGTCTTTCCCACTCAGTCCTGGCATTCACTGGTTGGAGTGGAGTAATGGCTGGCACACTAGACTGCCAGGTCGGTGCTAAGGGGTTCAGGCTGGGCAAACACACTCTGCTTGGGCAACCATCACAGCACAGAGGAGAATAATAACTCTGACCTAGGATGTGCCATTCTGACCATGTGTGGTCCATCAGGAGGAACTATTGCAAGGCACTAAATGAAGGTTTGATAGGAAAGGCATGGAGCTGGCAGCTATTCAATAACAGAGCGCTGTTTCTGGCATTGCCAGCTCAGTTTCAGCTTGTATGTCAGCTGTCACAAGACTGTCCTTAATGCCCTGTGCCATGATGTTGAAAAACTGTTCAACTAATAAAAGTATTGCGAAGGGAAACTGTAAATATCTATACCACTTAATGGCAATAAAGTACTCATAATATCTTAATATTCTAATGTACATAATGTATTATATATATTATAATGTTTGCAATATGATTCTTAAGTGTGGGGTCTTGATTCATAGTACATCTTAGGAAGATGCTTTCTTAGGGGCTTGATAATTTCTAGGCTGATGATTACAAGTTAATTCAAGGATGGCTGAACAGAAAGCATGCTGTCAGTAAATATCACAAGCAAGCACAAAACTTTTGGGACAGTGATTCATACTTTTTGACTTGGGCAGGAAATAAAGAGCTTTTTCTTAGCAGCACTCCTGGGTGTTGGGGTCCAACTCCATTCCCCACATTCAAGGAGTGCAACTGGCTAGCACCCACCATCTCCATGTTTGAACGTAGTGGCCACTGTTCCCTTGTGCAGCCACCAGAACTGTACTGGAGAAACCAGACAAAGATTTACATGTGCAGCTTTGTGTGGCAAGTTTTATGTTTTCTGAACTCTGGCATCTTTGCCAAACATTAAAGAAAAGCCTGATTCCCGTTTTTTCCCCCCTTTCTCTCTCTCCCTCAGGATTATACCCGAGTGGTGAGTCCAATCATTGATGTTATCAGCCTGGATAATTTTGCCTACCTGGCAGCATCAGCAGATTTGAGGGGAGGTGGGTATAATGAGTGGCTTGTGTAAGTTATGCCTGAAAGATGGTGCATGAAAAATAAGCTATGTTCTCTTCAGCTTCCCAAGAAAACAGAGTGATGATCTTTCCTGATGGGTTCTCTGTCCTGTTTTCTCTTCAACTTGCAAAGTCTTTTGCAAAGTTAGAGCAAAACTCGTGTTTTCCTCTTGAACAAAACTAGTGTTCTCCTCTTGAACTTGCATCAGTGTTGTAACATATTGCAATTTTAGGGCTTAGTTAATTGATGAGATATGTCACCATGCCCTCCTTACGCTGCCTGTGCACTGGAGTCTGACAGGCACTTTCAGTTGCTGCTTTGATCTGCCAGGCTATCTCATGGAATCTTCTGAAAACCATTTTCACCTCTCTCCTCGCAGCAGAACCCCCTGCAGCTGTTCCTGTGGTCAGTGGTGCCCTGCTACCTATTCTGTGGCTGGAGTTCGCTTCTGCACTGCTTGCCAGCCAAAGGCTACCTGTTCTCTGGCTACTCTTAACAATGATATAAAGTTAGTGACTGTGCTGTGCTCAGCTATCCACACAGGCCAACTATAAGTAAATGGTAGTCTTGAAAGAGGTGATGGTTACAGTGATCTTCCGGCCTTTGTTCCCAGAATACATCACATCCCACAAAGTCCTTTATTAAACCTCATGACTGTGGCAGATAGAGAAGTGTAAGACAGACTGGCCAAAATACAATTATGTCTCACACTGACAACACTCTCCTGAAGATGTGGAGTGAAACTGAGGAGGTGTCTGTAATGCCAAGACAGAACGGTGCCAAGACAGAAGCTGGTGTGATATCTACATTAGGATAGACTATTGCCATTTGGGTAAACTGAGGCAGATTAGGGAAGGAACAAAGAGACAGCATGTGATGTGAAGGTGGAGACTATCACTAAAGCCAGTAGTATTATTTTTACAATAACAAAACAATTGGACGTGTCTTTTTCCTTCTCAGGGTTTGACTGGAGCCTTCACTTTAAGTGGGAGCAGATTCCTATAGAGCAGAAAATGTCCAGAACAGACCCAACTCAGTCTATAAGGTAACTGATGGACAGGGTACAGTCCTCCAAGTGCCTTTACCAAGCCTTCACCTGTGTGGCAAGGAGAGTACAGGGACTGCCTTGCTGAGGACAAAATGCCACAGAGTTCACTTGATGTTGACAAACTCTTTATGTTATTTTCTGAATGCATTGAGGTCTGTACCCTAAATGTGAGAGTGTTACTCTCTGAATACTGTAAGAATAGGAATTATATACTATCATGCATACTGCCTCTACAAGCCATCTCTTCTATATGTTTATTCATGTGGTCTCCCTCACTCAACACTCTGAATGCCTCAGAAATCCCTTTGGGATTTTTTAATTACCTCTATCTTTCAGGTGAAAACTTAGAGTGAAGCAGACAAACAGTCATCCAGCAAGCATAAAGCAGATGAGAGAACTGAATCTTACCAAGTAATGTGGACACAGAATTACTCTCACCTCCTAAATCTATGTCCATAGACAGAAGAGACTCTGTTGGCTGGTACAGTTGTTGCCAGCCTCACTGCAGTGTACATGGCTCTGAAACATGTAGCACGTAACAAATCCTGATATGAAAAGTCACAGTGCTTGGCTGTATAGACAGACAGCTCCCTATTTGTAATATAAAAGTATCATTTAATTCCTCTGTGTAATTTCTGAGCCTTTGTTTTGCACTCCAGAGGCAACCAGCTTGGTAATAGCAGAGCAATACATGCAACAGCCTGTCACACCATGTCTAATTGTTGAACACAGTCATCAAACAGTGCCCCTGTCATTCCTTCACACTGTGACTATTTGGGTAAATGCAAAAGACACAGTGTTACTGTTGTAATGCTTTCAGGACTGTCTGACAAAGGCAGGAGGATGATCTAGTGAGGGGAATCTCAGAAACCTGCTGCAGGTTCATGTCCCAACTCTAATATTTTTCACTTTTAAATGAGGTACAATTTGTCAGGCCTGTATAAATTGTCTGCCCTCTAAAATTATGCTTGTGGTGATACATATACGTGTGATTATTTTGTGGGGGCTTCTGTTTTCTCTTCCAGAACCCCTGTCATAGCAGGAGGCATCTTTGTGATTGACAAGTCCTGGTTTAACCATCTGGGAAAATATGATACTCAAATGGACATCTGGGGAGGAGAAAACTTTGGTAAGTTTAGGATGGTTCAAGGGAATGACACACTAATACAGAATCTCTTCCTAGTCTTCATTGCTTAGCAGAACTCTTTTTTTGAGAAATCTCATCTGCATGTCAGTGTAAGGTTAGAGACATGGTCAGATTATCCCCATGATGGTCAGAGCTGTTATTGCTGTCAGCATAAAGTAAATGGAGACTGTAAAGTATAAAGTAAATGGCTACACACTCTTTACAGGCATATGTGGTATTATACAGGTGCTTCCACAGTATAGGAAAGAAGGAGTAACCTCCTGATATTTAAATTGTTGCTTGTTTTGGAGAATATTCCTCCAGTTCTTCATATGACAGTCTGTGTTACCCCAGCGCTGAAATGGACAGCCACTCCTACAGTCTTTTCTTACACCTGTTTCTCTCGCAGACAAGTCTGAGTTGCTTTCCCAGCTTGACAGGTCAAAAAGATACGTTTCCTAATAAAGTAAGCCTCTTTGTAAGTGGAATTTGGTTACAAATAGATTCAGAATGCAAGCATTTAGAAGCAGACTAGGGGACCACAAACATGTTAGGAATTCAGAGGCCCAGTGTAGTCTGTCCACTCAAGTCTTGTTACATGGCATGATACTTAAGCCCATCTCCTTGCACTTAATGGTGGTACAGATATTCCAGAAATCTCTCTTTACCCCCTGTGAAGGGATGCTACAATGTCACCAGGTGTTAATGACCAAAGCAAGAAGATGCAAGGAGAGGTTCATGGAGACTTCAAGTATTCGGGGCATTAATTTAGAAATGGTGCAGGTGGAGCCAAAGAGATAAAAGCCTTATGCTGTCTTGCACTGTCTTAAGTAGACTTTTCTGTAGCTAACACTGCCAAAAAAAAAATTCTATCTCTACAGCTTTCATAAATGTCACGGATTTGTAAATAAAACCCTTTAAAGACGATTTTTTGGGTGTTTACTAGCACCTGGAGAACCAATTAGGAAGAACCTCCTCAGGAGGAGAAAACTTCTGTTTTTCTGAATACAGCTGGGAGAACAGCTTCTTTCTGAAGTGTTTTCTGAAACCAGGAAATAATATTTTGGGCTGATAATAGAATATCAAAGTACCACAGTTTAAAAGCAAAGTATCTGATAATGAGTGCTTGTGTCTTCTGTTTTCCCAGGCCTTGCTTCAGTTTTATGATATTCAGTATATTAAAAAGAGATATTAAATGGCATCTCAGCAGTGCTATTAGCATCAGCTAAGCACTGAGGCAGAAATAACAGGAAGCCTTTACTCAGGCATGAAGATCCCCTCTCCTTTGTCCCTCAGACTCCTCTGCACAGCCAAACTCGACTCCTTGCTGTCACTAGCTCTGCTTCAGCTGCAGAGCTACTTGGCCATTCTGCCGGCCTCTGAGTTGCAACTGTGGAAAAGTTGTAAACCCCAAGGATGGAGAAAGAATATGTTTGGTCTGCGTGTCAGTAGCATGATGGCAAGCAGGGCTCTCTGCCATAGGTAGCAGTAAATTATCTGCAGTCTCACAGCCATTCTTGAATGTAGAGCTGATCAAAACCTCCATAGAATTGCCTCATTCTTCTTGAAATTGCCCTTATAAAGCCTGGCAGTGTCTGGGCCAGGCTATGTGGGACTCAACCACATGTACAGGGCTTGCCAGCTTTGCCTTGTTATGTGGTTTTCCTGTAAATTCTGTGTCTCCCATCACTTGTCTCTTATCCTCCATCGAGCCTGTTGCTGTTGAATGCAGAGGGATAAAAACCAGCCTGTATCTGACAGTAAAAAGTATTAATTTTGCCTGAAGAATTCAGAATTGTTAATTTACCCTCTTAAAAAAAGAGTTTACCATACTTAATTGAAAACTGTTTTTTTTTGATCAAGGGAAACTATTGATAGTGTTGTGAAACAAGATTTTTACTAGAGACTAAAATTTGTAGTGGAAAGAGACTGTTTAAATTAGGTCATCATTTGTAGATGAGGTGGGAGAGTGGTTCTGACTAATTTGTGTGGGTGGAACAGGCCATTCCCTGCCCACAAAGGCTATTTTTAATAAACTTCTTTGAAACCTTTTTTGTGTGAGGAAACAAGATAAGAGAATATATAGGAAGGACAGAGAGTTGGATGAACTCTACATATGCAGCAGGTACACAGAAATGATCAGGCAGCAATTTACCAGCGCTTAAATATCTTTCCAACTGGATGTGAGCTGGTAAATCCCTTTTTTTCCATTCTGATGAGGAAAAGCCACAGTGATTAAGTAATTTAAAACATGATAGACTAGGTCACATCCTGTAAAATACACAGCAAAAAGTTCTTTCCTATTTTCCATCAGAGGATGGATGGAAATCCTAAATAAACTAAGTTTGGTCTCAGTATTCTCTGATGTGTCAAAAATCTGCATTCTTTTGCCTTTTCTTTAAAGAATTCTATCATTTATAAACTTGGACATGCAGTCTGTCTGTCTGTCTAAGATGGCAGGAGAAATCCTCTGTTGGGAAATGTACAAGACTCTTAAGTTACACATGCTAGACTGAGAATTTTGATTTTGTTGTAGGCCAGAGTGAGTCAGAACATCATTCCAGGAGAGCAAATACCAGCTGGACACACCACCAGACACTTATGTCTTGGGCTTTTTTCCCTTTGTTTTTAAAAAAATCTTCCTCTCTTCAAACCTGGAACTCCCTGTTGAAAATGAAAATAATGAGCTCTGGAAAAGAGATACAGAGAAACAAGAGATAGTAAGAAATGCCACAAAATACTCTCTAATAAAATGTGGTTTTTTACTTAAAAGCTAGATTAAATACACCATCTTCCCCCACCCTGCTACTCACTGTTTAACAACATCTCTCAGTATGCAGAGAGGAAAATCATGGAGAAAGATGAAGGTTGGGAGGATGTTAGAGTATGTCTTTGTCTTCAAACAGCCATTAGATCTGGATACATAATTTTTTTTTTAATTTCTAAACATCAGAGCCACATACTTCAGGCATTACTGGAGGGAGATCCCAACTGTGTAAAATTTTTGAAGTAATCAGACTATAAAATATGAAGCCCTCTTGGTAACAACTACCAAACTACTCAGATAATTTTCCTTCTTCTCAGCACCCCATGAAATGCAAGTGGAAGTGATTAAACTTGCGAGGACAGACTCATAAGCTTGAGCAAGGTCACATATGTTCTGTGATGCAAATAAGTGCCTGTACATCAAAGCTCTGTGTTCTTCTAATCCTTTAACAAAATGTTGAATTGAGCTTCAGGATAGGGTGAATTTCTTCAAGTAGCAGGATTCTCTCCATATTTTTATAGTCATGCTATTAGATTCCTGTCTGCTCTGAGCAGCTTCCCCAGCAGAGGCAAGTGGTGACAAACTCTAACACAGTCATACACCTTTTTTTTTTTTATTTAAATTAGTAACAGAGCCAACCAGAACAAGAAGCTATTATATGGTGGATAACATAGAGGTATGAGGGAGAGGACTTCGCTCTAGACATTGACTCCCTATGCCCTCAACTTGTTCTCTTCTTTCTCCTGGTCTTCTATACTCGCTTTCTTCCTGAAATTATTTGATTTACACAAGAAACTCTTCATTTCTCAGTTTCGTCTACATGCAGGTATGAGAGTTACAGAAATCTAAAACAAGGTGGGCGTGGGAGTGATCTCACTCTGTTGCCAAATGCCATCCTGAAGGCCTGACAGAAACATAAAGGACCTGGTCGAATGCAAAGGTGTCTCACTGAAGTGCTCAGGGAACCAAAGAGGAGTGGGACTGGAGAAGCCTAGGAAGTCTTTAAGCCACAAGGGTTGTCTCCATTTTATCAAAGAGAGGACAGTTTCTCCACTCTGACCATGGTATTGCTTTTCCTGATTGTGCTGTTGCAGGCAATACATCTAGAGTAGAGGGGCAAGGAAGTTGCCCTTCTTGGAACTGCTGCCAATCTACCTGCATCTGTATGACTCTTGGGGTCTCTTTCAGAGCTCTCTTTCCGAGTGTGGATGTGCGGTGGCAGCTTGGAGATTGTTCCCTGCAGTCGAGTGGGACATGTGTTCAGGAAGCGCCATCCCTATGACTTCCCTGAGGGCAATGCACTGACTTACATCAAGTAGGTGTTGGGTAGTTTTTGGTATTGGCCAGATCATCTTTGTGTTGGGCATATCTAAATAAGCCTGAATTCTTTTTCTTTGTGACTGGTAACAGAGAACAACTTGTGGCTGAGCATCTGTTCTCAAGGGAAGGATGAGTTGCTGTTTTCTGTGAACAAAACCTGTTTCCTTCTCTGTTGCTTGTATTAGTTGTCTTGTTCCTCCTCAGTCTGCAGTGGAGGTGAGGAGCAATACCCCAGAGAGAGACTCTGGCCGTTCACGGATACTGCCCTATGGCATGTGTCTGTGTATTGGCAGTCCTTAGTCATCTCTGTTTTCTCTGAGCTCTGTGTGTTCTGAGATAAGCCCTGAGGACAACTACTGCAGGACAGATGGGAAGGGAAAAGTTGAGACAAAGTGCTTGACAATGGGAGTGGTTAAGCACTGCTTCAGGGCCCCAGAGAGGCAGTGAAATCTCCATCCTTGGAGATTTCAAAACTCAACCAGTCAAGATCCTGAACAACATGACCTTAGTCTTAGGGCAGAATGCTAGAGGTTAGATAGAGGTGCTTTTCAAGCTGAATTATCCCATGGTATTATTCTAGTCTGGGGAAAGAGATGCTGTAAACAAGTGTGATGGTGACAGTCAGGCCAGGTGTCTCTGCAGAGTGAGTATGTGTGAAAAAGTCATGGGAAACTATGGCTAATGAAATTTTAACTTCCGAACTGAAGCATTCTTGCAAGGCTTTGTAGACTTAACATGAAGTCTCTATCCATCCATACTCTATCCATCAATCTCTTTCCATCCATACTGCCCACTGTGTTTCATGTCTGGGACCATTCCCCACTCCCTCCTGGCAGACAAGCCTTGGGTGTGCCCACCCAGTGCCTGCTCCCTGGAGGGCAGGTTCTCCAGCAGCACTTGGCAAAGCATCTCCTCATCCCCATGCAGGAACACCAAGCGCACAGCAGAGGTGTGGATGGATGAATACAAGCAGTACTACTATGAGGCCCGGCCATCTGCTATTGGGAAGTCATTTGGAAGGTAAGCTGCCACCAGAACTTGGTAGGAGGGGTCTGGTAAACCCCTTGGTAGCAAGAAATAGTTTTTACATCTTATGTAACACTAAGTGTGAGAAACAGAGATGGTCTGAAAGGCTGGGTTGCCATGGAGGTTGTAGCTTGAGTGTCTGGTTAATGAGGTTTGCTCCTAATTCACTTTATGTCCCCCCCCGTAACTCTGCATAAATCATTTGTTAGCAGAAGGCCAAAGGGATCTGTAACGAAATTAAAAGGCCAGACATTTTAAGTGGATTGATAGGAATATTTTTTTAACATAACATGCTGCTGTTCTGGAAACACAAGCTATGCAGTTACAGGAGTTTAGTCTGGAGTTCTGTGCAGATGCAGAATCCCAGGGCAAGCACGGCTTGCTGGCACAGGAGACAGGTTGCCCTTGGTGTGTTGCCCTCTTTCCTGTTGAGTGAATAAGTAGTTTGCCTGGTTTGCAGGGCAGGAGAGAACATGGCCAATGTGAGATGTCTCATTCAGAAACACAGTCTCTGCACAACTGTGCTCCTTACAGCAGCTTTGCCAAAGCTGTTTTCAGGCCTCATGGGATTCATTGCTATGAGCTTGACTGTTCTCTGTGACCCAGAAATCAGTGATGGACACCAAAACCTGGGATGAGGGAAGAGCTTGCTCTCGGTGCTATCAAACCACTATGACTCCCAAATGTAAAAATCCCAGGAGTTCTGTATATCTGTGGGTTGTATCTGCCTGCGAACAAATGGCTCTTGTTGCATCAGTCTAAGGACTTGGCAAATGTGGTTGTATCTCAAATGTGTAGCTATATGTACTGGGTAATGATGCATCTCCTACTTATTTGATGACGCAGGTCACTTCTTTTTTGCTGTACATTGTGCTTTATTATCATGGTGCATTACATATCTTTTTACAAATAACTTTGCCTACCTAATTTATCTGTCCTTGAACTAACTGCAGCAGCTGGGCTGGGACCAAATATCAAGTAACCCTGCTGCTTGTGAAGGAAACCAGACTATTGCATTTTGTACATGGATATATTGCTCATGTGTTTTATGGGCAAAACCTGCAGTCCCATTCACACAGACTTCCTAGGGACTTTACTGGCAGAATTGGTGGAATAAGAGCAGGCTTTGATTTCAGGCAATTTCTTGACCTGTAGTAACAGCCCTGTGAACCTTAATCTAGAACCATTAAATCTAGATTTTAGAATGCAAATACCTTTGACACCATCACTGACAACTGGGCCTATAATGGACCCTTCTTCCTCACAATTTTAGTAGATACAGGATCTAAGTACATTACTGTGAGGTGTGTGACCTCATATGTACAATGACCTCTGTGGACTGAGGATGGGAAGGCACATACAATTGAAATTCCTTCCAACACACAAATGTAATGTTATAACTTGAGGAGAAAAGCTCCTAGTTTTTGCTGCTGACAGAATCACAGAATATCCTCAGTTGGAAGGGACCCACAAAGATCATCGAGTCCAACTCCTGGCATTGCACAGGACCGTTCCCAAGAGTCACACCATGTATCTGAGAGCCTTGTCCAAACGCTTCTTGAACTCTGTCAGGTGTGGTGCTGTGCCCACTGCCCTTAGGAGTCTGTTCCAGTGCCCAACCACCCTCTGGGTGAAGAACCTCTTTCTAATATCCAACATAAACCTCCCCTGACACAACTTCAGGGGAGTTCACAACATTCTCTTGGGTCCTGTCCCTGGTCACCACAGAGAAGAGATCAGTGCCTGCCCCTCCTCTTCTCTTCATGAGGAAGTTGTAGGTGTCCCCTCAGTCTCCTCTTCTCCAGGCTGAACAGACCAAGTGCCCTCAGCCGCTGCTCATACGACTTCCTCTCAAGACCCTTCACCATCTGCGTTGCCCTCCTTTGGACACTCTCTAATGGCTTAATGTCTTACATTCCAGTGCCCCAAACTGCATACAGTATTCAAGGTGAGGCCACACCAGTTCAGAGCAGAGTGGGACAATCCTCTCCCTCGACCAGCTGGCAATGCTGTGCCTGATGCCCCCCAGGACACGGTTGGCCCTCCTGGCTGCCAGGGCACTGCTGACTCATATTCAACTTACTGTCGACCAGGACCCTGTCTAAGGGTTGAGCTGGCAAAATGCCAACTGCCCAAGAACAGAGAAAATGTGTTCCTCTCCCCCCCAACCAGCCAAGAGAAAAGGAAGGAGAGAGAGGAAAAAAAACTTCCAAACCAGGTTTATGCTGAAACTAACT
>JAOXXN010000065.1:29367043-29386973 GCA_026770055.1 Myrmophylax atrothorax | reverse complement strand
ACAAGCACCATCTTAATCAAGACCCTGCCTCTTAACATAACATATCCAATCAGAGGCGAGGGAACGCCCTTTCTGTTACATGGATGGGATGGGATTTAGGAGCCTTAAGAAGAGGCAGATTTGATTTTGGGGGTGTGCTTTTGGGGATTGGAATTAGCCAGGGCACACAACACGTGTTTGCAAGTAAAGCTTTCTGATTGTTAATTTTCTTTGCTTCACGGACTGTCTTCATTGGAAATTTCAATAAATAGAAATTTTTCTCACAAATTGGCTACTAGGAAGGAAAGAAATACAGCTAATGATGCTTGAATCAAGTTTGCCTTCTGTACTGGCAGTGTTCAGGGGATGCTCTGTACAGATCCTCCCTCAGTGTCCAGCATCACCTCTCTTCCCCTTTGAAACACCCTACCTATCTCAAGTCAATACACTGCTTAATACACTGATACTTCTCCCCATTAAAAACACCTTAATGACAGCAGCAGAGAAATACTTGATGATGTGGGCTGACCATCTGGAGTGCCTCTCTTGCTCCCTGTGCTGCAGGATGGGAAGCATGTCTGTGTTTCAGCGACTGAGGTATGGGGAGATCTGTTTGAGGCAGAAGGGTTTTTTTCAGGTAATTTCTCAGATTTTTGAGGAAAAGTAGCAAATCGCAGCAGAGACTTGATTCTGAATTGTTGGGTTTGCTCAGTCTGGTATATGAGGCTTGCAGGCTGCTTTGTCCTTTTGGCCAGCCCTTAGTAGTTTTAAACCATTCCCTAGACTAGGCTAGGCTTACTGGCACGGGCTAGCACAGTGCATCCGGCTATGGATGGAGATACTCGGGTGCCATAGGGGACTTGGGTTCCTCCCTCTTACCTCCTGCCATATCTAGGAGTTTCATGCAGCCTTTACCTCCGAGAGTTTTGTTTAGTTTAAATCACTTAGTCTGTGAGAGCTGATGATGCAGAAGCCATAACGTACCTGTTGATGAAAACGGGCAATTAAAAATGCAACAGATGTAGCTAAGTCTAAAGCATACCAAAGGGGCTTCTGCTTGCGGTGGAATTACAGAGTGTGAATGTTCAAGCTGGGACTTTCACAGCTCCTCTCAAGGCTTCAGTGCAGCACGTTCAGTCTTTTGTATTTTATCTCTCTTAAACGCCACTGTGGAGATTGGTTGTGTGCCGTTTCTTTAACTGGAGACTGCGCTGTTACAACGCTATTGACAAGGACAACCAAATGATCCCAAAGTCCCTCTAATTACCCAAAGCTGAAGTGTCACCTCTGCTTTCTGTCTGAGGAGATGAAAGCAATGTTCAAAGAGACCACTTAATACCTTAGCATTTTTCAAGGCAATCAACTGTTCCAAGCTCTTTTCCCCCCAGGCAATCTAAATGCTAAATAGGCATTTAAAATAATTACCATGTCTAAGACGAGTAGCCATTTTCCCCTGCAAACACCTGATGCTCATTATCAACATTTAATGTGTCACACGTCACCTCTGTTTACTCTAAATTTTTATGGCAGGAGTTTGTCAGCTCTCTGCAAGTACTGAGCCTATGCTGAAGAGTTTGGGAAAGCCTTTGTGGCACAAATCCTTTGTTCTGGGAGAGAAGGGGTCTGGTTTTCTGCAAAAACTCTTCCCTTTCCCCACTCCCAGCTTCATTTTGATCTTATTCAAAATAAATAGTGCCAGTGAACTACACCAACTTGGAACCAGCATAAGCTGGTCCCCAAATCAGAGGTAAGCTTAGCCCCGAGGGGCAGGGTGGTATTAAAACTGGCTTCAACCTGTTTTTGCAGCTTCTCTTTCCCAGGTCAGAACAGGACACCACTGGGTAACAGGTGGCTGCTTGCAGCACCCAAGAGCCCTTGGCAGGACCAGCAGCTGCCAGCACAGCTGTAGCCCCTTTGCCCAGGAACCTCTGTAGCACATGCTGAACTATGAATCTTATGTGGCTGCTGCAAAGCTGGTAGAGCAGCTTTCCTACCATAAACAGAGCATCCTGCTGGGGGAAATCCTTGGGAGGGGTGTGCTTGCTGTACTGGATAGGGCTGTCAGGAATCACTCCCACCCCTGTACCAGTGCAATATATCAATGAAGGAACAGACTCTGGGAAATTGGGACTGCCCAGGGTGGAGCCATTCTTACCTCTGTGTGGTAAAGTTGTTCTGCTTTGTACCTCACATGATAATAAAGCTTAGTTTGAACAAAGGATGTATGTATGATTTTAGCATAGTGGTTGGAGAGCTTTCTGTCTTTGGAGCAGGACCTGGAGTCTGAGATCACCTCAGGAATTACTTTGCATTTTTATTCAGTAACCATTTAATTTCAAACTCATAAACAGTCTTTGGAGTAGTGCCTGGAATGCAGGATGTTCCTGCAAATACTCCAGCTGCTATGAGAAAACTATAATTATATTCACAGTGGCACAGGCCATCTTCAGATATTCCATACCAAGGATTTCAAAAGGGCCTCACCATTCAGTGTTTTGGCCTTTAATCCCTCCTGCCAGCCCCAGACAAGCCTTTACAGCTTGGTGAAATAGAGAAAGCAGTGCCTCTTATTTTTCCATTTATTTGCAATAGTTGTGTTTGGAGAAGGCTTATCAAATCAAGGAAAATGGAGGAACTCCTCGTTTATGAGTTCCCTTAGCACTTATCTCAGAGATGGTCTGAACACAGCTGAGACCAAAGTGCTTCTGGATAGGTTTGAAGCAGATCCTGAATTGTGAAGACTGAGATGTGCATATTTGAGGTGAATCCAGCTTTGGACAACAGTTGAACAGAGGCTGTTTGGATTCCAGTGTGAGATCTAAGGATTCATATCCCACCTACTCCCTTTGGATCTGGGCTTCTGGATACCATACATCATCTGGGGTACAGCCTGGAAAAGATTCTGAAATTATCTGACTTTGAGTGCTGTATTTTGGCTAGGATGCCACACATCCCCCTTAAATCACACTTCTTAAACTTCTTATTCAAATGTCTTACTTGAATAACGTGTACTTTGTTGCCACAGGGGGTTTTATCCTGTAATATACTACGGACAAGGCTGAAGGGCTCGAGTGAGTGGAGTTCATGGGTCCCTTGCATGGGTGTGCTGTGCATGGTAATGCTATCATCTGTGACCTCTGCATACTCAGCGCCTCCAGACACCGTGTTCATTAGTAAAAAAAGATAAAATCTCATGAGGTTTTTTGGTGTTGCTCAGAGGAAAAGCAAGCACTGCTGCAGAAATTTCCTCTGAATTAGATAGTAATAAAACCTGACCCAGAGGACTGTGAGCATGTGTGAGAAGGGTTATTTGGGGGCTCTCCCTCATATCTCAGGGTCCCCACCAGTGGATCCATTCAATCACATCTTAATCTGACCATAATCGCAGCAAGTTAATGAAAGGGAACAGGCAGGAAAGGCTCAGGGCCTGCTGCAGCAATGAGTGACCAAGCAGATCCTGAAAGCTGTAAAAGGTTTTAAGGAGATCAATATTCCCTGTGCACTCATTTCTAATTAGGCTTTATTGCAGGTCTCTGATTCATGTAGTTCATTAAATGGACTCAGATGGAGTTTCTATAACTAAGTTTATACTCCTAGGGCATGGGATCAAAATAGCAGCAGCAAGCAATTGCCAAGGTCCCTAGAACTCATCTGGAGAAGTAATTGCAAGAGTGCTGATGCATTAGACTTCAGAGAAACTCAGATATGGCTAAATCAGTATTATTAATTACATTTAGGTTTACAAAAAAAAGTTATCTGCCATGTTAAGAGTAATTTTAAAAACCACTCAGTGCTATGAAGTAGGTATTTCCCCTGATTTGTAGTACCACTTGCATTCTGAGTCTTCAGGAAGCCCATGCATAAGCAGCTTCTAAACAGTAACTGTATCAGCTGGAGCTACATCATCTTCAGCTCTCTTATTCTCATGACACTCATGTCCAAAACACTAAAATCATGGAAACAATGAGGAAAATTTGTACAAAATACCTGGAGAAAAACACTACATCTTGCAAGTCCTTATTTACCTTGGGTCTGCATAGACATTTCTGTCTTCCCTAGAAAACATCAGTGGAAGGTGTTTGTCAAGTAAAAACACCCTCCCCGTATTAGAGTGCTTGTGTGCATCTGATCAGATACAAGTGCTACACAGCCTGTTAGCCTGAGTCTGTCAGTGGGCTGGTTTAAAGGTAAACCAGCAGGAGAAATGAACCCAGCTCAGAAGAGATTATAAATCAGAGTTACAATAAAAAAAAAATTACAATAAATACAATGACACAAAGAGAAATTGGCTTTAACCCACAAAACCCAGTAGTGTAACCCAGCACCCTGGGGCACAAACAAAATGATGTTCATTGGTCCCTGGGCTGAGCCCCATGTGGTTCCCCTGAGTCCAAAATAAAAGAAAGGGAAAAAACCCTGTTGGTACAGGTGATGGTCACAGTCCTGTCAAGGTTCTAGTCCTCCTCTGGATCCAACAAGTGGTCCCTAAGGTCTTTGAACCCCAAGATTATATCCCCTCAGGTCCAGGTGGGACCACCCAGTACCTCCCCGAGGGCTGGGAGTTGCACGATGGGTGATTCACTCTATGAGTCATGGGGTATTTTGGAGTTGTTGCTGGCCCATTAGCAGACACGCCCCCCAGGCTGGGTGTGGAGGTGCTAACGACTCCCTGCATGGGAGTTATCACAGCTCTTATCTCACAGGCTTCTTTAACACCCAGCTCACATCCTGAGGGACCGGGTGTGCCCTGGGCAGCTGCTGCAAATGGTCCATTGTTAACAGTTCTTGGGACATGAATAGAGGGTGTAGAACACATAGCTCTGGTCACACCCACACAGTGATAAACTGGTCCCACCTGCTGAACTAGAACAGTCAGTGACATGTACCAAGTATCGAAGGAAAAATGTGGGAACAGGGCAATTGCATGGTGCTACTGTCCCCAAACTCTCGTGGCCCTCAGTAACTTCTGATGCATTGACACCCTGAGCCAGGGCTGTCACCCTTGAATTTAACAGCCATGATGGATTTCTTTTCATAAGGCTTATCTGAGTAAATAGAAAGAGGCTGTGTTTCAATTGTCTGAGGATGCTCTGCATTAACTAATTTTCACTACTTATTGCTAGTTAGGGTGAGTGTCAGTATTTGAGGGAAGGTAGGGCAGGAGATGTTTGTTAGGTCAGTGCATGTGTGAAGAGGGAAAAGGGGAACTGGACCAAGTTGCTCAGCTGGTATTGGACTGGGACCTGCATTTTACTCTCACATTACATTATCAATGGAGAGCCTGGGTAAGTCACACGGAGTTTTTTTAATCTGAATTACATGTCAGATACCTTTGAGGCTGGACCTCCATTCTCCTTGCAAGTAGATTTAAGCGATCTAACTTCTAAGGACAGCATGGTTGGAGATAGCAATGAATTTTCTACAGGAACAGTTTGAACAGAGAAGGCAGATTTATGGAGCTTAAAATAATTTATTTGCAGTGTCTTTGGGGGCAGGTGGAGGCTGATAAAAATTCTACTGGCTGCTGTTGCCCCACAAGAGGAATCTGGCCTCTAAGTGAACTGCCTATGCTTTCTGTACCCAGGGAGAAGGGGGTCTGAGGAGTGGGACCTTGGAGCCAGCATGCTAAGCAGAGAGCTGCCTGGGTTATATAACATGCTATCAAAATGTTTAGTCCACTAATTTTAAGATGGAGGGAGGTACCTATATACCTCCTGGAGCTATGGCTGACCTGATTTGCGTGCCTTTCTGCTAAGAAGCAGAGCAGCACAGTTTTGTGGTTAATGTAGCTCCTGCTCTGCTTATTTCAGATGTGCTTTGAGTTCCCTGGAATATCAAAGGAACTCAAGTAAGATCAAACACTTCATTATTCCCATTTCTTTCTCGAGCTTTCTAGCTGAAGTTACTTCATTTTGTACAAATAATAAGTGCTTTTACTTGGAGATGATAAAGGCAAGGAATAGAGCGATCAACAAATGATTTGTTGTAAACACAGAAACAACACATGCAATTTTAGGTGGTATTAAAGGATTTATTCTTGATTAAGACTGAGGGGATATCATTACTGAAGTATGAAAGACTGGTAATCTTTACTTAGAGTTGCAAGTGCAGTTATTTCATTGAACTATGTTCAATCAAAGACAAACTTAGGAAAACCTGCAGAAAACTGCTATGATAAGCAGGAAACAAACGTAAAGTAGATAGAAACTGAAATTAAACCCACTTGACCCAGAATCTAGAAGGATACTAATGGGCTGAGAAGTGTGTTCTAGAAGAGCATTAAAGCCAGGCAAGGAAGGCAGCATTGGTTTGGCACTGGCTAGACTTCTAGAGATGATAAGGATGGAGAAGAAACAATTCTGGATTTGATAAATGCACTTCTTCAAAGAGAAGACTTGAACACTGACTGCTTGCTACACTCTGGTTAGTGCTTCTGCTACATTCCAGTGGAATAGATGCACAAGCTAAGAATTACCTCAGAGACCAAGTTAATATGCTGAGAGATAGATTCTCCCTATTCCCCATTTCCTTCCTGCTCAGAACCTGAGAGTATGCACAGCTAAAAATGAAATTTGGAGCAAGATTTATGTCTAGTCCTAGCAGTGCTGACTTTTCTTTTTCGTCTGCAAGCACATTAGTGGATACTGCATTAGGATGCCTTTGCCTCCAGTGAGGTTTGCAGGGGATTGGGGTGGAGACACCAGTGTGATTTCTTTTTTTCTCTATTGCCACATGTGGTCTGCTTCTTACTTGCCCCTGGCATTTTGCAATGTCCTTCAGCTTTCCCTACCAATACATCACAGATTCCTGAGGGTTTTTATGTCTTACACTGATTTTTTCTTTTTTTAATTTGTTGAAGGCTGGAAAGAGGGAGGAGTGCAGAGTGTTGCATCTGGGTGGCAAGTCCAATGAGCTCTAGGGACTAAACCTTTGTGATAAGGCATTATTCTCAGTGGCCCATGTGAACCTTCATTCATAAAAAGAGAGTATCAGAAAAAAAATCAAATCTGACCGTTCTGCATCCTGCCTTTATCACGGGGGAGCAGCTGCACTCTCTGTAGCCTAGTGAATACTATTCTTATGTCAGCTAAATCCACTCATGGATACTTGATGGCCTGTCATTTTCAGTACTATCCTAGGTGGCCTGGGGAAGAGAGTTCAAATGCCTGCATGAAATTGGTCAGAGTAGGGACTCCAAGCTTAGATTTCCCACTTTCCAGGATATGGGATGTTCCAGTAGTGACTCCAATAGAATGATGGATAATTTAGGTTGGAAGAAAGCTCCAAAAGTTATGTAATCAGATCCTGCTCAGGGTGGGTCTAACCAGATCAGATTGCTCAGTGCTGTGTCCAGTCAGCTCTGAACATCTCCAAGGATGGATATCCCCAGCCTCTCAGGGCAAGATGTTTGTGTTGAGTGTGTGTGAAACCAAATCCCTTAGGTAACTAAGAAAATAATAAATTAAATTTAGGAGCCTGTTTCCTGCACAGTTAATGAAGCAATGCAGAAGCAGGGATTCAATACAGTAGATGGAGGCACCAGTGCACTAGGGGCTTGGGCCATACAACTGTCGTGTTTAGTCAGTGGTAGAGCACAGAAATGCAGCCTCTAAGTACATAGTCAATATTTTTCACTTCTCAGTCTTGTTGCCTTATGTGGCACAAACACAAGGCATGCAGAGCTACAGAGTTCCAGAAGCTGTGTGTATGTCGGTGATGGCTGATGCTAAGACAACAGTCCATAGTAACAGTCTTAGCTGGGAGGACTATGAAGACACTGCAGGGGGTGCAGCAGCAGATCAACCAGGGTGTGAACAGAATTGGTAACAAAATCCTTGCTAATGGTCCACCAGGAACGGTGAGCAGGAATGTGCAGAATGCAAGTTTTACTGGCAAGTCATTGAAAACTCAGCACAAATAATTGGAATAAAACCTATGAATTGAAGCTGTGCCCAAACATCATCCATATAAACTGTTCTACAGACACAGTTGAGATTACAGTAATACGAAAACTAATTGCTAGAATCCAGTGTTTTCCTGTACCAAATCCAGATGCATCTTACTTTAATCCCTTTCAGACACAGTGAGGAAGAAGCGTTTATTAATGGGTGAGAATAGAGAGCTGCCTTGTACTGCACAAACCCAAACATCTCCATTCAGTGAATTTCAGTGGCAGATTCACTCCTTTGCTGTTGCCATGAATGGTACAATATATTTGCCCAATACTAAGTAACATTATAGCAGACAATACATTCAGTGTAGAAAACCTGAGAGAATTGACTATGGCTGAGGTGTAAAATAAATTTCTATTTCAACAGATTTACTCTTGCCATTTATGTATAGCTAATACAAGTTATTTATCATTTTACCTTGAGACAAATGCTGAAGTCAGCACTTCTGGACTTCAGAGGCAACCTGGTAACTAAGGTGAGTGGCTCAGATCCTCAGTGAGGCTGAGAAAGATGCTGAGCATCTCCAGCCTCATCCATGGCCTGTCTCATCCTGGAGAATTGCTAAATTATGCTCCATGGTTCCCCAAATACTCCCTGCCCCCCATAACCTATGATAATCATAAAACAATTTGTTTCAGTGCTCACCAGAGTCTAGAAGACACTTAAAAGCTTCATAGTAGCCAAAAAACCAGGAGCTTGAAATTACTCTGTCCTTGTAACCCAGCTCTCAATTCTACTGTTTATTGCTGTTCTTGATGGATTGTTTGAGTTTTCAGTGTAGCTGAGTTTCAGTACAAGCAGGCCCTTAGTCTGGGGGAATTGCAAGTGTGTGTAACTGTTTATGTACTCTAAAGCAAAGGAGCTGGAGCACTGCATCATGAACTCACACAAATAGCTTGGCATATGGTAATGGTATCACAACCAGCAAATTTGCAACTTTTTTCCCTTTTCTAATGCAAGTGAGAAATCTAGATGGTGGTTCTTTCAACCAAAAAATACCGTGGGCAGTCAAGCCTCCTCTTGCTCTAAATAAGTTTATTAGTTACTAACAAAGATAACAAGGTGGTTTTGGCTACTACTTAGCTCTTTTTCTCCCCTGTACGTGGCAGTGTTAAGCACAAGAACCAACTAATCTAACAATGGGGATGCCACTTTTGTTGCTCTGCTTATGATGCATTCTGATGAATGTCAGGATTTCAGTCTATTTTAAAAGCAAGTGATGATGAAAATAAAAATAGACAAGTATTTTAACTACCTGACTTATTTCACCATCAAAGCAGGAATGCAGACTCACTTTTGCTTTTCACAACTGCCCTTCAGCATACTGAAGGAGGCTGCAGAATGGGATTTCTGTAAAAGAGAGATCCTGTTATTGTGATGTCAAATACAATTAAAATTCTAATCTTAGTGAGGTTACTCCCTGACCCAGTGCATTGCTGACTGGCAGATGCCTGCAGTGGTAGATAAACCAGTCCCTGATACATATATACCAATTTATCTACCATGCTTGTTCTTATTCTCAAAACCTCAGGTGGGTTTTTTTTTTCAGTGACCAGCTACTCTGCTTGTTGGAGCTAACTGGCAGTCCTGTTCTTCCCTTCCCCACAACACCCAGGGTCTCTTTTGTACATAGCATGATGCAGCATTATGCCTTTCAACAGCAGGGAACTGCTAGATCAGCTCAGCCATCTCACAGAACTTCACCCTATTAGTGAACAGCCATGCCAAGAGATGAGTTGTACTGGTCTGGTCATGTGTCAACTTGAAATCCCTAACAGGCAGTTCAGAGACTGAGAGGACTTCCTTATTCCATGATTAGCAAAGATTCATGGCAAGGATTCCCCAATTCATGGCTCCACAAGACATCCAGAAGTCAGGCAAGCTCAGTTCTCTGTGCTCTTGGGCAAATGAATGAGGGCTCCTGCATCCCCTTGGCCTGAGGCTAGGCTTGCTTAATGAACTTGCTTTTAATAGTATTTCCACACTTGGAAATATTAGGTCTCTGGGTTCCATTCTTTATCCATTTTACAACACTGTAGCACTCTCCTGCAGAAAGGGCCAATGTAGTGTCCTTTATCATTCACTCCCACACTGTAGCAGGCATGAGCAGCACTGCTACTTGTACCTGTCCTTAGCCAGAAACATCAGATGATCTGCCCAAGGCAAAGCATGCATGGGATGGCAGATTCTTTTCTCACATACTTTCTGTAATCATGCAGGGGTTTACGGCTTTACTTGCAAAATGCTACTGTGGAACCTCTTTTGAAGCAGCTGAACTTGGTCAAATGATCAATATCTTCATATCAAAGCGCTGTCTGATGCCTCTAAGGGAGGTGCAACTGCAAACAGAACTAAATGCCCTGCTCTCATCCTTTACTCAGTAGGAGCCAAGAAGCAAACTGCAGAGTCATTTTTCACCTGGCCTGCAAAAGCAGACTGCCTCACTAGGGTGCCAGGCATGTGGTCCGTTTCTGAGGGCTCACATCCCTCTCCAGTTTTTCTCAAGGCAGTGGTTAGTTGGAAATAACTTTCCAGATTCTTCTTTCTAGCTAGTTGAACATCAGGTAGATGCTGCAGCATTTCCTTCCTTCCTTCCTTCCTTCCCTTCTTTCAGTGTATTTGGTCAGCTGCTCAATTAAGCAACCAATCCTGTTGCTTCATGAATAGTTTGTCAAGTAAAATGAAACTCTAAAGAACTGTAGAGAACACCAGCTCAAGAACCATGCACTAGAGAGTTTTAACTAGTAGCTTATTTCAGAAAAAGAAAAAAGCCTTGTAGCTGGATGAGTAGGGGGAAAAGAGATAATGCCAAATCCCTTCTTTTAAAGTGGCCTACAGACTTTATTTTTGTATCAGCAGAAAGCCAAATCTGGCTCCAGAGGTGTAAAAGGAACTTTTACTTGCATTTTTCAATTCTGTGAAAACTTCAGTAACTGAGATAACTACAGAAGTTTGTTTGCTAAAAAGTGAATTAACCTTGGAGTTAAAGCTTGCTTACCTTCTACTTTCAAAAAAATTTAAAAAACTACCTTCACTAGGTCCCTTTCAAAAAGTGAAAAGGTTTATTAGTACCTGCTTTAAAGTACCTTCTTCCTCTTTTCTGCTCTAATGTAAGAAATTTTATACCTGTTTGCTGGTCACAGTTTGCAGTTATTATACTAGAGCCAAAATCAAAGAAGAGGAAGGTATTTTTTAATCAGTCCAAATTTAGGTCACCTTTGAAGGAAGAGCTATGTTGTGTTCCAGTTTCTAATTACTAGAGATTCAGCATGCTCCTTGCACATTTCACAGTAAGGAAAGAGCCCACATTGCTGCCTTCCCTTGAAGGGAAGCTCACAAAATGAGGAAAATATTAAATCACTATTTTAAATGTGATAGCTATTGAGAAGGGACATTTATTTGGCTTCATTTAAAGACTGCAAAATTGCATCTTATTTAGTACCTTGAATGATCCACCATGAGAATATTGGAACTTCTAAAAAAAATTTAAAAAATTGAAATTAACCTCAACCATGTTAGGAAAGAACACGTTATTTTACTATGTGTTATCCAGGAGGATAAGCTATACAGGATTTTTAAATAACATTGCTTATATTAAACCAGAATGTTATTATAGGGGCAGTAGAAAATTTTCTAAGTATTACTTACTGTTGTCAAGGTGGATATAAAACTTCTGTGCTGAAGTATTTACAGAATTAAGTAACCATCATTGGATTAATGTACTTCTGACTATGTTTTGAAAATCACTATTTATTATAAAGGAAGCATGTTTTGATGTTAGTAGATTGAATTTATTCCTGGTCATTACAATTCTAGAGCTAGCAGGTCTAATGTCCAACCTGTATTTGTGTTGAGAAAAAAAGTTTAATACCCTCTCCCAGGTATCTTTCCAAGAATTTATGTCTCTTCAGTAATTCTCTTCCCAGTCTTCTGCAGCTATTACTTATCACTTACATGAAGCTATTTTCATCAAAGCTGTATTATGGACAGTCAATTTGACCTCAGATTCTTTCAAGCCAGTGCATTTGCTGTGAGGTCCATCAGAAACTATTGATGTGTATTAGAAAGTTCAGTGCATTGGAGAGAACTGCATTCCTGTGTCAGTCCTGCAATGTCTGTGACTCAAATCTAGGTACAGTAGACTAACTCTGGACTAACACAAAGGCACAAAGTACCAATCCAGCCTTGCTTTCCTACCTGCTCTGTTCTATTGGTCTAATGTGTCCTTCAATCCAAACCTTTTCTGTACAGCAAAATTGCCAAGACATCAGTGTTCAAGACAGACAAGGGCAGATACAATTTTACAGTGTGCTCAAACAGTTAAGTCCTTATTCTTTGTAAATTGAAAGATGCAGTTTGGGGCCGATTCCCATCAAAACAATCTGCTTTGCCTGTTCCTTATCAGTGGAAAGCTGTGAGTAGACTAATTCATGGGGCCTGTGATGTGATACATTCCACCTCCTCTTATCCATCACCTATTCCAGAGCAAACACACTGGAATACAAATGCCTCATATAAAGATCAAGTGTAGAGTGGAAGAGGGTTGCTGTGTTTCACAAAGATCCCCAGGGAAGACAGTACCAAGACCAGACCAGAATTTGAACTGTTCTGTAATATAGCAAACAACTGTTGGTTCAGTCCACTTGACCTTTCCAGCCCTATTCCTTGGACAACAGGGAATGAAGATTTGTGGTTTTTGGCAAAACCCATAAAATTGAGCACTCAAATTTAACCAAAGGGTAGTCTTTTTTATTTCCCATTAGGACCATCTCAAGGACATAACTGAATGTTGGAAACCCCACAGAAGGGCACATACAACAAATGTGGTGAAGTACAATGTGAACAGCCCCAGGGGTTCAAATAAAGTAGGACCATTAGCTAACTGGAGGAAAAAAACCCAAATTGAAACTCCACTGAAGATGTTGTACTCTCTTCTCCATTTACACTTAAAAAAAAGACAAATCCAACAAAATCCTTTTATCTCTAACAGTACATTCAGTCCTGGCTAAAGAGTTTATCAAGATGGCAACAGGATGAGTATAATACAAAACGTTCACTACTACACTCTGTACACGCCTGTTGTCCAAGCCCTCCCCCAACCCCATGTGATGATGGTGCCCCATTATTTGCTGGCTTGCTGGGCCTGCCTGCGAAGGAGGACGTAGATCTTCTCCTTTATCCAGTCTTTATTGTACGGTTGGTATGTCTGAGTATCAGCACGGTAACTAGAAAGAAAAAAAGAAAGAATGTCAGCCTGCCCTGTAGTACATTTACCAGAAGAACTTCACAAACAATTTAAGTGTCCTCAAGTGTGTGAAGCAGAAAGTTGTGTAAAGAACATAAGGAATACCAGATGTGGATGGAAATTGCCACTTACCAAATGGATTTATCCTGTTCCCTAAAACAGCAGATCAGTCTGACCCTGAAATAACACTGGATGCTCCAAGGACTATTGAACTACTGGATCACAGAGCATTCACATTTTAATTCGTGAATACTTACAGGAGACAACAAATGGATAATCCTAGTATTGCAGAGCTCAGAATGAAGAATAGTTCCACAGAAAATGATCTATTTTACCTTAATGAGCCAAACACTTCTACACTGCATCAAGTGTTTATTTAAGTTTTCAAGTGTTCAATTTCTATTTGGAATTTTTTGAAAATTAATAAAACCAAAATTTTGCAGGAGCAAAAGCGGACTCAGAGATTGATGACCAAGGATTCTTGCAGTTGGCAGCAAGAGCAAGCTTGCATCTAACAAGGACACTTCATAGAAAGCAAACTGAAAACAAGAACCCACAGATGCATTTTCTTGCTGCTCAGGGATAGTTGATAAAAGCAGTTCCCTAGCAAGGCTGAGAGAATTAAGCTACTCAGGACACTGTTGAATTGAAGCTGAACAAGACTGAAAAATTAAAACAAACTGCATGAAGTTGCCTGTGTAGATTCATGCCCTCCTTTCTCCCTCAGTCGTTAAAGCCGAATATTTTGTTCATGAAGATGGTACTTTCAGTGAATGCTTTGAGAACTACTTAAGTCTTGGTAAGTCTTTAAACTTTGGTATACATATTTCTGACCAGGTAAGAAAGGTGAGATGGTCACTGGTAAGAAGCTGAGTAAAAATTCAAAGTTAACTCAATCAGAACAATTTACAGTTCTTACCTAAGGAGAACACCCTAAGCATACTGTTTCTAAGAAAGCTTTGTAATTTAAACCCCAGTATGACTGGTCCATGGCCAAAGACAGAGTATCAGTATACATTGATACAGCAGTTCTTGTGCAGTTTAAGAACTGTTAGTTTCAAGAAAAGTTATGGAGTTCTCTCCCCCACCCCCAAATCCATTCATAAGGCTACACCACAAGACTAGAGAGCCAGTACTTCAGGAATCTCCATGAACACAGGACATGCCTGATACACCTCATGCTACTTGTGCCATCTGGTGGAAAACTGAAAGCTGAAGTGGAATTTGGCACAACACTGAGTTTACAAGCCCAATTAACAAAGGCCAGGTACCAGAAAACAGTTGCTACCTGGCTAGCTTCAGTCTGTTAGATAAACTGTGGTTTTCAAGCTGCATCAGCCCAGCACTGTAACACCTGAAGTTCAAATGTGGCAGAATTTCTAGGGACAAGCTAACTCTGCAGAACCTGTAAGCCCATTGTACTTATTCTACTGAAAATGCATTTGTAATAAGTCATTATCAGTAACAGACTCTGTGCTGTATATTGGAATACAAAAGAAAACAATCTGATGCTCAGGTTTTTTTTAAAAAAAATTATTTTAAACTGGAATTAACTAGCAAAGTCTGTTCACTGTGCAGCTACAGTAGTACTTGCACTAGGATTTCAGCTGCAGCAGTACAACTACAGCAATGTCTATACCAGAAACTCACTGGCTTAAAAATTTTCTGAAATTTTGCGATTCAAAAGCCTGATAATATGTATTTTGTTACCTCAATATGAGATTTGTATCCTTATTCCTACAGAATTTCTGCAAAGTTGATACCACTGCCATATTAAACCATTACCCTGAAGTTTATGGTATGGAAAGTACTCAACACTGTAAGTTTTGTTATGGACAGTGAAATTTAACATTTGATTTCACAGTGCAGTCAGAATGGAAAGTACAGAAGACCATCTTTGCTTGCCCACAACTGATGCACAAATGAGAACTGGAGATAATGTTTTCACAAGAGCACATGAACAATTAGCTAGGGCTCTCTGGAGGATCCATCTGTTCCTCAATCACTTCATTAGGATTTAGAAAAACTTCCATCTTGCTCAAAATAAACAGTTGGCTGCAATGCACTTCTACAGACTTCTACTGTACCACTAGCACTGCCCTCAGCTGCAAGAAATTCTGTAACCATTCTGCCTCCTTAGGAATCAGACCAACAGCACAAAGGCACAGACAGGCCCCATTTAAAGAGATTCCAACAGCAATAAAACAAGCAGCTCTGTTAAACTGTTGAATTTCAGTATCTGAGATGCTGCAAGCTTCAGTGTGACTAAAATCCAACTGTAATTGTCATTTTCCAAGCCCTCTTTGTAGACACCTTATCTCAATGCAGTTAATTGGAGCAGGCAACATGTTACAGCAGCTGCAATCCTGCTGCACCACAGTTACTGCAGAAACATACTCACTGAAACAGGGAAGAGTTTAGAGGGAAGACCTGTGACTTCCCCGAGTCAACGAAATGGAGTTGTACAACTGAACTTACACAAGACAGCTGAGGTCTGCCAAGTCATCAATGAAGTCAAACAACTGGCTGATATCATATGTAATGGATGGACTGTTGGGATTCATTCTTTTCAGATGCTCTTCATACATTTTACAGACTCCTACAGAGAAACAAGATTATCAATGCAATATCTAAAAAAACCAATTGTATTTGCTGAAACTTTTTCAGCTATTGATTGACAAATATAGGAAAGGTTAGACATGACTACCATAAAAACAGACATAGTCAAGATTTTGCAGAGTTGAAATTCTTTTGTTCTAGCTATTTGCATTGAAACATTAATACTATAAAACCATGTAAGATGCACGGAAAGAAAAGTTTCCGTCCCTAGGGGGAAAAGTTTTAGTTCTGTCAAATATCTAACACTTCCATGCCGTAAGCTCCAAGAGACACCTAAAACTCCTGCTAATAATTTAAAGACAGCAATTACAACATATAATCCTGCTGTACAAACACCTGAGAAACATAAGAATCATCACTGTTGATCAAAAAGTCAAACAGGGCTACACTGAGGTAAGAGTGACAGCACAGGCCTGCATATGGATTTAAATCAGTCTTATTTATTGAAGCTAGCCCACAAATAGTTCAGATATATTTGGGAAGAATGTAATATTAAAGTGAGAATAGAGACTTTGTATGATCTTTATTATGCTTTTTTTGCCTTGCAAAACTTCCTGGAACATTTATATTAAGTGAACTACAGCACCAGTATGTCAGTCTTCTTTCCAAGCTCATTAGGTGTCTTAAAGTCTCACAGGATCTCTATTCTGACACATGCCATGAGGCTGCAAATTATGTATCAATTGCACACCATCTTTTATTTAATATATTACATCCAGTAGCAAGCTTTCCTTTACAGTGCTAGCACAAAGATTAGTGAAAATTAGGAGCTGATCTTGCAATGAAATGTATTCAAGCAAGTCTGCTGCATTGCCCTGCCAAGAACATTGCATGCTCTCACCAACTCAATGTGGTTTCATCTATTTAAATAAAAAACAGATATTTAATACAAAAGTGAAGTTCTAGGAACAAACAACAACTAGTTTTTAGTTTGCCAGAACATTAGCAAATGAAAAGCATGAAACACTTCTTCCAGTTTGATTTTTGGTGAATGACTTTTGAAAAACATGAAGAGAGAGAATCTTATTTTCTTAATACGTTTGGGAGTATGTTGAAAATGGTAGTCAAAACCAGGTGTAAACCCCCATGTCTGCACCCACCTTCCATGCACTCATTCACCGACTCATAATCAGCGTATGTTCTGCCCTCTGGCCTCTTGGTCGGCTGGACAAGTAGAATTGTGTGAGACTGAAAAACAAATCAAACACCAAGGAAACAGGTTACTTGCACAATTTGAGTTATTTTTGTTTAAGCTATTTATCTGAAGGAAGCACTACTGAAATATCAATCAAGGATGCAAACATTTCCCAAATAGCATTTACTATATAAGCTGTGTTAATAGTTTTTGTTCCTAACCAGTCCTATCACTCCTTATAGAACTTTAAAATGCATAAAATCAGCAATAAAGCAGCTTTTGTGTTGAAAACCCCCCACAGAAAGTTTCTGTTTAGACTAAAAGCAAAGCAATAAAGTCAATGTATAAAAGCTATGGCATCAGTACATTTGCTGTTGGCACGATTTCAAATGCCCCAAGAAAAGTGCAGGGAGGGGATCCAACTTAACCACACTGTGAGTCTCACCTTAAAGATTTTAACAGCAACGGCTATTTTGAGTTATGCATTTAACTTCAAGAGAACACAAGTTATACAACAAATCTGCACTCAGTACTCAAGATTATTTCCTGCAAAACAGATGTACTGGTTTTTCACACTTCAGTGAGTTTACTGAAACAGCACTTATGGCACAGAAAACTGTTGCAAATGTCAGAGTCCCCAAGCTTGTTCTTCTGCAGGGAAGCCTTCCCTGATTGTGTGCTCCGTGGCTCCCATTATTTCGGTAACATTTTTCACTTGGCTACAGCAAGAGATTTGAGCAAAGGAGGAGCAAGATTTTTGAAGTGTAGGCAATCTGTGCTCCAATTAACAGGTTGCACAGCACAGAAAGTTTGCAAGCTTGCTGCAAATGGCCATTCCCAGTGCTGCTAATTGCAGCCAACATGTTCAGTGCTAATGTGTGAGGTGAGCACACAGCGAAAGAGGCAACTGCAGAGTAAGACACATTATATGGCTTAAATTAACCAGCTGCTGACAGAAGAATCCTGCCCCATACTCTGGACATCAGTGAAGACACCAGCTCAGTGCTCATCACATGTGCTGACAGAAAATAGCAAATGTTAGGATTTGCAAGAAACATGTAAGAAGAAAACAGAACAAATTCTTGCCCCATGACTGACAGTGTTCCCATGATTGGAATAAAGTTTTCAGTACTTTAAATTCTGTCCTAAATAACAGGGCAGTAGCAGAGTCTGAGAAGTCCAGGAAAAAAATGACACTGAGAAAAAGAAGCAGCAAGACTTTTCCCAGTCAGAAATGGAAAATTCACACAAAGAAGACTAGGCCATGTAAGTCCACTTTCATGTTCGCCAGAGGATGCTAAATTTGAAAGGAATTCCCCAAGGGGGGCTGGTACCTGGCTGTTCCCAAGTGCACTGTACATGAGTGCAAATAATTTTTCCAGTGCTATCATCTTAATTAGCTGGTCACTGAGGAGCATTAAATTAATGTACATATTCTGAAATTATCCAAATAATCACTTAAAAAGTAGAAAAAACAGTGAGCCAAAGATGCATGCCAGTTATTTCAGAACTTCACAGCAGAAATTATTTGGGCTTCTGACTTTGAGCCATTTATCACTTCAGACACTATGCAGTATCTATATCAGATACTGGCCTGGAAAACATTGAAATTAATGCCATTGGGACTATCTGTATCATAGAACCAATGCTTTTCAAACATTTCTTTGGGAACTTCACATTATTTTACATTAAGGGGGAAAAAATAAAGAAATTGTTTGATTTGATAAAATTGCTTGTCCCGTCCTACCACGTAGGTACAAAAAAATGCTAAATTCAGAAGCCTGATGGAAGTTTCCCCCAACTATGTCCTACATGCCCAGGTAACACAAACCCAGGGGAAGATCCATAAACCTTCCTGCATTAGCACCAGGTTACAGGAAACAGCCCAGAGTGGACCCTTATTATTACAAAGCATATGTTGGACTCTCTGCTTTCTCCTTAAGAGCACAGTTGTACCCGCTGTTAAGCAGGACACTGAACCAGGTATCACATGTTTATATTACATCAGTTTTGAACTTCTAGAGAGAACTTCAGAAATTGTTTCTGTTACTGAAGGCAGACCCCTGTAAAAATGGTTAAGGCAGCCAAACCAGCAGGACTTAAAAGCGAGGCAGCATCTGCACAAAGAGGCTTCCACCAATTGTACTCTATGAGACAATAAAGAAAAAAAGGGCGCCAAAAACAATAAAAAAGGAAGATAAACACAACATACTGCAATGTAAGATGTGCAGCGATGTAACCACCAGCAGCACAGCCTTTCAGTTCCCTCTGCCAGGCAAAAAAAGTCACCCTTCCCTTGGGACAACACAGACAGGGCTTGTGACTGCTCGTCCTGGCCGAAGCCAACTGCTTTGGATCAAGTGCCAGGCAGATGTGGAAACTCGCTGCAGACCCAGAAGCAGCTGTCCCTCCACCGTGGGGCAACAACTTGCTGCAGAATATCCCAATTCGTTAAGTGAGCGCAACAAACCACGGTGACAGGGAGGCCTTTGAGCTTCAGCGTGCCATTCCCACAGTGCACCAAGGCGAGCTCCCGCCTTTCCCTCTCCGAGAGGAGGGGAGGAGCAGGGCGAGCAGCATGGAAAGCGCCAATCAGCCATTTAAGGCAGACGCGCTCGACGGGCGAGCCTCGAGGGAAAGCGCGGCGCTTCCAGCAGCGCACTGAGATGGGGCTCGAAGTGCAAGGGGCGAGGTGGGAGCCCCATTCCGCCCCCCGCACCAGGAGCGCCGCCGCCGCCTTTGTGCCCCCGCCTCGCCCGGCCCTGCCCCGCCAAAACGTGCAGCCGCCCGCCCGGGCCCGCACCACCGAGCCGGCACCACCGGCCGCGGCCATCCAGAAGGAGGAGAGGGGAGGAGAAGGGAGGGGAGGAGAAGGGAGGGGAGGCCGTGCGGGCCCCGCTCTCTCCCTCGCTCTCACTCACCATGGCGGCGGCTCCGCTCGCTCAGCAGCGCCGGGCAGGAGTGGCGCGCGGCGATCCCCCACCCCAGCTGTGCCACCTC
>JAOXXN010000065.1:29305494-29351100 GCA_026770055.1 Myrmophylax atrothorax | reverse complement strand
CACAGTGGACCTATTAGACATTTTGTTCTTCCTTTGGGAGTTGTCCATTTGCCTCTTACTAATAAGCGTTAGTTTTGGCAAATCTGCTGGAGGACTTGCTGCCAATTGCTGATGTCTCTCACTGCAGAGGAGTGGTAAGAAGCCCTCCGTTTCCAAGGCTCAGCTTTGTCTTGTCAGGCACCATTTCTCTTGCCCAGAATATATTACACTCTAGTAACTATTGTGCATTTAAAAGTCAGGAATGCTTGACATGCACAGAATTAGCATAAAATTCTTTAGGGGCAAACTTTATTGCCGTATCTATTTTAAGCTATACCTTGTCTGCACTTTTTAAAGATAACATTGCCAAATATATTTTTCTTTTTGATTGTTTTTTTGTTTTAAATGAATTTTCAAGGCTTGAAATGCCTTCTTAACTGAAGTGCTTCTTCTTTCCATTTGAATGTGTCTGTTTTTCATGCAATTTATTACTGATACTACACAGCCCATTGGGCCTAGTGACTTCTTCACTTTTTTGTCATTGTCCTGTTTGTGTATTATTTCAGTAATGGGTATGGCCTGGCTCTTGGTCTACTGATTGCTTTGTCTGTTGGCTTTCTAACAATATGGGTGTATCCCAGGATTGAACCTAGTATTGATTCCCAGGACTGCTTGTTCATTTGTGTGTTTGACTATGTAAAATCAATGCAAAATTATTAGAAACCATCTTTTCCCATGAGGCAGTATTTTCAGATAGAACTGGTGTTTCAGGCCTAAACAAGCATTTTTTACATTGGACCTTCAATATTACGTTATGAAAAGCCAATGCAAAAGTAGTGATGTGGATGAGATCCTATCCTGCGCATTCTTAAATGGTTTTTATGTTTTTTACACCATACATATACAACTAGTAAGTTACTGGTTAAAAAAGTTCAGTGAAACAGGTTCCTGACATGTGCAAATGACACACAGGGATGTTTACAACAGAGGTCCTGGTGTCCTTCCTGATTTCTTCTAGTTAATTTCTTCATTGATAATGTCACTATTTTACCTTGCTTCATCTTTCCACATAACTGCTTCCAAAAGCTGAAGGGTTTGCAAGAGCAGTAGCAGAAGCAGGAGACAGCTTATTGCAGCACTAGGTGCTGACATTTAGTAAAGCAGTAAGTTTTTAGTCTTTAAACTCTTATCTGGCACTTGCATTTGCACCCCACACTGGGAGTTAAGGGGGCATCCTGACTGCATTCCCCTGCAGCCTCATTTTGTGTTTAACAGTAGCAATGGTTTAGGGAGGTACATAAGTAAGGTCCCATTATATGCCTTTGGTTCCAGTGTTGGAGCTTGTGGATAGTACCTTCTTTTAAGGATCAGTGTGTATGGATGAGGATGTGGCAGCCAACCTTTTCACTGCTGACATAACCTCTGGTGTGTTAATCATGGGTGCCACTGCTAGAGGTCTTGTCATGTATTTTCCTGTCCTTCATATCATGTTTCCAGTTTCTGGGGCAACCATCAGAAATAGTAAGACTCAGTTTAATGATTCATGAAGTATAGAGGCCAAATTAAAGTAGCAGATGAAGGATTTTCAATGAAAACACTGTGAACTTTAAATTGGCACAAAAATTTCTGATTTCTGAAAAATTCATTTGGGCACTTGATTAAATGATTTTTTATTTTTTTTTCTTCTACTCAGAAGTAGCAACAGCACTTTGTTTATCTCAGTTACCTCCGTGTTGAATTATTTTCAATTTTGTAAGTGAAACTGCAGTGACTAAAGAAGCTTTTGGTTATGTGCTAAGGAGAATATAAAATTTTAAATTATCAAATCTTTCCAAATTGTTAATACCACATAGAGGATTGCTTCCTTGAAGCAGAGTATTTTAATGAGTTAAATGAAATGGTCCATTTTATTGTAACCTTTTTTTACCTATCTCCCCATCTGTCACAGTAAATCCAAGCACTGAGCATAGTCAGGGCCATCTGGTATCATTTTCTACTCTTCGGGGACCTTGGTGCAAACAAATTCCTCTTACCTCTCTGTAATAGTCCTCTCTGCCTGTTTTTCGTATTTGAGGTAGGTGGCAGTGGGTCTAGCAGGTAATGTTTAAACCAAGTGCCAGCCATGTCCCCCTTTCCTTCTGTAAATCCCTCTAGGAAATCCATAATCTTCTCATTACCTGATTTTTTCCAGTTAATGATTTTTTAATTGGTGATAGGAATTGGACTAAAGCTGTTTCTGTTGATCTGGGTGTGTCTACTTTCCCTACTGTTCTAATGCTTTTATTGTTCCTTATATAAGGGGGAAATACTTCTTTTCCAGCAGTCAATGACAGGTGCAGAAGCTGCACTGACGTAACTTAAGTGAGGATGGCAGAGCTGTCACCAAGACAGGATTTTTTGATTGTTGTGTCTTGTCAGATGGCTGGATGTGAAACACAGAAACCCACTGTTGGCTTCGAAGAACCATTTCCAGGTGGATTGTGTAAAAGGTTAATATTGTCCAAGAGGCCCAGGAAAACTACTGTTTATTCAGGAACTATTCAGAGCTCTCAAGGAGCTTTTGACAGTAGCAGATGTGTCTGTATAGTATCGTCTGAATGCAGAATAAGAGATGCTGTGGAATAAATGTTCCTGCTGCTCCATTCCCATTCTGTGCTGGGACTTGGGAAGAAGAGGAGGAAAGTGTACTTGTGTTTTTTGGGGAGGAAGAGGAGCGATTGCAGTATGGTGGGAAAGTTTATGATGAATTTCAGATTCTTTATGATGAATTTCAATATTCCTGTTCTCATCAAACTTCTTTTAAAAAATAGGGATTTTTTTCTTACTGTTCTTATATCTCTTAGCAGCCTTGGCTTCCAGGGAAGAACATTGAGTGATCATTGCTGTTTACCTGACTCCATGTATGGAACTGTAATTTTAATGTCTTTTTTCCAAACCATTTGTACATGAAATCATTCCATGAATGGCTGCCTTATAATTTTTCCACTTTAATTGTGAAGGGTTAAATTAATGTTGCCGTTTTCAATTTGTTTTATTATATTAAATTTTTACTAGGTGCAGTGCTTCTGAGTTGGTTTGTCATTTACTGCATGGGGTTTTGTGACAGCTCTGACACAGAGAAATTAGTCTTAAATGGGACACAAGTGGTGCAGACGTACATTTTATTTTTGTGGGGGTTCTTTTGTATTTTTTACTGCTTTTCTTTATGATGTCTGAGCACCTCCTGGAAACCTGGAATGTGAAACTGCATGTTGAGAGGCAGTCTAGCAGGTTGATTTGGATATGGATATGAATGGGATTAGAGGTATTAATGCAGACATGATTTGACAGCTTTGCTTGAGAAGGGCATTTGGCAACTTGTCTCTCACAGAGTGTTTAGGAGTTGGCATTGCCCCAGAGGTATCTCTTCCCCCACCTGCAGGGAAATCTCTCAAGCTTACAAGACGGAGACCTCTTTGGAGGGCCACATGGAGATGATTGATTGGTGCAAGGTTGCTCCTGTCCACTGTTAAAAGGCTGGAGGACCCTTGGGGTTAAAGAACATTCTTTACTCCAACCTGTGCTCTCAATCCTGTGAGTCCCAAACTCAAAATGCAAACACCAGGTCCCATACATACATGTGCCTCTGCAGGATTTGGATTAAAAGTCAACTTTGAACCTTAGCCTGCTTTTTGTTCTTGTCTTATGGGGGAAAACTGCTGGTGAAATCTTTCTTGCCCCTGTTACGTGGTTTGTTGTTGGGTTTTTCCCCATTTATTTTCTTGCTGTTTCTAGGTACTGTGTCACAGCTCAACTTTCCTTGCACCTGCCCCGTGATCCTCCTGCTTACCTGTTTACAGCTCTTCAGTGTTGCTCTGCCTTCGTTGGTGATGCAGTTTTTTCTGGCAGGCAGCTCACCTTCCTCCTGCAGCCAGCAATCTCATGGAAGCCTGTTAAGCCACAGCTAAGTGTTCTTTCTAATGCCAGTCATGGTGGTCATAACAGGGGATTTTGCTCTTGCTGTGAAGAAAAATTCTTCTCAGGCTCCTGAGTTTCTTGGGGTTTTATTTAGCTCTGACATAATTTTAAGTGGCAAAGTATAGTAGGATATTAAACTTTAGTAGTGGTCTCAGAAGTGCTCAGGCAGGGGTTAGGAGGAGTGCCTGGAAAATTAATTCTGTTTTATTATCAGAGCCAAAACTTGCAGGGCAGTGTTTTTTTCTTCCTGTAAGACACTTTACACTAAATTTTTAGGGTTTGCCGGTTTTACTAAAAGATTTTCAAAAAAATCCATCGAGTTGCACATTCTATGCTGTCATTACAGAAGGGGCAAAGTTTTGGAAGAAGAAATTAAATAGTTTATGTAACAAGATGCAACTTTAAAGAATGGCCACAGTTAGGCACCTGGACTAAAAATACTACTTTACCAAACTTGGCTGGGACTAGATTTAACATTTTAAAACACATGTAGGACTCAAATCAATAAATTTATTGGAAGAGCAAAGGGAAAGGTGCTTCTCTCTAGCCAAAGCACATCCCATTGTTTGTATTATATTAGGAATTTGTAGAAGAAAGTTACTACCACTGCAGCATCCTATTGCTACTGCCAGGATTTAAGGCAAGGATGAGAATCAGGGTTGGGATACTTGGAATAACTAGGAAGTGGATTCCCTGTCCCAAGGCAGTCCCTAAGTAAACACCTGCACAGTTTTTTCAGATCTGTAGGTAGATCTGTGGGGCTTGGGTTTTGCAAGCAAGTGGTCTGAAATTTTGTCACTTGGCCTTGCATCATAAAACTGTCAGCTGGAGCAATGCAGGAAGGGATAACGGTTTAAAGCAATTTTAGAGAGTGAGACAACCCCTTGAGCAGCTTAGAAATAGATTGTCCTTCACTTCCCTGCTGTGCGGATGGTACTTGGTGATGTGCCAGGTTCTTTAGCACCTTCTGGGAGGACACTTAATTGGAAGTGGTCTGGAGCACTGCAGAGTGGTGGAGGCTGGAAGGGACCTCCAGCAGTCTTTGGTCCAGTAACACCCCTGCTCAAGCAGGGCCACCTGGAGCCAGTTACCCAGGACCATGTCCAGATGGCTTTTGAATATCCCCATGGAGGGAGACTCCACAACCTCCCTTGGCAGCCTGCACCAGTGCTTGGTAATGCTCACAGTAAAAAAGCTTTCAGAAGGAATCTCCTGTATGTCAGTTGTATGCCCATTCCCTCTTTTCCTGTACTAAGGCATCACTGAAAACAGGCTGGCTCCATCCTCTTTGCACCCTCCTCTCAATTATTTGTATAGATTGATGAGATGCCTTGTACTGTTGCTGAGCTGACATGGTTTATAGAGAATGTTCTGTGTAGTTTCCAGCTGCCCTGTAAGCAGGATCAGGTTTTAGAGCTGCATTTTCAGGAAGAAAGGGGAAGGTTATAGGATGAGTGATGTATGCATTTGTAAACTTCACACATCCATTTAAGAAATACCCTGTGGAGATGGTGGAGATGATTCATAAGCAATTAATTAGAAAACTATTTATGTTTTTCTCCTGCTCTTGCTATCTACAGGCTTATCTAAGATCCTGTCACACAGTGGTTTAGCTCTTTCACCTCAGCAGTAAGCATTCCTCTCAGACAGTTGCTTACTTTTGATTTTTCTGGTAGCCCATAGGACTTGTATCATTAAGAAAGAGTGTAATCTCTTTTTTCTGGCTTAAGCACAAGAGAATATGATTAGTGCAAAGTCAGTAGGAGAACTGAAGCAAATGACAGTGATGCTGTTATAGCCAGTACAGGCAGATGTAACGCAGTGAGGATGGGAAGCCATTATTTTTCCCAGACAGGCTCTCGGGGGTTTTGGCCAGTAAAATTCAGTTTTAATGGTGAAGAATTATACAGTATATTAGCATTGTTTTAGTGTATTAATCACCTCAGTAACTGGAAATTTAACCACTGTAGTCTGTGGTAAATCCTTTTGGAGATGCGAGGAAGTGTTTTTTGGTCCATTAAATGTTACAAGTGTTGCCACTACAAACTTTAGATATTGAGGAGCTGTGGTGTTTCAGACTTCCTGATGATTGCTGTAGTGTTCCTTTATTTGATAAAGAAAAAAAACATGCATCAGCATTTTTATGAGACACATTAGGGATGAGCACAGCAGCAAGAAGATGAGCTGTCGGTTATTTATCCAGCTTACAAATTAAGTCATTCTACTGCTATGTGCCAGCCTTAGCTAAATATCACTGCAGGCAGAATTGCACAACCTTCCACCCTCCTTAGGACAGCACTTCTCCCTCTTGTCTGGTATGTCCAGAGATTAACAAAACCTTATGGTGGCTGGGGTGTAAAGAAAAATGCCTCATTCATAAAAACATGTAGAGCTAATTAAATTTAAGCTGCATCCTGCTGTCTGACACCAAAGGTATATCATATTTAGAAAATCTAAAAGCAGAGTGAAATCTTTAGGGAAAAAATGCTTCTGTGTCTGTATGCCCATCCAGTGTCTGAAATGGTAATTACTTATGATGTATGATTATAGCCATGTTGGAGTCTCTGGGGGTTAATGCGCTTCTGCTGTCTGACAAATCATTTTCAATGAGATACTCATGGCTGTACTGGGTTGAAGAGGGCTGCTAAGCCCCCACTTACAAGCCTTACTACTACTCTGAATGACTCAACTGCAACACCTCTTAATTAAGCTTTTCTTGCCTGCAGAGGGTGATGCTATCAGTAGAATGAGTTGGTTTAGGGCTGTTGTGTATTTCCCATGTTCTGTTGACAGAGGAACTGAGGGATGATTGGTCTTGAACAAACCTTTGTACTCCTGATACTTCTATGCAGACACTTCATGTGAAGGTGATTGGGTGCATGTGGTGCATTTTCTGTTTATGTCAGCTGTGTGATCGCTTTGATATTTAGGCTTGATGGGGACAAAACTGGTGTCTTGCAGGAAGCCTCTGTGCTGTCTTCTGGAGGAAGCTTTCAAATGTAGCTGACTACTGTGATGTATTCTGAAGTCCCTGAAAACAACTGTTTCACAGAAATCTTCATCTTAAAGCCAAAACAGCAGAGTAAATAAGCTTTCTTCCAGAAAAGATTCCTTAGTAGGATTTAAAAGAAACCCCAAGAAATTAGCTCCTTTATGTGCTGAGAGAAATGGTCACGGACTGTGGTGTCAGTTCCTTAGAAAGCCACCTCCCAAAAGCCAGGCTATGGGGCTGGCTGCTTGCTGTCAAATCTGTTTGCTTCAGGAAACGAATTTCCTATTTTCTGTCTTCCTGTAAGTCTCCTGAAGTGCTGCTATATCCACAGCTAATACCTGGGTTAATATGACTCCTGAGCCATCCAGCATGGATCTGGGTGGGTGTGAAGGGCTGGGACCAAGGGAGGACTTCGGCTGGAACAGGTCACTAAGACTATGTAATTCTCACTGAGGGATGATGTCAAATGGGGTTATACATCTGTGAGAGTGATGTCAGATGGGGTTGCAAATCTACAAAAGCACTTGACTTTAGTGCCCATTTGCTGAGTAACTCTTTTCTTTGAGCTCTTCATGACAGCTCTGGCTTCCCATCAATCACTGAAAACTTAATCATGTGCAAAAGAAATGTGCTCTGTCAGTGTATCACACTGGAGATGGATTGATGGTGGTTGCTTTGTTTTATTAAAAATAGCCTCTGCATACAGCTGTGCATCTTGGAAACCAGAGCATCACTTTGAGGAGTGCATGTGACATTTTGTCTTTGCAAGAATGATGTGTCATAAATGAAACCTGAGATGGATGTTATTTTTCCACATTGTTCCAGGTAACTGCTAATACCTCCCACAATTGCTAATGGTTCTCTAGGTTGGAAATGGTTATGGAACACATCAGAAGCTGTAAGAGAAAAACGAATCCATACTGGAAGGCAAGATCTGAATATTTCCAACTCCTCAGCAGCTTCATTCCAAATCTCAACTCACAAAAAAGCCCCCCAAGCCTCCTCAGCATCTGCAGTTGGCCAGTATGTGTATCCTTAAACTGAAAGGGAGCATCTTGCAGCTGGAGAGTGGCCTGTGGTCAAGGCACATGGTATGATTCTTGGGCATGTCCTGTGCCAGGGGTAGGATTTGGACTCAATGATCCTTTTAGGTCCCTTCTAACTCGGAGTATTTTGTGATTCTGTGAAGAAGTGTTACTTCTGTATAGCTTGCACTGGTGTCTGCTTCAAAGGTTTTATTTTTAGGAAAATTTTATTGGGTTGATGTCTAGGAAAAATAGAGACAACATATTAGCAAAGTAACTCCCATACCAGTGCAACCTGTCATTCCACAGAAAGGCTTTCTAATTAAAGCTCCAGTGCTTTCTCTCCAAGATGTACAGCTGTGCTTCTTTCCCCTATGAGCCATCAAGAGTGAAACATCCATCTAAAATATTTAAATTATTATTCTAGGACAAAAATATTTCAGAGAAAGTATGTGAGCCTAATCTGTACCCCCTGGAAGGTACAGCCACCCTCGTTATGAGGCATGTAATGGATCCCACCAAATAATGGATTTCTGCCTCTGCTGTTCTTGTTGCAAGGCAATTCCACAATCCACTTCCAACAACTGTTACATACTTTCTTGTTTCTTCATGACCAATTTAGGCCAATTTTATTGCAAGCATCAACCTTTACCAATAGAGTAAGAGGTGAAATAATGCCTAAAACTAGACAGTAGTAAAATTTCCCCCTTTCCTTTTAAAGGAAATGTTAACACAATGGCTGTTACTACAAATCACTGTGTCCAGGCACCAGAAGCTACACAATTCACCTCACTACTATGTACTGGCTTAGCATTGCTGGCTCCTGTCTGTGTTTCACTCTTAGTCACTTGACAAGAGCAAGTTGCTCTTTCCCTCTCTTGGACTGCTGCCTTTAAAGAACTTGCTCTACTTCCTTGTTTGTCCTAGAGGCCTTCAGAGGGAAAAATACCTTCATTTCTTGATGTTCAAAGCTAGAAACCTCTACTCTCTTTATCTGTGTAAGGTAAAAATAATTAAAGAAGCAAAGGATGAAATTCAAGAGCTGGAGCTCAGGTAAGATGTGGGCAGTATCTGCTGCTCTCCCCTCTTCTCCAGTCTCTGCCTTAATGTCACTCAGAGATGGGCTTTGCTGCCGCTTGGGACCAAAAGGTCAGTCAAAGCCAGGGTGAGAGAAAGTAACAAAGCACTGAGTTTGCTGACTGTCATCTAGCAATCAATAGTGACTTTTATCAGGGACCTGCATCTCTAATTTCTCTGATACTGAATGCACTCTGTGAGCTTGAGGTGGGCTGTCTGCATCTTCTCTACTCAAGATGCTTTGCAAGTGCCTCTGACCATATAAATTTGTGAGCCTGTGTCTGGTGATGTGATCGAGCCTGTGACACATCCCAATGCTCTGATCCCCAGGGATGAGAAAGGGCCATGTGTCTGCACTGTGTCACTTCTGAATAACTGCACTGGGAAAGGCTGACATCCAGCAATTACAGCATCAAAACTGATACACAGAGGATGGCCCAGGTTAAAACAGGAGCAGATTCCTCAGCATCTCTGGCATACATGCCATACAGCATATATGTCTGTATTGGTTATATGATACCCCAAAAACCCAGATGCTCTTACAGGTGTGATTCTTCCACAAGTCCTAGTTCTGGAGGAGGCAGGACACAGGAACACAATATAGTGCTAATGTGCTTTCTTGTGGGCATTACAAAAGACAGGGGTTCTTTTGGATGACTTTGTGTCTATGTGGAGAGGAAGGGTTTCAAGAGAGGAACAAGGACTTGGGGAACCAGATTTAAAGGCTTGTTGTGGCAGTACTAAACAGGAGATGAATGTAGACTCATCTAAGCTGAGTGATGTATTCCTATGTGCCTGTACTGGGACCTAAGAGGCAGGGCAGAGGCTGTGCTTGCCACATCTCCAACATGCAGCAAGGCATGGAGGCAGAATTTTATGTTCTAACTTTTTTCAGCAATGGCCCTTTAAGGCTGAGCAAGGGATGCAGTGTGGACACTGCCCAGTCCAAACCCAGCAGCCACGTGAACTCTCCCCAGGTGGGCAGTGCCAGGCTGGCACAGCAAAGTTCCTCCCCCCCCACCGATGATAGAGGGAGTCTGATTGAACTTGCTGGCTCCCACCCACTCTGCCCTAATTTTCCCCAGGACAAATGAGAAGAACCTGTCTCCAAGTGCAAGATTTTGGGAATATGTGTCAGAGATGCCTGACAGTAAAACATCCGTCTTGTCCCAATTTCTGCATGGAGTGCTGCAATGTCGAATGAAATAACCTTCCAAGCTGGCTCCGGTGCAGAGGTATTTTGGTTTCTGTTGTTGCTGAGAGCTTTCTCTCTGATGAGCTCTTTCTGCCTCTGTGTTTCTGATGTCTGTCTCTCTTCACTCTTTTTTTTTTCCCTTGGGTTTGGATGTGTGCTGTTTGTAATGCATCAGGAAGTAATACGCAATGAGGAAACTCTCATCATCTGTGCATCAGGGAGAGAATTACTGACTGAATGCTGAGCAGTCAAGTTATTGATTCAAACCAAAGCCCAGTCTCTCTGTCTGCTGGGCTGGTTACATCCTTCTGGTTCATCGCATTTAATCGGATTCCCTGAGCTGCCACACAGAAGGGGAGAGTTAGAACCAGATCCATCCATAATGTTTTCTTCAAAATCCAGTTCTGTATCCCCTTCTCCATCCATGGAACAGGCAGATTCAGATGCTCTGGACATCAGCACCAAAGTGCAGCTGTATGGCGTGCTCTGGAAGAGACCCTTTGGGAGGCAGTCAGCTAAGTGGTCCAGGAGGTAAGTCACAGTTGCTGAGGGATGCTTGGGTGAAATACAAAGCCTAGGGGTTCTGGAATGACTTAGTCTGAGTGCTTGGCTCTTCAAGTGCAGCTGTCCAGGCAGAGTCCAGGGGTAAAACTGTGGCCATAATTCCCTACTATTCTGAGCTGGCTTTACACATGTGGCACCCCATTGTGCTCTCTTCTTTGTCTGTCCAGACCCTGTGCTACATGCACTTCAGGATGGGAATAGGGACTAGCTGCCTCCTCTGGATAATTATCTCACGACAGTTTCACAAGAGAGGAAGAGTCAGCTCATACATTTTGCCCCTAAACTGCTTGACTTTGTTTTTTAGCACTCGTTAGAGCTCTGAGTCCTTTGGGTGTGAGATGGCTAGGCTGAACTGACTGTGCATGTGGGTCTGTGTGTGTGATCTGCAGGGGTTTGTGGACCAGCATCAGTACTACTGTGCTGTCTGACAGTGATGGCATGCTTGGAACAGCGCATGCAGACTCGTCCCTGGGGAGGAAGTGGCTCTGAAGTCACTCCTATCTGGTGTTAGGGAGTTGTAAGCTGCTGTGTGTTGCCTGTTAGCAGCCAGGAAGTTTAGTGCTGGAAAGCATTTGCTATAACCTTTTACAGGACAGAATTATGTTCTATAGTACTGGAAGTGATGGCTCGGTTTTTAGTTTAGGTTTGGTGTAGTTTCTTTATGCAAATCACTGAATCTCTGGTACTCACCTTTTGTGGGCAAGTACTTTGTTGCAGTTTGCAGTGTAGACACAAACAATCCACTTCTAAAGCCAGCTTTCCCAGTTTTGCTCTGTGTAGTAACCACAGTGCTGTCCCATCTAAACCTGTGAAGATGGCATAGCCAGAAAAATAGTTAAATGCTCCCTGGGAAGGAGATTTTTTGTTTGTAGCATCCTTGACCTGTGTACAGGTTTTATTCCCTCCCCCCCAAAATGGCCTATTTTCACTCAAGAAAGAATTTGTGCTGATGCTCCCTACTCAGCTCCCAGATATTGATATTTAAATGAATTACGTCTGGGAACTTAAGTGAGTGTGTTACGGAAAAGAAGTGGACAGAATAAGGGAGGGGAAGGTAATTTGCCAGGGAGGAGACATTCTTAAAAGGCTTTATTCTTCCTAATAAAACTTTCTTGCAGGCAAATGGCCCATCTCTGCTCTCTCTGTCATTATTTATTTAGTGCCACTCTATTCCTAGAAGTCACCCCCATCTTTGGCAAGTGGTAAATATTTTAGAGCTAGCAAGTGGGAAGAGATGGGGAGGTGACCATGTGGCTGGAGTGCTATGGAAGGTTAGTTGCAGGCATGGCAGCAGAGGGTCCTGGGCGACCACACACAGGTCAGTGAGACGTGAACACAGGGACTCCGTAGGGTTTGGAAGGAAGAGGGTTCTGGAGTAAATGGACTGAAACAGTAGGAACAATATGTTGGGAGATATTTTGTCATGAGAGAGACTTGCTTTAGAGTAAAATAACCTTGCATGTTGTAAGTCAATCTTTATGTGGGGATAAGGAGCAATTCATCCATTCTCCCCATGCTCAGCAACACATTGTCTTTGTTTTGTTTTTTAAATGAAAAGGAGAAGAAATGTTTCCTGCTCCAGTTACGTTGAGAAAAAAAATGACTGTTGCTCAATATAGTTTTGGATCTGATCTCTGAACAATGTAGGGTTTTTTCTGAAATCTCAGACTGGACAACACTACTCTTAAGGAAAGTCTTTCCAAGACACGGGAGATAAATCAGCATATAAGGGGAGGGTTGATCTCATCAGGCCATGAAGACAGGTTTGTGTGGCTGTGAGGAGATGCATGATATTTACTGGTTTGATCACAGTCATTTGGCTGGAGCAGCAATGCTTCTGGAGACACTGAGAAGAAAATCATGTGTTTAAGGGAAAGATGGAGTCTGACTAGATAACAGATCAAGGTGAAAAGGTCTAGGCATGGTGTCCAGTGCTTTGGTGATTGAAATCCCAGGGTTGGGAATTTTGCAGCAGTAGACGTTATGCTGGGAACAGGAGATACAGCAGAGCCTTGCTTTAGTCAGGCCTGGATCTGATGGCACTTGTGAGGACAGCAAAACTTGACATGAGGCAGCTGTCTGGAGCACTTTCAGTCCTTTCCTTTGCCCACACGATGGTCTGTTCTGCAGCCTATTTGTGTGCTGCCTCATGTGCTGTGCGAGAGCTGGGTGCTTCTGGCACTGGACCAGTGTGGCTGTGTGTATCTGCCAGGGCTGACATCTGAGCATTCTGCCTTTCAGAACTTGATTTTGAGATGCCATTAGCACCATCCTAGTGACTATCTCTCCAAGGTAAGAAGTTCTATCACTAATGTGAATTTTGTTTCCATGTAAAGTAATATCCTTGCAACAGAAAAGCAACTATCTTCTGAGTGTGCTGGTGTTTTTGACCAGTCTATATTTGGCTCATTGCTGGAGTGGCTTTGGAAAATCAAATTCTCAGCCCTTGATGTATGGTCCTCCTCTTCCCACCAAACTGCACCCCTTTCTTCTTTCCAATGAATAGCAAATAATTTAGTCTCTTCTACTGCAAAAGTTGTACTGGTGTGGAAGCTGGAGTGAAATGCACAATGTGCGTACCTGCCCTGGATGTTGCATGAATAGGGGGCTGTATCTTCCTAGGAAGGAGGTTGGCACATCCTTCTTTACTATGGATAATCCCAGTCCCATATAGAAATGTGTAGGCTCTAGACTATCTGTCACCATGCAGGTGTGAGATTTTGGGTCTCAGTGGGACAGTTCCAGGAGGCAGCATCTGTTCGGTGAACAATCAGAAAAGCAAGGTGGAACGTGAGAAATTGAAAACAGGAGAGAACAAAACACAAAATATTCTTGTATTTCCAAGTATATCTATCAGGTATGACAGGTTGCTGCTGGAAGGAGGGAAACAGCACAGTTAACAGCAAGATTTTAGTTTTATCTTCTCTTGAACCAGTCCTGGCTGTGGCATTGCAAAGCATGCATGTAGCCTTGTTTTCCACAATGGCTACCAACAGCCACTGTATGTGGTCACGGGACAGATGGAAAGGGTAATTATTTAGGGCTGCTTTCTGCTCAAAACCCTGGAAATCCCACAGCCACAGAAAAGTGTGTATGCAGCACAGGGGCAGCAGGAACTGCCGACACGACACGGCTGCGAGTCAAACGGAGCGTGTGCTTCCCTCTCATCCTTGGACTGCCTGCTGTCAGGAAGCATACACCTCTTCCCACTCCCTGCCCGCCTGGGCGCTGCTCCGTGCCGGGCACCAGGGCAGGAGGCAGGCAAGAAGGCCTAAAGCTGTCAGGAGAGGAAGAGTGAGGGGAGGTACTGCGGACTCTGAGTTAACATGCTAATGAGGAACATTTGCCCATCGGTTTCCTGAGCAGTCCCCAGGGATACAGAACTGAGCTGATCTAGCAACTGGCGTCCACTGCCTGTGCTCCTGGACTGGTGCCCAGAAAAACCCCATTGGAATGAAGGACCAAGGAGACTGCTGCAGTTTTGTAGTGTAAATACTTCATGTGGGCCATTGTCACATCAAAAACTTTTACAAAAATTAGCTAATTAATCTTATTAACTCTGTGGCACAAAGAAAGCACTTCATTCTCAGAGATCAGGTAGCTTTACTTGTCATGGCTGCCTTTGGTATTAATGCAGATACATTTGAAAATGCCAGTTCTTGTTCCACACAAAGGTGAGACCTTGATGAATCCACCCTATGAGTAATATGTCCCCCAGAGATGTGCCTAATGCAGCTGCTGAATGGGCTGATATCTCAAAGTTATGTGAGCAGTTCAAGTGTCGACAGCCACCACAGGTAACATCACACCTTGATTTCTCAGCTGAGCAGACATTGAAGCTGATGGAAGTGGTAAAGCTTTCATCCAAGTATAATAATGATAGTTGTTATTAACAATTATGTTTATTACTTTATTACTATTATGATAATTCTCTGCCAACTTCAGCCTCTTTCTTTAGCTTTATTTGCTAAACGGGTTTTAAATTGCTGTGCTTATCTCTCCTGAAGGCAGAGCTTGGCTCCATCTGACAGCCCATCTTCTTTGGGAGGGGACTGAGGTGGGATGGGCATATGAAGGCATTAGAACTGTCTTTGTGGGTCAGCCCACTGGCCTGTAGCCCATCACTGATGGGCTACAGGGGAAGGTGCAGGAATGCTCAGGCTGCACAACTGGACAGCGCTGCCTGTAGAAGTCTCCTGATCCCTCCCAGAAGCAGGAGGGTTTCCTGGAAATGTTCTTTTTGTTCACAGAAATACCTTATCCTTTCCAGTTTCCTCATGATCTCTTGTCCTTGGAACCACATGAAAGTGATTTACACAGCAGCGTTTTGTGCAATGTAAAAGGCATTCTTGAACAATTTTCAACATACTGCCTTTCTCTTTCTTTCCAAATCCCTTTTTCTTATGTCAGAAAATATGTACAGAACAGTGAAACTTTTTTTTGTCATTTACTCTTTTGAAACCTCGCTACTAAACTTGTCCCCAATTTTTTTTTCAGCTACTCTTCATAATTTTTGAGTGCTGCAGAGATTTAGATCAAATTGAAACTAAGTCAGATATCTCTTCCCTGTATCATTGCCTGAAGAGTAAATGCAACCTCAATTTTTGAAGAGAGGAGGGACTCTCCCTGGGGCATTTTGAAAATCCAAGTATGTTAAAAGTGGCACTCCTTTAATCATAATTTTGAGGACACGCTCCAATAAATTAGAGGCTTAGTTTACAGAAGTTGTGATATATTGTGGCTGCTATACAGTGATTATCAGAGCATACCTAAGGCTAACTGAGCAGAACTAGTCATATTTTAACATTACACATATGAGAAAAAAATTATTCAATTTCCTTTGCAGTTATGAAGGTCAATGACAGAAGACTTTGCCAGGAGCTCTGCTTAAAAATATCACTAAAATTTATTTCTGCTCCTGAGTGCTCTGGTGGCCATTTTTTTGCCTCAAGTGTTGCTTGCAGGTGCTAGCCTGTGACTCTCCCTGCCATATGACTCCCTGCTACTCTGTTAGAGTGGAAACACTTCCCTTCTGGCTTATTACAAGATGAGAGCAAAGAGAGTGGCAGGAAGCAGATTGCAAAACTGAACGTTTAGTTGGTCTTAGCCCATGTGAGAGACCCTTAAAAAAAGAGCAGCTCTCTTCCAATAGATTGAATCCAACATACATAAGCTAGACAGAGTACAAAAAGATAGAGGTGCCAAAAGACTTTGGTCCTGTTTGGGTCACAGTGCTGTGAGTAAGTGGTGCTATGGTTTGCCTTCCACACTGGCATGTGCATGCTGGGGTGGGAAACTGTAAGCACAAACTACTTGAACTTTACACTTGGTGTTAAGCACTAGCTCTTCTATGAGCACAAGTGAGGCACCTCATCTTAGATTTAGGTGGGAGTAGTAAACTCTTCTGCTCAGAAAGCAGCTTTAGTTAGGTGGAGATTTTTTTTGTGCTGTGAACCAAAATCTCTGTTCTAGCAGAATTTATTTCCTTTCTCTGTCTTAAAGGTTCTTCATCATTAAGGAAAGTTTTCTGCTTTACTATGCTGAGAGTGAGAAGAAGAGTTTTGAAAGCAATAAATACTTCAATATCCACCCCAAGGTGAGCAGTATTTGCACAGGGAGGGGGTTATTCTGTTTTCATCTCCCCTCTCCCCCTTTCCCTCATGGACCCAGCAAGTGAAGAAGAGGTAAGTCAGAGACTTCTCTCAGATCCAGGGAAGCCTCCAAAAAAGAATGAATCACATCAGTACCTTTTCAAGATACTTAATGATTCAGCAGGTACACAACTTCTATTTTTTACCTGATAGTAGATGTATTCCCTAGTTTTCATGATCTCCCAAACAACTAATTTTCTGACTGTAAAAATGCTGACAAAAGCTGACAGCTTTGTTTGCTGCTTGTTCCTAATGTGTTCTTGCACTCATTAGCATCTGATAGCCCACATGCCGTCAGTTCTGAGGATTGGCCTCCATAACTCTGCTGCCTGGCACTCTCACAGGGGAGATCCCTGTGTTCTGAGGCTGCTTTTGTCCCCTGTAGTCACTGGAGGCTGATGAAGCACATGTGCTTCCAAAGGTGCTGATTTCACCCATCCTGGTCAGTGCCAGCCAGCTGTCCATCTCCACCCACAAACAGCATGTGTGGGGTGTTGACTTACTGGTGGTGACTGTAAGGGATGCGCAGCCTCCCTCATGATCCCACGCTGTGAATATGCAACATTCACCCCTACTGGGAAATCACCTTCTCCTTGATAACCGAGTTCTGCCACCATGTTCTAGCTAGCAGCCTTCCCTCTGTGGTGAATGCAGGACTGCCATCTTTATCCCCTTTCACATGCCAGTTGTGGGGTTTCCTGGTGATAGTGGGAGTCTCTCTACTTTTCAGGAACTGTGTGTATTGGCCCTCCTGGAGTAGCTAAGGCAGAGCAGAGGCCCACAGGTGACTAAGGGTGAAAGTTCAGCTCCAGGTTAGTCAATAGCTATACTTGATTTTGCTGACTGATGGGAGTGCTCTGGTTTATCCCCTAGGGTGTCATACCCCTGGGAGGCTGCATCGTGGAGCCGAAAGAAGAGGCCAACATGCCTTATGCCATAAAAATCTCTCATGAAGACTTCCATGTAAGTAGATTTATTTTCATCTAAAAAAAACCCCAAACACCACAAAACATGTTAATGTTTATGAGCACAGCTGGATTGGTGTTTTTTCTCTCCCCACTGAGGTATGCCTACCTCTTCTGGGCAGACTATGCTGAGAGAGATTGGCTTAGCATCCCGAGTCCCCTCAAGGCTTTGCTGCTGCTGCTGCTTTGACAACCAACAGGAAAACTTTCACTTTCTGATGCCAGGTTTTTTGATACTAGTGGACCAGTAGAGAGATACTCAGGAGCCCTAGAGCTCATGTAGCCCTATCATTTTGTCCTTATCATGACCACTTGCCACATGCACACTTTGCAATGTGTGATAGGCCTGGATCGTATTTGCTACCATGTGATGCTTCCTGTGGAGGTGGAAGGCTGTGGTGGGCTCTCCTCCCTCCACAGCTGTGCTAGTTGTGTCCATTTCATGCCCTGAGTGCACAGAGGTGCATAAGGCACCAGCCTCTCTAACCCGGGTTTTTTTCCCCCTCCCCTCTTTCAGGGTAACATTGTTCTAGCAGCTGAATCAGAGTTTGAACAGGCTCAGTGGCTGGAGATGCTACAGGAGTCTGGAAAAGTGTAAGCTTCTTTCTGTTCCTTATTTGCTTTGATCTGCTCTGTAGATGTGTAAAGCATAAAGAGGAAGAAGCCAGATCAGAAGGACTACAGGAAGTCAGACAAGCTCCTCAGAACTAGTGAGAACTTCACTTGCCTCCTAGACCTATTTCTTCCCCAAACAGGAACGCGCTAAAACTGACACAAAGCTTCCCACTTTGGTATGCAGTGTGGTGTACGGTGTGGTTCTTTGCTCACAACCCCAGGCTGTCATCTGCCAAATGCTGATGTACTGAGTGCCCTCTGCTGTCCCTCCCTTGCCTCAGAAAGGTGGGACCTGAGACTGAATGGGAGACCTCCTGGTCCATTTTGTGTGGGGAAAAAAGTCTGCAGGCTTGACAATGGTGGGAGTCATAAAACCTCCCTGTATGAATTTGGGGTAAAGTAAGAGCGGAACAGGAAAGGCACAAAGCTTGTGAGCAGCTGTCCATGTGGTTCTGCCTCCTGCTGGGAGCAGGGACCTCACCAGCACAGTACTGGTCATGACGAGATGTCAGTAACAGCTGTGAAGGAATTGTGTGTCCTTAGGGTGTGCATCCCTTCTGCTCAGATCTGAGGGCACTCAAGCCACACAGCTGCAGGATTTGGCCTCTCAAGACAGTTTAGTTCTAAAATGTGGAGACAGGTTAAATCCCAGGAGAGGAGGTGTTAGCAAAGCATTTCCAGCCCACCACAGGGGTGAGAGGATTTGACTGCTGTTTATGTACAGTACTGAGTTCTCAGCCTATTGAGAATGCTGGAGAGAGATTTGCAGTTTGCTGGCGTCCAGCTCTGCAATCCCTCAGCACTCAGGACCTTGACAGTGCAATGAGAAGCTGTCCTGAAAACTGGAGCAGGCTTCTTCTAAATCTCAGCAAATACAGAACATGTAACACTTAAACAGGGATCTGACTTTCCCAAACCAGGTATAGAAACTTCCCAAGTCTATAAGAGCAGAGCCCACTACTCAGCTATGAGGCTTAAAGCAAGGAGCTCTTTGTTCTGCCCTTCCTGGCTGCATTACAACATGTATATGTGGTCTCTTGTCACTACAGGAACAAAAGATGTTTAAATTGTAATACCAGTGTGTAAATGGTAAAGGCAATATCTGAGTAAATGTCAATGATGTGAGGCTCAAAATGTTAATTTGTAATTAATGGGGAACCCAGTGTTATGGTGGATCAGCCCAACCCAAGCTCTGGGCTGCTGCAGTGTGCCTGGCTTTGGTGCTGGGGCAAGCTGTTACCTCCATAGTTGTGTATGAACTGCAACACAAAGCTGTCCATTAAAGTTTCATGGGAGCAGGAGTCCCATGGGACACAAGACCCAAGGCAGAAGTCTGACACCTACTCAGCACAAGCAGACTTGGCCACTGCAGGGGAGAAGGGACACATATTTAGCCCTTGAGCAATTTGAAGTTTTTTATTCAGTAGCACCGGCCTGCACTTCCCTTCACTAATGTTAAGCTAACCTATTGCCAAGGCAATAATTTAGGACCAAATTCATCTTTCAGGTGTATATGGGAGAGAAGGAGCATGGCACAGGAGGCATTCTCACAAGCAAGTCCTGCACAGCTGTGTATATCACAGAGCCAGCCTTTTCTCTAGTCCTTGCTTCAATATTCCAGCAGTAGTGTTTAAAACAGGAAGTAGATAGTGGCTGCTATCGTACAGCAGACTACCTGCACCCGGCTGAAAATCTGTCTGAGACACCCCCTTCTCTCCCCTCCCCTCTCTGCTCCTGTTCTTGCATAAGAGACGTGAGATGCAGCTCCAGTGCCGGCCTCTAGTGCTGAGAATAGCCTGCATGTCAGAAAAAGCACAGTTTATGTGATTTATGTTAGCAGGGTCATGTTGGGAGCTAAGCAGCAACCAGAAAGACCAGCATAGGCCAGTAGATTGATCCACAGTGAATAGGAAAGCTGAAAGGATACAGATGAAATATTCTAGACAATCTGTTATAGTGTGCTCTTGTTTCTACATGGAGATTGCACTGCCGGTGGCACTGCAGCACTTAGTTAGTTTCAATCATCCTGCACTGTCCCTCATTATTTAAAACCAACCAAAGGAAAAAAAGAAATCACAAACAAACGTCCTTAAAAAACTTCTAAAACAAATTCCATTGAGTGGGATATGGAAATAGGGGAAAGAATTAAAAATGGACCCAATCTGGAAATGTCCTCTACCCTTTCTCCTTTGTGTTAATTTTGTCTGCTGCCTCTTTACATTGGGATGACTGGAGGGGTGGGGGGCAGGTGGGCCTGCACAACTCCTTGCAGCCTCCACCATCACAGTCTGCTCAGTGATGTCTTCACTCCTTGCCAAGTGTTCTGGTTGGACAGGGAAATGGCTTATTCAGTGAAGAGGGGAACTGATGGTCTCTCCACCCTTCTAACATGTTGTGGCTTGGGCCTACCACACTTGCTAGATCTTGAATGCTTTTTGGAAACACAAATCCCTGACTCCCAGACCACCAGGCTCTCTTCCTATTCAAAGAGGTTTTTTCTTCTGCTAGTCAGGGAGAGGGGTACACATAACACTCTCTTTGCCCACAGCAGTGTTCCCTGAATTAATTAAAAGTAGACTTTGTGAGCAAGGGAGCGGAAAAAAGTGACATAGGACGCATGTCCTGTGGACCATGAAGTGCTAAGCGTCTCCAAAAGTTGGTTGTGGCTGCTCCTGAGAAAGGGTAAAATGCAGGCAAAACTAGAGATGTTCCCAGTGCTGCAAAAGGACTGGAACAGACAATGGTTGAGATGTATCATCATGGCTGGGCTTCACAACAAAGATGTGGGCAGGGCTCTCCCCACGTGGGTGTGCCCTTCCAGCCTGTGCAGTGGATTTTTTAGGTGAGGCACAGCGTGCACAGAACTGGCTCCACCCTTTAACTCCTCGGGTTCATCTGCCACGGCCAAGCAAGCTTGGACAGTGACAGTGAAGTGCTCGGGACTAGAACCTGCAGCCCCCGGTATTGCCAGGAGGTCTCCCATCCAAGTGCTAACCAGGGCTGACTCTGCTGAGCTTCCGAGATCTGATGGAATTGGGCATCAGGGTGGCATTTCACTGCATTTGAGATGTATAGCAAATGGAGATACTATACAGTTTGGGGTATTTTTAGGAGTGCATTATAGGGGTGCTTTCTATTTGTACCATGAGTCTTCCTGGCCCTGTGCTTTCTGGCACTTTAAGCAATGTAGCTTTTTCTGATAAAAACTTGGAAAGAAATACAAAGTCAAAAAAGCCATTGCTTGCTCCTCAGCTGAAGTCAGAGCCTGTACCTCCCTGCTGCTGTGGCTACACAACCCCACTGGTTCCAGCAGATAAAAGGAATAAAAGTTTAAATGCTACAGTGATACGAATGCATCTTCTAAGTTACACTGCAGTGGGTGTAGTAACCTTTGAGTTACAGACAGGAACACATCTTGTTAGGCTGGGGAAGGGAGGGAGCCCTGAGAAACTGAACTAACAAACAGACACCTTAAAGGCTACAGCTGTTTTGAAGCCCCCCATGTAATCATATGATAAACTATTGCCTGCCCCGCTCCCCCCTTGGGGTGTTTGCTGTTGGGTTCTCTGGGATCAGATTTATCCTGTATGAGGGAAGGTTAGTGCAAAAATGTATTTACACCCACATATTCTCACTCAAGATGAAGATGTCTACCTGTGGGCAACACAACACCTTTTTCATTAGTGTTCTAATTTCCTCTGCACTTTACAAATATCTTCATTAGCTGAGAAGAAACATAGCTATCTGCAAGGAGCACAGGGCGGTTCTTGGGCTGCTGGAGTTGTGAGCTGCCTGATCCCTGGAGTGGTGTGTGTTTAGTTTATTCATCTGGCTTTTGTAGAGACAAAGTACAGGTTGCCTTGAAATTGTTTTATAAGAGATTCCCAACTTACCAGTTTCCAAAAAGCTACAATCTCAAATGGCTCACAAAGAGGCTTGGTACAGGAAAGCATGTGGATATTCAATATTAATAAGCTCCCTTGGGATTTAACAAAGATGGCAGAATTTCTGGGCAGCAGTTGCTGTTCCTGTATGTGCATCTTACATAAACAGATTAGGATCAATTTTATGTGTGTTTTAATGTTATGCATTTTGTGTGTGTTGATTTTTTTTTTCTGATGAAACACAAATAGAAGTGAGACACAAGCTCTGTTTCTAGTTCTGTTTTTGATTTGTGTGTCCTTGTCCTTAGTATCTGGGTTAAAGTCCATCCTGTCCATCAGCTCCACAGGTGGTCTTTGCAGCTTAGCTGCAATAAAGTGTTTGAGACCTTGGGATCCTCTGGCCTATGGTCCTACAGTAACACAAGATGCTCTTTGAATGTGCCTGCTTCCTTTAACATTCCCTACTTGCCAGCATCTTGTCTGGCTTTTGTCTCTAGCTCTTCATTGTTTTCACAGGAAGAGGCACTTAACTCACAGTGTACAGCCAGCCACCAAGTCCCAGTGGCTCACAAGTTTAGCAGAGGAGGGACTGATTGGTTCCAGATGGTGGTACCAGAAAGACTGAATATAGAAGGCTAAGAGAAGAATTCAATAAATGGTTAATGTTTGAAGAGGAAGAGTGACTATAACAGCAAAATACTGGAAAGGTTGTGGAAGACAATGTCACTATCAGTGGGAAGTTACTTCAGTTAAAAGCTAAAATCTAGTCCTAAAGTCTGTCAGGATCCATTTAAAAGGCTCCAGGTACATCTTGTTGCAGTTGGAGGCTGCGGATGTGCTGGATTGGTCTGGAGAGCCCTTAACCTTAAGATCAATGTAGAAATCTCCAAAACACTGGAAAATAACATTTGAATAGCTATGAGGTGTTGGCATACAGCTCATGTATTTAAAAGAAAAAATAAAAATTACTCAGTGCCAGGGAATTTCTCCAATGCATTTGTGGAGAAAAATTTAGAGCATCACTGTCCCAACTGATGAAAGTCTGCATGTTTGAATTACTTGGTAGTTTGCTAGGCTGAGTTGCCTGTCTCAATCTGTAGGACCCTTAGCTCTTTTACATTTCCTGCTTTGTGCCTGCTCTCCCTAGGACATGGAAGAATGCCCAGCTGGGAGAAGCCATGATTGAGAGCCTGGAAGCCCAAGGACTGCAGCTGGCCAAGGAGAAACAGGAGTATTTAGGTAGGAAACTCTTACTTCCAAAAGCCATAAACCCCAAAATAGCCATTTTGCTTTTCCCAGGGTTGTTGCTGTGGTCAAGCCAAGCAGGTACAGGTTTTTACTGTTGGCTATTACTGGATGAAGCTTTTGAGTAGTTAGCAGCTGAAATTCAAGTTTGAAGGGAGTCAAAACATGCAAAGGCTAAGGCAGAATCTAGACATCTGTTTGGAGCATGAAAGGAAGAACATGCTTTGGCCAACCTGCTGCAGTCCTGCATCTCCTCATGGCTGGTCTGCACAAATGTTTGCTGCCCCTGACACGTTTGGATGTGCTGGTTTCAGCTGCTGAACAGACAAGCAACCAATACCTTTGTCTCCCTGAATCACACAGGACTGATCCTTCTGAGGCTGATCAGAGCTTTTCATGCAGGAGTTTTCTTCAACTAGCTGGGGTTTTTTTGGTCTTATTCTACTTGACCTTTGGTTTGCTCACTGTGTTCGTATTGGAAGCAGGAGCATTTACATGGTCTTATTTGAGGTGTCTAATGGCAGGGGCTAATTTGTCAGTACTCTCTCCATGGACAATGGAGAGAGAACAGTGTCTCCAGATGAATATAGAATAACTTCGGTGGGAAGAGACTTCTACAGGTTATCTAGTCCAATCCCCTACCAGTCGCTGAATGGCAGTATCTTGGATGCTATGACTGCATTGCCTATAACAAGAGCCAAGGGAGAGTAGCCATTTTAATCCAGATGCCCTCTAAGTTAGAGCATTCTCAGACCCCTTCTGATCTGAGTGCTGCTGGTCACATGTGTGTGGCTGAGTGACTTGTCTGGACAGCCATCTGCTTTAAAAACAAGCTGGCAGCAATTTGGGTGCTTCAGGTTGGTGATGCCTTGAGCAGGGGCTTATAGTATGTACTCCTAATCACCAAGCTACTAAAGGAGTCTTGGAGAACTTTTTGCACTTTTGCATCCATGCTGATCGGGGGTGATCTCAGTATATGGTCTCACATGCAACAGTGATCATAATTCCAGTATCAAGGCATGTTCATTCTGGCCATCTAAGGGCCATTCACACATGTGAGGTGGATGGTCTCATATGTGAGGCAGGGAGGGAGAGGTGGCTCCACACCTGGCAAAAGAGTAATGGAGAGAGCTGAGAGGAGGACCTGGAGGGACAGGAACAGAAGGACGATTAGAAACAGGAAAATTTTGTCAAAACAATTTTTTGCAAGCACCAGAGCAGACTAAAGAGCCTAAAAGACTAAAGAGGTCTTTAGTACAAAAAAATTCAGTGTGATGGAGGAATAGAGGAATACATATTCTGTGGCAAACAGGAGATATTTGGAATATAAAGTATATATTTAACTGGATTCTTTGGTCCGTGGCAGGAACATTCAGAGTTGGTCAATTGTCACAGCTGGTTACTTTCTTTTGACAGCAATTGTCTATTTCTATATAACTGCTGAGGCTTCTGCCTCATTAGCCTTACCTTCAGTGATCTGTGTCCATCCTGCAGCTAAACTTTGAGGTCAGGCACTGTTCCTGGCAGCATGTCAAGGTTCTCTGGAGGAAGCAAACATTGCTCAGAGGAATTCCCTGAACCCCACTGAGTTACCTTTCACCTGCTTCCCACCTAGTTAGGATCCAGGTTTCACTCTCAGATACAGACTTCACAGAACGGTCATCAAGTCCAAGGCTTGGGCCCCCCCAGGAGAGGCAGAAGAGGGAAGGTAGAAAGGCTTCTGTGTGATTACAATGCATCTGTGCTGGGTCCTGGTCAGGAGGAAGAGAGCAAGAGTGGGAAGGGAGAGGCATCAGTGGTGGTCAGCAGAGCTTGGGTAATGTAACACTATTTCTCTGGCACCAGGAGCCCTGCTGTGGGCAGGAGGTACAAGTTTGCGTTCCTCCTAGCAGTAGTGATCCTGCTAGCAGCAGTAATCTTGTCAGGTCCCCAAAACCATGAAAACCTGTAGCATTCCACTCTTTTGGTATGGGGAAGACTTAACCTAAAAGTGCTGTAGTGAATCTGCCCCTGCTGTCCTGGCTACTGAGTGGCAGAACCCTAAACTCTAAACTTAAGTTTGAGGAGTGTGTTTCTGTCTAGCTTCCTATAAGCGTGACTAAGAGCTGCCTGAGGCAGAGCCTCTGAGGTTAAGGCATAGCACAAGACAGGTACATCAGGCTGCAGCGTAAGGGAGCAGAGCAGGACCTCTGGTGGGTGTGTGTCTTCAACAGACAGGAGCAACTGATGTTGAGAGGAACTGCTCTGTACAGCAAAAGTTTTGTGGCTAAGTTAATGGATTGATTTCTGGGACATCCCAAGGTGACAATAGGGAACTTGCAGTGATGCCCACAGGGCTAAGGAGAGGATGATGTGCTAGGCAGGTGGGGATGGGGCGCTGAGCTGCAGGAGAATGGCTGCTGCTAAATGATGTGTGACCCTGTGCATCCACTTAACCTTTCTGTGCCTTTGTTTCCTTGTCTGTCTTGAAACAGAGATAAGAATATTTTCCTGACTCAGAGAATAGTGGAGGATAGTTCATTAATACTCTTTAAGAACACTGAGAGGAAACCTTAAAAGGAGTACACAGCAACATGGTTGTTCAGTTTATTAAGTTATTTGACAGGAGGGAAGTTACAGAACATCCCATTAGGGCCATCTTAGACTTTGGAGCCTCCCAGATAGATACCCACAAAGGCATAGGGAATGCTGCATTTTCAAGCTTCAAAAAGTCAGTGTTTCATGTTTGTAAATATCCTCAGGATATCAGTTGCTTTTCTCCGTGCTTAGCCTTTGTTTGTGTGCTTGCAGATAAGCTAATGGAAGAAACAGAAGAGCTGTGTCTGCAAAGAGAGCAAAAAGAGGTGAGTGTTCATCACAAGCCAACTTTATTCAACTTCCATGTGGCAGGACTGGAAGGCTGGGAGTTGTTGGTTTGAAGGCATGTCAGGGTTCAGGGAGAGAGGCTTGCAGAGCCACAAGAGTCTCCAGCCAACCTCTGGACCCTGTGGATAAAGAGTGGAATAAGATGTGTGCCATGAGATGGGTCTTGGAGGTGTGTGTATCCCTGCTCCCTTTCCCTTTTTCCATGCAGCATGCTTGTAATTATGTCTACAGGAGAACAAGGGAGGAAAATCAAATTAAATTCATGTTCACTGGGTTGAATTATACTATTGTCACTTGGCAGAGAAGACTGTCAATCAAGACCTGTCCCACAGTCAGAAAGCAAGTAAACAGACCTGACGCTGCTCTAGTGTAGAAACAAGGAGCAGAAAGAGCAGCGTGGTTTGTTCTTTGGACACACTAGAGATGCAGAGAGTAATACATATTGCACTAGAGAAGAATCAAGAGAGCCCTCCCTTAGATGTGACTATTATGTCTTAATTTATCTTAGAATCATAGAATGGCTTGTGTTGGAAGGGACTTTAAAGACCTTTTAGTTACAGCTCCTTTCACTAAAACAGATTGCTTTATCAAGTTTATAATGGTTTTCCAAACTATTTCTAACTTACTTTTGCTTAATATAATAAGAGTAGATCATTCTTATGTTTACACCAAAACTATACTGATTTTTATAGCTCCATCATAAAGTCATTGCAAGATAGCTGTGCAAATGGGTTGCCCTATTACACAATATGAAAGTCTGCATGGATGTAGAACATCATGTTACAACCTTGAAAAGTGCCTCATGTTCATCTCAAATGACCATCTCCCCTCTTTAGAAAAAGACAGCAATGCTGACCTTGGCTTCTCGGGCCTTTATTTTTCTTGTATACATTTCTGGAGAGCTAAAATCCAAAGATTACTTGGACACTCTGTTAAGGCTAAGCTACTTCTGCATTTCCAGGGAGACATCCCCTTCTGATGAGGTAGCCTGCTGCACGGCCCACAGCCATAGGGAGGGAAATGCCCTTGTCTGGAGATCCTGGAACAAATCTCTGCTCTTACAAAGCCATGCAAAGTAACTCCATTGCCCACAAGCAGCAGATGGGGCCAGGTTAGTTTGAAGGAGTTTGGTCCTGTGAAGGACTGAATGTAGAGCTCACTGAGCTGCGGCAGTCTGACCGTGCTGGGAGCCTGAAGGCTCCAGAGAAGTATGTTGGGAAAGAGACTTGAACCATGTATCTGCACCATGGAGTGAGACTCTTAATTTGTCCAGTGTCAGTGCTGCTTTTGTGACTAGTCTGGACTTGCAGCAGGAGTTCTGCCAGGGGACCTGTCCAGGAGCCAAACCCTTGCTGTATTTTGTCCCTGTCTTTCTCCATCTGCAGTAGGTCTCTCAGTCCAGCTGCTTCCCCTAAACTAGGGGGAGAGGCTGTTTCACTGCTTGAGGGTGGCTCGTACCATTTGGTGCTCTTTAAGCGTGGTTTAGTCAGCACAAAGATAGTGACAGGCTGATTAAACTGTGCAAAGCTCTAATGGAACAGTTTGTGTTTTCCTGCCCCAGTGGGGAGGGAAAGCAAGGCTGAGCTATTGGAAAAACCACACTTCAGGCACAGCAATTCTGGGCCTGTCATGCTCCTGTCTGGGCTATCTGTACCTGCACATGTGGGTGCCTGGAAATGGTACATAGACATGGAGTCCAGCATTCCCAGGGAGCTTTAGACCTCCTGTATATATGCAGCAGAGCTGACCTGTGCAGACAGCATGTCTGGGATTTCTGTGTGCTTGGTAACCTTGCTGGGACTACTGGATATCTGAAAATCCTCAACTAACTAACTAATCCCTTCTAATTGCGCCTGGACAAAAGTGTGGTGTGATCAGATGCCCCATGGCTCCACATAACTCAGGTTAAATGCCAGGTTTAAAGTCCCAGGCATTGTTAACTGGGAAACCTTTCCTAACTGTCAGCAGAGTACATTACTGTCTTCTCTTCTGGTCCAGGAACTGGAGCGTCTGAACCAGATCCTGGAAGCAGAGAAGCAGCAGTTTGAAGAGGTGGTGCGGGAGCTGCGGCTGGAACAGGAGGAGATCAGACGGTGAGGCCACAGACTCTGCAGGGCAGGAAAAGGAGACAAAGTCCCACAGTGGGCGAAAGTGCCACTGTAGTTGTGAATCAGAACAGTTTGTAAAATCCACCTATTTTGTGCATGTAGGAAGTAGATAGATGCTATATTGGCCAAAACAGGAATGGTCATGGACCGTTTACCTGCATTTGCTATTACCTGTGTGACCAATACAGCTTAGTTTCATTTTGCATTCTGGGCTACAGCAATTTATTTTCAAGGATCTGGGGCATAAGCAAACCCCAGATTAGCTGGAGTAGTATGGCAATGAAGGTGCTAGAGAGGATTTCAGAGAGGCAATTACTTTGATTGGCTGACCAGCCCTGTGGTGTCCAGACATATGGATCTGGTTTTCCACCATCAGATAAATGACACTGGGTGAATGATGATGTTGCCTCACCAAGAATGGTTTTGCCATTTTAAGAATTACACTATGGAAAATGTAAGCAGCAAATATACCTAGAAAGGGAAGGATCAAAATGTATTGTCCTGAGTGTTGAAAGGGTATATTTAGCCATTGACCTTTTTTTTCTCCTTTTCTCTCCTAAATAACATCTCAGAAATGCCAGTGTGATTTTGCAAACCATTTTTGTTTTTATAGACGACCTACCTGTGTTTAGATATAACTGCCCTGTCTGAACTCGTCCAGTTGCAACCATGGTCCTGCCCTTGCTAGAGAAGCACACTAACAGCTGGGTTTGGTTTGATGATCAGGAGGCACAGTAAAGTTCCTGAATGTGTTCAGAGCATGATGTGAAGCTTTCTGGCAAGCTCCTGCCTCTGTAGGACTGCCTTCACCAAGAGATGCACAGCCTGAGCATGGTCTGTAGGGCTAGTGCTCCCCTGCCATAGCTGTCATCCTTTTTGCTTCTTTAGGGAGCTAGAGCTCACAGCCTGCTCCCTTAAAGGAGTGGAGGAAGAAAAGAAAGAGTTGCGAAGCCTGACGCAGACCTTACAGAACACCCTAGAGGTGAGTGACCACTTCTCCCCTCTGAATGACAACATTTTGGGCTGAAAGCAATGGTGTCCTAGGAAATGAATCTAACATCTGCTAGCCCCAGAGTTAAATCCTGCACAGGTGAACAGGTTTATTTAGTAGCTGCCATCTGCTGCAGAAAAGGATGACAAGTGACACAGAGCCCAGCTGAACCAAAGTTTTTTCAGCAGTACCAGGTGATAGGATGGTAGGCAAATAACCAAAAGTTGCAGTTTGGAAGCCTAGGTTGAACACTAGAGAGAGAATTTTCACCAGATGGATAGGCAGGCAGTGGGAGAGCCAGAGGAATCTTCTTAGTGGAAGGTTTGCCCAACTGGACTGTAGAAAGCCACAGGTGACCATATCCTTCTGTGCTGGCAGACCAGCTCTGAACAGGAGGCTGCACTTGAGCCTACTGAAGGGACCCTTCCAGACACCATGGCTGTAAGTTTGTGGGAGATTTCCGAGCACTTTTTTTTCTGCAACTCCTTAAATTCTGATGGAAATTGGAGTGGGAGAGAGGCATTCCGTGTTCATGGAAGAGGGCATGGTGTTCCCAAGGAATTGTGTACCACATGGGAATATAGGAAACAGAATGCTGATGTATTAAAATCTTTCCTGACTTGGTATCACTCTGGTGGATTTGTGGAATGTGTCTTTTCTAAATGTTTTTTTTTTGTGAGATTTCCACACAGCTGACCCTCAGAAGCTGCTGGGTCATTCCTAATGTTTGTGTCAGGTCCTGCAAATTTGTCCAGAAGTCTATTCCTTTGAGCTCTTCTTGCCTGAAGTTATGCGTATGAAAAAAAACTGGAAAGCTAGAGAAGAACTGGAAAGCTAGTTCATGCTCTAGTTGCACACTGAACCAAACACTTCACGGGCAAACAGCATGAGATGTCCTATTGCCCTGCAGTTAAGAAGTACCACAGAGCGGGTGCTTCCAGTTCCCACTGATAAGCAAGCCAAGCAGGGAAGGCAGGGAAGCTGCCTGGATCTCTGATGCACTAGGGATGCACGAAGCACCAATCTCTGAGCTGTGTCTTTACTAGTGTAACAGATCAAAGGAGCCTGCAGGTTCTCTTCCCCTTCATAGCAAAGGCTATGGTGGAGGCTTGCTGCTCATGAGGCAGGTATGAAATGAAAACCAAATTTTGTTATTCATATTCTTAACCTAAATGAGGCATGTAAGGGTGGAGGGACTCAGTAGGGAAGAGCCAGGCAGGAACAGTAGCAGAAACTTTAGACTTGACTGATTACTCACAACCTCTGTCTTCCTTCAAGGAGCTCTCCCTGGAAAAGCAGCAAATGCTGGAGATGCTGGAAGAAAATGAGAGCCAGGTCCCACCTCCAACCAGCCCCAGCAAAGAGCAAAGCCCCATCTGGGGACTGCACTGCAGCCTGCGACAGATTGAAGAGAAGATGCAGCAACTTTTGCAGGAGAAACTCCTGGCAGAGAAGAGGTGAAGTGGGGGCAGGGATTCTTGTGGTGGTGTCAGGGACAAGATGTGATCCAGTGTGAAGAGTATGGTGGGAAAATAGGTAGTTTTCCCCTTGCAGGTGGGAGGCAATGGGGTGTGGCTAAATGTTTGCAGGCTTAAAATTGGGATCCCTTCAAAACAGTTCCACTCTTTATCCTGGGACCTGCAAAGAAGCAGGATCATTTATAATTTCCATTCTTGGGTGCGGTGAAGGGAAGAGGACGCTTCTGCTCTGCTCAGGCTTAGTGGTGTCAAAGGACATGATTGTCTGCTGACTTGCTGTTTGGTTGCCAACACAAGACAAGTCTGGAGGCTTGTCTGGTTCTTGTGGCAGGAGTTCAGTTTAAAGAAGTTTCAAAGGAGACAGAGTGAGGCAGGGCTTGATGCCAGTTGGGCCTTCTCCTTTCAAACTAAGACCTGGGCATGTGAAGGTGTTCATGGCCTGTCGCTAAGAAGTGTTTGGTGCTCCTGGGCTTCATCTGGGGGTTGGGAATGTTCTGTTCAAGAACTGTCCACCTGGCTTTCTCCAGCAATGCCTGTATTGTTGAAGTGAAGCACAGACAGTGCTCCTGTTAGTGCCTCTTTTCTCAGGGAAGCCAGGTAGTTAAGCATGCCCCATCACAATACTGAGCCCCTTTCCTTCCTGTCAGTTGTGCTGGGATGAGAATGGTCATCTTTCTTTGCTGTGCCATGCACCAGGATGAAGGAGAATGAGGAGCGATCCCGAGCACTAGAGGAGGAGCGCGAGTTTTACTCTTCCCAATCGCAAGCACTGCAGAACTCACTCTTGGAGCTGACTGCGGAGAAACAGCAGGCAGAGAGAGACCTGAAGGTATCCCTGCAAATCTTGCATATTGCTGTCCCTGGGCCCAAAGTGCTCTCATTTCCCTCTCAGTTCATGCCCTATCAAGCCAGACTCTTGGGTTTATTTAGTTTTCAAATTATGGTCACATGTCTTGGTTTGCTGTGCTTCATGTTGCCAACCGTATTGTGGGCTGCATCAAAAGCAATGTGATCAGCAGGCTGAGAGAGGTGATTCTGCCCCTCTACTCTGCCCTTATGAGACCCCACCTGGAGCGCTGCATCCAGTTCTGGGGTCCTCAGCACAGGAAGGACATGAACCTGCTGCAGTGAGTCTAGAGGAGGGCCACAAAGATGATCACAGGGCTGTAGCACCTTTCCTATGAAGAAAGGCTGAGGGAGATTGGGTTGTTCAGGCTGGAGAAGAGAAGGCTTTGAGAAGGAAACCTTGTAGCACCTTTAAAGAACCTAAAGGGGGCCACGAGAGAGATGGAGAGGGATTTTTTACAAGGGTATGTAGTGATAAGACAAGGGGGATCAGCTTAAAACTGAGAGGAGAGATTTAGATTAGATATTAGGAAGAAATTCTTTACTGTGAGAGTGTTGAGACACTGGAACATGTTGTCCAGAGAAGCTGTGGATGCCTCATCCCTGGAAATGTTCAGGAGCAGGTTGTATGGGGCTTTGAGCAATGTGGCCCAGGTGTAAGGTATCCCTGACCACAGCAAAAGGGTTGGTACTGGATGATCTTTAAGGTCCCTTCCAACCCAAAATACTCTATGATGTCATGGTAATACATGAAGTTGCCATGTTGTATCTATGTAGCACTACTAATTATTTTCTCATTCTGAAGCCTGATTAACCCATTTAGTGCAAGTCTCTTAGTTTGCTACTATGAAATCATCATCTGAAGATGGAGGGAAGAAAAAAAGTAAAAGAATAAAGTAGACACAATGAAGAATAAACATTATTTCAAAGAAATGTTAACATGCAGAATTGAGCAGAAATCTTCCCCCTCGTTTGCGCTCAGAAAGTCAGTCTTAAGATGTGTAAATCTTCAGTAACCTCTGCAAGAACTTGGGTTAAAAAGCAGAGGAATGCAGCTGAGGTACCAGTCCTCCTTTGTAACAGAAGATGCATTAATCTAAGCAAAGGTAATTGGACAAAGTATGATATTTTATGTAAATCTAAATAAAGGTGATGTTTATTATTGGATGTTTGACACTTAACCTCCTTATAGAAATACTTCGTCCTGCACCTCCAATATTTTTTTATCCCATAACCTTCCACTTGGCCAAACTAACACTGAGTGGACCTAAGCTGTAGTAGTCATTCTGATTTGCTAACCTATATACTGTGTTTTGTTCCTGAAATAAGTACAGTCCACTCCTTTATGGGAATTGACTGCCTTTATCTCAAGTCCATCTCAGCTGGAGTGTCCTCCTGTTCATCTGCAAGTACTTGCATTGGCACAAATTCATATGTTGAAATACCATCTCTGATTCCATATGGTTTATACAATGAGAGAAAAACTGTGAAAAATGAAAAGTCAGAGTAAAGGAGAATTACTAAAATAATCTGGACTTCAGATTCTGTCTGAAGACATGAGGGACAAGTGTTATGTTATCTTACAATATTTCTAAGGATTTTAATCATTGTTGTCTTTTTGTTCTCATCCATGGTGAGTCCCTCACAGACTTTGTGGGTTACCAGGATGATTACTGAGACACAAGCTGGTTTTCAGCAGTTCTTGTTCTCTTTCTCAGGCTGAGGTGAAGGTACGCATGGATCTGGAGAAGAGACTGAGAGAAGCTGAGGAAGCATTGCAGAGCTTGGAGCAAGGCTTAAATTCTCTGCATTGCAATAAGGAGAAAGAGGAAAAGATGAAAGCAGATGTCAGTAACTTGAGAAGTAAGTCACTCATCCATCCTCTCTACTGATGAGCAAACTCTGAGAGAGGAAATATTTTTACCCACCTTCCCAGACACAGAAAGAAATCCTGAACTCACATAATGTGCTCTCCCAACGTCTTGTACCTCCACCACACCTCCCATTTGAGAAGCCATAATGTGCTATGCAAGCATTGTTATTTTGTCCTCAGAGGAGAGTGAAATTATCCCTGTTCAGTGCAAGACAAACCTAAAGGTAAAGATGACCAAATGCTTTGCAAAATGTCAAAGGGAAGCTGTGGCAGAGCTATAAATACTGACTAGATCTGAGTTATAGAGAGTTTTCTGATTCCCTTCAAGACATTATTTTCTCAGCCTTGGTTACAACAACATCATCTGTTTAAGGAGGACCATGGTTGCTGTAGCAACTTGCTGGTAGTTAACCCAGCAGGTGAAGTTTGGATCCTTACTCAGAGATGAATCACAGCATCAGCACCGCTGTGCTGAGATGGCTGCAGTCCACAGGTCAGGTGTAAGACTCATGTTCCTCACAGGTTAAATCTGTCTTCTTGCTTTTTTGTGTTTTTTTGGGGCATTGGGGATTTTTTGAGTTTTTAGGGGGATGTTACCCAAGCATTTGGGCTTGAGTTGGGTTTGGGAACTGATATTAGCAGCTTCAGTTGTGTGAAGTCTTGCTTGTTTTCCATCCTCAGGTGTAGTGCAGGGGGGAAGGACTATGAAGATATTGTATTTGTACAGTTGTGGCTTCATTTCAGTGAATGGTGGATGTACTGGGCCAATATAGAAAAGTCAAAAAGTCCTATGGCTTATTGCTTGGAGTGTCTGTCCCATTACTCTTACAGTGGTGTCTTCTTCTCAGAGTTCTTTGAAGAGTGCATCCGCAATGCTGAGTTAGAGGCCAAGATGCCGGTGATCATGAAGAACTCCGTGTACATCCACAAGGCTGCCACTCGCCGCATAAAGAGCTGCCGCTTCCGCTGCCGGAGGACTAGTGCTTCATGGAATGAGAGTAGGTATCAGGCAGCTTTTTACTCTATATTCTGCAAGAGCAGATGCATGTGGATGGGGCTGAGAGAGCACTAAAGTCTGTGGAGGGTGTTCGTATTTCATATTCCTTAGTAGTAGAGTGGAGCTGCAGTGCTACTTGGAGCTTCCTTTCCCAAAGAGCAGGCACTGAGCCTGCATACTTGTTGCCTGTTTCTTCACATATGTTGAAAGGTAACTGCTGTGATGGTCCTGGGCCCTTAAAAAAGCATGCTCAAATATCACTTCATCGGAATGCTTAATCACAGGCTGAGTTAAGTTGGAAGGAACATCTGGACATTGTCCAATCCAATCTGATGCTCACAGTGGCTACTTGCAAAGTGAGATCAGGTTGTATGTAGCACTTTGAATCACAGGCAGCTGTAAAGAAAAGTGTATTTCCATGCTGTCAGCATTTTCCTCCTTTGAACACAGTAAAGTAAAGCTGTTACAGTGAAATGTTTAGCTCATCCCCTGCCAGGCTCTGTCATGCTGATCACATGATTCATGTGATCTAGTGAAGCTTTATCTTCAGTCTGTGTCCCTGATGGAGAGTGCTGACCTTTCTGTGCTGTTCTTGTTTCAGTGAAGCAGTCCCAGTCCTTTATCTTGTCACATGCAGAAGCTGAAAACATTGAGGAGCTGAAAGAAGCAGCCAAAAGACTGAGCCGGGACCAGCGCTTCAGGAAAACTATCTATCAAATCATGAGGTCCCAAAAGGATTCTGCTTCAGGAGACAAAAAGTGACTTTTCTTGGGAGGCGGCTTCTGAGCTCAACTTGCCATTCAGCTCTGTAAAAGTTCTGCCCTTGGGCACTAGGGTCAGAAGGGAGATTTGCCCTTTGATGGGTAAAGTGGGGGAAAGTTGTGTGTAGGCAATCCCCTCAGTTAGTGGCTTTGCTTTAGTTTGAATGCTCCTAGTAGCCTGACAGACCTTCTCTGCTGATCACTCCAGATCTGTTCGCTTCAGCTGCTTAGGTTAAGATGTATTTTGCTAAGATGCCACAGTCAGTGTTAAAGTGAACCACAGACCGTAGCTTAGGAAGTGCCTCTTCTTTCTTTTCCTGTCTAGTCTGTCTTCCAAACACAAGTGCTTCTGAGAAAGCCCTTTATCAGCCTATATTCCAGCTAGTGTAACCTCCGCAGCTGGACTCTGCTTACCCCTTTCTGCCTCTAGGTCCTTTCCCCTCTAGGAAATTACTTGCTCTGTACCCCTAGTCAATCAGCACTTCAGTGGGGCATGGGCTGAAAACTGCAGCAGTCCCAGCACCCCAAGCACAGGCAAAAATATCAAACCCAGGGCAACTTCTTCTCTTAATGCTACATCCTTTCGAACAAACAGCAGCAGCACAAGGTGAAGACAACCTGAAGATGCTGTGGATTTGGCTCCAAGATGGATCGTGTACAGAGAAGCGCTTATAGGTAACTCAGTGGCATGGCTGCAAGCTGGAGGGAGGGTTGTATTGTGTTAACGGGCAGAACATTCTGGGGCCACATTTGCATATTTTTTGCACTGGGATATCTAGCTGTGTTGGAACAGAGATGTGCTACAGAAGGTGTTATCTATAAGCAGTGTCAGAAGCCCTTGACTCGGTTCTAACGGCTTCCTCAACGCCTCTGTAAAACAAGTTGGATGGCAGGAGGGTGAGAACTGTCCAGCAGCAGAACCCATTACCACTTCAATAATTAAACATTGTCAGCAACAAGCTGTCAGGGCTGTGGAAGTGAAGAAAGTTACCTCTGTATGTTCTGCAGTCAACAGCCTTTGGCCAAGGTTCTCTTAATTGCATTCCAGGCTGTCTCGGTCAAACTGGGACCTCTGGCAAGTCAAAGCTGAATTGGGAGCAGTGCTGTGAACAGCCTGTTCAGAGGTGGGCTTCTCTGCCCTCCCAGGTGCTCACCATGGGGTTATCGAAGGGGACAATTTGCCCTGCATGTGGTCATCTCCTATGTTACAGGAGAGGAACCACTTTGTTGTGGAACCCTTGCAGTCTCCCCCCTATTTTAAGCAAGCTGCTGGTTAATAATTACCCTTGCTGCAGAAACAGCACTACTTGGTGCTTACAGAGCACAGGACAAGCACACTCAGAGTGATGCTCTGTTTTCTTCAGGATGTTAATTGGAAAAGAGAAATAAACAATACAAAGGTCAATGAAGTTAGCAGTAGAAGTGCAGTTAGGGCTCAGGGTGTCTTAAGTGCAGATGTACTAGGGCTTTCAGGGCATCAATACCCCTGGGTATTTTGTATGTGTGGTGACACACAGGTAATTACTTGCCTGTCCCAATCAGACTGTGACAGTGTCCACTCACAGCCTTTGTTTTCTGGCCAAGTCATTCCCTACCAACCCAAGACATGCTGTTTCTAGGGAAAAGTTGAGGATGAGACTGGGAAGTGAGCCTTGGCTTGCCAGCCAGAGAAGAAGGGTTGATGCTGGGTGGAATAGCATACTATGAGAATGGGATGCTCCTGATTGGAGTCACTCTGTTGTGACCAGAGAAAAAACATTAAAGGCACAGCCTATACTTTCCATTTCAGGCAGTCGCTGACCAATATCCTCTTGTGAGGCAGTATACAATCAGAAGATCCAGCACTGAAGGCTGATGTTTTTGTCATGATGGGTGATGTGCTAGGAGAAGAGAATTTCCATCCTTTCTTAGAATACCTGAGTTTTTCCACTTGTGCTTGCATGCTAAAAAGCCGCAAATGAACTCTGGCTTCTACAAGGCTGAAGGGCTGTGAGAAAACAACACAGAGCTGGTTTTCTCCTTTATGCTGTTCTCACATAATCTCTAGCTATTTTCCAGTTACAAGAGCTATATTATATGACTCTGGAAGGGACAGAATAAAGGACAACCAGGAAATATGTCTGTAATTCAGGCAGTTAGGAAAATCCCTGTGGGATGGAATGCAGCACCTTTGTTATAATACCATCAAAACCACAATATCAGACTTTACAAAAGTATTGTATGCAGGAGGTAGCCACATCAGGTCTTTTACTGTGCATATTGACAGCAATAAATAAATAAAAGTTATGCTGACTCTAGAATGAATTCCTGTGTGTTCTTGATACACTTGCCAAAAGGATGGTAAATTGTCTCTGCAGGAGTTCAGACAAATTGTGACCTGCTGATTTACTGCCAGTGCAATTCCTCTGCTTCACTGAGTTGTTGTGTTACATGATGTTTGTAAAAAGCTTTCACCCTTGCTACCCACTTCCACTTTTAAATGTGTTAAAAGTTAAAGCAGGATGTTCAAATCTAAAAAAGAAAGCTCCCTCTTGCTTACCTGAAGCCAGTGAGCAACTCTCTAACCACAAGGCATGCCCTAAGCCACCTGTGACTAGTGCTCCCTGGCAGAGCCAGCATGGAGGTGGGTCTATGCACCACAGCATCTTAATTAAGTGACTCTATTCTGTTTAAAAGGACACAGAAGTTACTGATTTCAATGTTATCTGTGTATTTTTTAAGCAATGCAGTAGCAGGAAGATAGCTTAGGGAGCAACCCACCTCTGTTCAAACAATTTCCACTAGTAACCCTGGGTTAGATTCCTTTCTCCTTCTGGGAAACCCAGGAGTGAGGTGAGAACTCCCTCCACTGGGAGAGTAGTCTCAATTGATTCCTTGTGTCTGAGGATAGGAAAAAATATAGGATGGTTTATACCTCTAAGATTTCACTTCAAAAGTTGCAGAGCACCTAGACTGTGGCCTTTCTTCCACCACCTCCTCTTTCTGGCTAAAATCTAGGAACTTCTCTCTTCCCTGTTGTCCCTGTCAGAGACACTTTAACATTTGTGGACACGGCCAAATGTGAAGCCTGCTGATTCTTCTCTGTATTGTCTTGCCTACTATTCACAGTGTGAAGAGTGGCTCCCATTAAGGTTTAATTATCTGATTTGAGGGTTTATTTCATCCTCCTTGTAAGAGCATAGGCTCTTTCAGTCCCTAGTGAGGAAGAGAGGTTCCTGCTGAAGGCCAGGGCTTTGGCAGCCCCCCCGGTGCCCACTGCCCCAAGGCTTTGCTCTTGCACAGAAGTAAATGGCAGAGAAAGGAAGGCAATCACAGCCCTCCTGCCCCCATCTGTGCTGCTTCTAAAGCAGAGGAAATGAATAAGAAATGGAAATTGCCCTTGGGGTCAGAAGTCAATAATAAAGGATAAATGGTTGCTGGTGCGTGTTATGCCTTGCTGTGCATGGCACAGAAGTGACACAGGCTGGTAGCAGTTTTCAGCTACAGAGTATGGCTTTTTTTTTTTTTTTAGCTCCAGATAGTAGACATGCTTTCTGCTTAGGACTTAATGCAATATTGGCATATCTCTATGGAAATATGATAATTTGCCATAGAAACAATCTGTTTTGAATGCTTTTTCAGTGCAGTCACTTTCTGTGGATACTAGAGGGGCAGAAGATGGCTCATGTTGTGTCTAGTAAGGAGAAGTTTGCTCCCAGGAAAGTGGTCATGCTCCGGAGGTTTTGACCAAGTCTAGGATTTGCCTGGACAGTTGGTGTCCCTTGGTGCTGGTGTGCCTGCAAAGGATCTATTATTTCTGGCATCTTCTTCCTAGTGCACTTGGCACAAGGCCAATTCTGTAGTTTTTGACCTTGTCTGTGTACAATTTTTTACACACCTAGTCTGAGCATGGCCTTGAATACAAGAAATGACCAAGCCTGAGGAATTACTGTAGTCAGTCACCTGAGAGCTGGGGCTGAGGTGGCCTGTTGGGGTGACAGGTCACCATGAGCTTGGCCACCACATGTGGTTTGTTGAACAACCTGCAGTGTCTTTCTGTGCACTGAGATAACATCCCTTTTTCTATATTAAGTAACACATTTCTTACTGCAGGCTTAGCTCTATAGCCAAAATGCAGAAAGATCCAACTGAGTACTCAGGTCTGAGAGTCCTTTCTGCTCTTTGTAGGATATGCTGTAGGGCTATAACCAACATGTGTGGGTTCGGGGGCTTTTTTCTGTGTTGGCAGATCTGGCACTTCAGAGGAACAGAAATTATAAAGGCCATTTTGTGGGGGTAGCAAAGGTACCTTTTGCTAACTCAGAGGTGTTGCAATAAATAACCCAGTAGGGTCATATGGTTCTTATTTTGCTGTATCTTGAAAAGTGCAAACTTTGCATTGCTTAAAATAGTAAATGAACTCTGCTTACCCTTAAGTTCTTCTTGACTGCACCCCTGCCTCAAGCCTCCCTGTGGAAACCACCCAAGAAGAGAGGAACGTGTCCTGTCCTAGAGATGCTGCTCCTGTCTGTTTCTTAATCATTAATTCTGGGGGCAGGAGAGAGCTCTTGTTTTCCTGTTCCTCCATACATCAATGCCTACCTACAGGAGATACAGTCCCTGCTCATCTGACATGAGGAAAAACAGGTTCTGTTTTTTGTTGTGTTTTTGGTTTCTCTAAGTTCTGCAAAACAGGAATAAATATTTTTAGCATCTCCATTTTAATAAGGAAGCTTGAAAACAAGCTGTTTATGTTGAGTGTATGGCTGGAGACTTTTGTTAGTCACTGCTGAAAGCACAGCTGGGAACAGGGCAGTAGCACATTCGGCAGAGCCCTTTTGTCTTTGGGACAATTCATAAGCACTTAAGGTCCCTGGGTGAGAGAGGTAAGCTGTGCTCTTAGGTGCACTTATCTCAGCAGCAATCAAAACCAGCAAGAAGGTGGGAATGCTGTAGCTTTTGTAGCAAGGTAGAGGAGCAGGCTTAATGCAAAGATTGCCAAAGATTTATTGGATTGCAACTTGCTTGGGAGTAGCCACTGTTTTAATTTCTCTCTTCTTTCCTGACTCTGCCAGAGTTACAACACATGTGTTTGCTGAGGATGAGGGAAAGGTGAGGAGCCTTCAAGAGGAATAATATTAAAAGGTAGGAGTGCAGCAGGTGTGACTGAAAACTAGAGCACTGCTGATAGTGAGTTGGTGTGTTTAAATAACAAAGAAAGTTTGTGCTATGGTAAGTGCTAAATAACTAAAATATAGCTGTTCTATTTCTCAGTAAGCAAAACTGCTTTGGGTCCCAAACAAGGAGTGTAGCCCTAGGTGCTCAGAGAAAAGGGTTCTGCAGCCAAGGCCCTTTTTTCTTCTCCCCAACTGACACGGGCCATGGCCCAGCTGGGTGATGCAGGCATGCAGCTTATTCTTCTGTGTTGGTAGCTGTGTGTGTGGAGAAGCAGCTAAGGGGGGTAGAAGTCAGTCTTTTGGTTCTGGAAAGCTTTTGGGTACCTCAGCCTCAACTGGAAGATCTTGGATATTGCTGTAACTCTCAGTGGATTTAGATGTTCAGAAATTCCTCTAGCCTGAAGCAGCAGCCCTTTAAATCCCTCTCTGATCAAGTGTGTGGTACTTCAGACAGATGCTGCAATCCATGAAGGGATGCAGGGAATAGCAGTAAAGGCAGGCACTCTTTTCTTTCTGCTTCAGTCCTTCTCCTAAAATTCTCTTGTTGTAGTTTCCTCCCTTGCACAAATACAGATCAGGTGTGATTTAATGTGGAACTCATTTTATATTAAGAGAAAGAATGTTCAGGCAGAGCTGTCTTTTCTTCCCTGTGTAGGGGGAATGTGGGCTCCAAAATTAGGACAGAAAATTCTCACCCATTCAGAGTCACCACAGATGGGTAAAATAAGTGTGCTTATCACATATATCAAGCTTGGATGAGGGGGAGTAGTGGAACTCACTGCATTTGAAGCTTGAAGCCAGCCTGCAGTAAGGGAAAATTAGTTTGGAGAACATGTCTTAGCCCCTTGCTTTGGCTGATGTTGAAGGAGCTAGAAGAGAATGTGCACACTAAGTCTACTTCTAGTGTGTGGCCAGCTCCTGGTGCAAGCATAGAATTAGGCTTGATAGCTGCACGCTACACAGGAAATCCCTCCAGCTGTGACCAAGTGCTGCTGAGTTACAGCCCTGTTCACAAGCAGTGGTGGTGGTTGTGGCTCCAGGGAGCACGCTCAGACCTGCATGCCCCAAAGGACATGCATGACACCCTTCCCAGCTAAACTCACAGCAGCTTAACATCATGGGAGCCTTTGGTTTCCCCTTGCAAGTGGACATGAGCTCAGCTTGCAGCTCTGTGTGGCAACCCAGGAGCAGAGAGCCCCATGCCCGCTGATTGAGCTGCTCCTGCATCCCAGCCTCCCACTGCCTCTGGCCTGTTGGATTCCAGCCCAACAGGGCAGACCTCACCACTGAGCTTTTAGCAGTATAATGGAAGGAGGATATTTAATAAGACAGCCTTAGGAAAGGCCACTGAGAACAGGTGTGGGAGCTATCCCATTCTCTTCCTGAAGGGAGAAGAATATCTCCTGATCCCTCCTTTTATGATGCTCTGCTATTAAGTACCCAGGTTGGCTCCTAAGTGCAGTACAGGGAGGATCCAGAGGCTGGCTCTCAGGGTAGCTGCACATGGGTTTTGCTTCATTCCTGGTGCAGGAGAGAAGGGCAGCAGAGAACGGATGTTTTCCAGGTGGATGGGAAAGAAAGGGCAGACCTGGCAGGGAAGCAAAGAGTAGCTGTGTGGATAGCACCCTGTAAAGAAATTATGTCTTGATAATCTTCTTTTTCTTGTTCAGACAGGAAGTCACAGACCAGAAATATGTTTCTAGGCCTTGGTTCTGGTGCATTCCCCATATGAGGAGTTTTAGTCCTGTCTGTACTTGAAAAGGGTCACAAAATCAGCAAACAAATACTGCTTTACACAGCAAATGTACTCTTCTCCCTGCTTATCCAACTGTCTGCAGCTTTGAGCCAGGATTACAAGGGGCAAGCTGGCTTTCCCTTACCTTCTCCTGCAGCCTGCTCCCTCAGCTTTGTTTTTTCTTTGGCTAACTGTGACTATTTTCCCGAGGTGGAAATCAGCATCACCCTGGAGGGCTTTGCGGCACCCCGGAGCCATGGGAGGGCAGTTCTGCCCCAGGCAGAGGGGAGGCCCACCCTGCCATGGTGGAGCTGGCAGGGCTACTCTCCTTGAAGAGAGCAAAGGAGGTGAGACACAGCCTCAGAGCTGCTCAGGCTTTTTTCATAACATTGGCTTCCTGTCTAGAAATATTATTCATCCTATTCCAAACTCTTTCAGACTTGAGTGTTTCATGCAGAAAATGCACAGTGATAGGCAGGGAACACCCCAGGCTTTTAACCAGGCACTTTCCCTCCCTGCTTCACAGCCCACCTCACACATGGCTCTGGGCCAACCCCTGTGGATGTGGAGCTGGGAAAGGTAGTGCCTGGTGTCCCCTTGCCATGGGCCCCTTTGGGGTCTGTGCACCAGGTCCTGTCCCAGTGTGTTTCACAGAGGCAAAAGGCAGGCTGAGGAACCAGTGCCTCCATCAAACCAGTCTGAGCTTTCACTGGAAGGCTCAGAGGGCTTGTACTTAATGAGTTGGGGGCATCATGTGTCCTTTGTAAGCTGCTAATGAGCAGTGAATCTGACTCACCTCTGTCCACCACGTATTCTCACACAGACACACATATATGTGCACACACACATGCATAAAGATGGATATGAAATGTAAATCTCAAATATATGTCATCTATCCAAGTAAGTATTTCATAATGAGGTGCTTTTTTATCTTGTTTTCTCTGAAAATAATTTGCCTGAACATAATGTGTCCAAATGTAATTTCCAATTTTTCCACACAGACAGAGAGCAGACTGGAAAGTTTTGCCTTCAGATGAACCCTGGTGCTCTTTGTAACTAGAGGTGACCCTGAAGGCTGTCTCTCTACTGTAGCTGCCACTGGTAGGCCTACAGAGAAAGCCATGTGTTGGCAAACAGCCCTGGCAAGGACAGCAGCCTGTTAATCCTGCTTTAAGGACACATCTGTGCCTCCACCCTGCAATAGCCAGGTCAACTGTGGCCTCAGCTTTTCCGACTCTTCCATCAATCTGCTCAAGACAGGCAGCTGAGCATCTTTCCAGCTGCCCTGGATGAGGGTCTGGTGGTGACAGCTCCCTGACATCACAGCCAGGCACTCAGGTCCAGTGTGCAGAGTGGTGCTGGAGAAGGAGGCAAGTGGCCTGTCCCAGGACAGGGGCTGGGACGTGAGGCTTGGGGCTAACACAGGTTCTGAAGCTAGTGCATAGGGAACCTGATGTGCTCTTTTCCTTACTGCTGCCTTTCTCTGGATAAAGTCTCAGATCACAAGGGTTATAAAACTAGTGCATTTCCTAGCTCTAGCATCATGTAAATAAGTCAGGTCAGACAGCTTGTGTGCCAGAAATTTCCTCAACATTTTCCTATCTGCATGATTTAACAAACTGCTACTATCTCCTAAGAGCCCTGGAAAAGCAGCCCTTTTACATGCACTGGGGATGTTTTAAGTCTCTCTGAATGTCACTGAAAAGAAAACAAGAAACTGTTTCCTTGGAGGCGATGGTGTGTGTGTCCAAGACAGGGGGCTCATGGGGAAGATGGAGGGATGGAGCCGCTGAGTTCTTGTAGCTGCAGTGCAGCAAGGAAGAGGTGGTGTTATAAAGAAAGGTTTCTTGGTTTAAGACACTGAATTAATTTGAATTGTTTTGCAGAATAATTGGCTTGCACTTACTACTGCTGTAATGGGATAGCCAGAGAATCAGAAGCTGTGGCTGCTTCTGCAGCAGGAGACATCAATTATGGAGGAAGGAGGCTGTGTTGTATAAGGTCAGGAGACAGTAGGACAGACAGGACTATATTCTGTTTTTTCTCTGCCTACCCACGTGATGTTTGCTATGGTAAGGTGGGAGTTCCCAAACTAGCATGAAATTAATCCTGTCTCCTTTCTAAGGAGAAATGGGTTAACTATTTGCCACCCCACAGCTCTGATATCACAGCCTGCCATGTTATGGATGCTAATTACCATAGTAAAGCCATGACTTCAGCTCACTTTCTGGAGGCTCTGTGTGGATAAAAGTGAATTATACAGAAGTGAGATGTGGTTTTGGATGGACAGCTGTGCCGAAGACAAATCAGATTTTACTTCATGGAATCTCCTTTCTCCTTAATCTTCAGAGATTTATTGAGGAGACCACTACAGCCCCTAATCTCTTCTCCTGCCTGCCACAGACAAGTACATTTCACCTACTTATCACTGGGTGAGTTTTACTGTTGTTCTTAGTCTATGGTGAAAAAGCCTTGGGAATAGGATCTGCAGTGTGTCATCTCTGGCACTTATTTGGGAGTTCCCCACTTGCATTAAATGCTGCCTGGTCTGACACAGATCTACACACACCCCAGCACAGACCCTCCAGGAGGTATTCAGGAACAGCAGCTGGCTGGGGAGCACATGGGCTGGCAGGCCTCCATGGCTTGGCTGTGCACTGAGAGCTAGAAGGCAGAGTTCCCAAGGGAAAACCTGGCAAATACAGCTGGCAGCCCAGAGCAAGGGGAAGGAGAGGAATCAGAGTGCTTGGTGGGAGGGAGCCCATCTCACACAGCAGGAAGGATCTTCAGGCCATACCATTTTTCATGGAGATGACACTACTAATAGGGAAAAGAAGGAAAGCAGTAGTTGGCCCAGGCCCGTAGACTCACTGCTGGAGAGACTATATTTAATTACATACATTTTCCAAGAACTATTTGTATCTAAATATATGCAGACCATTTTTTTGGGAAGATGAATTGCTATTCAGCCTAGTTGCTGTAGCCTTTGGTGGCTGAGGGCTGCTGAATCCTCTGTAAGAGATGATCCTGTTCTTGGTGGCCATGCTGTCATCTGGAGCATGGGGGAAATGTAGAGAAATCATGAGTAGAGTCTATTTGTAGGGGGGAGGTGAAACTCAATGAAATGGGAAAACTAGTAAAGTAGAGGTGCCATACTGGAGCTCTCTGGGAAGAGAAGGGAACTCATCCCCCAGTTGTCCTTGGTGAACTTGTGTAGTCATTGCCCTTCTTGGCAAGCAGCCTGTAGCTTGGCCAGAACAAACTCTTGGGTGCTACCCACCTGCATCCCACAGCCACATCCCCATGGAGAGAAGCACATACAGGACAGGTAGAGCAGTGCTTAATTTCCACATGGCTAAAAGGGGTCCTTTCCTATATGTGCTCTAGAGCAGAGATGTGGTTTTTGTGAAGGGGTTGTCCAGCTTTTTGCTATGGACAAAGTGATACTGAGACTTGGATTGTGGTGGCTGCAGATCCTGGGTTTGCAGAGACAACAGCCATGGGAGAGACACTGAGGAGAGGGACCCTGGCAGACTGAAAGGCAGACAGTTCTCAATGTATGTTCCCCTGTCTCTGTTCTTGACAGTCACTTAATGGAGGGAGGGATTTTTTTTCCTAATTAAGAACAATATAGAAAGATACGTAAT
>JAOXXN010000065.1:29294796-29305394 GCA_026770055.1 Myrmophylax atrothorax | reverse complement strand
ACGTAATGTCAGGTTGCCCCAAAGCAAGAGAAATGCAGGTGGCAAAGGGAGGGGAGCCGAAGAACAGCAGTCGAGTGGAAAATCTAAACCTTTATTAGTGCTCTGTTTTCCCCATGAAGCACTGTGGGGTTTTGTTTCCTTTGCCTGAGATAAGAGACGGGGAAAAAAGGACTGTTATTTGTAGCTAACTAATCTGGGCCCCATAGCACGGCAGGCAGATTAGTTACTCCACCTGCCAGTCCTGCCTGTGTCTCTGCCGTACCTGAGCTGTTAGGCTGGAGGTGGGTGCATGGAAAGGGCAGTGATGTCTGTGCCCTGTCCCAGGAGGATGAACAGCACACACATAACCTCAGTGAGCCCTTTCTGCAGGGGACACACGCTCTTCAGATGCAATGCATTCAGCTCAAAAAGTTTCACCTACAACCTGTCCACCTAGCTTTGCTTTCCTATGGAAATGAGGTGTTGGCAGTTGTTCTCTCTCTCACATCTCCCCACAGTTGTGACCTCTGTCCACCAAGCTCAATAGAGACAAATCAGACCCTTCATGTTCCAAGCTGAAAGTAATAAAAACATTTCTATTTTTTATTTATAGCTGAAGAACATTGGAATTTGCTAAGCAGCCTCTGGGTTAATCTTGTGCTTTGAGGTGGTAGCTGCTTCTCTCGCATCCCACACCAGTACTGTGGGAAACATCTCCTGCTGGGAACAGAGGACCAGTGCCTCAGGCTGCAGTGTGGCCCTTGCAGTTCCCAGGTAAGGCACAGAGGCTTGGCAGGGTGTGAATGTTTCACAGATAAATCATAACAGCTATGGCCTTTAGGGAGCAGCTGGACTCCAGAAGGCGAGATGTGCTGAGGGAGGTGAGAAAATGTCATTTGATTGCTTAGCTGCTTTTGAAAGGCACAACAAGGAAGATTTAGCATGTGTGTAATTTCAACCAGAGTCTTAGGGACGTGGCCTCTTGACTGGAGAGATGAGGATTGCTCCTCTGCAGTTACTGCTATATATGTGACCGCCAAGGAGTCATCTTAGGACCTGTGAGCTATTTGTATCACCCAGCTTTGGGTAGAGAGCCTGATCTCAGCCTTTTGCTGAAACCTCAGCTTACACCTTCCCCTTCTATCAAAAGGAGCTGGTCTCTAGCAGCCCCAAGGCAGGAGACTGTGGCTCATCCTGCCTGGCTGTGTGCAGAGGGTCCCAAGGCACTCACAGTAAAGCTGCAGGAGTTGATACCCTGTGCTAAGTCCCTGGTAAGAACCTGGTTTCATAGCTCTCTGTGTCAGGAGTTTTCCTCACTCTTTTATGGAGGCAGCAGACTTGGACTCTTTATATTTAAATCACAAATGAAGCATTTTTCCCCCATTGGCCTGAGTTGCCCTCTGGCAGCCCATGACTGTGCGGTGAGCTGTGAGGCTGGCAGGCACTGCAGCTCTGCCCCAACAGACTGGTTTATGTGGGAATGGGACTTCCCACCTTCTACTGAAACTAATGCATAGGATCTATGGCCTCTGAAACCGTATTTCTAGATAAATATATTTCCCCCGAGGTCACTTCTCTTTTGGCCCAGTCTTAGTGCTGTTAGTTCTTCACAGTCTCTTTAGTACATGGTGCCAAATACATCCAACCATCAAAACATTTTGCTCTCAGAGGGACAGGTTTGGCATAGGGTATGTTTCTGGGAGGGGGAATGTATGTACACAAAACTGAATACCATTTTTGTGTTTATCTTCCCCTGCCACCACGGGGCATCTCGGGGCATTTGGGAAAAGTCATGTTGCGCTTTCATAGCATCTTAGCAGCATTACCCCCCAGAAACAGCAATAAAGCTGTGGCCAGTGGGCTTGCAATGACAGTTCAGCTCCTCATTTTGATCCAAGCCCTGGCTGTGTTATCTGTCAGGAAGATAATTCCTTGACCTTGTGGTCAGGGGATGAGTGCTTTGCTTAGTGATTAAGCCACTGCAGTAGATAACATGCCATGTTTAATTCCTTTGGGAGCTGGTCCAAGGGAGGGGGGGCAGGAGGGGCTGCAAAAATACAGCGGTTTGTGATAGGTCTGAAGACCTCAGAAGCGGTGGCAACACTGCAAAAACTGTGGCTGTATGTGCCCATCCTCCTAAGTTCATTTGGTGACAGACTGGAAAACAACCAGCATATCTAGGGCACTATTTTATCAAGTGATAGGCCATATGGTGCAAAACCCCCAGTTTGTCTGAGGGCTTAGGCATGTCAGAAATCAGGGAGTCTCTTTGCATATTGATCCTGCCTGCTAGATGGTAGATATAAAAAGAAGGTTTATAATTATTTTTCCTCCACTCTGTCAATGGGGGAAGGGACTCCTCAATAAGCAACTAATCCTGATTTGAACTGGGGAAGAATGAGATATAACCTTTCCTGCTGTTTCAAAGTTGTGGCTGGGATATGGCTGTGAAGTGTGCAGCGGGCATGCTGGAAAGCCCCACAAGCCTGCCTTAATGTCCAACAAAATGCAGCAAATGCATCAGTGCATGGGTGTATTATCAGATTTCAGGCTGCACAAGTTGAGGGTTGAAGTCCAGTTCTCCAGTGATATTTAGGCTCCTGTCTGCAAATGAAATCAGAATGAGAGCTTTGACCAACAGGGTCTGACCTAGGAGGTTTCATCCTCCCAGCCAGAATTCTGTCCCCTTCTTTTAGCTGAGATTCTGTCTCTTGCCCCTGCCAGAAAAGAAGATGGGGACATGAGCCCACATCCTGCTTGCAGCAGTGGAGATACTATGTTTCTTGAGGGAGGGCCCTTGCTTTTTTGAGCAATCCTTTCTTTCCAGGCTGTCATTGCATAGTTAAAGATTATGATTCCCCTTTTATCTGGCTATTCCCTTTCAGAAGGTCTCTGCCCTCTTTGGAAACAGTCCCATCCTCAGTTTTACTCCAGCTGTGATGTCACCTCTGTTGGACACAGGAATGTGCTAGTTGTCACCATGTGCTTGCCTTTGGGCAATTGACCTTAACAGGCACAAATCCAATCCTGTGGTCTGGTGACTGAATCGAAATGGTTGCTTACAAACAAAGCCCTGTATGGATCTGGTCTTTGTGTAATACTTCCAGCCATCAATCCAGTTCTCTAGAGAGAACTGGACCATGTTTCTTTGCTGTAGTGGTACAAGAGCCATCATAGTTGGAGATGTCTAGAACAGCTTTTCTACAATTTTCCACTCCAGCCAACCCTAACTCCTGTTGGAAAACACTGCTCCTTTCTTACCTGAGGTCCTCAGTACTTCCCACCATTCTTCATTCCCTGAGAGTATCCAAAGTGTGTGAAGTTGTTTGGCCATGTACATCTGTTACATGAGACCTGTAAACCAGGTCTCCTATGATTTTAAGGTTATTTGAAGGTCTGATTTTGTAATTTCTTCTTCTCTTTCACATTGAGCAATTATTTCCTTTCCTCTAGGGGGTAATTTTGTCCCTTCTCATTTGTGCCTCCACATTTTCCCCATAGAACAGACTTACGCTAAAATTATACTCTATACATCTGATACATGGGACTCCCTGGCTGGCCTTGCCTGCTTGCAGAATGGTTCCCTGTACCTGAGGACATTGCAGTACGTTGTCATGGAGAGGATTCAGACAGTATTATTAGGTCAGCAGGTACTGTACAGCATGTGAGTTTATACAGTGCTGGCATCAGGACAGACAGAAAGAGCCCCTCTGGATTTCAAGAGACTCTGCAGAAATTCTCCTGGTAGCTTACAATAAATTTTCTGTGCATTTGGGAATTTGCAGGCTGTGACTGAACCACGTGGCATCTGCATTATAGTACAGTGTCTTTGCAGGGAGGGATCTGCAGGTTCCCTGAGACTGCAGGAGCTGCAAGAAATCTCTAGAGCAGCACAGTGTAGTCTTATCAGAGACACTCAGAGAGGACAGTAGCTCTGGATGTGAACATCATTGCCTTCAGGAATCTCTACTACGATTTTTTGATGGAACCATAAATAAAATGCATTGAAATATCTGATTCTGCAAACAGGTATGTGCAGATTCTTTGAAATATTGGAGGAATCACAGAAAACTTCTGTTACAAGACAGAGTGCCTTCTGCTTGGAACATATTAGGACTCACGGCACTGGAGAGACATAAGCCAGAGTGACAGCTACCGTGCAAAGTGATATGGAGTGTACCTACAGCTAACCTAAGATGTCAGGTGCTCTAGTGTTGCATAAAGCCCTGAAGCTCTCAGCTTACCTACCTGCCTGGCATTTTCTGAAAGCAGGCAGGTCATCTCTGGTTTACGGAAACAATCCTCCCTTGCTTTACTTCCTGCTGAGCAGCAGCAGGTGAAACTGATAACAGAAAAAGCAATGTTGCATTATATCTAAAATCCCTGCCATGACAGGCCATGCAGGCCTATATAAGCTAATTATGAATTTACTGGTAGAGTTCAAATCATAAGGAGAAGCTGGTGATGGTGATTATAGATGGATGTATCTTAGGATGCCAGCCTGTTCCCAGAGCACTTGTGTGTGATATGATGATGATTGCAAAAGGACAGCTTTCCTCTCATGGAAGAAGGGACACTGCTTAGCACTGGTCTAAGCATGGAGGACAACACCTAAGCACTTCTTTCTGGGGATGCTCTTGCTCGCCTTGTTCATGGTATACTGTCTGAGAAAGCAATGCAGGGGAAGCAAATTTGCAGTACTGTTGTGAACTAAAAATAAAACAGTAGCATCCCTTTGCTATGCTGCAACACCCAAGTCCTTCTGTAGATGTTCAATCCACACCACCTAAAGCCCAGATTCAGACAGTTCCTGCACTTGCTAATGCACAGGCATGCTCCAGTTTAACGAAGAGCAGGGCAAAATAGTTTGCTTGAAGCCTCTACAGATAAGTGGAGACTTGGCTGCACCCTGTGGTCAGCTACCCAGGTACCCAGCTGCAGGCAATGGGAGCAGGAGCCTCAGGATTAAACTGGCTAGGAAACAAGGACAGCTTGAATCAGGTGCAATGGCTTCTAGACAGTGTCTGGCTGAGAGCTACTGAAATTTGATGAAAGTAAAGGAACATTCCTTCATCGGTGTTCATGACAGATGTGGACTGAGTCCACCCAGGATGGCTGTGCAGTGGTCCTTCTACAGTGAGGCTAGTTCCTTTCTGTTCATGGATTTCATCTGTTCCTTGAAATCTGAAGAAATAGCTGTTACTGGAAGGTAAACACAAAGCCTGTTTTGTCAATATGTAGAGGAGACAGGTGCATAGGTAGAAAAGCCTGTGAACAGAGTGTCCCCCCCCACTAGGTCTAAGAAATTGCATGCAACTTTGCACTTAACAAAACCCTCACCTGCTGGCATAAGGCTCACAGGGTTTTTTTCAGGAGGGAAAGGAAAATACCTTTTTGCTTTACCTACACATTTTTGTTTTGAGCTCCCTTCCTCATTTATTTTCCCATCTCTTATAAACCATTAAATCATTGTCAAAAATAGCACAGCCGATTTTGGAGGTGATTAAAAAAGAGAAGCAATTATCCCATCACCTTCCTACAAACCAAAACATTCCCAGTAATACCCAACAGACACAGAGACAAATCTCCTACTCCCCACTGTTTAGTTTGCTGTCTGACAAGGTACTTCTGTGCCAGCTGCTCTTGCCCTCAGCTGCAGTGAGCTGCTAAAGCAGACATTGCTTTGTAAACACCCAGGAACACAGAGTCCAGCACCAGGGTATTGACAAATTTGTCACCCAGTCTAAAACTATCAGCTGATACATGACCCTCCCATTCCATCGCCTGGGTACTGTTCAGGCAGGGGGAAATTTCCACCAAGCTTTTGGAAGCGTAAGCTATCCCAAGCCACTGTGATTTGCATAAATAATAAAAGGTTGTGTTCATTCCTGGAACAACTCTGCTGGCCCTAGAGAGGTAACTAATGGGATGAACTGGGCCCTGTAAGTTTAATGTGCTGAAAGTGTTATTGTATGCTGTCATACTTAGAGATGTAAGTGATTCTAGCTATCCAGGATGGCATAAGGATACTCAGTCCATGAGTACTCTTTCATTTAACATTTCTATCTGTAGTTCCTACCCATTTCTGCTAATGTAACTTCTTCTCACCCTGCCTCTGTCGCAGGCTCCCAGCGCAGCCTTATTTCACATTCAGGCCCCCCATTTAAAACTGTTTCAAGGTTTGGGGACAATGCCCAGCACTGGCAGCTGGTGGCTTAAAACTTTCATCCTCCAGCTGCAAAGCAGGAGCCAGAGGAGCTGCCACAGCAGGGGCACAGAGATATCCCTCCACTGCAGCCAGGAGAAGTTAATTAGAGTGCTCCATGGCAATTAGGGAGACGTGAATGAGAGCTCCAGATAGACCAGGGAGGCCAGCACGGCCCGAGGCAAGTCACATCAGTTCTTTCTGCTTCAGTTTGCTTGTACTTAGGCTGGGGGCAATAACTAGTTTACCTCACAGACAGGTCCTAAGATTAGATGCAGGGAGCTGTGTAAATCACATAAGAACAAAACAGCACTGGCAGTTTGGTTTTGTAATACAGGATAATTCTTACTGTCAGAGTGGTTCTGTAATGCAGAGGATTTCTTGCTGAATGGCACGGACTAAGGAGATGAGTGCAAAGTTGCCAGAGAATGATTGGGGTCTTTTCAGACTAGAATCTGACGATAACAGCTCATGAGCCTCCAGAAAAGAGTCATGCTCAAAGAACGGTCTAAGGACAAAGAAGTCAGACCTAGAACTGATTTTTTTCATGCCCTACCTTTAAGAGGCATGTGGGATTTGGGGCCTATTCCATTATGAAGGCTCTGAAGACTGGCATCCCCTGAGTGCTGGTTGCTCCCCATAAATGGAGGATGTGTTTCCAGTTACCTTGTGTGGGAGAATTTTGCATTTTTGATTCTTCCCAGTGTTTTCTCTTCAAAACATCACCTGGTAATACCTCAGCAAAAAGAAGGGCAGAGCTGCCACCTGTGTAGAAGCAGAAGCATTATGATTTTCTTACCGTGCCTCAGTACTGACTCTTTATGGGGATGCCACTTGATTGCCAAGGACTGGTGGGGCTGCTCTCCCAAAGGTAATTGTATTAGGGCTCTGTCAGCTCACACTAGAACATGCCTGTACTGCACTGCAGAGTAAATGGCATGCCTGGGACAGCCTTTTTTTACAACTATCCTAACAAACCTAATTCCCCAGGACTTTGACTCAGTAAAGCACTAGTCCTTGCATCTACTTTAAAACAAAGCAAAAAACCCACACCCACAAACCACTTTCAAAATGGCATTTCAACTACTACATTTTTGTCTTTACCAGCAGAGGAAGAACACCCACAGCCGAAAGCAAATCCTTCTTTAACATAACAACTGAAGCGATGAGAAGCTGTCCACAGGTAGGATGTGATCAGCCTGGCTCTCTCTGAGGCCAGTAAGAGAGCAGAGGATGTCACTTCCCCAAAGAAGTCACTTCCCTGATGACAGCCAGCAGAGGTGACTCTCGGGCTGATCTTAGCAGAACTTTCAGAAAATTAGTGGTTGATGGACTTCGTATTGTAAATTCTGTGTTTTCTACGTCTCCCTGTTCAGGCTTGGCTTAATAAAGACATGCCTACCAAACTAAGTCCCCTTCCAAAACTGTGTGCACTGCATATTCAGTATTTGTGAATTCCCCGGGCATCAGGAGAAATTTTAGCACAGAATGAGACTGGAGCTCCGTAAGCATCATCAGACAAACATAGCAGGTAAACAAGGAGAGAAATCTAATCCTCGCATCCTTCTTATGCATGAGGTGAAAGAACTTATTATAAACTGGCTTAAAAATTATATTGTAAAATATTAACTAGTGGTGGTGCAGCTGCTCCTAATAGCTTTTGAATGTTGGTGCAAAATTCAACCTTGACAGAAAGATCATGTTTTAGTAATGCATTTTGTGTGAAGAGGAAGCATGTAGATGAGATTGTTGGCACTCTCTCTGGCTCCAGTTTTAGGCCAGATGCAGTCAAAAACTAGACAATCCACATCAACAGGATAGTTTGTGAACATGCAAGATGTGCTCCATTGTGTTCCAAAACTCACCCAGAGCTCAGGCCAAAGAAACAGCTCTGTAGTCAATGCTTCTCTCCCATGTGTGAGTTCTCTGATGTGTAATACAAGGTGAATTCATCCTGCAGCCTCTGTTTCACTGAAGTGAGACTCACAGGGCAGCTGCCCAAGGAGTCCAGGCTGCACTGTTCTGGGGACTCCAAAACTACATGCCTGTTCTGCTGTAGTTACCAGTGTGACAGACTCTCCTGAGACTGTGTGCTTGATCATGTTGTCTCACTATGCAAAACATTAGTACAGAGTAATGGGAGTTTTGCCTGAAAAAGAATACAAGGACTTCAGAAACCCCGTAAACATTGAGTGGCTGCTAGCAGGTCACTTCAAGTACTAGTCCTAGTCAATGGGCAGCAGTAAGCAGTGCAGTGGCTTTCAAGTGTTGTTAGAGCTGCATCTACACGTCAGTGTTTCGCATTGGAACTGAATGTTTAGTGGCATTGGCTTCAGATTTGGGGTGGTCCAATTAAATCTGTGGGATCCAATATGAAACTGGCACTAGACTCCAACTGTTTAGGAATTGAAAACTGAGAATTTAAGAACTGAAACCTAGGAATTTGGTGGTTCCTGGATCTAAGATGTGTTACCAGTCACAGAAGTTTACTGGTAACTGTCCTTTTGTTGTTGTTGCTTTTGAAGTGCAGGTATTTCAAGGCCTAGTGGTCATCATCTGGCATGCAGGCAAAGGGCTTAGAAACAGTCTTAGTTATAACCTTATGATTAGAATACACTGATAGGCTAAAATGTGTTTTCTAATCCCAGAGAGGATCTAACTAAGTTAGCTTTCTGCAGGACCTAGCCAAATGGCATCAGCTGCTTCTCTGCTCTAAATAAGCACCAGACTACTTTTGAGCTGTGAGATAACATGTCACTTGCTTTGATTCTTAGTTCTCCCTAGTTTGCAGCTCAATAGCAAAACCACCAAATAAGCCTTGTCTAAAAGGGCCATACTTCTTACAGGTGCCCCAGGGTTTAATTTCTGCTCCTTCAGAAATCCAGCAGTAAAACTTCTCAAATAAATGGAAGAATAAGCAGACCCAAGAAATACCTCTCATGCCTCCACCCAACTTTATGACTTGAATTTCCCATGCTGCAATTTTAAACTCAAGAACTCCACTGACCTGCATGGACTTTGGACTGAAACCAGCACAGAAATAAAAAATATCCACACAGATTAATGTCTTTTGAAAAAAAAATACTTTTTCTTAGATTTCACATTCAAAACTCCAGCTGTACACTGCACAGTATAGGAACAGTAGTTTGCCAATCCAATTACCATCAGGTACGTTTGTTTTGATTCGTTCGCCTGTAGCCTGGAGGTGTCAAACAGTCAGCAGCAGGAAATGGACCCCAGGTATAATTACAGTCAGTGGCCAAGACATGTCTCCTCGGCTAGAGAATGTTCTCAGTCTGCACTGGAAATGTCCCGTCAGAGGGAGGTTTGGGCAAATTCTTCATGTAGATTGCAGTAGACCTTTGGGGGAAAAATGCTGTTCCAATTAGAGGCTGTCTGCTCATTCGCCCATCACCTTTTGTCTTTGCACTGTTTCCCAGTTTTCCCTGTTTTCCTTCTAAATGGGCCAAGCAGTGAACTTCAATCACAGTGCGATGACACAGGAAGCATGAGCCCTCACGTCCATGATGACAGCTTCGTCTGCATCCCCAAAGGCTACTACCCAGAGAAAACATTGGCCATGGTGGAGTCACTGCAGGTTTTATCCCAACCGTAGTGCTGCCAGGGAGAAAGGCAAGTTTTGTGCTCTCTAGATTTGGGCCACTGGCCATCACTTTTCTAGGTTTTTGCAGCTACAAGGGCACACATAGATCACTGCGGTATGGACAGTATGTGGAAAAGACTGGTTTTTTAAGGACATTGTCCAGTGTTACAGCAGGATTTGTTTCACTGTTCAAACACCTGCTTTGAGGACAAGGGTGAGGGGACAGACTCCTTGCTGCAATCAGTAATGCAGCCGTCCTTTCCACAAATACCAGATCTTGGTGTTAATTAGTGCTTTTCATCAAGGGCTGTTTTACTTTAATAACCACTCAAATAAATAAACAAATAAATAAATAAATAAACCTTTGTGCTTTGTTAGCATCATTTGTCCAAAGTCTCTGAAGTACTTTGCCAAGCAGAGTGTTACTATTTCCTGCGAGTCCCAGCAACCCCAAGAGCCCAACTCTGCTTCCATTTATATCAATAGGAGCAAGCCTGGCCCCTGAGGACTTGGCTGTGGTTACCCAGTGTGCCAATGACTGGCAAAGCAAATATCGCTCAGGTGTCCTATTTCCTACTTTCATGCTGCCTGCCCTTAACACCTCTAATTGTACCATGATTCAAAGAAGAGAACTGCCATTGAAATAAAAAAATCCCACAAAACCCTATTTGCTTCATTTTCAACACGGTTTGTATAATGTCTCCAGCCTGCAGGGCACCAGGGTGTGCTTGGTCTACTGTTGTCGTTGCTTCTGCTCATCTAACACCTTCCTTAAAGCCTTCTAAGGAGGTTTTGACTTGCTGTCATTTC
>JAOXXN010000065.1:29236105-29274395 GCA_026770055.1 Myrmophylax atrothorax | reverse complement strand
CGGGGCCAGGCGGCGGGGCCGGCGCCGGGCGAGGCGGAAGGTGCTGGCGGCCCTTCCCCGGGCGGCCCCCGCGGGGAGCAGGGAGAGCCCTGCGCGGCTGCGGCCCCGCACGGCGCTCGGAGTGCAGCGGGAGCCCTTCCCGGGCAGCTCCCTTACATAATGTCACCTGTGGTACCTGCGGCTCCCGCGTGTCACGGCAGCGGGCGGTGGTGACGGCAGAGCCGGGCTTGCTCTGAGGTCAGCGATCTTAAAGTGTGTATTTAGGCGTGTGATTCTCTTGGTCCGGGGTGAACCTCTAGGATTTAAAACCCCCGAGAGTAACAGCAGATGAGCGTTCACTGCTGTCTTCTCTTTTTCCTTTAGCAGACCTTACGGGTGCGTAGGGAAACACAGGGAAGCTGGTGGCTGAGATGAAGGTGTTCGTGGAGGCACTGCTGCCGACCATTTAACGTGAGAAACTTTGTTAAGATTTCATCTTTGCTTTCTTATTTATGGCGCTTTAACCATGCCCAGAGGTCAGCGCTTCCCAAGCTGCTGCCTTTACACGTGTGCAGTGCTTAGGCTGAGCCTGTACGTCTGCGTGAACAGATCTGTGGCAATTCCCCTGTGCAGGACCTGGAACTCGAAAGGAGGCACGCTAGGCTTCTCAGAACTGAAAAGCAGTCCTTCTAAGGATTCCTAAAATCGGGTAAACTATGAAAAAATACCATAATAAATAGTTCGTATTTCTAATATAGCAATGGAAATAGTGACACAATTTTTCATCTTTGTACTGTTCTTTTAAACAGATTAATGCAAATGCAGTAGCTTTAAGTGGGTGTATTCTCTGGGGGGTTAAGTTATTGTGGGGAACGGACTCGATCTCAGTGTGGTACTTACAGTAGCACAGATTTTGTTGGGTGGAAGGTGGTGAGAGGAAGTAAATGCATAAATTAAAAATGTCCTGAAGTAGTCTTTGGAATGGTCAGGAGCTAAACTGAGCTGATGGGCAGAGAGGATTTTGCACTTGTCTGTGTGTGCTTCCTAGTGGCTTTTTGTGCGTGTTCCCATAAACGCTGTTATGTAATGGTGCTCCTCTTGGCAGGAATGTATTGTCACCATAATGCCTGAGGTTTCTGGAGCAATGCAGCTTGTTAGGAGGGTCGTGGTCAGAACAATGGGAAGAAAAGTTCTTAAGAAGAGGTTTTAACCTCTTTAATTTTTCATGCGGTAGGACTAAGCGCAGCACTTCTGGATGTCTTCCAGACTGTCTTTACTGGCCTCTGTTTGTTGTTCGGCTCTCTTTCGCTTCTGCTAGGCTGCGCTGTAGCTGTTGGGCACCAGCTTGCTGCTTACATCCTGCATCAGAGCTGGGAAAACATTGACTCTCTCCTTTAATAATATTTGTTTTACTTGGGTTTTGGTTTTTTTTCCTTTTCCCCTCTGAACAGAAACAAAAGTGATACAGTTAGAGCACTTAACTGTTGCTTAGAAAAGAAAAATATCTAAGATAATGGAGAAAGGGGACTCTCCCAGTTCTCATCTCTAGTTCCAACTTGTCAGTATACATCAAAGGGAGGCGAAACGCCTAAGCAGAGAGGGAATTTACATATTAAATGCCAGTGCTCTTAAGGATCGGTACTTTCCTGTCTGCAATTTATCGCTGTTTTCATCCACCTCCTCTTTAAGTGTCTGCCGTAGATCTCTTTGCAAGTCTACCTCCTTCTCTTTTTTTCGCACCATGCAATTTTTTGGGGTACATTTCGATGCAGAGGGAATAATTCTTTCTAGTATTGTAATCTAGTGCCTGGTTGTGGCACTGGCAGCTTTACAGATAAAACTTTTGTCTCTTTGTAACTTTCATATTTTTTCTAATAGCGGTTCTGTAAGCAAAACCTGGAGAAGAAAATTTTTTTTTTCTGGCTTGGCGTTTCATCTGCCCTCCTACATTGGCTTGTCCTGTTATTTAAATGAGTGTTTTATGGACCACTAGAGAAAAGAGTACCATCTGAATGTAAGGAGGTGTGTTTCTTTAAGAGACACTGGCTGAAGGTAATTTGCCTGAAAGGTGCCTCCTAATCGAACTAGATTGTTAAATTTGAAGATCGTTGTAGAGCACAGTAGCACATGATAAGGGAGCCATAACCTCCTCTTGGACAAGTCATTGTCAAAAGCCAGGTACCTTTATATTCCCCCTTTAAAGGTTTTGGGTTTGGTAGTATGTGGATGATTCAGTGAAGTATGGGTCTGTGAAAGTACAGATGTTGAGGCACAAGTTCCCCAACCACAAGTGTTGCAGAGACTTTGGTTCTGTCCCCTTCTCTCTCTGCTTGTCATGCAAATGACCACCTGTAGTGCTTGAGGAGGATCCAACGTCCTTTAGCTGTGCGGTGCACTGAGTGCACTGCTCACCGTGTCTCTGCTGAAACAGTTTCCACACAGTTATCGGCAGTTTATATTTAGTGCAGGATATGAATGTGGAGTGAAATGGCTGCTTGAGCTCACGAGCTGCCTGCAGAGTCAGCGAGCAAAGGTTGCTGAAGTCACTAAATGTGTGTCCTGCCAGTCGTGTAGTGGTTTTGATGGAATTAGTTCTCTCCTGTGATCACGGTTGTTTTCAGCTACTTTACCCCTCTTGGAAAATTGTTTCAACTCTCAGTAAGACAGCCTGCAATGGTCTTAACCTTAGTTGTGCAGCCTCATAGCTGCAGATTTGGGTATCTGTGGCTTTTCCTGTTGCATCACTTCTGCTTTTTTGTCAGGGTGCTTGCTCACACCACAGCTGTCTACGGCTCTACCGCCCACATACGCCTTGCTTGTTCTGCTTTCATGAGCAAACAGATGTAAGTTGCTGGCCTCTGTCAGTCCAGGAAGGTTTGACAATATATTCAGAGTCTGTCAGGCCACTGCTGTCTTCTCTTTTTTTATTTATTTTTGGCCCTTTGAAAGTTGCATTTCATATTGCTAACCTGCGATACTCCTGGAGAAGCTCATTACCCACTAGTAAGTGCAAGAAAGGTCAGTAGCTTGGAAGCCTTGCTCCACAGTTTCCCTGCTGTGTCCTGTTGAGCACTCTGCTTGGCACAGGGACTCTCTGCAGCTCCCCTGTTCTCTGAGCCACTTGTCACTGCTATAACCAGCTGATCCCAGCTGATCGGGCTTACCTGGGAGAGGGGTATCTTCCACTGTTAGCTTTGGTTCCACAACCTGCTTGCCTGAAGGGCTGGGAGGAAGGGAGAAGAGGCAGCAGGGATTGGATTCTGCTTTAGGAGTAGTAAATAGAAACATGAAGGTGTTTGCTAGAACAGGAAAAGGGAAAAATTAACCCATACATAGCAAAAGTGCTCATGTAGTGGTATTGGTTACAGTAGATTTCTTTTGCCAAAAATGCAGTAGTCTGTAATTATGTTTATCTAGTCATCACAAATGTCATGTCCTTAGAAATGTCATCATACATGCTTAATCTCAGTCATGAAGCTATTCTGGGTACATACAGAATTACTTTAGATATAACAATGTAGCCCCCAGCACGGTGGGGTCAGGTAGTTGTGGGCAGGTAGATGACTTCAGTGAAGCACTTTCTTTTAAGTTCATCTGTTCAAGTCATCTGGTTTTGCTGTTCTGAATTTACAGAGATGATATTTTCCTTGACTCTACTGGAAGTCCTTTTTAAGCAGCTGCAAAAATTGATTTTAAGTTTAACCAGTAGAAATACTTCCTGTAAATGTCAGGAAATGTGCTTTTGTATGTAGCAAAAACTTTTCGTCTGCCATTCGTGTGCTGGCTGTTTTGTTACTGAGTAGTGGCAACTACTGTTCTCTCACAGGAAACTTGGTGCTCTCACATGGCTTGCTACCTAATGCAGTCTGCAAAGTGTATTTTCAGACTAAGCCTGGTGATGCCAATAAGGGACCAGTGAAAACCTGGCCTATTGTTTGCTTGCTGATTGATTTGTTTTAAATGGATGATACTTGTGTGTCAAAATTCAAGACTGTTTTTGAGGAACCTCATGCTGAAGTGCTGTTGAACCAGAAGTTAGAGGTATAAAATCCTTACCTCTTTCCCACTGCCTGAATTGTCCCTTTCCCCCAGTTTCTGCCTTTCTCTCCCTGTGTGTTGAACAGTGGGCAGGCTCCAAAAGTGGAGCGTACATTGGGAACCTTCTCTGCAGCACAAAGGATTGATGTGTCTCATGTCACTCTGGTGATTCCCTGAGGGGAACTGCTATCCTGGCAACCAGCCCACCAGCAGTAAATTTGCTTCCTGGTATAAGTGAGTGTTGAGTGGAATGGGTTGGTCATCGCCACTGCCGCAGTAACCTTGTGGGCAAGGTAAAAAGTACAGCTTTTGGAGCTGGTAGAGCAGGGTAAAGGGAAACTGGCTTCTGGAATCACTTTTATGTGGCAAATGTAACACTGCATCATATTTGTGCTATAGACTAGAAGGGTTTTCATTCTTGCAGTGTGCACTTGCCATAGAAATGACTTCCTTGTAGGTGATTGAACTTTACCCAGCTGAAATGTGCACCATTTTAACCTTGTGCTCAGAAGTGAACCAGTTTCAATACTCTGTCTCTGTCCACAGCTGCCTTAGCTTACACTTTAAAAGCACCAGAACCATTTGAAAAACTTCAAAGCTGTTTACATCTTTCCTTAACTAATTTTCCTCCCAGTTTATAATTAAAAGTTGCTGTGATTTGCTGCTGTTCCTGTTTTTTTCCCTGCATTGATTTAATGGGATTTTGTAATAAAATGAGTGGGAATTGAAAGAATCTCTGATCAAAAACAAGTTTGCAGCTTGTTTGGGAATGAAGATAGAAAAGAAGGTTGTTGACATATTGGGTCTCTTTCTGCAGGACTTTTAAGGGAGCATAAGTTTTAAGAGAGCAAGCCTGTTGATACATTTTGTCTTTAAAAAAATGACCAAACAAAAAAAAACCACCCTTTCCCCAATTTCTGTAAGTGAGCTTGAGAATTAGGCTCCTGCTCTGTATGAAAATACAGATATCTAAATAGCTAAACTTGCAAATTGGTGTCTAACAGTAGCTGTTAAAGGCTGCTTGCTTTGAAGGGAGCTGTAGTTTGTATGTGTAGTGTTAAACATTAGTGAAATGTTTTAATGTCTCTGACCTGTTTAAGCTGTTTGGGTTTTCTCTTCCCTATATGTGACTTTTTAAAAGTCTTCAAGGATGATATATTAGAGTGGCCCACACTAATACAGTTATACTGGGGGATGTACCAGAATCTCCTTTGGGTATTAGAGCCTATTTGTGCTGATCACTCTTAAAAGGCATTTTATTTATTAGACCCAGTAAGGTGCTCTGATGTTAATTGAAACACCTTCCTCACTGCCCCTTTTAAAGGAAAGGATGCATACTGGGTATGTGCTGCTCTCTAATGAGCCCAAAGCCAGCTGATGTGCAGTGAAGAAAACTCAGCAGTCATTGAACATTCTCAGCTGTGTGGATTCATTATATCTGAAGGCTAAGACAGAAACTGCCTGCAAAATAGCCTGTATAGGTTATTCTTTGGTTTTGGTATGCAGACAGAGAAGAATCCCTTCTGTGCCAAAATACCAGTCTGGAAGGGTGATTGACATCTCTGCTTTTCAAGAGAAATGTCAGAGTTGCAGAGCATTGCTCAGAGGGTATGAAACCTTCACTTCTCCATCTGCCGCCGCATATGCCACCGGTGAGCCAGTGGCTGTATGTGTGATCATCCTGAAAGCTTTAAAGCTAGCTTTTCTCCAAGGGCCCCTCCTTTTGGAAGTCCAAAAAGGGCATGCTGGTGGCTTCAGGAGAAGGAGGCTCCCATTTTCCTCTTACGAAGATTGAGTAGTATGTCTTTATAAAGATAAAGCGTTATTGCAAAGAGCTGTGTGATCCTGAAATGCTGCAAACTGCTTCTGTGATGTGCAATAAAAGGGTGCTGGAGACTCATTGCAGGCTTTGCCCAGGTTTATGAGTAGACTACAAAACCATACAGGCTTACTAACAGATCTGTTAAAAGACATTTCCTGGGCATGGGGAGCGAGCCTCTAAGATGGGGGGTTATGTCTTTGGGTAAGCATATGAGAGATGCAAAGAGCAGTTTGCTAAGTTTACTTTTCATTTCATTAGCTGTGAGAACCTCCATCTCAAGTCTGTTTCTGGTTTCCTGTTTTGCAGGGCTTGTGCATGTCTGAGACTTAAAAAGCTGACATTTAAGTGTGACAATGAAATGTTTAGCAACAAAGGATATCTTTAAGCAGGCTAGACAAAAATTCCTTTCAGCTGTACAGCTTTTACTTTCACTTGGATGACCAGTTTGCCCAGTTCTCAGTTTGTTGTACCTTCGAAAATGGAGAAGGTTAGCTTGTTAATAATAATCTTTTTAAATACTGGAATTTTTAGTACTAATGCTGAATAAAGAGCGTATATGGGGTGATAAGACAGTAAAACATACCCATGCATTTTGGCACTGTAGAAATCAATTTCCTTTCTCCTTATTTGGGAAGTTTGCGGTATTTGCACTCTCCAAAAGTTTATATGTGTGTATCTGATGGCTGGACCTAATGCAGGTTTAATGTGTGTATTTCAGGTAACTTTAGGGAAGTTTCTGTGCTATTTAAAAAACCCCAACAACAAAGCTTGGGTGCTGCTGCAAAATTATTTTGATAACACTCTGCTTTGCTTAAAACTGTTCCCTTCTTATACCTGAGATTTTTAAATTGAATATATGAGGGTAGTTTGCATGTTCTTTGATTTTGAGTAACTTGTGTACTATATCTCAGACCCAGCTCTGAATTTTGTGGGTAATTTCAGTACCTGTAGCACAGCTGTGTGCCTATGTCCTAAAAATGTAGGAGAGCTACTTCTACCCCTCAAATCTCCAGCTCTTTTATTTGACAGTGCCATTCTCACCCTCTATATATTCACAGCTAATACTTACTTTTTTGTGTAGTCCTAGGTGTGTGAATCAACTTGTCCTCATTGAATCATCAGTTTAATCTCGCTAATTTGACAACCATTGTATGCCAGCCTGTGTCAACACCAGGTAAGATGAATGCTGATGCTGTTACATTGTTTTTCCTGGGACTTTGCTTTTTCAAATCGCATTTTGTTCAAATGCCATGACTCTTCTGTGAACTAAAGCCAGAATGTGCTGCCTTCCGTGTTCTCCTCCTGCACTGAGACAGCCGCTTGTGTTAGCATCACTAGCTTTTGAAACAGGAAAAAATCTCAAATGTTCTTAGGCTCTGACTCCTTTGTAGCCATGCCTTAGTGTTTTCCCTGACACCTCTGTTAACCTCATTTTGTAGTGTTCCAGTAACTCAAGCTGTGGTATTCTTCACTCCCTTACCTCTTGCCTGGGTTTGATGTAGAAACTGTTGGAAGTCCTTCCTGCCTTCCAGAGTTAAGCATGCATAGGTCACCTGTATTATCTGACCTTTTCTCTTGAAGGGAAAATGTTTTTTGTTTTGATTTTTTTTCCATACCTGCTCTCAAATATTACCTTTGAAAACCTATCACAGAGGGATCTTACCTTGTGTGTTTTATGTCTTAGTTGTAAAAAAAATACCTGGATATGTCTTTCACAGAATTAAACAGAAGAATTTCTGGACCTCATCCTTTTATCCTCCTTTAGAGATGGGATGTAGGTTGGAGGGGGGTGAAGCGGGGAGGAAATCCCTTTAATGCTTTCAACAAGGTTATTATCCACTGCTCTGAGGGAGTCCTAGTGCTGACAAACTAATGTGAGCCTTTGTTCTGATGCTAATCAAGATAAAGATTATTCTTCTGACTATGCCCCCTTCTCCTCAGATCCCTTTAGCAGTGATAAGGCATTAAGCTCCTTTGCTACCTCTCTTTTTGCTGTGCCTTCCTGTTCTTGTTTTCTGTAATTGCTACCTTGAGTGCAAAGGCTCTAGTTTTAGGAGGATCTCATTGGGAATAATAATTTAAGTGTTTTGAGATTTTTGTGGGTGCTCCTGGGTGGTACCTGAACACTTCAGTTTCATGTATGACTTGGTGGCTCTGTGTGTGTTTTTTGTATCATTACATAAACGCCCCCAGTTTTCTGTTGGTGCGAGACATATTGGACTTGAATACAGTGTAGCATGTTGGGACGTGTCACCAAAAATTAGAAAGCATTTTTCATTCTGTTGCTTCTTGGCCAAAGCAAACAAATATTGTTTCTCAGATGCTTTTGAGTACTTCTTAAGAGACTAACTTCTGATCACTAGTCCAAAGAGCTCTGTGAGTTTTCCAGGGTGTGTGCAACCTACATATGGTTTTGATTTATGCTGATGATGTGCTCTCAGTCTAAAGACAATCTGCACAGCAGCAGGGAGATACACTGGAAGCCTGGATATATAGTGAAATACGACTCTGCATGTGGTATAACACAAAAAATAGAGCCTCTTTGCTAAATCTTATTTGTAGCTATGGGGAAAGGGAGTGAAAGTATGACTAGGTCTGATGTGAAATGCTTGCATTGGACAAAGCTGTTAAAAATGTCATGGAGATCAAGAAGAGAAGGGAAGGATTGTTCTGAGTGAGCCTCTTGAGCCTTTCCTTACCTGTAAGAAGCTGCTAAGCAGCTTGTCCTTGTGTTTGAAAAGCAGGTGTGCTAGTACAGCAATGCAGTTTGTGATAGTGGGGTCTCTGAGGATAAATGGTGGCAATCCTTTATGGATAATCTGTCCTGGGTCTGGCTGAGCTGGCCTTCTGGTGAATTAGTAAGAAAGTTTGCTGTCTTTCACTAAGGGCTGTTCTCTGCAGGGTGGTTCAAGACCTTCTTTACTATCTGTCTAGAATAGAGGGATAGGAGGGATTTAGACAAGTTAAAGATCTCGAGAAGACAGAGGTTGTGTCTACACAGCTGGTGTGTGCATAATGGCACAATACTCTCATGTTTCATTTTGGTGGAGAGTGTTTTTTCCTAATGCACAGTTGGAAAAGTCCTACAGCAAACTGCATGATTTTTGCCTACATAGACATATATAATGTCTAGATAAGCTGAGCTGAAAAATGTGTGCAAAAAGGTCATCGTGTGGAGGGAGAAAGCCTCCATCAGAAGATGCTCATCTGAGGAGAGTGGCTTGAAGTGCTTTTTGCCAGTGACTGTGCACAGATGGGGAGTCTGCATTTCAAAGGTAATCCACGTGGCTACTTGATGGGAACCTGCATGGAAACATTAGCTGTGGAAGGGGTTCATCAACACCTGCCAACACTTCCAGTGTTGTTTTTTAAGGTTGATTCTGTTGACAATATCCTGAAGAGACATCACTGCCAGATGCAGTGTGACACATTTTATGTGGGTAAATTTATGGGCTCGGCATAACTGCTTTTGCCTTGCACTATTAACCCAACAAATGTTAAATCCCAGAAATGCTCATTTTCAGAGTGATGATTGCTTTTATGACCTGAAAATAAAAATGGGAAGATGTAGGTGGTGTTGGTTTTATCTTTTCTCTACCCTTGATTTGCTTATGCCAGACATTTCCTGCAAACGGGTGCACTGTATTTAGTTATTCGTATTCCATCACTTTGCAATGTCCTCCTTATCTTCTGAGATTTGAAACAGTTTTACTGAAATATGTGTATGAGAGAGACTGCAACAGGTCACAGTACAGAACATGGGATTCCTCTCATCTATTACTTTAATCCTGTGAAGTGAAAATACAAGGAAGATGGCAGAACATTTCTGAATGGCTCCTGTGCAAAGCTTCCCTATACAGCTTTGAATACTCTCAAACCTACACTTTTTTGTCTGCTTTTCCCTTGTCTGATTGAACCACTTGCAATGTGGAAGGCCTAAGACCCATGTGCTTTTAGCAGTGGTGTCTGCTCTGGGGTCAGCCAGCATTTACCCACATCTCTTCATACATATATATATATCAGGATTTCTCCTTTGTGAATATTTTTACTGTCTTAGTTTTGTGGGGCATTTTTTGGGTTTGGGGGTTTTTTTGGTCTGGTTTAGTGTGTAATTTTCAGGTGGTGTGCTGTAGCATGAAACTCCAGGTGCATATGGCATTTTTGGTATTAAAAATTAAAGAAATGGTACAGAATATTTAAAATGGGTGCTTTTCTCCACAAATACTTTCTTTCTGGTCCACTGATAGGAGGCCAGAGGGAACTTCCTTTGCCTGTTTCTTTGTGTGTGACCTGAGGTGTTGTGCTGTCTAGGTGACAGTCATTTGGGTTTTTAGTGGGGATTTTTGGTGTTTCTTTTAAAGTAATTTCTAGACCAGCTTTAGCCCATGTGAGTCTTTGGTTTAATCCCTGGTAGAGAGGAAGGAGTTTGGGTTTTCACCAGTCACCATATCCTGGAGACATCATATTGTTGCATTGAAGTGATGACAATCACTTCTTTCTACCTCCCCCCAGCATTTTGTGAAACAGACATTTGTTGATTTATCCCTTATTGTGAAGACAGAATTTTAATTAGCATAGCTTAGTCATCAACTAACACATTGGAAAAAAGCTCTTTGACTTTTGATGTGACAAACAACTTGCTGTGTATTAGACTGGGAAGAAGATTCCCTCCTGCCCCACAGCCTTGTGCTCTGTGGCTGATTCCCCTCTGACTGGCTTACCTTAACAGCCAGCTGTGTTTTACAGATAGACCTGAGCATCTTGGGGAGTGCTTGTGTCAAACTAGCTGGTGATCAGGTATCTCACCTCACCTCGGAGTGGCAGGCTGGAATACAGCACTGTGTGTACTGTGTTCCCTCTGACTGTAGTAGAGGATCAGGCTCTGACCAGTAGTTCAGTGTGTCAAGCTTGATCAAACTGGGATGTATAGATTGAGGTATTCCTTCTTTGGATGGATCCTTCAGATGAAAATGAAGGCTTGCTTTAGGGAATGGGTTTTGCCAATGTCCTTAGTGTGGCTGTTTGAGGAAACTGGCAGTATAACTGCTGTACTATCACACTGAAATCCTTTCTCTTGTTTTTGCCTTTCCAACAGGAAAGACTGCAGTTTGTGACAAAAAGCAGCCTTTTCCAGTTAAACAAGTCTATTTCAAGAGTCACAAGAAAACCCTAATTTGTGGGCATTAGAACTGTTGATATATAACTTAGTTCTGGGGCAGGGTCTTGGGTTGGAAGAGTTGCAGTTTTATGTCAGTGAGAACCTGGGGTGAACTCATCAATATGAAATATTCATCTGAAAAAGAATTCACAGGTATGTGACCTGAAGATAGCCTTGGTGTAGTATAGGTTAGAATCTGTCAGTGCTTATTTTTTAAGTTTCAGATTATCCACAGGAATTGTCTAAATTTTTCAGAACTATTTTTGTGTTGTTTTTTTTTTAAGCTAGAAACAGACTGACCTTCATGAAGTGAACCAGAACAGGAAGTTGGGAAAGGAGATGTGTATTGTACTTTCAAAACTTGAAAGGACCTGAACACTGAAGTTGGAAGAAATTGAAGCATTTAAGAGAGTGAATGTTAAGAGTTGGCACCAATATATTTCTGACCTCTGGCAATGTGGCTGAGAAAATAGTTGCAGTTACCCATTGTAAGTTGAACATGGTTGCCCTGGTTGAAATGAGTATGCCCAGTGTTTTTTTCCCCACCATCTCCAACTGTGTACTGGTGTGTTGGTTGATGCTGACAAAGTGAGGACTTAAGTCAGAAATACTGCTTCTTACAGAGTGATGAACAGGCTGCAACCTTTCCAGGCATTGTGCCAGGTTAGCCTTGCTGAATTTGAGATATGTGGTAAGATTTATTTTTTTCTCTGGGGTACCAAGCAACTGTACTTGGTAAAGCAAGCTGGTATTTTATAATCCTCCTCCACTGTGCATTTAGTTTCTGCATAACTGATTCCCACTGTGTCAAGCATATATTGATTTTGGTTTTTCATGCCAATTGTTTAACAGGCTCCCAGTACACAGGGGAATTTTGCACCATCTTTCTACTTAAAGTAGTACTTGGAGCAGTTGAGAGGTATTACTCAGCTTAGACAACATAGTACTATGTCTTAACCAGGGCGTGTGCATATCCTGACCTCTGTGAAGATACAGCTGGGCACTGTCTGGCTGCTCAGAGAAGTTCAAGGTAACTTTCTTCCCCTTTGGCACCTCACACTGACGGTTCAATTTGTTTAATCCCCATGAGTGGTGAATTTTAAAGGATGAGTACAATAACAGTGGGGATTTTTTGTCTTCCAAGCCATGAAGATCTATATTAAATGTAGAATCTATAAATTTTATCTAGATGTTTTTTCCTCAAGGACTTACAATTATCATAGTCTTTCTTGTCATAGAATTCTTCTCTGTGTCCCTCTTGGCTATGGAGCCAAAATGTACATGATAACAGTAGAATTTTCTCTAAGTGTAGAAGGCAGCCTGTTTTTCAAACTGAACAAGGGTATTTGGATGTAAATGAGGTTCAGGAGAACCCAGTAAGATATTTTAAGCAGGATGTTTGAAGCTGGCTTAATACATTAGTGTATGGGGATGATCCCATGAATTCAGCAGTTACTTCAGACTTGCACCATAAGGGTGATTGTTGTAACCCTCTATACCTGGTGTTTGAAAGACTACTGCAGACATCTTCTCCCCTTTTTGGTGAAGAGAGGGAAAATAACTGAAGAGTATGTGGAATCCCTTGAAGAGTGTGACACTGTGCCTGCTACCCAGGAATTGGATACTGAGAAAGGTATTTGACTTGCACTGCCTGTGGGAACAGAGACTGATGGCTCTGGAGGCTGAGGCTCTGGAGCCTCTCAGGAAAAAAGCAGGAGGTTAAGAAAGGTGATTAGTGCAGCAGCATTAATGTAAGCTTTGTATAGTGCTGTGAATGTTGTTGCCTGGGCTTCTCTGTGTGCTTGTACCCTGTCAAAACATCAGTGGGAAATGGCGCAGTCTAGATGAGTCTGTTTTAGTCACCTGTGATTTTTTGCACACCAATATGTGTGCAATTTTTGAGGGTAGATCAGTTTCCTCAGCATATATTTGTCTGTAATCAAGGTGTAATCTATAGCATGCTAGTCAGTGATCACAGGTGAGGACACAAATTGCAGTCACAGGCTGGTAAGATGCGATGGAAGATGACGTGGTGGGGGAAAAAAGCACATAAAAACTTCATCAAAATCAAACTAGCCTGTTTCCTTTATGTGAAGTTATGCTTAAGAAGTTGATGATCTAAGTACCTTTGGGAAGACAAACTTTGCAACAATCTACCCATCTCCTGGGGTCCAGGAGCTAGTTCTTGGAATGAGCTGAAGTCACTTAGCTTCTGTAATGAAGAATTATTTGGCCATAGGTTTTTTGCTTTAGGCTGTGTTTGGCAAAAAATATTTTAGGTAAATTCAATCTATTGTGCTTTGTGTTAGTATTAAAAGCTTAAGTCCCATTCTTTCTCCTGAGTCTTTCTGTGAAAAAGACACTGGAGTGGTGAGACTTGCACTTGGATAACTTGTCTGTGTTCTATAGGTAACTCTCTGTAACAAAAGATATGTTTTTTTGATGTCTTCTGGAACAAGAAGAGCTGAAATAGCTAAAGTACAGAAGCAAAAGCTCATAGAGTAAAAATTATATGTGGATTTGCTTCCACAATTAATGACTGTTTCCAGTGTAATGGAATGTAATGCAATGTGTGGCTGCTGCATGTCTTGTACTGTGGTGTGCGACTTCATTATGTTGTGGTTTCCGCAGTGTGTGCCTGTAAGGTTGCCAGGCCTTTAGCTGCGGGTGCAGGGTTGTGCCAGCCACACCTGGCACAAAGGGAGGTGGTGACCTAGTAAGTATGAGTGGGCCACAGGGAGGAAAAGAGTTTAGGTACTACCTGGGGCAGGGTGGCAGGCGTTGGTGTCACTGTAGCTGGACACAGAAGCTGTGATTCATTTAGTCATTCACTCTGGTAAGTGCCAAACTTGGGAATACAGGGCTGCTACCTGGAAAGGAAAACAAAGTCTTAATGTGGAAATGCTGTTCTCAGGTGGAAAATGTTAAGAAAGAAACAGAGAGGGGGTCTCTGCTGTGAGGTGTGTGGATCAGGTCAATAATATACCTGGACTCAGACTGGAGTGTTTTAAAGGGATGGAGAGGGGAGGCTGGAGCATATTGTGACCTGAGTGGATCTGGGAAGTAATGCTGGCAGTAGTTAATCTGGCCTGTCATTTTGCATTTTATTTACTCCTGGCACTTGACTGTCAGAGTAGGCTTTTTATACTGTGTTCTTTTTGTGCTTAGACTGCTCAACGCTGCTGCAAAATCCTTCTAATCCTTTTTGCTATCTGTCTCTTGCAACAAAAACTCTATTGACAGAGTGAATGCTTGAATTCCAGAGAGCAAGTGTGGATTCAGGCTTGGGGAAAAATGAAGAACTGGCAAACATGGCAAGATCTTACTGGGAATGAGGGACTCTTACAGAGGTGAATTAACTTGTGTGCTATATCCTGACAGCTGTTGAGGGCCTTTGCTAGCACCAGGGATCTTACCTGCTTTCACAACTAAATGGTACCCACCAAGAGTTGTTCAAACAGAAAAAGACCTTACTGATCTGTTGGTTGGTTTGGGTTTTTTTAAAGAGAAAGTGAGGATGTGTTAAGATTCTCCCTCTTGTCTTGTAACTTTGCTGCATGGCAGACCCATACGTGGAGTAGCATTGCAGAAGTGTAAGTTTTCTTAGCTAGTGTGCATGTGTTCTCCAGGATGTTAGAAAACATTGCTGCCATGTGTCTGGCCTCATTTTTGTTGAAGAAAAATGTGTTTCTTGGTGTTCTGCCTGGAACCCACTGTGCTGGTTGCAGTTCTGAGCAGTGCAGTCAGGGATTGAAGATGCCTTCACGACAATCGCAGCTGAGATTTGCTGTGGTAACTGCCCTTACTGCTGCCAAATGCCTCGCAGCTCCAGAGTGGAACTGTAATCTGCTGGTGACAAAACTGGTCTTTTGGTGTTGCAGCTCTGACTGGACTGTGGATAAACCAGGCTTATGTTAGGACTAAGCAAAACTCCTCTGTGAGTGTTCTCATCCTCCTCTTTCTGGCATGAAAAGTGCCCTGAGCTTGGCTGTCTGGGACAGGATACTGACAGCACCAGTTCCTTGGAAAGCCACATCTATACAGGGAATGATGGGGCTGTAACAGGGAAGGGAACAGGCATTTTCCCTCTTAACTTGGAAGGAATGACCTATTACTTTTGCTTTTAAATATGAATGAACTCATTCTCCCTGCCTCAGATACTGACCGTATGTTATTCCTGGTAAAAGTAGCAGATGTTCCTCTCCTGCTGTGTTTTGCTTTGTTACACAAATTCTCTTTGTTTTCTTTCTATCCTGTCTGCAGTGGGCTGTAATACTGTTCATCTTCTGTCTGTCAGGTTATTGCCCTGAATTTCTATATGAATATTTACTAGTAAGTCAAGGGTTGCATGATACGTTGCTTGGGTGGTGGATCTGATGTATCTGTGTGTATAGGTGGTAACTGTACCCTGCGTTCTGGTTCAGTATGCTCAGCTGAACAGCTTTTCCTTCTGTTTCGCTGTTACTTATGGCCTCTGCACTTTGTTCTTCATCATAAAACAGAATGTTCCACCCCACCTTGTTTGTGATAGTTTGCTTTGGTTTTGCTAGTGAATGCAGTTTCTTTGCAAATCTGCATCACTTTGTATCCCAGAGCAGTGTTGTTCTAATGAGAGAATGTCAGTAGTTGTTTTCTTATGAGTTGCTGTTCCAGTTTACTAAGGAAGAGTAGGCATATGGAGGTGGACTGCAGGAGACAAATGTCTGTGAATGGTAGGGATTGCACCTATAAACAGTTGTCCTCCGTTGTGTCTTTGCATGGAATATGAAGGACATGATAAAATACTCAAACTTCAGTCCTTGCTAGTGATAATGACTCAGATGTTACTAACTCTCATTTCATGTATTCATGGAATCCTCCTGTGGAAAGGCGCACATTGTTTTGCCACTGGAGACCTGTTGCCCTAAGGCAGTGTCTGAGTCTGGCTGAGCCTGCACTGCCATGCTGACCAGTGTGTGTACTCTGTGCAGCTGCAACAGTCATGGTTGTGAACCGAGCTCTTTTGTATGCTACTTGTCTAGGCATGGTTGAAAGGAGCTCCTTCCCCTTTCCCTGTAAATGCCTATGGTCAAAATTTATTTCTTTCCCCTTTTCAGGGGCCCTGCCTGCTGGTTTTCTGTGTAAAGATAAGTATACCTCAGTATGGACATGTTTACTAACAAGGGTGTCAAACAAAGGACAAGGTGGTGGTAGATTTTTTTAAGATTTCTATAATGAGAAGGATTTGCTGTTAATATCAAGGAAGCTGCCATGATTTAGCAAAAAAAATTTGTCCATACTTCAGAGAGGTATATGTTCATCAGATTTCTTAAGATGAAGCAATTGTTAGCCTTGTCTTTCCTTTTTGAAAGAATACAGATAGCAACTGTGGAACAGTTCAGAGTGTGTTTGTGGTTCGTTGTGCTTCCTGGTTAATGTGGTACTCACAAGAGGTACAACCACAGGTCTTGTAACCAATCCGTGGATATATTGTCTTTTGCTTTACTTTGGAAGGCTTATGGCAGTAATGTGGGTCAGTTGCCTTCTGGGGAAAGCATGAGCCTCTAGAGCAGGGATTCTGTCCTTCTGGTGAAGAAAACTGAGGTGGGGAGGTGCTTATCTCAGGGCTGGAGGGGTTTGCCTCACACCTTGCAGTGAAGAACCCTGTGTTCCAGAACTGCCCTTCCTGTATTCAGAAACCACTAGGTCCTTTCTGGAAGACTTGTCTGGGTGCTCTTGGGCCTGTTGTTTTCTGTTTGATGCTGTAAGTCCCCTGTGATGGTGTATTTGTACTCTGTACTTAGCGTGTAAGGGCTTGTAGTTGCTACATTCAGTGAGACAAGGTGGTCTCATAGGCAGCTGCAAAAACTTAAGTGTGGTCCCTTGGCAGAGCCAGTCAACAAGTTCACTCCATTTTAAGCATCTACTTGTGAAGGAGACTGAAACCTTGAGTACTCTTAAGTGGTGGTGGGGAAGGTATGTTTGAGGGCAGGAGGATTAATGGTAGAGTTATTCAGTCATGATTGATGGCTCTAAAATTTTAATGCTGCTCTTAGTAGAAGACAAAGCCACAAGAGTGAAACCTGCTGATAGCTGTTTGGGAGCAGACCCAGGTTCCCTGAGAATCCCACTAGGCCCACTTACAAGGATGCAAGCAGGCAGTGTTTTCATCTTTATCTGGAATCAGAAGAGGAACAGCTGTACTGGGAGTGATAAAATGCAAGGAAATGCCAGATAAATGCTAAGACATCAAGAGACAGATTTCTTCATATTAGTCTCGCTTGTATTTACTAAAGTTCCTACAGTCTTTGAGGTGCTTCCAGAATAGGCATCCTTTAAGCAACAAAAGAATCTTAAACTCTAATGGACAGGGTCAGTGTTCAGAATGACTGGAGCTGTTATGTAGCAAACCTGTATTGTCTGTCCCACTGCTCTCAGTAGTTTACCCCACGCTGCCATTGCAGCACCTCATGGTCCATGCTGCAGTAATGCTTTGGCTTAGTATGAAGCTCTGAAAGATATCTTCAGCACCAGCTCATGATCTCAGCCAAGGAGGGGATGTATGCTTCTGTATAGGTTCTGTCTCTTAAGGAGGCATGACTAAACTGGGAACAGTTAAAAAAAAATTACAAAATCAAACAGCTCCACACCCCACTCCCATCCCTTCCCTCCCAAAACCAGTCTCCCCACCACAAAATGTGCACACTTCCTGAAAGTACATCTGGCATGGGACAGGAGACAGTTTGCTGTTTTTCCTGGAGCAGGATATTCCTGTGTTCCCAGTTGTGGTTGTTTAGAGAGAAGCCTTTTGCAGATATCTGTAGGCTGGTGATGGCCCCGTGCATGAAGGTACACAGCTTCCCCTACCAGAATGCAGCTCATCTCTGCCCTGAGCTCCGCGAGGTGAGAGTGGCTCAGCCTTGATGTGCTGAGGGGGTGCTGTGCCCGCACAGGTCTCACTGGATTGTGCTGCTGCTGCAGCCGCGCAGGACCCTTACAAAAGGCACAAAGTAACTGCCCTCAAAACCTTGCAAACTCATTCCTATTTGCCCAGGGGCGATTTTTCCCGTCATGAGCAGTCCAGCAGACATTGTTAATGAGTTCAGCTGAGGAAATAGCACAAGGAACTGTGGGAGAGGGAAGGCTCACTGTTCCCTGCGAAGTGTGAACTAGAATGTGTAAAGAGGGTGAGGAGGTGTGGTAGTGATCTTAGGAAGGAATGAAAGAGAAATGAAGGCGGAGGTGAGGCAGTGTTAAGATTTGAAAACGAAGGGAAAGAGCTGAATACTGGAGAGTGTTCCTACTGGCAAAGAAAGTCTTAGTCTTTACTCCTTTCATAAATCTGGTTTTATAAATCAGTAAGGATCAAGCTTATGTCAGTGACTGTAGCTACAAAAATAAAAAAGGGGTTAAATCTTTACTGATAAGAATCTGAGGGAAGCATGTTTCTAAGCAGTTTTGCCCTTTGATTCTTGCTACTGAGCTAAATTATTGGCATGTTTGGGACAGGCCATGTATGTGAGTGACCTTTTAATTTCCTTTTCAGCCTTCTGCATCTACTGTAATGAGCAAAGAGCATTAAGAACAGGCGTGGACCAGATTTTATTGTGTGTTTACAGTAGACTAAAGAGCTCTGGATTTCTCTGGGCGTGATGTAGCAAGAACTTGCTGTGAGAGTTAGATTACTGAGAACCAGTGGTGATTCAGATTAAAGAGGTGGTTTCTCTCCACGTAGTGGTAACATGTGGTATATCCCTGTAGCAGTGGTCTTGTTTTGTTCTGTGTTTATACATCATCTAGCAGCATGGTCTGATTTGTAGGCTCCAGTTTCTGCCTCTTTGCCTTGCTAGTGCTAATGGGGCAATAAGTGCCTGTGAAGAGTTTTGGGGGGGGGTTTGTTTGTTTGTTTCTCTCCTGGTCACATACCTGTCTGAAGCAAAAGTTTATCCTTTGGCATGTGCCCCAGGTTTCCTGTCTGCATCAATTCTCTTGCACAACTTCTGTAGTGAGTCACAACTACTAGCTCTTATATATGAAAAAGAATGTAAAAAGTATGTGCTAAAGAGAGGGGCTGGGAAATGATCTTTTAGCCAAGAGGCTTTCGCTGAGTGAGGGGGATGAGGAAGGAGCACGCTGCGGAGGAGGAGGAAGCAGCATGACGTCAGTGGGCTTTTTATTGCACAGCATGAAAAGATCCCACAACTAAAATCTAATCTAACCTTTGCTTCCTGTGTGTCTGACAAGAAATGTTCTCCATGTAAGGCAACGAGAGCCTGTTGTAAGGAAGCATGTGGCTGTCATTTATTTCAGAAAATGTGTCAGCATTCAACCATAGCAAAACAGACCAGAACGACCTGTGGTAGCTGCAGCCTTTATTGCCCACATTGATGCTGTTTAAAGACTAGTCTTTTCCAGCTTGATTCTAGTGAAATAGCAGGCTTGACTTGCCTAAAGTCTACTGGCTACTTGTAGGTGAGGAGGACTAAGCCAAACCTTGCTGGGAATAGGCCTGACATTTCTCAAGCCAACATACCCAGCTGATGGTGAGCTGGCATCCTTCCAGAAGGCTTGTAAAGCTCTGGTTTGGTTGCTGATAAACGATTTCTTATGCAAGTCACTTATACCAAGCCACCTACAGTTCAGGTGTGGCTTTAGAAAGAAGTGTTGATTATGTTAATCATTTCTCTGAAGTTCAAGACTGGTTTATTCCTAATACCCTTTTCCCCCTCATACTTCACTTGCAATACTGGAGGAAAAAAATTCTATGTAGGAAATGTGGATTTAATAATTTCTTGGCTAAAGAAACAAAAGATTCCTTTTGCATCTTGAAATGAAGGTGTTTGCAGATTTTGGGTAAATCTTCTTAATATCTAAAAATTACCTTCAGCCCTTAACTTCAGCTAATTCCATGAACCAGACCCTTCTAGTATTGAGGACATTAAGGCAGCACCATCGCATGTCCCGTGTTCCAGTCTCCTCCTCAGCTTTTTTTTTAGGCTTGTAGAATTGAACTGGGATCCCTCTGCGTGTTCTCATTTCTTGATGATTGGTTTGTAGGTGAGCTCTGTAGCTGCTCTTAGGAATGTGCAGTGGGCATCGAATGTTGCTGTGCTCTAAAGTGATGCGGCCCTCACAAAGCTGGTTCTTTCCTCTTTCTGCATTTCTTCATGCCAGTCAGATCACAAGTCCTTCTTGCAGTTAGGAAGTCAAGGTTATTTCCCCAGAAAAGAAAGCAAGAAAAAAATTTTGGCTTGGGCATCATGAAAGTGTTGATGACACAGACCATCACCTGCTCTGTGTTTCTCCTTGCAGGTGGGGGTACCTGCAGTGTTTACAAGGAGTAGTGTTCCCCTGATGATGAGGGTGTTGAGGGTGTACATATAAATCCTCTTGAGTTTGGGAAGAGTAACTTTTTTTGGTCATGATTTCCGAGATTGAAACTTGCTCTTGGTCTGGTGACAAAATCCAACAGTTTTCTTTGGTTAGAAGTAAAAATTTATCAATGGGAGTGTTCCTTCAAGGAACTGAAAATCCTGCTTTATTACACCTGTTTCATAGCAAATATAAATAATAGCCTAAATATAATCAGCTTTTTCATATTTGATTTGCCTGCAAGAAACTTGTGAAGGCTGTTGATGCCTTTGATGTAAATAAAGCACAGCTGTGCTTGGCAGAGATGATGAAACTTAACTTTGGTCTTTCAGAAGTACATTGTTGGTCTCAGTTCTCACCAGCAGTAGCATTTCACTGGAATTTCTTTCCATTTGCAAGGGTGGTGTGAAGCAGCCTTTGCCGTGATTTCCAGCAGCCATACTCCAGTGCTTCTGAGGAGTGGAACTTGGAGATGGTGGGGAGGCTGGAAAAGGAGGTAGAGGCTGTGACACTGTTGCTAGAGACAAGGGAAGGAGACCTGAGTATTGGAAAAGGGCTTCTGATAGCTATTGTGCTCTGTAGTGTGCTGTAAGGAGCGTGCTTTCCTCAAAATGTGCCTTGTAGCATCCTGTGGAGCCTCAGTGGAGCTATTTATTTTCAACAATGCAGGCTTCTCTTTGTCCTCCCCCCACTTTCTGTGTGTGAAAGGGTGGCTCTTGCTTCATGAGGAGCGCACATCCTGAGGTGCAAAGGGAGGCAGGGGAGGTAGTTTGTTGTCGAAAAGCAACTGTTGCTTAAGTCTGTTAAATGTCATGTTTGGCTTACCCAGAAAAGCAGTTTTAAGTGAGTTAGAATGTGTTTAAAAGCAGGCAGAGGGGTATCCTGTTCACAAAATGAAGCCTTTTAGAAGATGCTGATGGAAGTCTGGATTGTTGCAAGTGACAGATCACCAGCTCCTCTGGATACAGCCACTGTATGTGACATTCACAATACAATCTTTCCCTCAGCTTTATAGGTGGAGTTACAGTTGATATCTGATGTCTTCTTGGTTTTTTTACTGTTGTTTCTCTGCTTTTACTGAAGTGAGGTTATTAAAAAATGGGTTTTGTCAGTTCTTATGCAAGCACCCTTTCTGAAAACTCTGCATAATGTAATTTTTTACTTATGCATAAGAATGAGAAGCTCAGTTAACATGTGCATATAAGGCAGTTGATAGTCTGATGTTTAGACCTCTCTGCAGGATACAGGGTTTTCTGTTTGTAAAGCTTGCCTTAATTTAAATAGTTGCTCTGTCTCTTTTAAACAGTTGCACCAGTGTAATTTCTTTCCTGTTACTTCCTCCTCTCTTCAAGAGGCGAGAGAGAATTGTTGAGCAAGTTTCTAATCCTGAGGTCAGACTGTTTATGTTCCTCCACATACATGTAGCATTTGTAGGAACTAATTTTATTTAAAATGTTTGGCTTTAGAGGAAAAGGAAATTGGTAACTCTGAAAGATGGTGCAAATGGATTTACCCAGTTGTTTCGCAGCAACGTCTTAAACTGCAGAGGCTACAGTAGGAAAACAACTTTGGTGAGGACAACTGGTGACTCTTAAACGACTAAATTGCATGTCAGATTGACTGAATGGGGAAAACAAATTAAGAGCACAGTAAAAAAGGGTGCATCCCGTGTGAGAAAGTCAGTTGAAAATAGATTAAATTAACATGAAAATCCTCTGCTGTTGAAAGTAGTTTTAAATGATCTTCTTGATGTTTGGTGGGTCTTGCATATTAATTTCCTTATCCTCTAAACTGTTGTAGCTGATCTCCTTGTGCTGCTGCTTGGAGCACTGTGTTACAGGTGAAAATGTGAAGAGGATGATTGTTGAACTAGCTTGTTTTATATTAATTCTAATAACTTCTATGTAATCAACTCAGTCTGAGGGAACCTTGTTTCCAGAGACAGGAAATTGCTTAAGGATTACTGGCTGTCACAGGACTTTCATATTTATTTGCAATATCTCTGGAAAAAAAATAATAATAGAATCAGACTTCCCTTAAAGGCAGTTGAAACTGGAGTTGCTGTCCTTTCCCATGAGGCCGAGTAGAGGTCACTGTGAATTCTATGTTAGAGAATGTTTTTTCTTGACAAATAGTTTTATGGCTTGGAGACGCATCAAAACCCCAAGAAAAGCAGAGTGACCTGTTTCCCAAGTGGATGTACTGTTCACTTAGCTGCTAATGGCTTGGCATTTCCTACCCTCAGATAGCAGAATTATATATGCCTGCTCTAAAATTCACTTTTTAGAAGGAATGGGGGAAGATTTTCCACTTTTCAGCTCTGTGTGTACAAGAGGAACATGGAGAAGAGGTGTCTGAGGAAGCACGTCTGGTATCCTTCATGGTCATGTGCCCAGCCTGTTGACATTTGAATAAAAGTAAAATGCAGAAATCCAGTGAAGACACTCTATTTCTCTTCTTGCTTTTGTTTCATGGATGGTTGCCTGGTAACTGGCCCATTGAGAGGTGGAGGACTATGACTAGGACCAGGAGAGAGTCAGCACCTGGGAGTAGGATCTTGGCTGAGGGGGGGGACAGCAGGCAGGGAGGCAGCTGCCCAGCTCACTAGCAGGATGCTTTAACTCTAGGTTCTGGACCCAGCTGTAAAGAGATCTTGTCTGTGGCTTTATCCAGGGTTTGTCTTTGCACATCTGAGTATCGTGAGGGAATCTGATCTGTGGAAGGGTTTTCCTTAGAGTTTTGAGGCAGACTGGAGAAAGCCCAGCTGTGCTTCTGCTGTCCTGGGTGATGTAGCAAAACAGCCAAAGTGTGAGGTAGAAGGTTAAACCACCTGTATGCTCTGACTTCTGGGTATATCCCCTTCTGACCTAGTGTTGGCACGTGTGAGAGTCTTGCCTGTGGCAGCACCACTTTGTAGTGTTTCTCCCTGTTGCACAAAACTGTAAGATACGCTGCCAGAGCACTTGCTGACTCTTGCTGTTCTGCTTTGTGTAACTTTCCCCCCCCTTTCGGCTTTGATTTCATTTGACTTCCTCTAACTAAGCAAACCTGTGTTACCTTTGGCTGTCATGGAGCACTCTCACCCAGCTTTCTGGCTTTTAATCTGCTTGGAAGCCAGGATACTGGAGCCGTGACTTAGGGGAAGGGTTTAGCTCTAGAGCATTTTTATGCATAGTGCATTATTTCTTCCAGCTTTAATGCGAATTGAAAATGGAGCTGGTTTCAGGAGCAGGAAGCCTGGGCAACTTCTTGGCCCAGCATGTTAGGCTGCTTGCTTAAGTCAGAGAGGGGTTTCACAAACTTAGGGCTTTGGCAGCAAAGCTGAGGTGGGAGTTACTTACCTTCCCGCAGCTGCTTCTTTCAGTGCCCCAGAGCTGTCCTGGTGCAGAGACCCAGTTTCCCTAAGAAGCTCCTGAAAGGTATATTAGCATTGAGGAGAGGATGGTTCACTATGAAGTGGGTGTGGGAGCAGCAGCGGGGGTGTGCAGTTACCTGGGAGCAAGGAGTCATCCTTCAGCCAAGGCAGCAGCACAGCCTGTAAGTGCTTGGGTGGTGCAGGGTCAGGCCTAAACCTCAGCTGGCTCTGCAAAGGGGAGATGTTGATGTACAAGAGGCAGACTATACTGCAGGTCAGTAAAGGCTGAGGAACCATTGCTGCTGTATAAACAAGGTGCTTAAAGCTGCTGGATGAGCAGTTACTGTCAGGCAGTGCTCCTTGGCTGCTGCCTCAGGGCCCTTTGCTTAACATTATTGGAGTGAGTTTGGTAACAGCTGGGCAGAGGTCCCTCCTTGGGAAGCGAAGCGATGGCAAGTCCTCTGACACTTGCAGGGGGACTGCAGAAGATTGGTTGTGCTCCCCTTCCTGCTGCAGGTCAAAGCAGGTCCCACCTCTGGGTTACCCCAGTTCCAGATAACAGTGATTTTTTTTTTATAATTTTCCACTAATAGCCATGCTTTGTAAAGTCTAAATGTCGCTGATTCAGGTGAGGGATAAGCCAAAGCTTCAAATTGACTCTCTATTGAGATACAGCTTACAGGTTTTATTTATGACGGGTTTTGTCCTGTGAACTCTTCCTTCTCTACACTTCTTTCTGGCATCCTTCTCTCCCACCCCAATTTAATGATGGAAATCTTAAGCACGCAATCTAAATCTTTAGTACCGATTGATGGTTGTAGGTCTTGGGAAGGTGAATTGCCACTCTATTAGAAAGGGACCCATCCTGGGGATTCTGCTTGGAGCATTTGGCCTCCTCCTGGTGCCTGTGTATGTCCCCTTGTGACACATAATGAGCCACCAGCCTTCTTGGAGTCTCCCTGGCTTGATGCTTCTAGCTTGTGCTGCTCCAATCGGAAAATAATTATAACTGATCCCTTGTTAGAAAATCAAATTAATCATAGCCTGTTGAGGGAAGCCAGTTAGAGGAAAAAAAAACCTGCAAGGGTCTTCTGCATAATCATTTGTGCTCACTGTGGGATGGTATGTGAGAGTGATTTAAAAGAAAGCAAACTCTTTGGGCTTCTGTTTTCCACCCCTTCTTCTCTTGGCCTTGGAGTATTGACTTTAGAGATTAATTTACGTCACCTTGCCTGGAGCCTGAAATCCTCTGGCTGAGTGTTGGGACGGATGCTGGTGTGTCCTGCTGCCGGTGGGGGTGCCCAGAGGGGGAACCTGCCTGACACACCTCCTGCAGCTGCCCTGGGCTGTGGCCCCACAGGAGCTGGTCTGTGTGCAGGCACTGTACTAGTCCTCTGCAGTTTCAATTGCAAGTGGGTTGAATGGGGATACAAAAATTTTCCTTTCTCACTTGTAACACTGGCAAGAGTGATGTCATTCTGTGGGGTGAAATGCGCCCAATGCCACTGTGATGGGTCACAGAATCACAGACTATTCTGAGTGGGAAGGGACCCACAAGGATCATAGAGTCCAACTCTTAAGTCAAGGGCCCACATAGGGGATTGAACCCATGACCTTGGCATTATTACAACCAAGTTTTAACCAGCTGAGCTGATCTCGGGGTCTCTGCCACCATGAGTGTGTGTGACAGTACGTGTGCATCTGTGCCATTAGCACAGTGCATCCAAAATAGGAAAAGCAAAAAAAAAAAATAAATCTAATAACTTTGCAGCTACTGAAAAACAAAGGTAAAGGGAAATAGTGAGCTAACAGGTAGAAAACTTGAGCCATCATGCTGAGATCTTTTGAAGGCTTTCTTTTTTATTCCACTCTAATTGACATCTATTGGAGTCATTCTCTGCTGTGTTAGAATCCCAAATGCAATCTCGAAGTCAGAACCAGAATTTGAAACTGTGGCTTTTAACTTTCGCAGTTTGATCAATGATCTATGTTATTGGAAGATGAAGTTTTAAGAGGACTTAAGGGACAGTCTTATTTTTCAGAGTTTTTTTGTTATGGGTTTGTTTTTGAAGACCATTGTACCAACAGGCATTCAGACATCAAGGATTTGTTAGCCTGAAATGCTCTGATACTACAACGTATCTCTTGCAGAGAACTTTCTATATAAACTGTGATACAAATGACGAGCATGGTACTACATTGGTTGTAATTTCTTGGAAGTGGCTGAGTAGGTGTTCTAGTGTCTGGGAAACAGTCTTAAACCTGAGTTGTATCTCACATCTATGCTTTTAGGAATAAATGTAAGAGTTTCTCCATCTTCTAGTATTGTTCCTTATTTAAATGTCAGACTGGTTCACTGAAGTTTATATTTAGAGGAGTTTGATAGGAAGATGACTTTCAAATTGATGTCCTCTTCAAATGGAGGTGCTGCCTGGTGGTGTTGCAGCTGCGTCTGTAGCAGGTGATGCTTTTAGCCACATGAGTTGAAATAAAAGCACAACAAATGTTAGAGTTGGGGAGAAGCATGTTCTAGTAGTCAGGGATTATAAAGTAAGCCTTTCCTATCCATGGGCCTTGTGGGGCATACTCTGAAGCAGATTCACACAGCTGCATAAATGAGAAGAGCACTTTACCAATCCAGTGCTGCTTTGTGAACTGTGTTACTGAAAGTAACATTTCAAGCTTGGATGTGGCTTCAAGAAGTTGTGCCTTCACACGGCTTTTCTTTATTCTCCTTCCCTGAAGCAGTTTCAGTTTACTGTAAGTTTTCTTTTTTAGGACTTATTATTTTTGGAAAGCATTCTGGAACATTTTGTGCATATGGTCCTCTGTAAATGTGCTGTTGTACTCATTAAAGCTGAAAGTATGAAACCCAGCTTTTCTGATGCAGTGTGGCAGGGGGAAAATGCTGAAACAATAGTCTCCAAAGGGAATAGTTTTCCAAATAAAGATGTTTTAAAAAAATACCCAAACAGCAAAAACTCACCCAAAAACAAAACTGGGAAATATTGTGAGGGGTGTATTCTCCACAATCCCCCAGTCTCTACTTTCTTCCATAGATTGTGTAGATGATAGTATGTTTAAAAGGAAAAAAACCCTTTAAGCAGATCCAGCAGGATTTTTTAATAACTGCTTTCATTCACTGCTGATAAGACCCCACTGCTATAGGTGTTTTTGTAATAGTACAGAAATCTGCCATGCATTGGAGTTGTGTGTGTTAACCTGTCTAACACTTCCCACTGCTCCTCCATAGCTCTGCTTTTCTTACTGGTTCCTGGAAGTTCACAATATGCTCATAACCAGCTTCTCCTTCCTTATTTGGAAGGACAGTTGGATTTTGATCTCTTATCTGCCTCTTCCCAAGTGAAACAAAAGAAGTTTCCAGTGACATTCTGTGACTTTAAAGGAAACTTCTTAAAATCTGGGGAGCTAATGATATTTAGGGCTTTTTATTGGGCTTAATCAGGCAAGGAAAATCTGAATTTACTTGTTTTAAAAGTCATAAAATTCGAATCTTCTGTGACTGTGTCAGTTGTGTCATGACAACCACAGTTTGTGGAAATGGGGAAGGATTGTTACAAGACTGAGACTTGTCTTTGATTCTGTTTCTAAAAGTATGAATGATATTTGCAAGAATGAAAACCAAGCCCTGCTTGTTAGTTGTTAATCGACAACTGTCTTGAGTGTTTCCATCATGCAGTGGACAGGGAAAGGTCCTGAATGCCATCCCTTTTCCCCTTGGCCACCTTGCACCTCTTCTTTGCACACCTTGAGAAGTCTGTTTCTTCTCTCTCACCTCTGAGGGGCTGTTGGAGTTGAAGGTTGTTTGGTCTGCTCAGGAATACCTTTGAGCCTGCTGTCCATTTGCTTTGGCCTGCAGCAGGGAAGAAGTTCATACATGTATAGGAAGGCTTGCACCCAACTGCTGGTGTGGAAGGGCAATAAATGGAGGAAGGAAATGCTCCCTGCCTTTAGACCACAGAAAAATATGGTTGGCTAAACACAGGATGACTTTTTGAGGAGCATCAAGTGAGGGAAGGATGCAAGCAAGGACGGGGGCAGAAGCATGATCTGGATGCAAACGAGAGTTTAGACTGTGAGAGGAAGGACAGAGAGGAGGAAGATGGGGAATAAGCTCTGCAAATTGGTGAATCTTGAAGGATTAGTCACTTGAGGTAGGAATACTGGTGTGACTCCCAGTTGTAAGGGACTAGTTATCCAGTAGTGAAAAATCCAGTTCCCTGGTTTAAAGCTTGAGTGTGACTTAGTGGGGCTGTAGAGAGTTAGGTACATGCCGTTTATCAGAGATTAGAATGGAATTTCAGATTTCAGCCTGTCTACCAAGCTTCTCTCTGTGCAAACTGTTATGTTCCTTCCTGAAAATGGGAGTTCTGCATCACCCACAGTTGTTGTGTAGTTGGGAGGGGTTCTTTTTTTTTTTTTAAAAAGAAGTGTTATAGAAACCTTCATGAGAGGAGGTAGAAGACATATGTGAAACAGACAGCTGAATTTGCAAGTCATAGGCTAAACTCTTGGCACAGCTGGGGAATGAGGAAAGAAACCCAACTATTCAGGTTCCGCTTTGTATTGCAGTGAGGTTGTTTGCACTCCAGTGTCCAGAGTAAGCAGCTCAGTCTTACTTAATGATACTTCTCTGTAGCAGGGAATATGTGCAGTTCAGCTCTCTGCTTTATGCTGTGCCTGTGCTATGCAGAAATCCGCCTTTCTGTAAATCAAATATGAAGGTGTAAAATGAAGCTACTAAGAAATCATCTGGTTACTGGGCAGGGAGTGGGGAGTGTCACGTGGTGTTTGGCTTTTCTTGTTTCCTCTTTTCCAATTATCCTGAATAATTGAGAACTGGCTGTGCTGAAGAGTCATTATTAAGATTTTTCTGAACTGTTTGCAGGTAATGTGGAAGGCTTTGGGTTTTTTACTGTGTGCCTGGTTTAACTGAACATTGTAATTGAGCTGTGATGCTAAGCAAAAATGTTAAAAATGCCCTTCTGTTTTTAAAAGCTTTCAATTAAACTGGTTTAACTTCAGAAAGTAACTAGAATTGGGGATTTCTTTCCTCTGCTGACACTTGTACTTGATATTTCTGTGGGGGTTTTTTATTTAGCATCCAAGAAGATGACGTCTTTGTTTTAAAGCTTAACTGCTCTTTGAAAGCAAACAAAATAAGGGTACAACAAAACTAGCAATGAAGGGTGAAGGTTAAATCCTCTGAACCACACTGCTTGCATTAGATACCACTTTCAGTGTGACCATGAGGCAAGAACACAATGCTTTTGCTTAGCTTTTCAAAAGGTGTGCTGTGCACACCAATCACTCATTCCATTGCTAAGATCTTTGCTGTGTGCATGCAAGAGTTAGCAAACAATTTTTGAGTATCATAGTGAGGGAGAAACTATGTGTATAAAATACAGATTTCTGCTGTGCATGAGGATAGCTAATTTTCTTCCGGTAGGTTTCAAGTATGGTATTTAGAAGCAAGCCAGTGGCATTCCAAACATACTGAACACTTTCCTAAATAAACTTTGAAGAATTCAGGTTGAAGACCTGTTTTCCAGCAACAGTAACACAGGACATAGCTGTGCCAAGAATCTTGAGCACTAGAGAGCCTCAGATTGTCCAGTCTCTGGTTCTCTTTCATGACCTGAGCATATGACTTTGAAAGAGGGCTTTTTCATGGGAGTCTAGGAGTCCAGCTGTGACAAAATAGGAAAAATAAGAAAAGCAAGTCATAATCCTGTGGAAACTTACACATGCTTACAAAGGGACCTTGAGTTGGCAGCTTCTGAAGGTTTGGAAGATAAATGGCAAAGGTCTCCAAACAGCTTAGCTTGGAGGAAGCTCCTGCTATATGTGAGTGCATCATCTTTGGAAAGGGCTGATTGTGATTTAAGAGCAAGGAGGAACTCTGGCCTGCATGGTTTCAGTGGAAGCTGATTCCTGCTTCAGGGAGTTCATGTAGAAGCAAAGTGCTTGTAGTGCAAGCAGAGCTGGCTGTGCAGTGAGGGACTTGTGCTGAAGCATCGCTGGAAAGTTTGCTTGATGCCAAGACTTGAAAAGGAGCTGGGGATGGCTGTAGCCTGGGAGCAGTGGGTACTTTTTTTCCTGGTTCATAGCATCCCTTGAGAGGGTGTGTGGCTATTGCCGTTGTGGATATAGAGGGTGGTTTATTGTCTTATCCATATTTAGTAGGTGTTTTTCTAGGTTCACATTAAAAAAAGAGCAAAAACCCCTCACCTTCACTGACTAACGTACTATTAACAGAGAAGAATCTCTTCTCCCCTGCTTACTCTATTTATGGGACCTGCTGGCTATACTAAATATTATCTTTGAAAATATCTCTCTTCAGACTTAATCCTCACATAACCCTTCAGCCCAGGCTGTGGCATGTGAGATGGGTCTGAAATGTGCTCACTCTGCATGCTTGTGCCACGGGCAGCTTCTGCCTTGTTGTTTCTTGCATCCATTAAAGAAACCAGCCCATTCCTTAATGCCGTGTGTACACGGGGAATCGCTTTGATCCACGTGAACTCATGAATTGTTCAGCTGTGTCCCTGAAGAGTCTGTCTCTGGCAAATGCGTGTGCTCTACAGTGCACTCCAGTTAACTTCCAGCAGTGGAGGCCTGGAGAGTTGTTATGAAAGCTGCTTCCCCCTAAGCTGTAGGTATAAGGGATGGGTAAAAACAACAGTCAATTTTCAGAGAATTGAATGTCTGTCTAAATAGCTTCCAAACCACCATCTCTCCTCATGTAAGAAAGTATGCTTTCTTATCTAGTCAGAATCTCTTTCCTCTTCTAACTTGCCAAGTAACAGTAAAGGCTGGAAATAAGTTTTGTGACTTGGCTGAAGCCCGGGGGGGATCCTCAAAAGTAGTACTTGTGCCTGTTGTCTGGTAACAATTCTGAGGGCTTTAACCATGCTACCCTTGTGTCCCCTTCAGATCCCGCACTGAACTGAATCAGCTTAGTGGGATGTTGCTGGAGGCAGAGCAGCAGCAATTTACAGCATTCCTGGTGGAGCAGCCCTGGGCATCTGACAGACAGGATCCCTGATAACCTGGGATCTGAGTGACTTGGTAGCTGAAAAAAGATGGGGAAATCATGCCCACTTTTAAAAGACAGGAGAGAAACAGTGCTATGCTTTGGAGCAATCTGTTAGGGAATTAAGAATAAGCAGTAATTGATTCCTTCTGAAGATGTTCTTGTTATCTCTAACTTGTTTGCTGTTCAGAGACCAGAACTGGACTGCTGAGTTCCAGATGCAGTCTTTGGGAGAGGAAAACACCTCTGGGGCAAGGTAGGACACCTCGGGCTGCTCAGGAAATTCTGTGATAATTGCATACCCTCTTCTCTACCTCTCCTGGCTGCTGCTGTGTTGGCTGGCATGCACTGTTCAAGGCCAGGGAGAGCCACCTTTAAAGATATCTTGGCAAGACTTTCATAGTTTGTTATACTAATGAGGCTTCATTAAATTGGAATGGGGAGGACAGACCTGTCTTGATCTAATCAGAAGAGCATTTGTTGAAGATGGTGCATTGCTTTGTCAGAGCTTTAATTTGGTTTTGAGCAGTGACTCTTGGAAGAAAGCAGCCATCTGTTATCCTGGTGTATAGGACAGATGCTGGCTTCTTCCAGTTGAATATGAACTTAAATTCCATGTGGGAGATCTGACTTGAGAGGAGGGGGCAGATGTACAGATTAACTGGCTTGGCTTTCTTCGCATGGAGTATTTTTTCATTCCATGCTCTAATTGTTGCTAAAGGTATTCTAGCAGGTAAATGAAAACATCCTTATTCTGTTCTGTGTGGTGGGAGTTTGGTGAACAAAGCATTGGCTCCTTATCCGTGGAAGGCATGAGAAATCTATGGGCCGTGCTACAGGCATAGTGGGATAGACTTATTCCTTGTCTTCTCCCTCCAAATGAAGCAAGAAACAAAAGGGGCAGACACAGAGTTTATTGTAGCAGTAGCTCCAGACTTGCCACATGACACTTTAAATGTCATCTTGAAATGACATTTCAGGGCAGGATGTATGTAGACAAAGAATTCTTCTTTGATAGAGACTAATTGACTTGAAGGAGCCAAATTTGAAATATAGCCCTTTTGTGAAGTAAGTATGAGCCTAGTAGTGGCATGAACTAAGGAAAAATCCTCTTTTCACTAGGATGACTACCAGGTTTAATGACAAGTCTACATATTCCCTCCCATAATGCAGCTACTGTTTTGCCTGAGTAATTGGAAATGTGAGTTATAGTGGTTTGAGTGTGTGTTTCTCTGGTCAATGGGGTTGTGTTGCTTTCATCTCAAAAGTACCTGAGAATGTGCAGGTCATACTGCCTTCCCCAGGTGTAGGAGTGCTAACCCAGGTGTCCCATCTGTTCTCATAGAGTGCAAAAGAGTACAATACCCACCTCTGCCCTTCTTAAATCTGTTTGGAGTTATCCAGCAGTTTCTTTGGGAAACTTGTCCAAGTAAAAAACCTAATCCCCCTTCAGAATGAATATTCTTTTAAGTGAAGAAGCTGGGGCTGAAAGGGGTTTCCCTCAAAATTGAATTATTCCTGTTGTCAAGTGTAAAGAAACATTGATTTCTGCAAATTTGTTTTCACTTGAGAGCTTTAGATGTGTAGGGAGTAGCATGACAGAAGTGTTGAAATGTATTTCCATATGAGTTTTTTGGGGTTGGTTTTAGTTTGTTGGTTGATTTGGTTTTTGCCAAGGGGTTTTTTGTTTGGTTGAGGTTTTTGTTTAGTTGGGCTTTTACTCCATCATTTACCCAGTTGTCTTGATACCAGTGTTTCCCTCCAGAACACACAGATTTTTAGTCTCAACTTGCTTTAATGGGTTTTGGATTTATGCATGGCATTGTTATTCATCCAGGTCCAAAGTTCCCACTGGAGGTCACACAGGGTTGATGGAATGTGTTCAGCTGGGTCTTCATTAAAAATAAGAGTTCAGCTTTGTGTTTTCGCTATTTCCCACCTGTACTTTGTTGTGTACGTGTCTGTTTATCCTGTGACAGTGTCTGCCAGGCTATTGGTGAATCCCTCAGGTATGAGCAGTGTCATATCCTGCAATTTTAATTGCTGCACTCTGTCCTGTCAGACATTATACCTGAGGTTTGCCAGTTGTTTTACATTCCTCCTCCTAAGTGTGTGTTTGCCTGCTGGTTGGCTGTCAGGTTTGCTGTACCTCTCCAGGTGGCTGAAGAAGCATTTGATGTATTTATCCTACCTGTCTGGTACAGCCTGCTGTCTTGGAGACCTTCTGAAAAGTGATGGGGATGTAGGAAGACTGGCTCTCTTGGAGATATTTTGAGACAAATCCTCCAGGTGCTATGTCCTCTGGGGCTGTCTTGGAAGGCAAAGATAAAATTAATTGTGAGGTAGGCAGTCTTCACATCTGAAACATTAGAGGGTAAGTGAAAAGTTATAGTCTATAATGCAGCTCCTTTTAGTATTTCCTGTGTAGAAGATTCTTTCCTGCTCCTGTTACCTTATGAACTGTGAATACTTGATAAGATTCCTAAGTGCTAGAACATGTAAAAGGTTGATTTTTGTTTCTAAATTTCCCCTTTCCCTCTCCAGGTATTATAGGTGTTTGGCTCAACATTTACTGTTTCTTGCTTTTCTTTGTTTTTTGTAGACCAAGGTGCTTCTGATCAACCAGATCTTTCAGAATTTTTTTAAAAAGAAACTTTGGTGGGTAAAAGATGTGCCATGGAATGGTAGCACCAAAGAGCAACACAGGATCGTCTCTTGCCTTGACTAGCCATGGGTTATTTCGTCTGCTAGTTCTCTTTGGTACCTTTATCTTGGAAGCACAGGCCACAGGTAAGTGAAACCTCTCTATATGCTGCAGGGGTGGGGAGATGTGTAAGTGTGAAGGTGGCCTTGTATTGTTTATGGGAAAGCTCGTGATGGTTGATGCATTTGTACACGTTTCAGTACTCACAGGAAAAAATTCCATCACTACTTGTTAAGCAAAATGTAGTGTCTGAACTGAACAAGTCTTGCATATTAGTAAAGAAATGTGTGTCCTATATCCCGTAGTTTTGAATCCCATGGCTTTTTTCCCCTTCTGTTCTCATCCCTTCACTGTAGCTGGGGGCACTTGGACCATCTCAAGAGCACCGACCGTGTTTTGGTTGAGTGAGATTCTCATGTGGACAGTGTTATCTGTGTGCCCTGTAGCAACTGCTTATGTGAAGCAGTAGAAGCAGAGGCTTATCAGCTCTTTGCACAGCTGATTGATCTGTTGCTTGTTTCCTTGTGTGCAGCCTGCTGACACCTCGATACCTGCTACCCGCACCCCTCTATTAGATCCTCTTTTCAGCTTAAGTTTTCCTCTCCCCTTTCTAAATTCTTGATGTTCCTCTGATGGTTAAGTGTTGTGAATGGTGTAAATAGCACTGGAATGGGATGATACGTAAAATGTCATCAGGGATGAGTTTTAGAAATGAGTGAAAGAAGAAAATATACTGGGTACTCGAAAGGTCGTACATGATATGAAGTGTGTGCTCATTTACCAGTGTATCGTAAAGTATGTCTTTTTTTTTTTCCTCAGGCCAGCCATGATTTATTCTCTGTCTGTACAGAGATGCCTGGTCATAGGTGTCATGAGATGGAAGGAATAACCTTGTGTGCTCTTGCATACCCCAAAAGGCACATAGATTTGACTTCTGCAGCTGTTACAATGTGGAACAATAGCTTGCCTTTGAAAAGAAAACCTCAGTTCTTGATGTAACTCTAAAAGGTCTTATTTTTTTGTCATATCATGACACCTGAAAAGGTTGCATGACCAACATTCTTCAGCACCAGTGAAGATTGAATCGGCCTCTGTGTGGTAGAGCAGAATAAATGTCAACTGCCAGATGCACTCAAAGTTGAGGTGATCCTGTATGGAAAAGTCTGCTGGGGCTGAAAAGTGCTGGAGGTTGTTGATTTCCTTTAAGTATTTCTGAATCTTTGAGCTGGAAGAGAGAGGCTGCTTCAGTCAGATATCCCAGACTTGTATGTCTTACTGGCCTGATTTTGGCTTTGTAGTGTTGAGGGGTGGGAGAGACACACCAGGGAGAGTGACAAATTGGCAGGAACAGTTAGTGAAGGTGGCAAAGGCACAAGGTCTTTTTGGATCTGGTCTATCCTTGTCCTTTTTTCTAGCCATGCTGTTGTTGGTGCCAGAGTCACTGCCTCATTTCAGGTGTAGGCCTGTCGGATATGCCTCCAAGCCTGGGGCTGGAGAGAACCCTCCACATTTCCCACTACGCACTGCAGCACCTTCAGTTGAGTCTGTAATCAGTATGCAAATACCTTGTGCTGCATGTGGCTCCTGGATGGGGAAACGCTGCCACAGTTGGCAAGCCTTTTTAATATCATTTTTGAGGCATCTGGTCATATTACAAAAGCACTAGTTAAGCATGTCAGAAGACCTGAGAGTTACTCTTCATTGTGTTTCGCTTTCTGTGTTCTTTTTTGCTTCAGGATGTGAAACCAGCTGTGGTGAACTGATCAAGGCAGATCATCAGCTAAATAGGATTATAGTGGCCAGGCATGAACCACTTACTGCAGGGGAAGTGAGAAAATGGAGGGGGGCAAGACTTGCAGGGGAAAAAGTCCCAGGGAAGGGCTTGCTGAGGGAGTGCTTCCATGTATGGGTTTTCTGAGGCTGGGAGGCAGCAACCCCAGCGCCAGTTGGTGGGAGGGATGGGGCGCTCAGCAATGCGTCACGGCCCGCAGAGCTGCACCTGCAGCAGCACGCCAGCCATGAGTAACATTAACGAGCAAGTCAGCTGAGTAGCCCAGAGCCAGATGGAGAAACAATGAGTACTGTTGAGGCACTTGGAAAATCATCTCTCCCTCATCTTTGTCCCCCAGCCACCCCGCCATCCTTACTTTATTACTTTACATAGCAGAGTCATTCAGAGCAAGCAGAGCAAAGCAATGTTAACATGAAGCAAGAGATTGTATTAAATCTCTTGGCAATAATGCTTATCTTGAATGTGGGACCAATGTGACATGCTCAGAATTGCTACAAAAGCTGCAGAATGTTCTCATAAAAAGACAGACAAGCATGGAGACAATGGCTGGCTCAGCTCTGAGTGAGAAACCAGAGCTTGTGATCTTATGTATAAAACTGTATATTGTATTGCAATAATTTTGCTGATTAGAAATTTTATTGCTTGAGTTCCAGGAAGCTTAGAGATATATTCCTGATCTGGGCAGGAACATGTTCTCTTTGCTGTGTGGTTAATGCAGAGGGCACTCCTTTTCAGTCAGCAAGCATCTGCTCTGTCCTCTGATAATGAACTGATTTTATTTATGCATGGATTTTTAAGAAAAATCCTCAGCATTTGTCTCTAGCAATCTATCCTAATATCCTCAAGTGCCATAAGTTGCTTAGTCACTAAGCACACTGCAGAATTTGGGGAAACTACTTCCTTTTCACGGAAAGGTATCCACACATATAAAAATAACTGCTGTACGTATTTTAACACAAAACAAATGCAGCATTTGGAGATGGGCAAGCAGTGAAGCTATGTGAGAAGAGAAGGATTTATAGAAACTTAAGTGCTGTTCAGAAATATTTTTTGAGCTTTATCACTATTGTATCTTTTGTCCCTGTCTGTCAAGTTCTCCAAAATTATTTGGGGGAAATACTGAAGGAATGAGCAGGCAAGGAGGCTTGAAAAACTTCTCAGTTCTTCATCTGCCTTTTCTGTTTTTTTTGAGGATTCATCTGGAATGTAGCTAACAGCCAGGATGCTTAGTAGATAGAGATGGGGAAATTTTAAGTGTTAGAGGCACAATGACAACCTTTTTGCCTGCATTTCCACAGATAATGCTTCTCCATTCTTTGTTGCTGTGGTGTGGTTTTTTGTTTGTTTTTTTTTGTTTGTTTGTTTGTTTTTTCCAAAAAATCCCCCCCCCCCCCCCCATCTCCCTCCTGTCTCTGTCCCTTAAGGTTATTCTCAAACTCTCACAGGCCTTGTGTTTATATCTTATTCACAATAAGATACATGTCTGGCCAGGCTATTTTTGGAAGAATGACAGTGGATCAGATGAAGCTGTTCATTAAATTTTAACATATAGTCTCTACAATTCTGAAAGCTTCCTATGATTTATGTTCCTAATGGTGTAATCTCTCTTGGATGCGTAACCAGCTCTGTCAGAAATCTATCAAAACATAGGTTGGGCCCTTCATTATTGATAGTAAAATCACCTGGTCATATGAAATGCAAGTAAATGTGTTGGTAAAAGTATTAAACATCCTGAATTAAGAAAATATCAATACCCATAAAGGAAAGAGTTTAAATATTAACCTTTAAAAATTAACAGTAATGCAGGCTTGGTGAATCTTAAGTCCATTTACAATTTAGATTTTTGTTGACTGTGCATGTGAAATGCTATGAAGTTAGCTCTTTAATTTTTAGGATTGCTGTGAAAGTCATAAACTGAGCTTGAATAAACTGAAACGACTTTGTTCCTGTGTGTTGTCTCTGACGCAAATGCAGCCAATCTGCTGCTTGCTGTTCTAAGGTCTTTTCAGTGCCAAGGTTATTCTTCACAGCAGCTCTTGGATACCGCTGGTATTTGTTTGCATTGCATAGATCATCTTGTTAGAGCACACTCCAGTCTTTGAGCAGATTCAGACTTGTTCCTATTCTCTGGGAATCTGTGCGAAGCAGAGGTTTTCTTTGTCTCTGATTATGCAGCTGAAAGGAAGGCATTACTACAGCTAGGGGTGAATTCAGTGGTCATGAAAACAAGGACACTACAGCACTGGATGGCCAGACAGAAATGTGGGGAAGTGTCATGCATGAACAGATCATGTTTCTAACTTGTGTGCTTCACGTAAGTATGGGTTTGGAGAAATTAAGGGTCAGCCCAAAGCAGTATGGTGGTCTCCACAGAGAGAATGGGGAGCATTTTCAGGTGCAATTCCTCTTTCCAGTCCCTTTGGAGAGCTTAATAAGAGCAGAGTAGTATGGAAAAGCATGTTGAGGAGCTGCAGAATAACAGCAAGGCCTAGAATTAGACTGTTCAAATAATAATATTCACACTGCTGCCACACTGATACAGGCAGTGTTAAGTATCTGCCTTGAAGGGAGTAATAGGAATCTCAAGAAGCCACATAACTTCTTTAATTTTAACCAGTTCTGGTAGTTGAAGGATGAATTAAATCTTTGTGATGTTTAGCTAACTGCTGATTTAAACCATGAGAGCAAAATAATAATCCCGAATTTTCTTTTTGTCTGTCCTAGATTGGCTCAGAAAATCCAAAGGACCTGCATGTGAGTAAATTTACATTCACTGCTGTACTGTGAGAAATGAGTGTGATATTTTACAGGTTAATATAAGTGGCTGTGAGCTAGGATTTCCATTATACTTTGTGTTGTGTTGGATAGGCTGAGATTCATCTCTGTGTGCTATTTCCATCTTTGACCCTTGTATTTGGGAAGGGTGGCTGCCCTCGGTTTGAGAGGGAGATCAGCTTCATATGTTGCCCTGTGCTCGAAGGGATCACTGTGCTTTCTATAGCTTTTACTTCCAATGACTCAAGAAAATAAATTG
>JAOXXN010000065.1:29215913-29228563 GCA_026770055.1 Myrmophylax atrothorax | reverse complement strand
GTGGTTTGGCTTGAAAAGCTGCTTTCTGGTTATCTCTGCCTATTTTGCCCCTGCCTGTGCATCCTGAAGGGTTGCTGAAGGCATCCGTGCCACGTTAAAAGTCAGTTGTTGTTGCGAGGAAACTGGTTGTTTATTGGCTTAAATGTGGGCTGGCAGATATGAGGTTGTCGCTGATAGCATTCTTTCTAGCTGATTTGGAATGAGTGCCTGAGAATTTCCTGATGGAAAAGTTAAAGGATCTGTGTTGGGAACACAGCTGTATGCTAGAGAAGTATCCTGAAGTCATGCTTACAGGAAGGAGGTATGGTCATTAAACTAGTTTGTCTGGTGTATTTCAATCAAGGGAAATGGGGACCACATGCATCCTATTCGTCATCTGCCTTCCACACCTCTTGTGGTGCCAAAAAACCCTTTTGGTGCCCAGGCACAGGATTTCAGGCTGATTCCTTGGGAAAAATTACTGCATTCTTACAAGGTCTTGTTTAGCAACAAAAATGCTGTAGTGAAACTTAACTCCTGACTCTCTTGCATTACCTTAACCTCTGATCATGATTCAGTTGATCATTTTTTACCAAGTTCACTTTGTCTTTCTGATGCTACTTGTGCTGGAAACTTGTGTTAAAGTCTCTAGATATGCTGGGCTCTAGTGGAAAATCCCTGTGTTTGCTATCTCCTCTCCAGTTCCACTAGCTGTAGAAATGGCAGGTCAGGCCAGGCAGATTGGTTGTCTGGTCCCTGGGGCAAGAGAACAAAGGGATTTGTCTTGTTTGCCTACCAGAGAGAGGCAAGAATGTTTTGTGCAGCCTCTCCAACCATGTCTGGGCAATAAAATTATTAGCTGACCCACGGTGTCCATTACAAGAGGCCCTTGCTTGACTGAGCACAGTTGGAGGGTGTGCAACAGAAGGCACTGGTGGTTGCCTGAAGCCATGTCTAAAGTGGTACTGCTATTGCTGTATGCATTGTAGTATTGAACAGGAAGGGAAGGATGTGTTTTGAGGAGACATTATTATATGTGTGGGTTGAAGTGTTCACAGGCCTTAATCTTTGAGCATTTTTCCTACATGTTCACAGAGCTGAACCGCACCATGAGGCTCTGCAAAGCAGTGCTGGTGGAGTCATGGATGTCCTTTGCACTGGGTACTGCCGGGAGCTGGGCCTTCTCTGGTCATTCACAGCTCCTGTGTGGGGACACACAGGCTGGAAGAACTGCTGTAGCTCTTCCTGAGAGACGTAGCAGGCCTGAGCCATAGATGAGCTGTCCCTCTGAGCATCAGGCAGGAGCAAAAGTAGTTTCCTCTGTAAACACAGTACTGGGTGTTTGGTGTGCTGAGGAAGGGAGGCTCTTAACTTCTCTGTGTTGTGGCTGCTGACAAGGTGTGTGTGTGCTTATTCAGTATATTTCTAACTGCCAATCTCCAGGTCTGTTCTAATCTGCTTGTTTCTGTAGAGCACACATCTGTCTATAAATTTCAACAAGGATGAAGTGTCTTAAACATGTTCAGTTGAGCCTGCACTGTGGAAAGTCTGGGTGCCCTGTGCTGGGCAGAAAGCACAGGGTAACAGAGTTTCAAGTCGCTACTGCTGCTGTGGTCACTGTCTTGTCTTCTTTATTCTGTTTCTGCAAATGCAGCAGCAGACACAGCCATGCAAATCTGCCAGCTGTCTCCTTAGGAAATTGGTCACCGAGTTGCTGTGCAACCAGCTCCGATTGCACAGGCTTTCGAATTTGCAGTTAAACCTTGCTACTGTGCACGTGCGTGTGGATGGGTTTGGGTTGTGTGAGTTTCTGCATCTTCTTTTCAAAACACTTTTTCTGGTAGTGATGATAGTAATGAAATATGCAGTATTATGATAGAAGCAGGCTGGAGAAAAAGTAAAACTTTAAATCTGAATGCTGTGAACTAAAAATCTAAGCACTAAACTAAAAATGCAGGAAACAACAAACAGCCTGGTTTTTGAGGGGCTTATCAAGTTTTGTGTTTATTGGAGGGGGATCTCTTTCATTCTTTCCAGTTTCAGGGCAATTACTGTTTTAAGGCTTGCAAGAGAAAGATAAGGGCAGCAAAATCCAGAATGAATAAGTGCTGGTCATAATATTTAGTGGGTTAAGAGCATTTGTAATTATTATGGAGTAAGAGGAAGGGAAAAAGCATGAAGGAGAAAGTAGTTTTATTTCCCTTGGTCCCTGTTTGGATTAATGAATTTTAATTACTTGGAAATAGCTAGTAGCAAACTTGTGGCTTTTTTCAAATGTACTTTTAACAAGGCTGCAAATTTTAAAAGCAGAGGCAATATAGTAAAAATAATTGGAGACATAAGACCTTAACTGCTATATCCCTCATTGGAAGTGCTTTGTGGCAGTAGATGTTGAGAACTGAATTAATATGCCTCTGATGTATTGAGAGGGGAGAAACCAGGGCAATAAGATGCAATTCTAAATGTGGGGAAGCAAGTGAGATACTGACTTCCAAATAGATCCTTATAATAAAGTTGTTCTTTTTTTTTTGTTCCTGTCAGCATAAAATAGAGACAAATATGGGAAGGAAATAACTGCAGAGAGTAACGGGATTCTGTATAACAAGCGGAAAGTGTGCATGAGATGGGAGAAAGGAGGTGGGGGATAATGCCAGAAAAGAATCTTCCTACAATTAACTTCGTGTCAAATTCCTCATTTCTTGATGGTATAGTTTAGATTCCACTAAATTGTTAGTTCTTTTGTCAGCTTGAATGGGTCCTTATAAAGTGCTATAGCAGCTAAGCAAGTAAATAGCAAAATAAAATAGCATGGCGTGTTTAAATTAGTATGGTATCTGCTGGGATGACTCTGATGTTGGGCACATTTACCATGAAATGAAATCTTCCAGAGTGCTTGGGTCCCACTGGTAATCATTTGGGAGAGGATGTCTCAAGTCGTGCAAACTGCTAAAAATTTTGCCTAATGTGTTTACAATCTGAAAGAGGGATTTAGTGTTCTGCTGCTTAAATTTGTAGGCAATACATTACTGAAGGAGAGCTGTAAAATTCCCATGAAAACTGAGTAATGTGAGATAACTGAGTAACATCTGAAAATCCATGAAGAGTCACTGAAGTTGGTTTTCTCAGAAGGTTACTTGACTGTAAGCAGATTGAGGGAGCATTTGGAAGAAGAGTCAAATCCATTCCCTTAAACAAATGGTAGCGGTGGCAGCCTTGTCTGAGTTGTTTCAGGAAGGCAAGGTAGTACCCATAGGCCTTTTCTTTTCCTCTGTGTGGGTATATAACCCCAGACAATACTATGAGTACTAAAAGTTTACCAGCAGTACAAGAGAGCTTCATATTACCAGTTTGTCCAACCCTGCGATGAGAACAGACATTGCTGGACCTGGCTAGGCCCTGAATACTGATGAAGGGAAGCTTAATTGTCTACCTGCAGTTCTGCCTGGAAGGATGTATTCCCAGTTTTCCCAGTAGGCAACAGGCTCTTCTGTTGTCTTCACCATTAGCAGGACCCCCAGTGTGAGTGTCCTCCAGAGAACAATTTATTAGAAAATAGTATGCTGAATAAAGCAGTTTCATGCAGCAATGGTGAGGCACTTTCTCATGGTTTCCTAAGTGATCCTTTTTGTCAAGTCATCAAGAGGAATGTGTGAAAGCAATATGCCATGTTTGGTCAGTCTCATCAGATGCTCAGCCATGGAACAAGCTTGGCCCCTGACTGTAACCAATACAGATGCCATAGGGCAGAAGTAGCTGCTTGTTCTTGTCCAAGGAGCACCTCTTGCAAACCCATCCTTCCTGTTCCTATGGGCCACTGCAGCCCTGGAGATCTCCTTGACTGCAGTACAGCTCTGTCTGTGCAGGAACTCACTACAGTCTAGTAGACTGTGATTCCACAAGGGGATTTCCATGTTATGTTCCCATTGCCATGGACCTTGGTTTTGACCACTTTTACTGAGGAGTGCAAGTCACTTAATATGTCCTAATTTTGTACCTGCAGCCACATGGCCTCATCTCATCTCAGAATGGAGCATTGTGGGAAAACTATTTTCCTGGGAGCTTTTTGCAGAGCCTAGACTGGAACTCTGTTGCCAGTAAATGTGGTAGACTGGGACTAGAAGTTTCCAAGCAGTGGTCTTCAGAACACATAATAATAGTTCATGTTGTTCTGCTTGCCACATGATGACAGCTTCTTTCAAACTGCTTTAATTATGTTAAAACAAGGCTGTGCATGTCTCTTGCTTTTCAGCGCAAGCAGTTTCTGTAATTGGCAGAAGTATGTGCCCCTAAACAAGAAGGTATATGATCACAAATTGCCTCTTGTTACAGAGGGGTTCTCTTTTTCGAGCGTGTTCTACCCCACTGTGGTAAAACTCTCATTGCTGATGCGGTGTTTAAAAAGAGCAAGAAGAGAGAACTTCAAAAAGTACGGCTGTTAAGAAGAAAACACAGGTGCAGTTGGGTAGCTCGCTCTTCCCTGTGGAGTTACTGCAGAAAGGAGTCTAGGCCTGGCAGTGTGGTTGTTGCAGGGTAAAGTGGGATCCGTGTCCTTCCAGAGCAGCAGGAAAGATACTGTGATTTGGTTTCTGTTTACCCTGTGAGCTAAAGAGTGAATGTCAACTGTCTGGTTGTCTCTTCTATCCTGAGAGTAAAAGTGACAGTGACAGCTTTGATGTGCAGTAACTAGGTTGCTGTGATTTGCATTCATGGCTTTAAGTTCTGATGCTTGTGGGGGCAGGGCTATGAAAGTGGGGCATGGCATATAAGCAGACATCTCCACCCTCCTTATTGATAAGGTCATACTGACTGGAAAGAAAAATGGGGGGAAAAAAGTCCAGTGTCATAATCCGAGTGATTTATCCCAATGCTTGGGAGGTCTTACCCTTTTTGTCCTTGGGCAAGATACCAAGAAAAAGAGAATGGAGAAGAGCATGTATCTTTTGAGGAACATTCCAGTTTTCCAGACATAAAATTCTGTTTTCTATTTCTTGGGAAATCACTTTTACTTCTGGTGGGAGTTGACACAGTATAACAGTGTTTAGCCACAAAATGGCCTTTGCTCAATTGCAGTGTCAGGTTAAGAACTAAGACCCTCTTCTGAGGTTTGTTGCTGGCTGACTATGAGAGAATGAAAACCTGTATCTTGTCAGGTCTTGATCGTGTATTTTAGAACTAGTAACTTTGAAATGCCGGGGTCCTTGGTGAAAAGATCTGATCCAGAGGTTTTGGAATAGGCCTTTTCCTACTTTGGTACTAACATATCTCTTGTGAGATTTAGAAGTCCCTTGTGTGCATGCACAGAAGGCATGTGGTGTTATCTGGAGGACATGTCAAACTCCAGCTGAGTGCTCTGACCAGTAAGCAGTGACTTGGGAGGAGGAGGCACAGAGGAACTCATATGTTTAGGTTGTGCTCTTAGGTATTTCATGAATACCCTGATGAAAGATACAGATTATTATGAAGAAGTTCAGTTGGGAAGTAGGAACTTTTAACACTTCTCCCTTCTTTCCCAAACTTTGAGCTACTTTCCCTTGAAGCTGAGCTGTCTCCTGGGAGCATTGTCCTCTGCTCTCCAGGTCAACTGCCAGAATGTAGCTGTTCCTGCGAGCAGCATGCTCATGCTAACTGTAGCCTAAGTAGCCTTTTCTAAAAAGTGAGTAGAAAAGACAAGGGATGGACAAGTGGCAAAATAAAGGATGGTGCTGCAGGGTGTCTAACATGACCAACACTGTGAAATTGAACGCAACAGCCTTTGGATAGTCTGACTATAATTGTGTTGACAACAGGAAGAGAGTTCTGATAGAGGCTGTGTGATATATCTGGTAAGAAAGAGTAACTCCTTTGTCTTGATTAAATTGGGGGGGGGGGGGGTGTGGAGGAGGTTTGAATTAAAGACAAAATACCAGAAGTTTTAAAGAAGGGCCTGTGGCATTTTAATACTGCCTTTTGTCCTTGTAGCTCTCTGCTGCCTGCTGAACATGGTTCTGCAGTGCCTGTTGCTGCTATTTCCTTTCCCTAAAAGACTTCAAATATAATTTTCCCCAATCATATGGAGGAGATGGGGAAACACACTAACAAAACCCAGGAAAGCTCTGAGTAAAGGAGCTCTCAGATTTCTGTTTACATTATTCACCTATAATGCTTATTCTTTCTGATTAAATGCATGTGCTGTTCTCTGAAATTTTCTGTATTGGTATGAAAAATAAGTCAGTTACAGAACAGTAACTGATAGGTTTAGTAAATGGACTCCTGTTTCTTCTCTGGAACTGTATTTTACAGTCTGGATGTTGATAAATTAACATCAAAATTACTTCCCACTGAGCTGGTTTTTTCCCACTAGTTCTCAGACATAAGATGTTCTCAAGGAGACTGCATACACAGTTGGGAGAGTTCCCAAGTGTGCATATCTCTGGGGGGCGGCATTTTTTGCTATTTTTAGCGTGATTTCTTTGAGTCTTCCATTTCCTTTGTGTGAGAAACTTTACAAATTGGAAAGAGGTTGAACCATACTGTAAATGGATCTCAAAGTTACGTGGGAAGCTTTCACTCCACTACCTAGAAAGCTATAAGCACTGTCTGAGCATTTTTGTCAAACCTTCTGGTAGTCCAAGCTACCCTGAGCAGCTGAAGAGACATCATGGTGTAGCCTGGTATAGAATTACTACATCTTGGAAACAATTGGTGTAAGGACATTGTCTGTGTACTGTTTATTTTCACTGTGTCTAGGACATTCATTTTTGTCAACTAGTAAAATCCATCTGGCTGTAACACTTGGTGGTTTCTTGCCTCTACTGAATTACAATCCAGAAGGTGTGATGGGAGAAATTGGATCATCTCCTGCAGAGAGAAAGAAAAACTGCATTAACTGGTGAACATTTAAATAAGGAGGAAATACTTCTTAGTTCAGTGAATTCATGGAGTGTAGCAAGGCCCTGAATTCTGTAGGGCACATGGAGGTAAGGCTGGATGATGGTCTTGGAATGATGGTAGGGATGTTGAATTAGTTAGCATGGGAAGTGTTCAGATGAAGACATGGTGCCTGAGAGTGGTAGCATGGGAAGTGTTCCAATGAAGACATGGTGCCCGAGAATGGTCTGAAGTCAGTGGCCTCACATCTGGCCTACCCTTCAGCTGCTCTTCTGAAGGGCACAGGGCTGAAGCCTGAATTGAACCCTCTGTCTGGGGAGTCTCACTGAGAATGTGACTTGGGAACATGCATAACATCAGCTCTTAGGATATGGGGTGCCTCATGTGTTGAGAGATCTTGTGTTTTTCTTGAAAGCGTCAGGTAATCTGCATGTGAGCTGCCTCCGCACAGACATGGGGCTTGCTGAATCAGTGGCCATGCCTGTAGGTGCCTGATGTCAGAATTGATTGGCAGAAGCCAAGTTGAGGACCAGGAAGGTGTGTATCAGGCAGGTTCAGCAACTGGATCTGTAGAAGCAGGGAGCATAACCTCTGCCTTCCCTCATTTTTTTAAGCTTTTGTCATATAAGCACTCTCAGTGGGGAAAAAAACAGATGCAGCTTGTTTGTTTTCCCTGGGTTGAGGGAGGATTAGATGGGAGCACTGACATTGGGGAAGGGCTGGGATTTGGATGCTTGCTTCCTACCATTCTGCCATTGTATGTTCATGTGGTGATGTGGGAGGCAGATCTGGGTCCATCTGTTGTGTGAGTGTGAGGACTCCCCAGGGTGGTGTTCTCAGCATTCATCTGAGCTCTGGCCTCAGCTTTGAGGAAGCTGGGAACACTCAGGAATTTTCCCCTTTTGTGCTCAGCAGAGCACTTCCTGTGGCATTTGGGCATGCTGCAACAGCTTCCTCTACTGCATTCTTCCCCAAGGAGCATCTGAAAGACCTTTTTTCTGTGTGTGTAAGGAACTTGAAACTGCTTTGTTCTTGCATGATTTGGGAAAGTTTGTTACTGTTTTTAGCTGCCAGGCTATAACTTCTCCTACTGTCCTGGTCGCTCTTGCTTACTGTTTCCCTTCCAAAGCCCGAGTCAGGTGGTGGTTGTGAAATCTGTCTGCCAGATCAGTGTCTATACATATATAGTCTGTGGTGACCAGGGTAGTATTTTGTGCTCTAAGGAATCATGAACCTATAAATAAATCCTTTAAATAGTTATGTGGTTTTTTTTTTTAATAATCTGGCTCTCCCACCTCATCCTCTTTCTCAGAATATCACAGAATTGAGCTATTATAATGACATAATGTAAAAATAGCGTTTCATTCTTGTAAGTCATTCTGTGAAGATAAGATGTTTCTACAGCTCTTGAAACCAAATTTAAAATGTTGTCCTGCTGGATTGACAATTCAGACAAAAAAGAGAATGTAGTGATATAGTGGATACTATTATTATCCATTAACATTCCACTTAAACATTGCTGAAACATACAAAAGCTGTCCTTGCAGATAAATGCTTAAAAAGTCCCCCAAAACCTACAGCCTGAAATACCCATCTCAAACAAAACCAAAACACACCCCCCTAAGCCCCAGCTAACCCACTATCTCTCTGATAGAGCTAGGAAGTTGAAATTAATGTCTAATGTGAGGGAATGCTTTAGCCAAGCAGGAATTTTCTCATGTGCATTTGATGGGAGATGGCTGTGAGAAGGAGCAGTAGGACTTTAGAAAGGAGGAAGAAAAACTGTAAGAAGCTCAGGACGAACTTGAAATTTTTCCAACTTGGTGCTGTAAATGCTGGCTGGAAAGTGCATGGGACAAGAAGCAAAATGGTTTCATGTTGTTTTGGTGCTTGTGGTAGGTATTCAAGGAAAGAGAGTTTTGTAACAGCATCTGCAAATCTACTGAATTGTCTGGAATAACCTGGCCTGCAACAGTCTCTTCCATAAGGCACTGTCCTAGACTCCAAGATCTGTCTGGCAGAAAATGGTTATAGTGTCAATCATGTTTGGTCTATCAGAGACAAGAATGACCCAGGTAAAATGCAGTCACTGAGTTGTGACTCTTGGTACTCTCTGTAAGCAAAACTCAATCTACCATTTTTGCACTGTGGTTATCCTGTTCAGTTAATTGCCATGAGAAATACTCATGCTGGTTTAGCAAGAACTGCTCTGACATGGCTGGTGATGCTGTATAGATAATATGTAGCTGAAGGAAGCCACTTGAGAATGCTGAACAAATAAGTGCCTCGGAACAATAAATGAAACTTAATGAAATGCCACAAGTATTATAAAAAAAACCAGCTGGGATGCAAGAAGCAGAAGAGGAAAAGAAAACACGGTAGCACTGCAAGATGGTAATGCAGCATGTGCATCTTTAGCCATGTGATAGTCCTATTTATGACAATATAGGCTTAAGTAAATTCCTGGCCAGAGACCTGTGTAGAACAACTGCTGAACTGTGAAACCCTGCCTTCTGGGTTGGCTTTCTTAGTATATTAAAAGAAGACATGAATATTAAAGCAGTCAAATTAATCTGTAAATCTTTGTCATTGAAATTAATTACATTGCTGACAAGAACCCTTAAATCATCACGTCAAACACCCCAAACTAACTGAAACTATATTCATGTATCACGTCTAGCTCTTCTCAGTAGAAGAAACTTCTTACTTTTCTTTGAAGATTGGTTCTTCAGCTTTGGTCTGCATGTCTTACAGCTTTTGAGTTACTAGGGTGTGGATTGAGTCTGTGTCAGCTGATTGGTTCAAGAAAGTGTAGCTCAGAACGATTGAAGTTGCCTAAGTGGGAGTCTGTAAGACTTCAGGTTTTCAGGAAAAGCTGGGTTTGCCATGTAGAGTGCTTCTGTCATTGCATAATCTGAGATGCCTCCCACTTTCAACAGGATGACTTGAAGAGTGTTCAGTTGGTTTGGTGGGGTTTTTTTCCTTCTGGACTCTTGCAGAGAAGTTGTTTGTGGTGCTGAGCTTCTCTAAAGCTGGTTGAAAAGATAACTTAATACTTAGGCTAACCTAACCACATCTAGAGTGAAAATACGAAGTGTGCTTAAGAGAGGCTTTCCAGCGAGACAGGGCCAATGAGTCTTGGAAGTTCTGCGCAGCCAGTGGTAGATTAACTGAGTGCTGTTCTGATAAGTCCTCAGATGAGTCATTCTTAAAGCATAAAAAAAAAATCCGTCCAGATATTAGATTCTGTTGTGTTCAATAGTGCTGAGCAGAGCCAAAAGCCAGAGGAGATACACCATGGCAGGATGAAAAAGTATTCTCCCGAGTGTGTTGATGTATCAGCCTGAGGTTTCAGGATTGTGTCCTCACCGACCTTTCCCTAGGAAAGCTGTCAGTAGACTTACTGCAGAGGGAAGCTTAAGTGACCTAGGGCTCTGAGCTTCCCAGTTCAGTTTCCACACAGATGAAAGTGGAACAATGTTTAGCACACAGCAGTCTCCTGTGTACATGCCATTACTGGATCAGCCTTGGCCAAACTTCCAAATTAGTACTTTTTGGATAGGCTGACTCAGAGGCAACAGCTGCTGCTGCTGAAAGGATGAAAAATGAATCAGCTGCAAAAGGCTCATTAGAGAATGAAGGAGGCCTACCAGGGCAGAGCTTTAAAGTGACTTGTGTATCTAAACCCCAAAATTCTTGCTTCAGAGATGCGCAAGTCCCATTGGAGTTTAGCACTGCCTCTTGAGCAGATTCCTAACTCTGCAATGATCTGTATCAAGTCTCAGAACAAACCGTAGCAGAACTGGAGTTCAAAGGTGGGCACGGGCTGCCCTCTTAGGTAAGGGGGAGCCTGGTGTTGTGTTGGTCGGTGGTGTCTGCCTGAGTTCCACCTCACAGTGGAAGGGAAGCAATTGACTCCTACTGCTGTTAGTGCTACCAGCCAGGTAATATGTGTCATCAAGAGCTTGAGTGGCTGGAGTTCACAACAGGGAACTGCCATAACAAGAACTTCTAAGGCCTTTTTGAATAAAGGAACCTGATTGCTGTACTAGGCTGAAGTTACAGGAGTGGAAGTGTTTTATAGCCATATGGAAATCCACAGGTAAGTTAAACCTCTTGAGGCACTGCTAAATTGAAGGCCTCCTGTCACTTGCTGGTGGAAATGAGTTTTGCTCTTTTATATCCTGAAGGTATGTCCTCACCTACTGTCAGTAGAGGGACTGTATTTATTTCAGTCAGGCCTTAACAGATCAGTCACCTCTGTCCTATCAAAACCTGGTGTCCAAAATCATCATGAACATCATGTTTTGCTCAACAACATAGTTAAGCTTTTTCCTATACTGTCTCATTGTTTTTGCTGAAGAGTCAGATGTTTTTCATGATACCAAAGCCCCATAGTGTATGTCAGGCTTTTATCCTAAAAAAAGCTCCAGACAAGGAAACAACAGGGCTTATGTACAGGTTACCCCTAGGACCAGTTTTTAATTTTGTAGAGTTTTGGAAATAGGTGATCAGGACAAGATGACAAATCAAAGCTGTGTGATGTAAGATCCTGCACAGCTATCTGTTCCTTTTCTGTGAGACCATTAAATTATTTTGACAGTTCTTAATATTTTTAAATAATCTCTTTTTTGTTGCAATATAAAGTAAGATTTAGAATTGAAAGAGCTGTCAGTGAGAAGAAGAGAGGCCCTTGGTGAATGTTAGCTGCTTCTGTCCCATGTGTCAAGCACTTTTGGACTCCTTATATTTCTTGATAATCAGAATTTCAAATAAAAACCCATATGCAACTTTCTTAGGGGGACTCTCTTAAAATTTTGAAGGGGGAGGTATCCACGAGGCTACTTAGGATGGTTGGCTTTGGGTTTCAAAAGCAGAATCTGGGACCCTGCTGATTATACAAAGTGGTGTTACAGCACTTGCTTAATTTCCTTCTTGTAACACGTGGAGGTAATTACGGAGGGGTTGGAAGAAGGCACAGGGAGGCTGGAAGCAGCCTTGGAAAACAAAACCAGATGAACTAGGGGCCATTTGCAAAGCTGCACTGTGCCCATAGCTGAGAGCAGGTTTTGTATCACATTGGCTTTTTGGAGCCACTATACTCCTGACTCCAACTGCAGCCCAGATGCAAACTGTTTGTACTGTCCTGGCAGTGTGGGATGCTGTAAAGTCCTGGTCATTTGGTCTTCATCTTTACTGGACCTGAGCAAGCTTCATGAGCATACACATACATCACCAGCAATTTTAATTTATTTGTGTGTATATGTGTACAACAATAAGATTACTTTATCAGAAGATCTTAGAAGTACTTCTGCAGTTGTTCCTGGTCAGTTTCCTCCTCCTTGTTAATCTTTCTGGAATTAATTTATCAATCCTGGCTTTGTTTAAAAGGACCAGGTTTTTGTGTTATCGTTTGGTGTTACCCTGATGTCCAGAATGCCTGGTGTGGATGAGAGCCCCCCTGCAGCCAGCCTTGTACAACATAACACAGAGCCAAGTGTGAGAAACTGGGCAGTGTTAATCTTGGAGCTTGTTAGACAGTATCATTTGGGAATGCATCTGAGGGGAGCATGTTACACGTGGGCCTATTACAGGGAAAACAGTAAGCTGTCATAGTGAATAGCATTCTTCTGGGGAGGCAGATCTGCTGCTGGAGTGCAGTTGGGCTTTGGTTGCTGCTTTCCATCACAGAAATCTTCCTTTCGCAGATGTGGCCTTTGTTAGCCCTGGAATTGGTGTCTTGGTTTTCCAACTGCCTAACATACAGCAAAGTCTGTCCTTTTTCAGAGGGGGAAAGGAACTTG
>JAOXXN010000065.1:29202505-29215813 GCA_026770055.1 Myrmophylax atrothorax | reverse complement strand
GAAAGGTATAAATTTTATTTTTCTGCTAAAATTTCAGGGAGAGTGGGAGTTGCTTGACTGAAGCAAGGCTTTCTAGGGGGCAGAGAGAAGAACATTTTATATCCAGACAATCTGTAGCACTGTAGAAGCACCACTGGCAGCTTCATATAGCCTAAACATTTTGACTCTTCTAAAATGTAAATATAATTTGCATTTTAGAGCAAGCTTTGATGCTAATGATTTTCTTTTTAGGAGAGAGATAAACTACTGGGGGAAAAAAATCACATTTTTAATAGACAGATAAGACCCATAATTAATGTTGCACTAGCAAGCTTCCTCCATGGTTGGCTAATCACAGCTGAGTGTTAATAAGCATAGAGTTTTTTTAAATACTGTTGTAACATGTTAATTAAGATAATTCAGCTCCATGTGTCTCTTGAGTTACCAGCTGGTGACTGCATTGGTGGAAGGCTGCAATTAGTGTCTTTTCTTTCTTGCTTTTCCTTCCCCTGCCCTAAGGGGTAAAAAAAAGAAAAAAAAAAAGAAAAAGAAAAGAAAAAAGGCAGCTTTGGTGTGTATGGGATGGCTGTGAGGGGTGCCTGTTACTGTACACATTGTAAGTGCTTGTGTCTAATTATATAAATGCACAGCTATATGATTATATATACAAATCTCTTTGCTTTTGTTCTTCTCATTTACTCACATTATGACATAAAGAAAAATAAGCCTCCTCTTCAGAGTATGCCCTTGCTGGGGAAACTGTAATTTCCCTGGACTGGAGTCCTGCTCAGTTTGTTCCTCGTCATTGACTTCAGAGTAAGCAGCATCTGGAGCCAGTAAAGACAGAGAGCTTATTTTTCAGTGGACTTTGGCCTCTGCTTAATACATGGAGCCCAAAAGAGCGTTATGTTTTGCAGTATGTTTTTAGGGAGGCTTAAAATATTTTAGGGGCAGGGTCAGTCATAAGTATGTGGGCTCACAATGGAGGCCTTTTATTGACTTCTGCCTCCTGTAAGTTAAATATAAAGAGGTCCTTTAGCCTCAGCTGTTGTGACTGGGCCCTGGCAGCAGCTGCTGTATCGGGTTTGTCCCTCTGGGAAATGACCCATCTGCTCATGTGCTAGAGAAAACCAGAGTGCTGAAAAGGGGAAGGTTCAAAGTCTGTTCTCCTGCTTCCAGTCCCCATCTCCACCCCAGAAATTACAGAGCAGTGGAAAACCTGGGCATCTGGTAATCTGTCTGTTATGGAGTGAGTGCTGTCTCTGGCTAGAAACACACCAAGTTCTCAACTGTTGCCAGCTGGCAGAGGACAGCTTCAGTCTGAGTCCCTTTTCAGATGTTATATCTGCAGCTACCGTATTTACATAGTTAAAATGCAAAGGTTAGCACACTTGTGGGCAATAAACAACAAACCCTCCACCAGCACCTTGAGCTACCTGAAAGGAGAGTAAAGCATGCCTCACCTCAGCCAGGAGAGACCCACTTGTCCTGTAGTGAGAAGGCTTTCTAATGACTGCAGGAGACTTGTGTTGGGGCTAAAAAAATGTCCCCAAGATGCTGGAAGAGGGTAAAATCCTAAATATTCCCAGAGCAGGTCATTGTTGTGCTTCTCAGAGCCAGCCTGCCAAGAGAATTTCTGGTCTAACCATGTGGCCCTTTGTGTTCAGCACAAACCTGCTATTCCAAGCAGTGACTGTCCCTGAAATTACTTGATAAGCCATTTTCTAGCCTAATAATTCATACTCTGTACCCAGGGAGGGCAATGCAGGAGCTGAGGGTGCATAGTGGGAAGCTGCTGTGCTGAAAGGTTTTGAGTGCATCCAGGCAAACCTGGTTAGTTGGAAACCGGAAGGTATTTAGCACTCACAAATGGAGCTGGCACTCATGCTGGAGAATGTGGGTGGGGGTGATTGCTTTTCTATCTACCACTAAAGCACATCACCCTGTCGTTGCTTTCTCAACAGGAAGGTGTGGGTGGGGAGCAGCAGTGCTGTTGATCGAAGCTTATCAAGGTGCTTGTTCTCCACAGACCAGCTTGCTTGGGAAGTGGTTTTTGCTTTAGGTTAAAGGTGGTGTTTAGTTGACATAACTAGTCTAAAAGGGGTATGAAATGGTAACAGACTTGCTTCTCACTAAAACCAAATTGCTGCTGAGGGAGCGGCTGCCAAAAGCGGTTTCTGCTGTTTATAGACTGGTTTGTGTGCACAAGGGAAGAGAGGAAAATCAAGGATGTTGCCTGTCTGGATTTCACACTGAAAGCAAAGCTGGCTAGTCATCTTCCCCCATCATCTCCCTCTGCAGAAAACTCGTGGAGCCAAACACCAGTCCTCAGGCAGAAGAGAATCTGATCTATTACTGAAGGCCCTGGTTTCAGGAGAAAAATTCCTGACAGAAAGAGAAGCTTGGGGAAGTTTTTGTTCTGCAGTCACGGTGCCACTGCAGCCATGGTGGTTTTGTCCTGCTCCCCCAGACAATGACACAGCAGGAGGACTGGGTTACAGGGACGTGACAGGTAGCTGCATGTTCTTTGAATAAAATAAGTGTGTATTTTTTAAAAAAATTTTTCTCCTCGAGGCAACAAACCACCTTTAGCCTAGACTTGTCAGAGTGTAGTGGGTGAAGCTGACGTGAGAAAAGCAGTTAACTTGGACAGTGAATTTCCTGTCTGCTGGTTGGGAAGGGTTTGTAAAATAAGTGCTTGCTGCTGAAAATGGTGTGTGTGCCAGTTACATGTGTGCCTTTAGTTCTGGTGCTACTTTTCAGGGGGTTTTTCTCAGTGGGTACATAGTGGGATTTGAGTTCATCCTGTGCTAGGTAGGGATCTGTCCTGCCCTAGCAAATGTGGAAAGGTCTGAGACAACCTCTTCTCTAGGAGGAAAAGCTAAGTTAAAAAAATTAATTAAAGCCAAACAAAATCCAAACATAGAAAACAAAGACCAAAACAAACACAAAAAAGTCCCCAGACTAACGAAGAGTTAGTTGCATAAAAACTTGAACTGTGTGTTCTCCTAGGTTTGAGCTGAGGCACTGTAACCTGTCTGCAGCCCTGGGAGGCTGATGCGTTGCCTTTGTTACTGCTCTAGAAGCTACTAAGTCAGCTTTGCACTGTGGCTGCTGTGGAGTAAGGACAGTAGTGACCCTGTTACCTGGTTGGGTCACATTCATGCTTCTCTGAGTACCAGTGACAGAGGTTGGGTGTATATCCCATAACTGGGCAGAGGGAGGGGTAGATTCTTTCCTTATTGGCTTACTAAGCAACCGGCAGATTAGTGAAGAGGTTGGGTGGAAAGGTCTTGTCCTGCTGGCAAGAACTGAAACTCTGCAAGGAGAGAAAACAGTGTCTCTTCTCTTCCTGCTATCAAATATGGCCAGAGCTCTTGCTAGCAGATTCATTCAATTGTTTCCTGAGGCCAAACTAATGTTCGGTATCACCCTGAATGGGATCCATGGGCAGCACTCTGCTAGAATTGGCAGAGTTTGCCAGACCCGTAGAAGCTGAAGTGAGCATTCTTGTTCTCTCGGACTTGCACTTCTGGCCTGCTCACTGTGTCAGGCAGTCACATTTTTACTATGAAAAAGCATTTTGTAAAAAAGATTAAGCCCTCTGTATGAATTTACGTGCAAGAAACAAATGGTAAAACCCCCCCACTATTGTCAAGCCTGTTCAGGATACCAACTGGACAGGAACTGTGAAAACCCGACTCTGTTGTTTCCAGCATGGTGTTAATTAAACCTGAACCTCAGGTCTCAGATGCTGAAACTGCACAGATTCTGCAGAAGGCTTCAGATGCAGCTGCTGTTTCAGACCACCCATTTAGCTGTGGGAGGACCCAGATTGAAGGTGGGAGTAGAGAGGGAGGATTACTCTCAAGGGTGCCCTAGAGAGTTTGGGGCTGTTTGTAAGGTCCTTGCCAGAAATTAGTAATAACTGTTGCAGTTCCTTCTGCTGTACTGATGTGATGCACACTCGAATTATCCAAGTTGAAAATGAAAGTCTCTGTAGCAGGGACAAGTAACTGGAAGATGGGGATATCTTGTGTTTATTTTGGATGCTTTTCTGGATGTGCTATTTCTAAGGCTGGTGGCAAGTCCTGTCTGAGAGAATAAAGGTGGCAATGTTTGCGAGAACTGTAGACTTGGACAAGAGAAGTGCTCCTTGCCACTGTGGAATGTGCTGAAGTACAACTTGGAAGAGAGTGAATAGGCAAAGGCAGTGACTGTGACCAAGAAGGAAGTCTTTTTATGTGAAGGGGGATATGAGAAGAGACAAAAAGGTATACTTTGAGGCAAGCTAACTTCTAAGCTCCTCCACAGCAATCCCTCTTTAGGGCAGTCAAGGGAGTGCAAAAAAAGTTATAATGAGGCTTCAGAGGAAACAGTGTGAAAGAAGTGGTGTGGTTTTTAGCACTGGGACAATTTAACTGGGTGCTTGTGTGTTCTGCTTCACAAAGATGTTTGCTCACCAGGTAGGTCATGCTGGCATGAGACAATCAAAGCAAGTTTAACCAGACTAGCCAGGGGCATGTTCAGTTTGATCCAGAGGGTAGGTTTTGTTTGTAGGATGTTTTTCCTCTATGAGTCTTGATAGTATATGTTAAATGGATTAAATCTTGTAGATGAAGAAAGAGAAGTACTGAGCTTAAAATCTCCTATTTCCAGTCTTCACATCCCACAAAAGTTGTTGTATATCTAAAAGGCTGGGTGGGAGGTGTTAATAGCATCCAAATAGGGCACGTGTTCAGGGCATCCAGCAGAGCAGTTGTAAACCCAAATGGTTTCCAAAGTGCTTCAGCAGTGGCATGTAAGGTTCCTCTGACGCTGCACTGAGGAGGGTTAAACCTGCTGGAGCACTTGTGTAGTCAGTGAGGAATTTTCCTGAGGCTAAGTCCAACTTCCTCTTGACATTCCTGGGATTTGGGCCTGACTCATATGAAGAGTAACTTTAATTTGTCAAAACTGTTCCTGTCCTGGCTTTAGTGACCTTTGTGTCCTGCTGTGGAAAAGAAGAAATGTTACTGGGTGTTCAGTGCAAAACATCCCTTTGTTAAGCAATGCCATACCCAGTTGTCTGCCCATGTAAGGTGAGCAGTGCCACGATTTGTTCTCCCTCAGTTACTAACCTGCAGTTACACACTCTAGCAATTATGATTAGAAGTTGTCCTGTTGTGGGTTGTTTTGTTGTTTTTTTCTTTAAGAATGCATTTTGTTATGGATTTGGTTTTCATTTCTGTGTAGTCAGACTGCCCAACAAAACAGGTGAGTGACCAAAATACAGTTCAGTTACTTGGTGCAGAAAAAAGGTGGTTTAGCGCCCTGTCTGGGTCCATGAATCTTACTAGTTGAAAAAAGAAAGACAAATAAGATTATAGAGAGGTCTTAGACTCCTGTTTGGTGTTGTGCCTGGGCAAAGAAGGTTAGTACTGGGGAGCTTTTGTAATTCTGTAGCAATTATCTAGTCAGATTAAAGTATGTTTTAATCTTTCATTGCATGTATAAGTGGAGTGTATTGTGCTTGATCCTTGCCACAACAGGCTCATCCTGCTTGAGCTTTGGAAATCATCTGCTTATCTGTGAATTTCACTCTTGGTGATGGCGGCTCAGCTGTGCTGCTGGGGTGTCTGAGAGTGTCTAAGCTCCTCATTTTTGTGTCAGCACACAACATACCACGTGCTTCATCTGTGGCTTTATATATGACCATGGCATGGATTTGTGTCTTTATTACCTTATGTTAGAAATACTTTGTAGTTCTGCATCAGGTTAGCATTCAGGACCATGGCTCAGCCTGGACAAGGAAGGTTCGTTTCATGCTTTGGTGATTAGGTTGATCAGTTTGGCCAACTGACATCTCCTACTGTCTCCAAAAGAAGCTGGGTTCCAACCCCTCACAGCTGTCTGTGAATCTCGTGGGAGAGGAAGCAAGTGAAGCTTGCTGCTGTTGGCAGAGCCAAGGAGAAGGAGCCGGTGAAGGTACAAAGTGATGATGCTGTCACTGCAACAAAGACATTCCTTAGTGTTGTGGTGATTCTTGTCAAGTTGGTATCAGCTATTCAAAGAACACTCCTTGAAGAAGGGCAGTATTTTCTCATGTGACCTAAACAGATAAAAATACTGTTCTGGCAGGTGGTTTGGTGGGAAACTGGATGGAGGTGCATACTGGCTTAGTATTTTTTTTCATTTGTGTATTAAAAAGTTGTCTGTATGTTAAATACATAGTGGTTTGGATGGCATTTGCAGTGCACAACTTAATTTCTGCCTGTCAATCTGGAAATGACTGCTTCTTTACCTCAGGACAGAGTTCAAGTGATGTTCAAAGTGTTTGGACCTCTATGCAGTTATGTCCTTCCTGTTTTCCAGCAGTGTATGCTGGCAAAGATCTTTCCAGAGATGTCATAAGCTTCAGTACCACTTAGAAATAGAGCCTTTGGGAGTAGAGTTTTGCCCCCTCTGCACACAGCACAGCAGTGTTTAAGGCCCTGTTTCTGTGCATCCTCAAAGCTTGATGAATCAAGGTGCTGGCAATAGCTTTGCAAGCCTGGAATGTCAGTAACCCAGTAGGAAGTTGGTAACTTCTATAACTTGGCTCTCTTGCTTTTCCCTGCATGGCATGAACATTTGTTTTAAGATGTCTCACAAGCCCTGGGATACTTTCAAAAACATGTGTTTCAGGGTGGGAGTTGATGAAATTCCTGCATGTTTCTTTCTATTTTGAATATGCCAGTGCCACTATGAATCTAGGCTGATGCTGTTGGCAAGGAGATGATTGTACTTACTGTCTCACAAATATAAAGGAATTTTTGTAACTCTTTTTGGGAAGCTTTAATGTATCCACTGTGTCATACACCCTTGAAATTTGGAAGGGGTAAATCCTTGAGGGGATGAGGGGCAGGGGAAGGGAGGATGTCACAGTTCTGCCGAGTCCCTTGAAATCTGCTCAGCTTTAACTGGGGATGAAATAATGAAAAACCATCCTCTGTGGTTTAGTTCATGTGCCTCAAAAAGTGTCAGTGTGCCAAAATAGTATCCAGACAGCAGTGCTGCAGCCTGGAGCTTGACCACACAGCAGCATGCAAATACTGCTGAGGGTTGAATGTGACCAGCCCACTGGGAAGCGTGAGCTGGAAGGGAGAGCTGGGTCAGGCTGCTTCCTGCTCCCAAACCCAGTACTGAGCCATCATGGCACAGCCATGCTCTGGAATGCCAATAAACAGTTCACACAGCAGCTATTCCCATCCGTCTGAACCTTCTGGCTGCAAACTGCATTCCAGCAGTTGGCACCCAGCTTTTTTCACCCCTGATGTGTCAGTGCTTTATTCTGTGGAAACCAGTAGATGGGATGCTCTGCCTGGTTCTGTATTGCTGTGGATACAACAGTGCTGCAAACTTGGGGCATATGCTTTGCTGCTGGTGATATAAAGGGTTGTGCAGAATCAGACTCATACCCATTCTTCTATTAGCCCCAGTTTAAAGTGCACATACATAGGCAATTGAAGAAACCCATCATGGAGCATATGAAAGCTGAGGGTACTTAGGAACCTTAGAAACAGGTTGCTGTGGTTTAAAGCTGCATTGTCTGTCCCAGGCATTCTGGGTGCCTGTGTTACACTGTACTGGGCCCTGTTTTGCAAAGGTGCTGTGTTCTGTCAGAGATGCCAGGTCCAGCAGGAAGCAGAGGTGTTTGACTTTCTCAGTTTTTCAGGCAGCACCAGTCCATCATTGTACCCACCCAAGCCTTGCCTGGGTCATCTTCAGCAATTTTTGATGCCATCAGCCCTGTCTAGTAGACCTCCCCAAAGCTGCAAGCTCTGAGATGCTTTGTTCCCCTGAGGCTGCCTTGCAAAAGACAGTTCAGGATCAGTTTGATCATGTTGAGGATGGTAGGTGTTGATGTTCTGGCTGCCTGCTCCAGACCTTTTTTATCTGTTTCCCCACATAAGCAGTGTTCTTCCATCACAGCGAAGGTGACATTTTAAAATACTTGTGACACTCTTGCGGATGCTGTGATGACAAATGAAAGTTGGGAGCGGGTGGAAGGGGAGGTGACTAATTCTGCAGTCTCTTCCCTGTGAAGAGGAGAAGTCAAGGACAACTGCCTGAACACACTTATCAGCTGCTTCTCTCCTTTTGCTTGCCAAGTGGCCTGTGGAGATGAGGAGGAAACCTGTTTGCAGTTGCGTAGCTGTGCATCTCCCGAAGCCCTTGTGTGAGGAGGCCAAATCAGGGTTCTGCAAGTGCCTGACGTGGTGGTATTTCCAAACTTTTGAGAGTGCTATGCAATGTAAATGAGTGCCCGGTTCTTGTTGGCTGCTGCTTTTCATACATAACTCAGAAACCTCATCGGTGGAGGTGGCACTTTACGATAGAAGGGGAACCAAACAGTGGAGCTGCTCCTGGCACAGCGGCCAGGCTTATGCATGGGTGCAGCTCAGGAGAAGGGGGAACAGAGGGAATGAGCTGTTTGCTGCGATCAGTTGGTATAAAGATGCTGTGTGTGACTCCCAAGCAATTCCAGGTACCTGCTGTGGTATAAAAAAGTGTAGGGACATTGGGGAAGTTGTCCTCTCTGCTCCTGAGTTTTGTCAACTGCTGTGACAACACATGGCTTTTACCCACAGCTCTCTACCATTGCCTAGCGAAGTACATGTTAAACTGCTAAAAATATCTCTGGTGCTCAAATGGGTCCTTGCAATTTAGCAAGAAACTTCTCTCTGCAGATGAACCAGGGCATTTGTCTATGTGCCTGAACATGAAACGTGCCATTAATTTGTTGCTTAGGCTGATCTCAACTACCCCGAAGTGTTGGACACAGGCTTAAAGTGACAGCAAGTTTTAGCCTCATGGTGAAGGGTTAAAACAGTGGTTAAAAAATTATTGCAGAAAGAAAGTATGAAGAAACACAGAAGAGGTAACAGTTAATACTCATGAGGCACAGGGCAGTGGCTTCTCCGAAGCTTATTTAAGAACAAATCACCTCAAGAGCAAAGTCTTCTTGGAAAGCTGCTGCTTAGAACTATGCTAACCTTTTCTCAAGCAAATTGAATTGCTGGCAGAACTCATACCAGAGGGTTTTTGGCTTTGCTCAGCACTTCATCTCTGTGTTTATTGGCGTTTGCAAGGCACTACCTGTGCTGCATTTACACATGATTAGGTTCAAAGGTCACTTGCAGTGCAGCAGTGTAGCAAATTTTTCCACAGTGAATGAATCTCAAGTTCTCTTTTGCTTCTTAAATCTTGCCCAAAATCCATACTTGAGCTTTGCTCAGCTGTTTCTGTAGTTTGTCCCACAGTAAGTGGGACATTTAGAGGCAGAACATGGCATCTATTCTAGGATCTAAGGTTGGAAAAGACCTTTTGAGATCACCGAGTCCATCCTTTGACTGAGCACCACCATGTAATTAAGCCATAGCACTAAGTGCCATGTTCAGTCATTTCCTGAGCTCTTGTAGGGATGATGACTCCACGCTTCCCTGGGCAACCCATTCCAATGCCTGACCACCCCTTCAGTGAAGAAATTCTTCCTACTGCAGCAAAGCTCTGTTCCCCATATTGATGGTGGTATATCTGTGTAAAATAGCCAAAATCAGTGTGCTTTTACAGACTTCCAGGGTGCCTTGTGGTGGGGCAGCTCTATACCTTAACACTGTACTCACAGTACAGACGGGTTTTTGCATTCTTCATTCATTTCAGTAGGAGGTCTCATGTTTTATCCATGTCAGGCTAATAGGAAAGCCTGGTTGTTAGGTTCCCCCCAGTCTCTAGGGAAAAGATAGCACCAAGGCTTTTCTGGGCCTCTTTCATGTGGAGTCTCTGTGGCACTGTTCGAAAGTATCACCAGTTTGGTGCCTGCCAACTAGATTGTACTACTGGAGTAACAAGCAGGATTTAGCAATCACAGAAGACATATCAGAGGTGAAACTGAGAAGTGTTCTCTGCCATTGTGTAACAGGTTTTCTCCTTGGTTTAAGTAGTTTCTTAATTTGGTGGGGTTTCGTAGGTGGAAGTCTGCCTATGTGTCATATATATTGTGTAACTTGTCTTCTTCTGAGATGTCTTTCATGATAACTTGCTTTTTTTTCCAGATTGTCCCCAGCCACCACAACCTGAGAATGGAGGCTACAAATGCCACCCTAGTCCCTGCAACAACCCTCTGACTTCAGGCAGTGTCATAGAGTATCTGTGTGTTGAAGGCTACATGCTGAAAGGAGACTATAAATACTTGACTTGCAAGAATGGAGAGTGGAACCCAGCCATGGAAGTCAGCTGCAGGCTCAGCCCAGGTGAGTGCTCCCTGACTGTAGAATTACCCTTACACTGACTTCAGGTTATCCTTAAATGCTTGATATGTGATACTGAGGAAGTCCATAGGCTGTCCTCATTGCTCCAACAATTTCATAAATGCGATCTTTATTAAAAATGTCTCTTCAGTAGCAGCCTGTCAGATGCCGACTTAGAGTCTCTAATAAGAGGAAACAACCCATGGAAAGGAGTATAAAGGAGGCGACTTGTTACTTATGTGGAGCCTCTTATTTTGATGGCTGTCATCCCAGAAATGGTGGAAGCCCTAATTGAAGCATTTTCCTTGCTGGCTTGTTTTGCTTGATGGGTTTGACAGTGCATCTTCCTCAGTGGTGTACCCAACTGTCCTCATGTGCACATGTGTGTGAGTATGTAGAGTCAATCTTCTGTGCAAACAGGTTAAGTAACTATTGGCTTCTTGTGGCAAGGAGCTCAGTGGTGCTGCTTTTCACTGTACTGGCAGGGAAGGAGATTGCTGGCAAATGATTTCTGCTTCTCTCCAAATGGAAGTGGACAGCTTTTGTTTCATGTGTCTCTTGAAGCTGAACAGGAATGCCTATCAAAGCAGGAAAGCAAAAAGGTTTGCAGGGAAACGTTTGTAACATTCTCTTAGTTTGCCTATGACTCTTTTGGTTTTAAAAGTGGGCATGTTGGGTAAAGGGAGAACTCCCCTCTTCAAATTTGGCTTGTTGATAGAACCTTACTGCTCAATGATCCTGAGTCAGCAAGATATACACTCTGGAGTTAAGTCTCGTAATACATAAAGCAAAATGTGTTAGCTTAATTGGAAGGAGACAGAAAAATACTTTTTTCAAGCTCTTTATGGAGCTCACTGCATATCTGATCTCTGGAACATCCTGTCCTGTTCCAAAGACACTTGTCTTCTCAGTGTCTCTGCCACAGACACTCCAATAGCCCCTTCCTACGATGTGTAAGGAAGGGATCTGGGAGTATACCTGCCAGCAACCAAATCCTGAGGAGGCTCTTCAAATTCGACATAAGCTTCCTTTTCACAGGGATGCCCCTTCCCGTTGCCAAACCAGAGCTGGAGAACAAAGCTGTGCTATTGCAGGTAGTATTCCTTGGGTGGCATCCCTGCATGGTGGCACTTGGTCTAGCTAAAGGATTGTGTTGTGATGAGCAGAAATCTCTCAGACTTCTTTAGCATCTTGAAGGACCAGTGGCCTAACCAAAAATATGGTGCCTCAAAAGTCTGACGCAGTGAAAAAGCCGTTGGTTTCACAAGTCAAGCTTTTCACCAACTGGTCAAGGTCTGAGATAGCTGAGTCTTAAGTAGGGGGTATCTTTCACAGGGCTCAAAGGAGGAGGAGGAGGTGGGAGATTCTAGAAAGACAGTAGGTCTTGAAATGATTGGTAGTGGTAAGGATAAGATTACACCTGCTCCATATAGAATATATGAAATCACAAGCAGTTACCACATTTTGTGTAGCTCTGAGCCTGTCAGCTCAATAGCCTTTTGGCAGTTTATTGTATGAGTTAGTGAGCATCTTTTTGGCATATGAGATGGTGAATGTTCTGAGGTGTACCCTAGGTAATGAGCAATTTGACAGCATCATGTACTAATGGTAAAAGTGGGGCATCTCTATTTGGCTACCCTCGTTCCTGTTAGCATACTCAAATACCCTGAGTAATGCTGAAAATGAAAATCCTTACTCAACCCTATTTGCCATAGGGAAAAATGTACCAGTCACTGCTTTTCCTTGGGGAGAGATCAAGCTACCTCTAAAACATTTCAGAGAAATAAGTTCACAACAACTGTGCCAGTAGGATTGACCCCAAGGGACGATGCAGAAAATTGCACACTGGCTTTGGACATAGATTTCAGTTTGTAGGCTTAAAAACAATAGTTCTCCAGCTTTTTTTTTTTTTCCTTCTGTTTACCTGTTGCTCTTCCCCTCATACTTCCTTGCATATGTCTTGAATTCCCTCTGCAGTTTGAGACCTGTGTTCCTGAAGAATGTGTTGAATGTGATAAAAAAGGAATTGCATAAGTGGGAATTTCCTGAATGTGAAATAGACAATAGTGTTTGCTGTTGGGTAGGTGAGGCTTTTCAGATCTCTACCAAAGACATAAATTAGGGACAGAAGCAACACATACAGACAGTTATTTCCTCTAGGGAGGTGAAAGGACTAGTATAGCCTTCTAGTATAGCCTCGTGCAATGTTGCTGAGCATTGCACAACATGCAGTGCTCAGCAATACTTTCAGGGCACTCTCTTTCTGCTCCCAGTTTATTCCAGCACAGATCCTTTAAAAGCCAAATTTGTTCCCACATGGTCACGCAGTACAGCTGCAGAAGGGTAGGAAGGAGTAATGTGAACAGTATCTAACACTGAAAACTCAGCATCCAGAACTAACATCTGCCTTCCCTCTCTGTTCTCTGGCATATGTTTGTGTGAGAGATAAACTGAATACTTACTGTGTCTTAATTCAACCCAGCCAGGTAATTCCACCCTGCTTTGCGAGTCTGTTACATTAGTCAAGAAAAACTATTATTTGGAACTTTTTCTGTTGTTTGGCTTAAAATATCCTGCTTATTGTGCTAGACAATCATTTGCCTTGCTGGTGACATCAGGACAAATTTTTAGCTTTTGCTCAGCCGTATCTATATATAACATGACCCTTAGCAGCACCATGTGTCAGTTCCCATGGCCTGTTTGCACTACTTTTTGTTTGCCCTGTTTTTCCAAGGGAAAAACACGTGGATGTTTTATTTTAGGTTCCCTTTACAGCTGATGGAGAGATGTCAGCTGGAGCTCTGAACTGAGATAGTTGGTGTGTCTTGACTGTATAGGAAACTTGGGCTCCTCACATGTGCACCCAGGTGTAACTCCTGAGAGCAGGCAATGTGGATGTTTTTCCTTGTCTATGGCAGTTATTTAAGGGAGCGGATCATTTTACCTTGTGTTCCCCTTGGTTTTGTAGAAAAGGATTCTCCTCCAACAATTGGAGTACCCACACTGTCCATAGTAGCCTCCACAGCAAGCTCCGTCGCCCTGATTCTGCTCTTAGTTG
>JAOXXN010000065.1:29150550-29172784 GCA_026770055.1 Myrmophylax atrothorax | reverse complement strand
GGGGGAGGAATGGGGGAACTTTGTAGATGTGGACCATGGTGGGAAGGGTTATTGACTAATTGTATTAAATGTTTTTTGATAACCCTTTTCTTGCTGACATTTTTTTGTGAATGTCTGAAGTGTATAGTTTGTGTACATTGGCAGAGCTCTTTATAACTAAAGCAGACAAATTTTTTTGTACTCAAGTCATCTGAAAGCCTAATTCTCAGTATATTCAAGTGTGTGAATAGCAAGTCAAAAATGTGAATTTAATATCAAAACTAGTAGCTTTAGGCATCTAAGAGCTCTATATGTGCTGTACATAAAGCTTTATTTCAGAGGGTATTTTTTTGTGCTTTTGAGACATTGTTTCAGTTAGAGGTCAGCAGATTAAGTGCTGGTCAGTACTGGAAATAAAACTTTATTTTAAAATATTTTCATTTAATATGACTTGCACTACATTAAGAAAATGCCCATTTCACTGCCCTGTGGTAATAATATTCTATAAAGCACTCTAATTCTTGATACCTAAGAATGAAATAGCTCAAATAAAGTATAAAGAAACATTTTTGTGTCTGGTTTGTTCTTACTGTTAATAAAGTGTGAGTGCGTTAAAATGTTTCTTAAAGATGGGTCTGTGGCAAAGTGATGTTTGTTCTGGGTGTGTGGGTTAACTGGCATCTCAAATACATGACCTGTCACAGTATGTGTCTGTGTTCTGAAATAACAACAATCATGCTGTCAGTTCACAGCAAAAAGTGGATGAGTCATTCAGCTTTTAATCACTTTGGATAATTAGCATGAAGTGTTGAAGATGGATGTAGTCAGCCTTCTTCATTAGTGTGTTTGTGCACATGCTTATGAGAACAGTGTAGATACACAATTTTTATAGACATTAGTCCTTGTTCTGGGGGAAGTGGGATTTTAAGATTGGTGAGTTGGGAGTACAGCAGTGGTACCCTGAGGCTCTCTTTTAGTATTCATGCCTTCCAGGGGCAGCAGTCCTCTGCAATCCCTGTGTTCCTCAAGGTCTCACCCACAAGAGCTTTAGAATTTAATTAAAAAAATGTTTTCTTTATCAAGTGCTTTACAAAGCTATTCTAGTAATCTGATGAAACCTTTAAAAAGATCTTTGTAGCCTAGGCTGGGATTTGGGTAGATTATAGATAATACAAGGGGGTTCCCCTCTGATTGAGGTCTGGCCCTCTCTGCAGCCCTGCTGCATTCTCTTCCCTGCTGTTGCAGTTGTACTGGTGGATCAGATGTTGCATCACTCCAAGAAGTGTGGAAGAGGAGAGCTTTTAACTTCTGGGGATAAAGGTGGCATTGACAGGTGAAAGGGTTAGCTGTGTTGAGATCCTGAGTCAGTTGATCCTGCTTACTTAAGTGATGATGGGCATCTGTGTCAAATGTGGCTTCAGCTGCAACCCAGGTGGCTGTAGGGTTGCAGCTGTAGGGATGATGGCAAAGGGGTGGGATATTCACTTCTCTCAGGCTAAGCATCAGGTACTACCTGCTCTATAAATAGTTGTTCTGAGTTCTGTTTCTAAACCGCAGTGCTTCTGTGCCTTGCAAGCAGCATGAGTAGGTGTCTGTGTTTCCCTGGGGAGCTGGCTGTTGAGGAGCTTTCATTTTAAAACAAACTCCCAGGCTTTGCATTAAGGGGGATTATGTTGACTTCTGACCAGAAATGATTCTGTGTTACTAAGTGTAGGTTCTTGATAGGAGCCTGTTTATCTGTAGTTAAGATGGATTACTTGAGGCTCTTTGGACACTAGAGGTGTTAATGCCAATCTTAATTTGTTGTGTGTATGGTGTGACCATAGCTGGGTGGTGTCCTGAACAGGCATGTTGAGTTCCCTGACTCCAGTAAAAGAAGGCGGCGTATGCAAGGTTATCTGTTTTCAGAGGTACAGCTTGCTGGGCCCAGACTTGACATGCTAAGGCTGCCATGGTCATGGTTTTTGTGGCCTTGGCTGTGAGGAGAGTGTGGTGCTTGGCATTTGGAAAATGAGAGCAACCAGCAGTCCATGGTCTGCTTGGCTGTGCAGAGTCTTGGCTGGTTTCTGCGCAGAGAAACTTCCACATTTCATTTTGGGTCTTTGTTGGAGAAGTTATGTTAATCTTCAAGGATGTCTTCAGCAGCCCCTTCTAGTGTGTGCCAGTGGACAGTTACAGGTAAGTGAAATTAAAAAGGGTAACTGATGTGGGCAGTTATATTTTTGTACGGGCAAAACTGGGGGTGCAGTCACTGGGGACTGTGTTTCTCACTGATGCAGCCTCTTCAGGCAGGGTTTTCAGTTTACACAGAGCTATATGGATACATACAGCATACATGTGCTAAATGTACTGCTATGTGGAGATGAAAAAGTGTTCCTGTACTCAAGTCATCAAGAGCAGCATGCCATATACTTTAGAGAAAGGTAAAAAAATCCCCTTTTATTGTAACACTGGAACAAATTTACTCATGGAGCAATATGGGTGCTTTAAAAATGTTTCAGACTTAGTATTTCAGTATTGATGTTGATAAAACTAGTTTCTGAACCAGTCATAGGACTAGATTGGCCTGGACAATGAAGAAATACTTCGCTTTCCTTACCTGAGATTCATGTCCCCTCTCAGTGCCAGGCTAAGATGATGGAGAAGTTTCCCCCTGGGCAGCAGCTGCAGATGATGGCCAAGCTGGAAGAGCTTGCCCAACATGAATGCCATCAAGGGCATGATAGCATACTGAGCTATTACATCAATTGCTGCACCTTTGAGTTTCCTGAGGCAAATTGTGATCTTGCTATCTCCACAGCACATCCTGGAGCCACCAAGATGAGGAAGAGGACCACAATAAGAATTGAATTCAGGGCTTTGTCCAAGGCCTGCTGGCAAAATGCAAACAGTGGTGCTTTGCATGCAACCTGGGCTCCAAAGCTCGGGGGTCTCAAAAGCTCCCTTGGTCTTGCTGATCCTTCTGAAGGGGGTTTAGAGGTCCCTTCTGTAATTGGCTGGGAAAGTGAAGGAGGGATTGATTGGAAAGTCCAAATAACATTCAGTTAAAGCAAGCAAAAGATGAGCTCTCTTTCAGGACACTGCTTTTACTCTTCAGCAGCTGTTGAAACAGAAATCTATGTTCAGAGCAATCAGCTGTGAACCCCATTCACTTCAGAAATAGGGTGTGCAGTTTGTGTAGCTTCTGCTCTGGCCCCCCACTTCTTCCAGCATCCACCCTCACATTGAGAACAAGGAGAGAGCTGGTGGGAGCAAGAAGGAAACTTTTTCAGAGGTTGGACACGTCATATAAAGGAAAATCAATCAGAACTTCTTTCTTCCACAAGGCACCGTTAAGGCCAATGCTTAAAAACATGATGCATCCAAGGTACTTTGTTTTTAATAAGACTTATAAAATACTTACTCTTCTGGCCATAAATCAATCTCTTGATAGCAGGTCTAGGAAGAAATTTCTTCCATGGGTGGAACTAGTAACTCTACTAACTAGTAACTCTAGTAACTCTTAGGAGCCTTCATGTCTCTTTTCCTGATGTGCTAAGTCTGACACTGTCTAGAAATTTTTTAGGAATTAATTCTTCAAGCCGTAACATCCGAAATATTCCCTCTTCAGCATTGAGGGGAGGTTCTGCATAGTGGGAACCTCAACTGACCTCTGCAGTGCAAGGCTGTGCTCAATGGATACAGCAGTGCTGCCTTCAGGACCTGAGGTGTTCTGCACATGATCCAGCTGGGGTTGCAGACGTCACCCAAGCTCTCCAAGCAATTCCAAATAGGCAGTTTTTTCCCTCCCCCGACTGGTACCTGCCTTGTGCTTTCAGTACAAGGTTGCATGGCACATCATGCGTTCCGTGCAGGGAAGCAGGAGCTGGGCAGCTGGTGCTGGGGCAGGAAGGGGGACTGGAAAGGTGATTGATCCACAAGCTGCTGCAAGGGTGACTGCTGTTCATCCTGCCACTGCTCCATCCCTGGCTGTACAAGGGACATGCTTCCCTATGCCTGCTGTGCTGGGGAACAGCATATTGCCTGCCTTGTTCTCAGGTGCCATGCTTCCTGATCCCCCCCTCCAGATTTTGCCTTAATTTAAGACATTTATTGCCTTCACATTGACCTGAGCCATTCCTTAGGTCCAGGGAGGGACTCTAGAAGCAGAGAGAGCTGAGCACATTAGCAGAGTGAATGCTGTTACCTTACATGCCTGTGGATGCAGCTGTAGGAGACTTTGGTCAGATCACCTGCTACTGCACCCCTTCCTGCCCAAGCTTGGTAAGTGATAGGCCTCTTCAGTCTTTCTGCTTCAAGAAAATATTTCCCCTCTGGTAGAATCCTGTCCTCTGTTTGCAGAATATAAAGCCTGGGTCTAAAACAGCCTCATAGATAAGGGAAGTTGTTACAGGATAGTTGTGTTACAAGACTAGGGAAGGGATTTTAATCATGGAGGTTTGCTGCACTATGGCTGAGCTCTAATCCCTTTGCTGAAGGGCATTATAACACTGCAGTAGCATGTTCATCACTCTTGTTCATCTGGGAGCTCAGTAGGCTTAGCCTGTCCAGCCCTATTGCTCTGGAAACACTGCTGGCAGCACGCAGGAATGTTGAAGCTGTTCTTCCATTCTTTCACCGTTGCTCTTGCTTTGGTTTGGAACTTTATTTTCCAGGCTGGCAGCCAGGCTGGAAAAGCACCAGCAACATCTCAGAAACCCAGCAAGGGCAACTCCATGGAGTGGGAAGGAGCAGTGCCTGCAGCTCCCAGTGGTTCTGCATATCCATGCCCAAGGCTTCTCCTACACCTCTGTGAGTACCACACTGCCATGTCTGGGAACAAGGGCCCTTCCCATAAATCACAAGTTGTGCCTTGAGACCTCTGTGTCACTGATTACTGCTTAGCCTCATTGCCAGGCCCTGGCTGAGCAAGCAGGACGAGGTGGCCTACAGCACTGCATCTGTTTTGTTTTTCCTTGGGCATCTGCAAGATTTCCAGATGCAAGCAGGAGCTGCCAAAGTAGCATATGAGCAATATCCATAGGAATTAAGAGAAAATGTGGGAGCAAAACCCACAGCAATTCCTTATCTCTTCCTATCCCTCTCTTCAGGTTTTTCTTTCCTGCAAATTCTGAGCTTTCCTAAGGAAATGCTTGTTTTTCATTGCATTTTGTCTTTTAGCTGCACACCCAGTTTTGTAAGAGCTGCAGAGAGGGTCAAGAAAAGCAATTAAGTGGTTGGTTATAAAGTGTCACTGCCTGGGCAGCACCCAGAGCCCCTCCTTCCCTAAACTCAGTGCAGCTCAGGATTTTAGAAAAGACGATGTTCTAACACTCTCACCCTTTGTCTTTGCAGGGCTGTAGAAGAATGTTTTAACTACTCTAATAGTTGAAAAAATGTCTGCTAGTTGTTCATTGTTCAAGCATTCCCAGGACTTAATGGAGGAAACGCCACGGGAACCAAGGGAGAGACTGGTCGAGAGAAGCGGAATAAATCAGATCATTGTTTTACTCTGGCTCATGCTGGGACATCCAGTTGTTTCACATGGGCACTGGAGCTGGAGGTTTGCATTCAGGTGTGGCTGGACAGCAGCATCTCGGCTCTAAAGCTGCTGCCCCACTCACTGTGACCTGGAGGTGGGATGGCTGCAGGGCAGGGCTGGAGGAAGGAACACGCTCCCATGCCAAGACGGAATGGGTCTGGGTGTTGCATGGGCATGCTGCTGGTAGCCTGCCAGGGCTGCTGCTGGCCTGGTGGCCATGTACCTACCCTCTGTAAGTACCTCCTGTTCAGCGGAGGATTTGGCCTCAGAAAAGCTGCCTGCTTCATCCCTGGGCAAGTTGTGCCTTTGCCTTCCTTCCTGGAAGGGCTCAGTTCCTGAAAGGTAAACTTCCAGCTGTTCTTCAAGCGTTCTCCACTTTTTCTCTCTGCACTCGTGTCCTGCAGCAGGCTGCCCCCGGCACGGCCGTGTCCCTGCGGGCGCTCCCGCCCCGCTCCCGCCGCTGGAGGGCAGTGGCCGCACGCCCGGCGCGGCCCCGGCGGAACGCGCAGTCTGCATCCCCCGAGTCTCACCGGGATGGAGGCTTAGATCGCCTTTACGAAGCCAGATATTCCCAGACTGAGAGATATGGTCTATTACAACAGGCATCACGGGATACTTAACAAGCCGCAGGCAATAACGGAGATGTTTAAAAAAAGAATAAGAAAAGGTCTACAAGTCTGTAGACTTCCTGTTGGGGCTCCAAATGAGATGTGTGGTGGGGTTTTTTTTCCCCTTTTTTGAAGGAGTTAGCAGTTCATGCTTTCATGATACAGCTTTATAAATTCATCTGTTAAATACAAAATGGCTTATGTGCCTCTTTCAGTGGTGGGGAGCTGAAGCCCAGTTTCCTAGTTTGCAGCTGCAATCATCATCTCTTCCGTGTTTTTACAGAATTTAACATAAACTGAGCTCAGTCCAGTGGTTGCCCAAGGGCCCTATTTCAGCACATGTGCCTGACAGGAGCAGTGGTGCTTGATTTATGTCAGATTTCACACCCTGTTGGCCCACAAAACAAGATACGACTGACATCTCGTGTCTATATTTTGCTCAGGTAAGATCTAAGAAAACAGTGTGAACTGTACAGTTATGTGCTTGGCTAATCAATTTGCTCATTTCTGTGTGATTTTGAGGCAATTTGCACACCACATCCCTGCCCATATGTGGGCACTATGCTGGAGTGGCTGTTAGGGGATGGAACAAGGAGAGCTTTTTCAGGGACAATCATGACTGAGCATAGGCAGGAGTCAAGGTTATTTTTATTTATTCAAATCCCATTTAGCATCCATCAGGCTTTAAAATCCTGTGACTGCCTCTTATGCAATTTTGTTTCATGGGAAAATAATTAATTTTGCAATTCAGCTGTGCCCAGAACTAATGGTGTAAGAGCACTCTGTAAGGGCTAAATTAGTATCTGCTGAGACACAGTGCCAGTATCTTATCTGGTTTAGTGACACTTATTTTAAACAGTCAGAGGAGAAGATGCTTTACCCTCTGTAATTTTACTGATGGCTTCATCCCAGCCAGAGACCCAGAGCGGACTCAGTGGTGTCAGCTGGAGCATGCTCCATTTGGTCAGCAGTGAAAAAGAAGCTTATTCTGATGCCTCTCCTCTGTGATAGGGAGATTGTTTCAAATTTGGGTTTGCTGGCCAGGTGGGCATTGTTTGTACCTCAAGCAGTGTGGGAAGCTTTGGAGAAAAAAATGCTGGCTCCCAAGAGCGTAAGGCACTTCAGCCGTTTAGACCAATGTTTCTCTCATATCAGTGCACTGAATCTTCCTCTGAATTTCTAGAGTGAGGCTTTCCACCAGCACTGGAAACTGCCAAAGGGCCCTGGTGGGAGGGAAGAGTCCTGCCCCATCCTTCCAGTGGTGTTACTACCCCGAGGGATTTACTCCAGGCATACAGCTCCGCTTCTGGAGAATGGTGATTTTTATGGTAGGCAAACACAGGTTGCCATGGATTTCTGGCTGCTGTGGTAGATTCTCTGTTTCCCTAAGGAGTCTGTAGCAGTGGGAAATGTGGTGATTCATTGTAAAGAATCTATTTTCCCTTGGTGGGAAGCAGGTTGCAAGTCTGGGGCAGAAACCACCCTGCTGATGGGTTGAGGGGAGTACTGGGGGCACCCCATATTCCCAGATAGAGAGAGGATGTTTCTGTTTTTGCTGCCCCTGCTTGTAGGAAGAGTCAGCATCATGGTGGAGCAGGTTCACCTCAAAGGCAGTTTTTTTGTGAGGAAATTGTATAGAAGGAAGAGTGTTCATGTCTGTGATGCTTACTATTCTCAGGAAAAGAGATACTGCTTATTGTCTAATGTAGTTACTTGTTAACTATGTATTTAAGTGGGTGTAGTTAATCTTGACTTTTTCATTTCTTTAGGGACCAGATGTCAAAGACAGCTTCAGAAAAATCTGACAGCTTAAGTTTTCTTGCAACTCTGGTAAAATGTTGTCAGGAGGATAGCAGGGTGTTCCTTAAGCCCGTCTCCAATCTGTATAGCCCTGACTACTGCTCTTAGTTTCATGGGAGAAATGAGCCTTGTGTACTTTTCGTTTAATCTTTAAGGTGTGATAACTATACAGACAATGCTGTGTTCTCTCTGGGTCACTTGAGAAGACTCTCTGGCACGAGCTTGGGAGAGCTGATCTGGAGAGCAGAAGGTTGCCCAGTCCCTTGCCTAGCTTCCAGCTGTGGATGCTGTACACCTACAAAGGGCAATTGCACCTTGACCTGAGGTGAGTGTGCTTCAGTTATATTAAAGCTTATATTTTAAACAATTCCATTGGGTTGATTATACTCAATTCAGATGTCATAGCTTTAAACTGCTCTGTTAGTGACATGAACTAGCCCTCCTTCCTACATAATGAATATGAAGATGTAATAAAGGAGATCGTTAGGAAAGTGGAAAGTAAGAAATAAGGTGATCAGGAGTAGCCAAGGATTAATGAAAGAGTCCATTACCCTTATGCAAACCCCCAGGGAGAACCAGGAGGTCTATGACAAGGTAGACTCATCACCCAGTTTTTCCCCTCCTGCTACTCCCCAAGCTCCCATATGAAGGGCAGCCAAATCGCCTTTATAAGTGAGAGAATCCATGTCAAGGAGTAAGCATGGAAACTCCCACCAGGGTTAATCTTAGAAATGAGTCCCCAGGTGGCTGTGCAAAACATTTCTGAAAAGTATAAGGAAGAAAAGTCTTTCTTTGGAAGAAAAAAAGAAGACTAAGTAATGCAGTTCAAAACAGAGCTGTGTTTAAGTGCATACCTGGCTTTGTAGGACCAAGCTGGCCCTTTGGAGTTACAGGGATAATAAGGAGTAAAATGCTGCTGCCACTGTGGAAGCCATGGCTTTGCCTGGTCCTTGTCTGTTTCTTCGGCACCTTTGCATCATTGACTGTGGTGCCTGGAAATTACCTTGTCTCTCTGCTCTCTTGCCCTTGTGATTACTTGTGGACTTTGCAGGGAAGCCATAGACTGTGTGTATTAGAAGTTCAGACTTCTCTCTCTCCCACAGGTGTTAAGAGCTTCAAGAAGAGGACATGTTAGTTTGCTTAGCAACTAAGAGCTCCCTGAGAGGCAGAAATGGCTGGAGCCACACTGCACTCTTTCATGAGGACCACAAAAGTCATTGAGGGGACATCTGGGATCAGTCTGGCTCTTTCTCCTGCTCTATAGCCATTTCTTGTGTGGGGAAAGCTCCTGAAGCAATTTGAGCTTAATAAGATATAAGCATTGCATGTTCTTGCTGCCAAAAGGGTTTTCTTTTCAGCTTGTTTCCATTTTCAGCATCTCCAGAATGGCTGGTGTGAAAGCCTGACTCCCATAGCCCACTGGAGCACGCCCAGTGTGCCAACCTGAGGGAGCACCCTGAGGATGTATGGGGAACAGTAGAAATTCACAAGGCAGCACCACAGCTGTGGTGGGGCACGTGGAAACACGTCCCAAGGGATGTTTGAAGTCTGGTCATCCCTGAGTAGTCCTTGGACTACTGGCCAAGCTCTTGTGATCAACAATCCTTCAGTGGAGTAATCCTAAATAAATATTTGTTCTTACAGCAGTACTTGGGTACAGTCACCTGTGTGTTTACAGGGCAAGCTCTGTGAGTGCTCAGTGGTGTTGCTGTGCCACTGTTTTTAGGTTGGATTTCTGAAGACTTTCGTTCTTTATTCCCCCCAATTAGTTTGTTGCCTTTTTGTTCAATTTGCACCTGTTGTGATTGGACCCAGATTCAGACTGAAAAGGCAGCATGGGCAGAGTTTATGGTGTTCACTTGCAGAGGAAGAGAGCTTGACCTATTTTCTTGCTTAGTGTCCTGCTCTAGGACACAGGCAAGCCAATTTCTGCTTCTCTTCCACCATTCTGCTAAAGCTGTTACCTTCTACCTGAAGTGAGCTATTGGCCTTTCTGTATGGTGCAGATGTGCCATGCAAAGTTCAAGAGGACTGTTGAAAAACCTTTGATAATTTGTGTACTTACCCATCTATCATCACCTCTGGCATCTCCTTAGGCCCACATGGGCTGACCTTTGCCTAGAGCAGCAGCCTTCAGATCCCAGTTTGGATGCCAAACATATTCCTGGTCCTCATGAATGTTTTGCTGAGTTTCTGGGCTGGTGGAAACCTTATGGGTTTGAGTTCCACTGAAGTATTAGGCACTGCTGTGTTTTGGTTACTGGCATTCCTGTGGTCAGTGCCGGTGCCTGGGGCTTGTCCAGGCACCCAGGCCATGGCAAACCAAACCCAGCAGTGCTGTGCTTTTGTCTGCTTCAGTTAGAGTAGGACATAATTATTAGCAGCACGTTTTTGTTTCTCATTTGTTCATTCTGACAGTAACCAAAGGAAGCCATTATCTCTACGAGAGGATGTTTCAGCACATGTCATGGGTAAATAAAGCTAACAGGATCAGTGCAAAGAGAGCAGCACGTTCTCTTAAGGACAGCAATTGATAATCAGGCTGTTAGATGCCAAATCCTTTCACAAGAGGCAAGATAGCGAGTTTGCACTCAGATCAGCCTTTAATCTTGGAGGATCATTGAGCTGTTTACTGGCTGATATATTTCCCACAGTCTATCCACTCTGTAACCCAGATCTCTCTGTAAGACACGCAGCAGTTCCTTCAGTGCCTTCGGAGACAAGGAAAGTAAGTTGATGGCACCTACTTGTCCCTTTTGAGCAATACATTTCTGTATGGATAAGGCTAAAGAGGGAAGGTTAGGTCTGAGTTTGACCCTGGATAATGTTTCACAACCTTCCCTGCTCCGTGAACAGCAGCAACCGTGAGCACACAGGTTCCTGGAAAGTGTGTGCTTCTCTGGTCCCCTTAGCCAGGGACAGCAGCCTCAGTTTTAACTTTTCTGCAGCCCTTGGCTGCAAGCAACATTATTCTTGGAAGCAAAATGCCACTGAAGACCTGCTCTTCATGCTGGCAAATAAAGTACTCAAGCAATGTGATGTTTGTTAAAACAGCAAAATATCTTCTAAAAGTTTTTTGTGCAACACTGGAGAAAAACTATGAGATGTATGTTGCAGGGTGTTCATTCTTGAGATCTCCACTGTTTCCTATACTCCTCATTTTAGTATGTCTTTTGATCTTTGCTGTTTGCCCCAAAGCTGTGGGCATTAGGTGAGCTCCTCAATTTTATTTTATAAAGAAAAAAAGAACTTTGTAGCCCTCAGGGATTTGCAGAAAAGTTTGAAAACACGATCATAAACTTCAGGAAACCAGAGTGCAATTAGGAAAAGCTCAAACATTTATAATTTTCTTTAAAAAACAGAACAAACTCCCTTGCAATTTTAAAACTGATTCTCTGGAACCTGATGCATAATTTCTGAGTATGTGAAGTTGGCAGTGCTGGAAAGGATGCTTTTCTCTGCTGAGATCATGTGTTTTTTTCTGCTGGGAATTTTATTTACCAGCTACTTTAACTGTTTATGCACCTTTTTCTTGGCTGGCCTCTCCTGCAGCTGAGGAGCCCTCTCCATCTCTGGGGGCTTGGAAGAGATGGTGGCAGTGGTCAGGATCACCCCAGTGGCAGATGCCAGGCTTCTCTGCATGGGTTCATCTGGCCATGTGCTTCAGACCTGCTGGGCAGAAAAGCCTCTTCAAGGTGTTGAAGCCTGCTGTCCTGGTGGGGAGGGTCCTGGGGAGCTCACCAGGGACAGCAGCATCTCTTGTCCACCTCTCAGTTGCAGCCATGTATGCGGCTCCTCATTTGTAAGCCAACAGCCTGGCTTAGAGGATTGTCTGCAGCCTGCAAAGCTTGCTGTAGAAATGTGAACATCCCCAAGGGCTCATGGAGCAAAGGGGTTCTTTCCTTTAAGGGCTTGTTTGCATGGTGTGGGGACTGCTGCGAGTGGGGACCCTGCTCTCTGCAGGGCATGGAAGGGCACAGTGTCTTCCCAGAAATCCTGTAGAAATGCAGCAACACCGTCGGGCTCTTCCCTCTGCTTCTTCCTTCCCAAGCCGCCCTCCCTTGGGCACCGTTTGTTCATATTTTTAGAAAACACAGTTGATGTTTTTCAGCACTGACTTTGCATGTCAGCAGCCATTGCACAATGAACTCTCAGGGGCCCATTTATTTTTTCAAACAAGGGTTGTACCCTGCAAGTGTTTTCCACCACATCACCAAGAGCACCCTGGGCTTTAGCTGCTTCAAAATGGCTCCAAATTGTTTGGTGTCCCACATCCCGCTTTAAATCAAGCCTCCCCTGGACCTGATTTAATAGCTCCTCTCTGTGATCTATTTATCCCCATTTGCTTTCAGGGGGAGTGGGGATGGGCTCATTCCTCTTTTAGGGACCAATGCAGCAACAAACTGCAAGGACCCCCTTTTTCTGCCTCCCTCACACTTTTTTGAGGTAGTCCTACTTTAATCCAGCATGAGCCCCCTGCAAACTGGAGGGTCTGGAGGCTGGCCACACTTGCTACACAAAGCTATGTGCTGAGTGGGCACAGCCCATAGCATCCTTTGCAGAATGATGCCCACAATAGGGAAATTATGCTTTGGCCTGCTCAGTCAAAGATTTTGATTTATAAAAAGTAAAGTATCAGCCCTCTGGATAGAGTAGGATAATGGTGAGCAGGGCTTTGTTTCACAGCTAGAGGGTGACCATGAAGGTGGGGGGAGCTGTTTATCACCTTTGGTCAGAAAAGATGGCAGGACAAGCAGGAAATTTCAGAGGCTACACCCTGGCTGGGCCAAGTCCAGACCTCCTCCCTCACTGGCTGGGCTTGGGGACTCCGTGTGTTAATATGGCACACCTGTATTAACATTGCATACCCACCATTTCCCACAAAAATAGCTTATTACAGGGAGTTTGTTTCTCCACTCCACTATTGTAAGCACCTGTGGGTTGTGTGGATCCTCTGAAACCATCCTTAGCTAACCTGTGTCATCTCCAACTAACCTTTCAGGGCTCTGAATGTTTTCACATTTTCCTAGCTGGGCTGAGTGCCCTTCCAAATCATCAGCCTGATGCCGCCCATGCAGATTTATGTTCTCTGAGAAATGTAACTGTAATTATTTGCATTATGAAAGCCTTCAAAAGTGTAAATGCCTCCAAAGTAGGGAAGAATGCCTCAATCTGGAACTGAAATGACCCTGGCTCCCTAAAATTTGCCCATTATATTTTTGTTAGTTTGCGGGTATCCGATGTTTTATCTAGAATGGTTTTCATACTTCCAGCACGTGCACATGTGCAAGGCACACTGTCTGCTTACTCTGACATGGTGCCCATACTTCCAGGCTCAACTAGGACTCCTTTCTCCCACTAAGGCTTCTCCCCTAGGTTAACAACTCTTTTGGTTTGTCCTGTTCCTTCCTGTATTTGCTCATCCACTTTGCAAATAAGCTCTCCATAACCCAGGATTTTATTTGTGTTTATTTTGGGCTTGTTTAGGGTTTTGCTAGGAAAGAGGGCACAATTCTTGAATGGTTCTTAGGACAATGTGCGTTGTTTCAGACACAAGCAAACTCTAGTCATACTTGGCATGTGTAAGTGGCTGTGCAGTGCTGCATTCACATACAGAGGTATATAAAGGGTAATGATAATGTTGCCCAGAAGGCTAACACATCAAAGGCCAAGGAGCAGTTAAAATGTATTACGAGCTGTTGGCAGTGATTGTGGGGGGTATTCGTGTGTTGCTGATTTGGACAGCCCAAGTAAATGAAAACCCTCTGGATTAATTGGTACACCAAAGGGATTTGGAGGAAAATGGAGGTTGACGGAAAATGACAAACAAGGGAAAACATAGATAGCTGGGTGTGTTGACCTGTGGTGAGGCACTGCTGATTAACTTGCAGCTCCCTACTGTGCCCTGGGAAGCCAAGCAGAGCTGGGGGTGCCCTGCCAGCAGCTTGCCTACTGCTTTGGTGGGAACGGACTGAGCCCCACCAGCAGCATCTGCAGTGCTGGTATTTGAGCATATCCAAGTGTGTAGTTAGAGGTGAGACTTACCAGGTGTCTTGTGACACCTGGACACGGGACAGGAGTTTAATTAGTTTAATTACTTTTAATTATATGAGGTGCTGGGGGAGGAAGAGGAGGCCGTGTGGTGCCTGGTGTCACAGTGACTGAAGCTGGGAACTTGAAGATTGATTTGCACAGGGACTACTGGCTGAATCAGGTGACACCCAACATGGGGAATATTGAATGATACACTCCCGTCTTTTACTAGGATACCTGTATGACAACTACTACTATTATGTGGTTTATTATTATTGTTTCAATTTTTCATAAACGGCATCTAACCTAAGTGTTACACTGACAGTCGTACAAACTCCAGTTGTACTGGCTCACTCATGTGTTAGTTGACCAGCTGGAGCAGGACTAGTGAACATAGCACCGAGTCATGCCCTTGCAGACCGACCTGCCTGGTGGTTGGGGCAGGGTTCTCATGCTGGTGACAGTGGACAACTTGTGCTGACCTGAGGGTCTTCCACATATCCACAGTGGGGCTGCAAAAGAGGGTCCTGGTCTTTTCCCTGATCAGCAGCTGTGTTTACCAATGAGTTTCCAAAAGAATTTCACCAAAGCCAACAGGCCACGACTTGTGCTGGTATTGGTGATCTCTCATCTGGACATCACATCGTTCATCCTACTGAGTACTTCCTCAGTCCTCTTGCTGTAGTCTTACCTAGTCATTGCTGACTCTGGTAGAGACACTTTTTTACTGCTAGTCTTACAGTGGGACAAAAAGCACAGAAGGTGCTTCTGGTCACCTGGTGATTCACAAGGTCTCTTTCTTCTCACGTTGCCCTTTCAGTGCATGAGTGAAAGGAAGGAAGAGGCTGCTCAGACTGGCAGGCTCTGCCAACCACATGTTCTTCTGGTAGCTGTGTGGGTGTGATGGGGATGGAAGGTAAAACAACACAATTCCAGAGGGGCCTTTCTCTGTCCTTTTCCTAAATATCCTTATGAGAATAATAGAGTAAAGCTGGCAGAAAGGGAAGGAAATCACGTTATTATGTGCACAGGTAGGATTGACCATCTCCCCAAGACCTTGACCCAAGTCTGTCAGGCTTACGTCTTGTCTCCCAGCTCATTGTCACAGATGATTTAAAGCATGGCTCAGCTCTGCAGCCTCCATCACTACCCATCCCACTGTCCTGCTAGCATGTCCTCCTTCACTCTGTAGGTGTCCCAGGAAAAAACCTTGCTTTCTGCTTATAACAGGGTGGGAGAAGCAGCAGTCTTCTGCACATATTTAATATAGTGAGGCCATAAGAATGAGCACCACCAACTTATTTCTGACATGTTTCTGAAAAATTCCTTGCTTCTCCCATAAATCCAAGACATATATAAAGAATCTGTTTTCAGTTATAAAGCTAAAGAAAAGTATCAATTTTAAAATCTAATTTTAAAGCAAATTGCATTATAATTGATAATGTTAAACTGAAGTTTTTAAAGTGCTCTCATCCCTGAAAAAACAGAACACTTCATTTTCTGGTGAGTAATGATGAAGTGTTTTCTAAAGGTGACTGAGCATAACACAAAGAGTCCTAAATATATTTATTAGCTTATTAAACATAATTAATCTAACCTGGTTGCTAATATTGGCTATGACTATGCAAGTGAAAAGCACTTTTATTTAGCTAGACAGTTCCTTATGAAAGAACAAAAATTCAGCATTAAAACTTATGCAGCTTACTGAATAATCATGTTATTTGTCAGACAAGCAGAAGAATCATCACTGAAGTGCTCCCAAAGTGCCAAATTGGGTAATATACATAATTATGCCCCATTTGATTAAATATGTGCCCATGGTAACAGCCACACTCAAGATCCGTGTATTAGTACAGCCTTGAAATAATCTTCAAAGGGGTTCATGGCAACAGAGCACATCTGAAGCTTCACTGTGGAGATGTTTGGAACATAACCTACACACCAATTTTCTCTGTTCCTGTGGTTATTCTTTATTTTATCTTATTATCTTCTATTTTTAAAACAATGCATGCCTTGGTTCTCAAAGGTGATATACTGCTTCCAAGAAGTGTCACGACACTTTTATCCCTAAAAGGAAGATCTCTTACTCATCTGCATCACATTTTAAAGCCTAGAGCCTTCCTATATTTAGGGATGAAACCCAACAATTGGCAAGCTGTTTCTGGGAGGTGGCAACAATCATCACCTGGAAGACAGCCCATCTCAGATCAACTGGGACAGCCCAGTGATGGATAAGGTCTTCTGAATGCTCTTTCAGGCATTTGCAAAAGCCTTGTGAGGAAACTGCAAGGTCTCAGCAAGAAGACTGATATTGCATCCCATCCAAGCCTCAGAGAGCCTGCAAGCCCTGAGCTACTGCCAACCCACAGGGAATAAATCCGGACGGTACTGTTTGGGCAACAGTGGAACCCAAGAGAGTGTTTAGCTGTAGATGCAATATAAATTGTTCCTGCAGTTTATTTTTACATGCTTAGAGGGTGAATGAGTTTGGAAGAGTTGGAGAGAATCAGAGAGTTAGCAGAATGAATTATTATTATGGGTTATTTATACAAAATGAGAGAAATATATCTCCTGGTACAACATTGTATATCCAGGGATTATGAGAGGTGTTTTTAGAGAAATGCTGGTGGGGAAATATTTAAAAGATTCCCCCCCCACCCCAAGTAAGGAAGAGACCAAGATACAGAAAAGTTCCCCCAGATGAAGGCACCAGGGAAAGACTGATCTGTATCAGGGAAACCTAGGGAGGGGGTGCTGAGGGTCTGCTGGGAGAGGAGCATGTGGCCCCAGTCCTGGCCAGTTTGGTTGGGAGGGCTAAGGTGTATGTGGCTACTCTGGTCATGTCAGCTATCCCATCAGTGCAAGAGAGATACAGTGTACCCCTGTGTGGATAGCTCACTCTGTAGAAACAAAATAGGACCTGGCATCAAGGGACCCTCTTTACAGAAACATGATGGAGAGGAAATCAGCACTGGCAGACCATGAAAAATAAATGTAGAAAGATGTTTTTTAACTTTTTGGAAGAAGAGGGCTATTCAAAGCCAGTGGGAAACCAGAACAGCTAGAAAATTTTGGTGAACATGATGGGGAGCATAGGGGAACTCTTTATTCCATGGTTTAGCTGTTACTTGGCACAAAAAATGGGAGCACTTTCTCCAAAGGGCCAGTGACACAACCAGCCACGTTTGTAGCCTTCATCTGGATGGCAAGAACACTGTAAGTAGTGTCCACACAAAGTCATCAAACTCTTACTGGATGCAGTGTTAAGGATCACAGCTAATGAGACAAAAATAGACATGTGGATCCACTTTGGGCATGCAGAACATGATTAGGAGCATGTCACCTTTCTCCATATTAGAATGTTCTTAACCATGCTCAGCAGACAGGATCATCAGAATATAAATTAATATCACTGGTCAAATTTTACTAAAGTTGTGAAATTTCTAAACCCTTCCCCCTCTTCTCTAAGTAAGTGCTGTTTTCAAACTGGTTTCTCGTTATTCACATCATCACCAAACTATGAGGTCTGAAACAAGTCAGACAAACCCTGTGTCTGCCCTGGCTCGGAGCAGGAGGACTCTAGAAGGACCAAAGTTGTGTGAGCCCTGTGGTGACAGTAGTGATGGCTGTACCAGCCCTAACCATCCAATTTTTAGGGTATTTTGTGGACATTCACCCTCTGTGTTTTGACAGTGCACTTGTACTGAGTATTCCCAGGCACATGGGACCTCCTACAGACTGAAGGGCATCCTCAGGTCATGGGGCTGGAGGCCTAACTGCTGTATGGGGAGTGAAACCAGCCTGGAGAGAGTCCTGGGGTGCCACTGAAAGGCACAGCTGATGTGCTGTGTGTGCGAGTGAGAGTGCTCGCACACACATGCATGTATAGGCAGTATAGGTCCCTCCTGTGATAAATGGCTCTAAGTAGAGCTTTGTGAAATTTTGAAGTTCTGTTTTTCAGAACAGAGCAAACTGTGGCAAAAAAATAGGAAAAATTGTTTCCTGGAATTAAAGCAGTCATGTTCAGAAATGTTTCCATGTTCCGTTTTGACATTTTTTGGATCAAAGTGAAGGATTTTGACATTTCTGAGGTAGGAATGTTTTGTTTCAATTTGTTGAACTGACATGAAACATTTAGTTTTGAGTCTGCTTAACATTAAAAGAGGCAGCGCCTTTCCTTGGGTTTGGGTCCTATTCTTTCCTCTGAGCTGTGCTCCCTGGGAGCTCTGCCCAGCTCCCATAAAGCTTGGGCAAGGTTCGTTTTGTTCTCAGTGAATGCAGCGCAGCCACAAGCCCCATGCACAGGAAAGAAGAGAGGCCTTTTCGGGAAAATTCATTTTGTAGCTAAATTCAATTGAAATGAAAAATTTTGGGAGAGTTGAAGCAAAGCGCTCCATTCGGGATCACCTCCACAAAACAACATTTCTTGTCAGCAGCATCCCTGAATTCCCACAGGCACTTTTTGTGTTGCAGAAGCTGTTTTCTGATTCAAAAAGATCTCCCAGAGAGTGCCTGCACAGATGTTTATGTGATCTACACTAATAAGCTCCTGAGGTCTGCAGACTGGACCCCTGGACTTAGCAGCAGAGCCCTTTAGTGTTGATAGGGCAGATTTCCCGACAAGCTACAGATCCCCACTCATCCTTTTGGGGCTGGCTCATCCTCTGGCTTGGCTGACCCCAAAGGAGGTGAGGGCCCTGCAATAGGGACAGGAGTTTCTCTTGGAAATGCAGCAGATTCTGCTCTTTTCTGGAAGTGGCTGTGGGGTCTTCCTGGGATTTCTGATGATTTTTACCTAAAAGTCAATTCAAAAATTGCTTTGGTTCATTCACAACAGCTCTCTGTAGGACCCAGCAGATCCTACCACTTTCTGTGAGCGATAATTGAACCCCTTGCCCTCCCCCTTTCCTGGGCAACAGCTTCAAAAGATCTCTGATTTTGCTCAGCAATCAAGCAATCTCATTTGCAAAACAACTGCAATGGCCCTGCAAAAGCAGAAGGACGGCTCCTTTGTTAAATAGTGCCTTTTGGTGACACAAAGGAGCTATAAAGGTGATGAAACTGCAGCCTGGACAGCCGGGTTTCCTGGACTGCGCAGCCTGGCCTCCCTCCCCCTCCCAGCTGTAATTTCAGACCCCGAGTCTAAGGATTATGCAGGGCTCAAGCCCAGGGAGAACAAGGTGCATTGCAACTATTCTTAGCTCAAAAAATTATTCCTGGCTTTGCTTTGAAATCTGAACCAGGGTTAATGTCTCTCCCCCTTCCCCCAGTCTGTTTCCTCTCCTCTTTTATGTACCTATTTGCATAGACTGTCATCGTAAGAATCTCCATTAAAATTGAAAGCCTCCTTCCTGCATGTCACCTCTCACAGCCCCCTTCCGCTTGCCCTGCATGACTTTTGGAGGGCTGGAGAGCAAAGGTCCTGTGCTAGCATTGCCTCCTGAGCCCTGCATTCCCCCTGCCCTCAGTCCTGCTCCTCCGTTGCTATAGGAACATCCATCAACTTGGGAGTGCCAGAGAAAAAGAACAGAGAGTTATCTTAATTATTTAATGATTGATTAATATATGTTTATAGAGTACTTCAAAACCGTGCATAATTTTGTGAATTGTTTATTAACTGGGCAAGTAGGATAATTTGCTGAACATCCTCCACTCTCGTTGATTTCAGTGGGAGGAAAAGGTGGTAGGCAGCTTGCAGATTTTGTGATAGTTGTATTACTAAGGCTACAACCAGTTCTGCTTCAGGAAAATAATTTAAATATGAGCCTTTGCTTCAAGTTTTTGTAGGCAGGGCTGCTCCCAACACCTGCCACTGAGGTTATTCAAATGCCTCCATCATAAAGACCTATGTTCAGCTGTTCATTGGCAGGTTTTACCCACCTGGAAAGACAGATTGGGCTTGCTCCTCCTTGAGGCCGAATACAGAGAGGAGGCAGAGAGTGCCTGCAGCTTGTGGTGCAGCATGGCTGGTTGGTATAGGGAGCCTCCTGTCTCAGCTGCTCCTCTCTACTGAGTGACAGTGCCTTGGAGGCCTGGAGGCTGTTGCTGAAGTTTGTGTTCTTTGTGCCTGTAGTATCGGGTTGGAAGGACTATATAAGCAGGGACTGTTGCCTAGGTGAGGAAGGGTGGAAGGAGAAGCATGGTGCTGGTGTTGTGTGTGTTGCCTTGTTCCCACGTCCAGCTGAGGATGCCAGCTAGACCAACACTTCCTGCCCATGCTGGTTGTAAATCCTGATGTCTATCCAGCCTGACCCAGGTAAGTTGCTGGAGCCACCCTGCCTCTGCTCTCTCCAGCCTCACCAGGAGACTGATGCCCCTGGTGCTGGACTGCTCTCTGCCTTCCTCCCTCTCCTGCTAACAAGCTGAGACTATCCCACAGTGGGATGCAAGTTAAGTGCAGACTGACCACCCTGAAGAGCTCTGCATCACCAAGCATAGGGAGAGTCTAGGACGAGCAACACACACTGCCATGCATGGTTGAGAACTGAGACTTGCCCTCAGAATGCCTTTGCTGTGAGCTGTCATGCACCTTGCAGACCTGTAGGGCTGCTACGACCTCGGTGTCAGGCCTGACTGTCCTTGCAGAAGGTGAGACAGGATGATGCAGCTCATAAGCTGGTGCTCCCTGCCTGACTTGCCCATGTTCCTTACTAGACTAAGGCCTGCAAGACCATGGCTGCTGTGAAGGAGGATGATTGTGAGGGTAGTAAGTATAGCTGGTGCTCTTGGAGGGGCTGCTTTCCCAAGGTAATGCTTATTATGAAGCACTAAAGACCTGTGATGCGTTGGGATAGGTGTTTATCATGTGTGTGATGTGTACAGCTCCCTAGTTTTTCAGAGGAAGTGCAAAATTAATAAGGAGACTTGCAAAACAGAACAGATTTACTCTGGATTCACACTGTTATTTAGGAAGTTTTAAAGCCTTGTTCATTTTAAGGACTCTTGGACTTCTTAGCCCCTGTGAATCCACCTTCTGTAGAGCAATCATCCCTCAAAGATGACTTTATATGTGGCTGCCACCCTCAGGTTTTTTATAGGGTTTAATTATGGGTTGCTACAGAAAACTCTCTGCTCCAGTTGAAGAAAGCAGTAGCAGGATTAGGTTGTTATTCTGTAGTAGTTCAGCACTAGAGGGGGATGTAGCATGTGCTTTCCAGCACATTTCATACATGCATACAACAATATTTTACAGTGGTGTTTATGAGGAGGCTGTTTCTTTAATCGACAACATGAAGATTTTTGTCTTGCAGGGGCAATTTTCTTGCACAGGATAAAAATCAGAGAGGCTGCTGTTTGCCAAGACTTAAAAGACTGTGCTCATACTCAATTAATTTTCTTACATGTCGTGTGTGTCTTGGATATTGGGGCCTCAGAACTTGAGGCAATTCTCAGGGGTTTTTGGTTTGGTTGGGGTTTTTTGGTTTTGGGGTGTGTGTGTGGGGGGGTGTGTGTGTGTGTCTGACATGAGCAAACAGAGGCTGTGCTTTAGCTTGGTTGTAGCTCTAGTCCAGGCTGTTGGCTGAAAGGTCTGAGCTCTGCCCTTCTTGCCTGTGGTAGTGCCCTTCTTGCCTGTGGTAGTGCCCTTCTTGCCTGTGGTAGTGCCCTTCTTGCCTGTGGTAGTGAGTCCTGTGAGCGGCTGAACAAAGATGTAAAGCCAAATCCACCCAGCTTCACTTGCTTGGAAAGCTGCATGTTTCTGCTCTCAGCAAAAATGGCTCTTTGACTTTGAAGACATCCCAGTAATAAAACCCAGTTATCCACGAGCAAAACACTTGGCAAAAAAACCTGCTGCCTTGAGGTTTTGCAGAAGCTGGTCAGATTCCTATCCTCTTCTCTTGTTTTCCTCCTCATCTCCAGTGAGCGATTCTCATTCCTTGTTTTACTCAACAGTGCAGGACTGTGAGGAGACTGGCCAGCCTGTTAGCCCAGGGAACTACTCCTGGAGCATTTGGGTACGGTATCTTGGGAGAAAAGCAGCCTGGCTGATGTATGCTGTGTATATACACAAACATGGCTGTAGTAGAAGGTGAGAATGTTATTGCTGAAGAAAATCCATATTCAGGCCAGTGGGTAAGGACTCTCGCCGATCCGAATTTTGCCCATTTGCTCTGTGGGAGATCTCCGTGTGCGCCCCTGTACCCTCCTCTCCTCCTTGTACCCTGGACATTGCGTGGGACTGCGGTTCCTGCCTCACACTGAGGCCAATGTTGGCTAGCCAGAAAAGATGTCCCCATTCACATTTCCACACAGAAATTTTTCTTTCCCTACTTTTAGTGCCTGTAATTACCTCTTT
>JAOXXN010000065.1:29133721-29150520 GCA_026770055.1 Myrmophylax atrothorax | reverse complement strand
ATCAGGCATCGTTATTAACGGAGAGAAAAGAGAAGGGGAGGGAGGGAGAGAGAGAGCCACAAAACTTAATTTAATCGCAGCACCCCATGCTCAATTTAACAGACACAACAGCTCAGAATGGGGTCCCTGTGCAACGGGAGGGCAGGCAGTGGAGCGTCCCTGGAAAGAATTAATTGTGGATGACAATGTGTAAACAGTGCAGATGAATAGGGCATGCAGGTGTGAGGCACCGGGGCCATCCCAGGGACTTTTTCACACGAATTTCAGCTCCTTCACTGCTGACCTGCTCCTAAAAACGTGATTAGTGTCGGCGTTGGGAAACCATTCAGGGTGTCAGGATTTGGCACATATTAACTAGCCCTGGGGGAGAGGGGAGGGAGCGCATGGGGGCTGTGAAAGGAGGAAGTCTGGCGGACAAGGGGATTGTTAAAGGGCCAGAAAATCCTCATTGCTCCGAGGTGCCGTTGCTACTTGGAGGAAAATGGAAGGGAGCTGAAACAGAATAGAACTTCGAGGCACCCTGGCCCTTACTGAGCTATGTGGAAAATGAGGCAATTGTGGAATATTTTTCTCTGGGTGTCTGTCATAAATATTAGTGGCATTCATATTAATGACTTTTTCTTAGTGGTGGCTTTCACAGTTCTCAACACTTCAGCTTGAGAGATAAACAGTCGAAACAAGGAGGAAAGTTAATGACACAGCAGCACTGAGAACAGGAAAGATGTCCTGGGTATCATATGGATGTTATTCAGCCTGCTTCATCAATATGTGCTCTGTATGTACAGTGATACAGACAGGGTTGTATAATGGGCCCAATTTACCAAGCATGAGGTTAGACACTCTCAGATTATGTTCCCTGTCCCAGTCTGGCCCTCTGCATCCAAACAGGGGACTTACCTGCAGGGAGTAGACAAGGTTAGTGATGTCTTTTCCTAATCAAGAGAATGATGCAAGGGGAAGGACAGAACTTGATGAGGACTACCATGAATACCAGTGCCTCTGCTGGACTCTGTTATGCTCTTTCTTCCTTGCTGGGAATCCTTTCCCTGGCTGGCTTGTGACTTGGGCAGCACAGCAGGGATGCTGTGTAGGTTCCTGTTGAGATTGTCAGCTGTGCACTCCCTAGACCACTGCAGCCCAAAGGCTTGGGCCTTACATAATACAACAAGAATAAAAGTTATTCTAACTGCAAATATACCTGTGGATGTGAAGGTGAGGTTGAATTCTTACTGGCCTGGTGATGAAAAAGGGTATTGCCTTCGGTGCTGGTTTGGCAGTGCAGGTATCTGTGTGGGAGGCAGGGTGGACCAGCCCCTTCCTAGGCTGTTTCAGCTCAGAGAGATTGAAGAGGTGATGAGAAGGGGATGTGAAGTATCATCACAGAAACCACGAAGACCAGTATACCCAGTAGGAATCCCACCTCAAACTCAGAGTTGCACAGAGTTAGTTGCTGTCAGAAAGCCGGCTACTTATTTTGCTCGCTAGCCTACACAATGTGACAGACTAGTTCAGCATCCTTTTGAGATAAGAGTGGTGGTGGCTATTGCTGCCTTCAAGGGGTATTCTGGGGCTGAGGCCACACAAGGAATTTCCATACTTGGGCAGTGGAAGTTATGCCTTTGGTCCCGATTGTGGCAACTGTAGATGATTTCTCTGGTAAATCACAGCAATGACTATGTGGGAAATGTTCTCCGTATGTACTAAAGTGACCTGGCAATGCTTGTATGTGCAGTTAAATTGTTAGCAGAAGGGCAAATTTTGTTTGCTGTTAAGGCCAGTTATATCTAGATTCATAAGAAACAAGAAATAATGGCACAGGCTGTATGTAGTGCAATTCTGCAGCTCTTGAGATGGGCCCCTCCTGGCCCAACGAGCTTCACAAGAGCTGGATACCCAGCTGAAGCCGTTCATCTCAGCTCTCTCTGGCACTCCAGCAGGTGCAGCACCTCACTTACCTGGCATGCCATCAGCAGGGATGAACAACACTTGTTTCATTGCCATCTGCTTGACGGACTGCTGTTTCCAAAAATGATGTTACTACAATTTCTTCCCCTGGTCTGCTCCCCAGTCAAATGTTCCTGCCTCCCCACACCAAGATATCTACCATCTCAGAGTGCAGCTATCCTTGGGAAACTGTATGCTGAAAGGACTTTCTTCCTATGAATTTTACAAGGTAGTTATTTTAAAAACCATCAAAAATAAGTTAATTCTGTAATGGTTGTTCTTGCCAAGACGAATGTGATGTTTTTCAGTAGAGTGAGTTATCTTTGTTGCCCTAGAAAAATTCCAAGATACTGTCTTTCTGTGGTTTTCAGGAAAGGGTGTTGCATTTGCTGCAATATGGATGTTTGTCAGTGTGATGCCTCAGAGGTGTTTTGATTCCTGATTTTTTAATTTTCATAGATTTTTGAAGTAGTTATAGTGAATAGTGTAGATTTTAATGTACCAAATGCCGCTCAACCTTTTAAAGTCCTTTTTTGTTTGTGGTTTGGGAGTTTTTTTAATAGTTATTTGGAGAGGTATTTGCTCATCTTTCCAATATTGCTTTTCATTGAGGAAGAATAATGTGCTAGAAATCTCACCAGTTACATAGCTGGTAATTTATCCACTGAAAGGGAGAGGGCTGCAAGAGCCAAAGAAAGCAGCTCCACAGACACCTGACCTAGGGACACTTGCAGGACTGTCTCCAGGCAAGCTCTCAGTATGAGCTGACTGAATCCTAACCAATATACCAACAAAGACTGGTTTCTTGGAAAGGCTGCAATACTTCATCAGCCAGGGGACCCAACAAATCTTTATTTGTACTTGTAGTTGTATCACTGGATCTTCATTTGTACTACATTTAAGCCACTAGCTGCCATAGAACCAAGAAAGGCTGTGTTGAGTTGCGTTAGTTCAAGACTGGAGGAGATGGGACTAAGGGAAGGTAAGGAATTTGCAGGCAGTAAAAATGGGACAGCTGAAGAAAGTGAGGATGTGGGTCCCAATCAGTTGTGTTAAACTTAATACCATAGCTCTAGCTCAAACTTTTACAGAATCCTCACACCATGCTAAACTGATATTGCACACAAAATATCCTCCAGTGGTGACAAATTGATCTTTCTTGTAAGGATCTCCAATTAGTGCAGAGGTTCTCAGGCTTGATGAGAAAACAGAGCAAGAAGGGACTCTGGCTTTTCCACCCAGCTCTACTGCTGTGTCTGTTACCAAGCATGGGATCAGAGTTTAGTGGTGAAGGGTTTGGGCTTCTGGGCACTGTGACCTTTGCAAAGTTTCTGGTCAAGCTGTGGTGTAGGTGGGAGAATCCACTGCCCTTCCAGGCTGTAGAATCCCTTGCATACAAGCTAGTTGTGACTGTGAATTGAGTGATGGATTTACCTTCAAAAATCTGAACAGCTTACATAAGAATTCCTGGTGGTATTCCTAAATTATTGTGTAGTTCATGTTGCCCTTTTTACTGCCTTTTCCTGACATCAGCTGCCCTTTTTCATGACTGTCAGCTTGTTGATTAAGTGTAGACCCCCAAGCCTTCTGAGCCATGTCTTACGATCCATCTCTCTGGTTAACCAGGGGAAGAGCTCTGCTGCAAAAGCAGATGTAGCTGAAAATCAACTTGGCTTGACATCTCTTTTTAATGTGAGAATGTAGCTTGATGTGACAAAAAAGAGAAATGTACACTTCCTCCAAACTAAGGCAATAATATTGAAAAATCTCTGTAACAGTGGGGGAAAAGCTCTGGGGTGACAAAAAGTAGGTTGCTTACAATTAAATAAAAAAGCAACTGGATAAATAGTTTAAATTGTGTAGAATTCTTAATGGTGGTTAATTTGCCCAGCTCTGCTAAAGACTCCTCACTTTCTCTTGCTTTCTCACAAACACTTCTACAGTGGTTATTGGTTATCACATCTGATGAATTTGATGATACAGAGTCCAGCTTTGCACATGTTTCTGTTCCAGAGGAGAGCATTCAGCAAAATGCTTGGCTTCTTTCAGCCCCCTGCAAGTGTCTTGGCAACACTGGAGTTTTCCAAAGTACTCTTAGATACAGAATCTGAGTAACTTGTTTTCCTTGTAGTGAGGCTGGAGCAAAGCATGGTTTCAGAAGAGGTTACAGCAGAGGGCAAGGAAAGAGGAGCTCTAAAGTGAGAAGGAGCAGTCTGCCTTAGTAAAGAAGAGCTGAAACTCTGAGTGCACAGGGCTGCTGGCTTCCTTACAAGAGGTCCAAGCTAGGACAAACCCTGGGCCTGCTAGGGGAAGGAGACTGGGGATATGGAGAAAAGGCCATGAGGGTAAATTCACTGATCAATAGTCAGGCCAATGAGCAATGTCTCACAGTTTAGTCTCCACAGAGTCATTCATCACCTTTTCTTAGCTCGTCTGCTCGCAAGAAGTGCTGGTCTGGCTGCAGCACAGAAATGTAGTGGTATGGCAACACCAATATGGAGAAATTATGAAAAGCCAAGTCTGCTAGTTGGGGGGTGATCTGAGGTACAGTGACTGAAATGTTGTAGAGCTTAAAGACAAAGTATATTTCTTGTAAGTTAGAGATGAGACAACCAATTTCAGTAAAATAAGTCTGTATCAAACCTTCAGCCAAAACTCAGATGAAGTAAGTTCTGAGTAACTTGCTTTTTCCTAACAAGTTTTTGAAGTCTGCATTTATATCTTCTGCTGGGAGTATTTACAGAGCTGCTAACTATCACTTCAAAGAGATGCTTGTTGTATATTTCACATTTCCTAATCAGTGCCTGCAATAAGGCAGAGGAGATGCAATACTGATTTCTCATTGCAAATTGTTTTCCTGGAAGACACTTTTCTTGGGGGTAGACCATGAGTTTGAAGGTAAACAAGGCACCTTCTTTAGTGCCAGTAGTGTGTCCGTATTAACTGATCTGAAAACAAATAAAATCTTGAATCCTATCTGTTACACAGTGGTGGGTAGTTGCTAATGCCATCTCACCTGAAACAGACACCAAACTGGTTATGCTGAGATGCTCAATTTGTCTGTCCGGATGCTTACTTGACAGCAAGTGAGTGCACTGCTAACCCATATCCTCTGCCAGGGGTGGAAGCAGCTCTGACTCTGCTGGCATGGCCAAGAAACCCAGGGTTTGGTTCACTGTCTGACTCCAGCTGTAGTGGTCAAGCGTTAGGGCTGTTTGACAAATATCCCCAAACACATGAATCGCATATCCATATCTATGTTTCTTGACCTGTCATTTTGCTACCCCTGTATCTCCATTTCCATTCCTCAATCAAGAGATACAATCTGCATTGAACTACTTTTTCCTCTTTAGTCCTAGTTTTGCCATATCTATTCCTGAATTTGTTATTTCTCATACTTCTAGCCAGGTTATCTCAGGCTTATGTGCTATTACAGGTATGGTTACCAGGCTCGCTGCCCCAGCAAGGCCCTGTTTTCTAGAATGTCCCCAGTGCTCCACTCCAGCTATCTGTGTGCTGCGGCTGTTGCTCATACACGTTCCCCTTAACCACATGAGGGATCCAGCCAGCCCTCACAGCACCAACTGTAGCTTTTGCCAACTTCTCACAATATTCCCTCTCACATCCAGCTTTCCAGATGCCACACCCACTCCCTTGCCCACTAGCTTCCAGGCTCTTTCCAGGTAGCTCGACCTCAGGCCAGGGCCCAGCTGGCAGATTGGTGCCTGCAGTGTTAGCCTCATCTCTGCCCTTCAGCCTGCAGCTTTATTATTTGCTTGAAAATGATCCATATGAGGACTATTAATCTATTTATTTGATGACATAAATCTAAACCATTACTGAAAAGTCTTGCCTTTTTGAGGATGTATGATAAGAAAGTCAAGGCAGAGATTCTGTCTTAGCAGTTGTCTCTTCAGCTTTCCAGTTAATGCCAAAAGCCATGGCTGTTTAATAACAAAGCAGACTCAAAGAAGGTGGTCCTGAAATGTTTGTGGATGTCCTTCTATGTTCCTTGGCAAGTCTATGGTATCACCTCTAGTACCCTGAGGGTGGTGAAACGATTCAGCTTGGTTGTTTCTTTCACACCTTCAAGAATGTGTGAGGTGTCATTTTGGATCTGCTAAGCAATGCTGGATGCCTGCCCAAACCAAATCGCTGGCCGTGGGAACAGTTGAAGTCCTTATGAGAAAGACTTGGGGGGAGGAGGTGAAAGCAGCCATGAGGTGTTCCTTGTGTCTCTGCCCTTCCCCCAGCACTCCAATTTTGCACCTCTGCTGAGCTCCAGTGGAACCAGTTCCCCAGCCAAGGCTAGGGAGATGTCTTCTCCACTCAGGGGCGCTGAGTAAGATGAAGACACCTGCAGCCATAAGGCTCACTCTCAAGAGCACAACACTGCTGCAGTTCTGCTGTCACCCTCCTGCATCCACCTCCTCAATTCTGGCTTCTGCTGGCAGCAGCAGACCTCTGCCTGGCACTACTGGGCAATTTGTGCCCTGGAGGTTGACAGACTTTTACTAGGATGCAGGGCTTCTTTGAGAAGATAACGTTTGGAGAGATGGAGAAACTGAAATGTCTGAAAAAAATCTACTAAAAGATATACACAGAAATCTCTGTTTAACCACACCAAAGAGTCTCATCCTCTCCAAGTTTTGGGCACCTTTGTCTTCCTTTGCATGTATAAAAGGTTAAATATTTGGCTGGTTCCCAACCGAGGTTGCACACCCAGAATTCCACCCAGCTTCTCTGCTCCAGTTGTGCACACAATTTTACCTGCTTTGCCAATGAAGGCAGTAGTGGGCTGTGCAGCCTTGGCTGGTGCCAATGGTTGGCCTCAAAAATTTGAGCGGTTAGGTGTTGGTGGCCACACTCTGGGATGGCTGCAGAAAGTTTGGCTGAAAATTTTTTCTGAAAAATGCATGAGGATCAGTCCTCTGACAGGACATATATACATGAGATTGTCTTCTGATCTACCAACTAATCTTAACTTAGTGAATAATCAACCTTTTCTTTGATGATGGTGTCTGACAATGTATCTCCATCTTTGAGTCATGTTCAGGAGACAAGACTATTGCAGACAATTAGAAAGAGGGCATTTTACAACAGGCCTGATGGCTTGCACAGGTATTCAGGGCCATATCAGGAGACCAGTGCCAGTGTCTGACTCAGCTGGTACTGCCAGACCTGAAACAGCCTCACAGGTAGCCCTACTAGTGATGCCTTATCTGGGCATTTTGGAGCCCAGAAGGGACTTCTAGGCTGATTCAGGTACCAAGGGTCACCCCATCAGTAGTAAAAAGGGATGTGTTGCCCATGTAAGTGAGGAATAGTTTCTTGCTGCTTGCAGTGGAGGGCAGTTCCACTGCTGGGCAGCTGGCTGTGGTTCTAATATAATGCCTGACCAAAAACTTGTTTTGGTAAATGGAGAGCACTCAGAAAACTTTCTTTCAGGCCCAAGGCAAAAATAGCTCATGCTTTGGGAAGGATATGCATGGCCCAGAACCAATGGAGGCTCTTCACAGGGATGGGGTGGGTCCTGTGCCCCTAGTCAGTCTCTGCACCCACATGGTTGTTTTCACTATCACCTACTTGCAGCTTCCCCAGCAACTAGTTATATGGAAGAGAGGCCTCTTTGGCTCTGCTGGAATGACATGGTAGTGTATTCCTTCTCGAACCCAAGAGCATTTCTGCAGAGCATTGTGAACTGTATGGGTCAGGAAGAGACTGTGTAATGAGCAACATTTCAGGAGATCTGCAAATTCTGAGGAGACCATAGGTATGCCTTCCAGGAGGTCTTCTCTTTAAGTCAAGTGGCATGTGTTGTGAGGACTCTTGTTTTCTCAGCAGGAGTGGGAGCAGCCTTTGGCAGAGCTGCTGTACGCATGGGGCTCTGGCATCCACCTGCAGTGCAGTTAAGGCAGGTCTGTGTATTTGGGAGGCATTTCTACACACACACAGGAGGGGTGCTTGTACACAAATATATATCTCTATCTCTTATGTGGCTATGTTTCTTTGAACTGATCCAGTATCCCACTGAAGGGAACAGGAGGTGGGTAAAGCCTACAAGCCTACTCATGGGAGTACCAATTTGTACGAGCATGTCCTTGTTTTGAAGCAGACTGCTGTTCTCAGCAGACTGCAGCCTTTTTTCTATCTCCTTTTGTATTTTTTTGCTATGAAAATGCTGCATATACTTTGGCTGTCTGAGGTGTTCCCTTGCAATACAAGAAATGCATCTCTGTCACTGCTTTATACAGCCTCAGCACCCAAGGAAGCAAAGGGCGAACATGGGGACTGATGGTGCTCAGCACTGTGCTGGGAAGTCTTCTGGATCAGCCCCATAAGCTGCAGTCTGTCTTCCTGCTCTCTGCTTCATCCCCAGTGTGTATTACACTTGCCCCAGCTTTGCAGAGATAATTTGCACTCTCCTAGTTCATTAGCTGCTACCCCCTCCTGTCCATGGGCAAAAAAAAAGCCCTTACTGTTCAAAAGAACACATGCAGCAATCACTAATGCTGACCCTAATTGTGCCAATTCAAATCACTCAATAGTTCTAATTAAAACCTCTCTTGTGCAGGGCACTGAACAGTAACAAAACTGTCACCCTGAACAATCAAACCATGGAGTTAAAAAATTTCTTTCCCTTGTTGTGTGCAAATGTTGTTGCTGCTGTTGAAAGGGTCATCTAAAGGGATTAAGTATGGGGCTTTTGTAGGCTGCAAAGTGTGTGAGGGGATATCTAAACCCAATCAGTATCTTTCGGTCACAGTTTGAAATCAGAAGGCTCCAACTTTTTTCCAGGTCTCCTTTCATCCACTTTACCCACCCCCATGCAGCAAGCAACACCTGCAAAGTAGACAGGCTCTTGGTTATGAGACACATGGATACCACAAGTCAACTTAAACATCTGCAAAGGAGGGAGCGAGGGGGAAACCCAGGCGTTCCCGTCCCCACAACCTTGTTTCTCAGGGTCCCTGACTACACTTTCCTGTGCGCCATAAATAACTCTGCAATTACATTAATTGATTGCATATTTGTTGACACAGGAGTGGACAGGGGAAGGTTATGGTGGGAGGATTTTTGCTTTCAGTGCAATTTTATACTACTTTCTTCAGATGTCCCTTAATCCCCACTCTCCCTTCCCCCAGTATTTAGGATTCTCATGTCTTTCAGAATAAGTTTATAAGCTTGTGGGTGGGAGAGGGGAGCAGGAAAAAAAAGAATGTTAAAATTAATTTGATAGCACCCATGCACACACATCTGTTCTGCTGTGTTTCCCTAACTAAGTCTATCAATCAAAAGGAAAAGGTTGATATGTATCACGGTGGGATATTTCAAAAAGCTGGATGCAAGCAATTGTGTGCTGCAAGGTTTTTTCTGTACCAAGTTTCTGACAGGAGTCAGAAGAACGAAATGGTATGCATGTACAAGTACACTTTTTAAAAATTTCCCATTTTTAAAAAGAAAGTTGTGAAGTGAATAGAGTGACATTAACTACCAAAATTCCAGTCTTGGTATCTTTTGCTCTCTTTGTTGTTGCATATGTTCTGAAGTCTGAATCTGGGACCAAATGAAAGACCCTGACAATGTTGCAAGCACTTTTGTATCTGTGCTTCTAGTTTAGATCATTATAGGCATGCTACCATATGTGCTTCTGGGTTCAAACCACCATCTCGGAGTATTGGGTATGGGGTACTTGACTGAATCTTTCTTTCCAGTGCCTCCTTAGTTGTTTCTTTTGATAGCAGTAATCAGAATTGCAGTGAGAAAGTTCATGGCATGTTGTGTTTCATCTTCTTTCATCTCTCCTGAGCTGCTGTCCCAGATGAGGATGACGGAGTAGGATGACACCCGTAAAGCCCTGGCAGTTTGCCTCTTCAAACACCCTCAGTGCTTTCTGTTAGAAACCACCTTCGTTGTTGCTTGTTCTGATTACTGTGTTGTGCCGTGTGCTGTCACAACATTGCCTTGTCTCGGCAGTAAAACCATTTCATTTAGTGACGGATAAAATAGCCCAGTTTGACTCAGCCTTGAAGTATTCAGCCTTGGTTACCAATGAAGCACAAAATCTAAATGCATAAACATCTAAACACCCATTCATTGTGTATAGAAGTAACAGGACAAAACTTACAGATGTTTTAAAAACATTTTGAGGTGAACAGTCTCTTTTTGTGCAAATCTATTAGCAAACTTGGCCATTTGAGCAGATATGTTCAGCACAATGTCTATTTTCACCAGTTTGCCTCAGACCCTGTAAGTCCTAGCCTAGGAGACAGAAGAGAAGCCACTCTCTTTTCTAAGAGGGGGAGTGCTCGACATGTCACACACCATGATGTGTGACAGTGCTGAGCCACTTACGCCTTTGTGACACCACTGAGTGGTATTGCAACAGTCTAGTTTTGAAAGGCAACATGCTCAAGGATGGAGAAGAATAGGTGACACTACTTTATGGCATTCAAACGAGTGCATTTCAGAGCAAGGTCTCTTCAGCAGCAGCACTGGAGAGAAGAAATGAGAGCTCTTTGACTTTTTTTTTTGTTGGGGACAGTGGGAGATAGCAAAACATTCACATGAGGCTCTTATACTTCTTGACACTTGTTCAAGAAGGGGAAATAAAAGCACAGAGAAGTTTTTTTACCAGCTCCAGGTGCTTCCAGGCAAGCTGAGAAAAGCCCTAGGACCCTAGTATCATGTCTAGCCTCTGGAAAGCAACAACTCTTTTTATGATCTGTTTCTTGCCTGTCTTCATATATGAAGCTCTGTGTCTCTGTTGATCTGTGAGCAGAGGGTAGGGGATTTCTGTAAAATACACTCCAGTGTATATTCCCAGTGCTTTCTGTATGGATCTCCCATGGTCCTGTCTGCCCTTCTGTCCTCATTCCTTGCTTCTATTTTCTAGGCAGCAATGCTGGAGTCAAGTCCTCTTGACTAAGCTTTTGCACTTTAATTTTCAACAGGCCCCTATTGCTCTTGCACCTTGTGTGTGGTCTTTGAACGTTATGTGGCTCGGCAGCTGGGAATAGTGAGTGGGTGGGCAATTTAAAACAGAAAAGACTCTGTATCAGCACAGGCTGAGGTTTGAACTCTGCTCAGCTTTGGATACGTGTAGCTGGTTCTCAGGGCTGTGATTTAAGTGCCGTTTCGCTGTTGTCAGTGTGAAACCTAAATCAGTGCTAAGAAACTGGTAGGGATGAAAAAACAAACTTTTCCTGTCTGATAACGAGTGTTACTCTTGGCCCTGATGAAAAATTGCAGGATCAAGGCATCTCAGAATTTGTATTCTGCTGTTCGGTCACCACTTTGCCTCCCCAGCTTGTAAGACAAAGAGTGTATAATATGATGCCAGCGTTTCTTTGCTGGAGTGTGTTTATGAGCTGTTTCATGCCATTTAGGACACAATTCTGATTCTGAGTTTCCTCAGAATCTCTGCATGGGCAGAGAGTTCTCATGTATGGGAGATTCACCACTGCTTTCCTTCACATTTGCAGCCCAGAGTACCAAGTCCTCAAAATTTCAGGGCAGAAGTATTTCTTTCCCCACCCACTTTCCATCTATCCCACCCAGGTAGACAGGATGAGCAGAAAGAATCCTTGTCTTGATGAGATTGATAAATGAGGTTGGAACAGAGCTACTCTTTTCTGGAGTCCATATGGAGTCCTACCCAACTTCAAACTCATAGCTGACTCAAAAAAAAAAAATTGGCAAATCCCTAAGTACTTCTTAAGATTCTAAAGGTTCAATTGGCATTCTTTTTAGAGCCTGGAGTGATGTTATATTTGCTCCACAGAACTAAAAAGAGCGCAGAATTAGCTTTAGAAATCTATTAAATAGATATTTGGAAGAGTAATTTTATTTTCCAGTGCCATAAAAATACCCATCGTTCATCCCCTCTGTGCTGGGCTTCATACTTATTCTCAACATTATACCTAGAATTTGCAAAACGTAAGTAAAAAGGCAAAAAAGGAGAACACCCTTGTTTTCAAGGAGCTGGCAGATTACAGACTAACATCAGCCATGCCATTGTAGAGGTTCCGTCCTTAAAATTAGGTATGTGCTGCAGCACTAGGAAAAAACATACTGAATATCAAATGGGCATAACTGCCTCTTTACTAGATCTTGCACCTTACTGCATTCCTTTTTTGGGTTTTGTTTTCTTAATAATATAGGTATATGGCAAACAGCCTCTTCCTGTGGTGGAATATGGTAGGGCCATGAAGGTACAGGTGGGTAGTAGAGTCAGATGGATGGGCACTAGTGAGAGGTGAGGGTTTGGCAGTCATGGGAACTAACCAGGACTACTAGCAACTCTGGAAAACCAAAGTAGTGCTGCCAGGACCCACACAATTTAATATACTTTCTAGAGAAAAAGTCTGCACAGAATTTCTGTATGAAGTATAATGAATGAAGTGGCAGACTGTAGATGGATTTCATGGGAAAAGACTTGAAATCCTATAATATTTTTGACAAAGCTTTTTCTCAAGTGTAAGTGAATATTCTGCAAAGAGCTTCCAGGATGAAAAGCCCAATAGGACACTTCCTATTACTACCAGGGTTTCTGTTTCATTCAGGCATATTATATATAGCTTTCAAAAAGAGCTGAGACTCCTTTTTGTTTACATAATCCATCAAATACACCCCAAAATATGCTAATAGCAATGTGTCTCTGCTTAACACGTGTGAATATTTTGCACACAGCAGCAATTGTGCTGACAGTGGGATGATACTGTAAAATTGCTTTCACTGTGATGTGAATCCTTTTGAACCCAATGATTTCTGATTTTCACCTTCATAATCACTGAGTCAAATTTACTCCTCCTCACTCCCTCCCACATTCTACCTATTTCTGGGAAGCTGGGGAGATTGTATTCTCCCTCATTTTAGGGTGACTGTACAGGTTTTCTCATCCTATGGTTGCTATTCCAAACTGCATAGAGTCGTGAGTGTGGATTTACAGTCTATATTCTGGGCTGCCCTGAACTCACTTTAGGTGGAGAATTGGGGGTGTAAGCATGGTATAAAAGGCTCTTCCACTGCTGCAAGTTCTCAACAATTAAGGCCTGGCAGCCATGGGTAATTCTCTGATTAAAATGATCCAAATGATTCAACAGGCATGATGTTAAAAAAAAAAAGCTCTAAATTCTGCATTGTTACAACATACAACAACAAATCTTACAGCAAATTCCCCATTTTCTTCTTTACTCCTTTTGTGGCAAAAAGTGAAATCTAAACCTGTTGCAGGAGCAATTGGAGCATCTACTGACTTAAAAAATAACCTCTAAAAGTAAATTGGTCCCTAAAAGCAATTAACTCATACTTGGATGTAGCAGATTATTCTCCACCGAAAGTGTGAGTAATTATTTCTGCTAAACATGTGCAAGAGGGGATACGTGCCCTGATGGAAGCTGTGGCAGATAAGTCCCATGACAGTTCTGTTATGGGGGCCAATACTGTTCAAAAGAGCACAACAATCTCCTGAAACTTGTTTGAGGACAAGTAGATACAGAGACAAATAATCAGAGCAATCAAACAGTTTGCCCTGAACAGTTGTCAAGACCACCAATATATACGTTCTGTGCCATGAGTTTGCGGTGGTGCACATGATATGCATGCTCCATAGTAACGAGATATTAATCATCAACACAGACAGGCACATGTTGGGGTAAGTCTTCAGAGGTGCAAGTCATAGGCTGTATCTGGTATACACAACAAGCCCCAACGGTACCAGTTTCAGTGCTACCTCCAGAAGCATTGCATAGTTGAATTCATTGTGGCTGAGCTTATGTCTTCCTCTGAAGGATCCAAACATTGGGTCTTGTGTACAAATGCCTGGACATGAAGAACAACTTCTCTTCCAGTTCTGTGTCCCTCTCTCTTTGTAGTTTTCAGTTACACACCCTGGGCAAGTTCCTTGCTGGTGAGACACCACTGACTGGAGAGGCACTGTGCCAGCACAGTCTTTGGCACTCTGAGTGACGGCTGGTAATTTCAGAAGTGCTTGAGTGAGAAGACTAGAAGCCCAATTCCTTTTATGTTTGGTCAATAGCCTGCTCTTGGCTCATCAGCCTCTCTGCAATGCCACTGGTGCCCAATGCAGGCAATTCCCACTCGCCAGCAATCTGGAGAGAAATAACAGACAATTTAGAGGCACAAAACTGTGTTTCAGCAGTTTGTTTTATTTACCTAGCTTTTTCTTTGAAGATGACAGACCACTAAAGTGTACCTATACCAGCCAGAGTACCAGGCCCAGTATGCTGAGGAGTTAAGCACACATTTTCAATGGTGAAGGTAATTTGTCACTGGAAAAAAAATTTCATGTATTTTCTCTCTTGATGGTGTCTTTAAATTGAGGTTGGATGTCCTCCACCCTCCTGAATGGTGACTTGCTAAGGTTTTTGGGCTTGGAACAGCTTAGTGAAGTTTGACATTTGTGATACATAGGCCAGGCTATGAAATCTCTTCTGCACTAAGGCAGGCACTAATTTGATCCCTGTACAGATCATTCACTTACAAGTTGGACTCAATGATCCTTGTGGGTCATTTCCAATTCAGAATATTCTGTGATTCCGCAAAGGAAATATACATTTCTACAGAGAAACACCTGGCCATGGGAATACAGATCAAGACTGGAAGTTCATGTGGCAAGGTTATGAACAGCTTTAACCATAAAGGGATCAAAAGGTTCCGTTACTGGGAATTTCTGACCCTCTCTGGAACTTCTTCTTGGTGTTAAGATGCTGCTGGTGTCATGGCCTCATAGGTATTGAAGGGTAGGCTTCCTAAGTAGTTGGTATTCTCTGTTAGGGATTAGGAAAACAGTTATTTTTTTCATGGTGGTAACAAGCATTTACATAGCATAGAGATCCTGATATCCATGAGTTTGTCTGTGAAAAAAATACACCAAAAAAAGACATTCATGTTTAAAGTAGAAGTGATAAAGAGCACATAAAGGCATCACACATGAAATAGATCAGATGCAAAAATAAAGCTGGAGAGGGGAATTTAGGCAAGTGTGATATTGTTATCTGGACTGGAATTTAATAAAGACTTAAATAGCAGGTAATGTGGTACTTCAGGGATGGGATCATCGCCTGAACAAAACTGTACTAGATTCTGCGTGTCTTTTTACAGATTCAAGTGTGCACTGGTATAACTTGTCCAACCTCAACAGAGCTGATCCTGATGCACACAAGGACACTCATATTCAGATTTCCAACCCTCTCCCTCCTCTTCCCCTCAAGGTATTTCTGCTCATGTCATGTGGAATGGCATAAGTTCAGGTGTGGATCAGAGAGACTTTGAAATGGAAAATCAGAGGATACCGCAGGCCATATTGGAGAAGAGCTGGCAAAGCTTAGAACCAGGATAGCAGAGTGATGAGGGTTAGGACTCAGGTAGGCTTGTATGGGGTGCTGTGTTTGGAGTCCCAGAGGAATCTGCAAGCCAAGAATAATGAATACTGGCAGAGCTCCATGTGAGTAACAAATGGCTTATCCTGTCTAGGCTAATGACAAAATGTTACATATTGGCATTTTTAAAATAAATGTGTGGTGGTTTGTTGTTTTTTTTTTTTTTTCTTTTTAAGGAAAGAGATTAAAGCAACCACTATAGCTAAACACTCTGCTTTGCTCTGATAAGATGCCAGAATTACATGACTTCTACTGTGTAACAAGGTTCTTCATGTGGGCGTAGCAGCCCCTCCCCATACCTAGCGGATACACTCTAGGGAATTTTTGCAAGTGTGAGTATTGCCTCTTGTAAGGTCACCAAGTAAAGAAAGTCAAATACATTGTACGAAGAAATTTCATGTCTTGTGTATTTCCATAAGAGCATCACAAAAGAGTCCTACGTGAAAGTAATTATCAGTATTTCATGCACAGCAATAACCTCCCGTGCATATTAGTTTTTGAACCTCTGCCCTGCCATACCCTCCATCAAACTCATGGTAATTTGAAAATGAAGGACTTGATGTAAAATCAAGTCAGTCTGGTTCACAAGGTATCTCCACCACTCAGCACGTAGACAGAGGCTTGGCATTAGTCTGGCTCCGATGCTCAGGGTCTACAGCTTATTACTGCCATTACACTGCCATGGTACTGCTCCCTCTTCATGATCGGGCAGACATTCCTGCAGCGGCGGCCCTGCCGGTAGATGTATCTCCATTTTCTCCCCCACTCCTGCTTCTGCTTCATGGCTGAGCTCACTTGCCTGTAGTGTGACACTTTCTACCCAAGCTTCCCATTACCAAGTGCCTGGTAATGGTTGTACATACTGAGACCCTCATGCAGTTGTCACTTGTTGTCTCAAGAGGTACCAACCCTGGACTTGGAATGGTTTTCCAGGTGCAAGGCAAGTATTACCAAAGACCACGAAAAAGCACATCACCTCCACAACAAGGTCTTCAGGACTGGCTGGGCAACGCCAAGCAACGGGGCTTCTTTTGCAGTTGGGAAGGCAGGGGAAGATCTTCAGGAAGGGGTGGTCTCTGTGGCTGTGGGTCAGCCATGCCCTGGGCCCCGGCATGGAGGTGCCAAGAGGACCCGCACACCGCGAGACATGAGCCTTCATCTGCAGGAGCTTTCGCCCCAGGGCGCCAGACCAAAGGAACTCGGCTTGTGGACCATGAGGTGACTTTCTATACCCAATTTACTCGCTCTCTAGCCCGCCCCGGCTGCACGGCTCGGCTGTCAGTGCCCCCGCCCGCAGGGTCGGATGTGCTGCGGGGCTCTGGGGCGGGCAGCACAGCCCGGCAGCCCGCGCACGGTGCCGGCCCAGCCGCTCGGTCTCCTCCCGCCGCCGCCGGGTGCCCGGCACGTGCGCGCGTCCCGGTGTCGCGGGCCCGGGGAGCGCGCCCCGCGCGT
>JAOXXN010000065.1:29081718-29127416 GCA_026770055.1 Myrmophylax atrothorax | reverse complement strand
ACCATATAAAGGAACTCTTTGTATTTGGCTTTGTGTAGGCTATCGGCAGCTCCTCAGCCTGAGACCTGTCAGCTTCCTCAGGATAAGGCCTTACCTTGAAATGATACTCCTGCCCCATGCCCTGCATGTTTTTTCTCCTTATCACAGTAGCCCTGTGATGCAACATAGGCTCCTCTGGGAAGTAACAATGTATGTAGTGTTAGCGATGTTCATGAGCATTACAGAATGGTCACCTGCTTGTTTGGTGAAGAAAACATTGCCTTGTACAGTGGGCCTGCCCACTCAGAAATGCTAATTCTTATCAAATTGACATAACAAATACAGTTTTGTTCCCCTACAAGAATTGCTCTGTGAGAAGCCTGTGCAATCTGAGTAAAAGGCCTACATGCTGGAAGTGCAGTCCCTACAGTGTCAGGAATGATGATGGAGCAAACTGGCTTTTGGCTTTCATTCTAGTCTGTGTGACACTTTCAAGGCAGTCTTAAGACTGGCCTGGGCCTGATTGGATGATTCTAAGGTGCCAGCAGCAGCCTGGACTAGCAGCCTTGGTGGAAGACTGTCCTGTCTCCCTCACTGGAGACATTCAGAACTGTCTGGATGCAATCCTGTGCAATGTGCTCTAGCATTGGCTTGAGCAGAGAGGTTGGACCTGATGACCTCACTGTTGTCCCTTCCAACCTTGCCCACTCTGATTCTGTCAGATGTTTGTGTTGTGCTTCTGTCCTCAGAGCAGTGGCCTGGAAGCCCCTGTAAGTCTCCAACTGCCTGCACTGTCAAACTCTTTGCTGGTGGTCTCCCAGCTGTAGCCTGCTCAGGAGGATGTGCCTGCATTGTTGGGTTTGTGCATTTTTGCCTCCCGCTGGCTCATGGCCAAGCCAGCTGCTTTTGAGGGCCCACTGACAGGTGTTTTCATATGGAGTGGCATGTAGCTATGCCGTGGGGAACTGAGTGGTAGGTGTGAAATGAGAGCCAGCTTAGGTACTTTCCCCCCAAGGTCTGTGCCTAGAGATAGAAAATAACACTAGCTACTATAGGAACAGAGGCCTCATCATTAAAGGTTGGCTCAGGGTTTTGGCATGTGGAGTCTGGCAGCAAAGCCTAGACAAGCTGTGCAGCAGTGCTATTGGCAGACTCTTCCATGCAGGTGGAGGAAATCCTACAGAAACTGGTGCGTGTAGGCAGATAACTTGCATTGCCATGGGCACCTAGACTCCCCTCCTGGGCTGGAGCTGGAGTTTTGAAGGAACAGCTGCTGCTTCTGGATGAAGAAGATGGGTGAGTGTGAGCAGGATAGTATTACCTGAGTAACTGCCACAGAGTACCACAGTGCTTACTACATGAGCATAGATCCAGACTGGGTGCCAGGATTCTGTAAACTGAGTTGCCTTGCCCCACGCACTTTGACTTGCAGTAGCTAAAGGGAGAAAAGCAGAGTGTTTGCATGCACCACTCATTCTATGCTAGGCATAGACTGTTGAGATTCTATTCTGTGTATCTATTGAGACTGGCTCCATAGGCTAAATGGCTGCCCTTGTTGGCCTGAAGTTAAATTTGATTCACTGCTGTAAGACCATTGGTGTAATATAATATTTCTGTTCTGAGTCTCATGACAAAGTGAAAGAATTTAATTTCACCCTGTTCAGAATGGAAGAAGTCTGCTGTTTCTGTTACACTGAGATATTGATTAAAGCTGGGGTTGAGGTGCTGATAAAGGTGAGGGCTTTCTCATGGGAGAACCTCTGATAGAAAGCATCATAGTAAGAATCATAGTAAGTAGATGGGAAGGTGTGTAGGGATAAGAAAGATGGTGAAGGAGGATAGATAAAATAACTTGCTTTTCTAAGGCTTTTCTTGGCCACTGGTCTACTTAATGATAGTTGGAATCGTATCCAGAGGGAAGTGCTGATCCTCAAATAGGGAGAAGAGGTTCCAAGCACTTAGTGGGCAGATTCTATTTCAGAGGTTTCTCTTGGCCACCAACCCTCTGTTACCATTACTTGGGTCACAGACTAGAAGGAATTTGGAAAATGTTGTCCTCTTCTCTTCCATGACAGAGATTAATCACTTCAGTTGCACAGGGAAGCCATACTCTGTCTTCTGATGGACAAAGTCCACTGTCTTAGCTGCTATACATAGGATTGTGAAGCATGGAATAGTGCTTCTTCTATAAGCTCATGGAGTTCCACAATACTTAGTTGAGAACTTTTTCTTTGGTTATATAGAGAACCCAAAAGACAAAACTGTATGATTCTTCAGTTGTAATTCTAATACTTTAGGGTTTGATACTCAGCACACTAAAACAATCCAGTACAGTCTTAAGGTAACTGTCTTATGCTCTATGGGTACCATGGATTGCAGAAGCAGCAGTGTGACCACCTATGGTATGGAAGGAGAGTGAATGAGGAATCAAACAGATAAGGAAGCATACTCAGGTGAAAACACCTGGTAAAGGTAGTGGCATCCTTTAATATAGAACATACAGGTCCAGACACCTAGGAAGGATGGCCAGATGTACCCTATCTCTAGATCTTACTTCTGTGTGTACTATCAGAAGCAGATAGGATGATAATCCCTTGTTGCAGCATAGACTCCCTTGAATAGCATGAGGATTAAAGAACCTACTCTAGCTGGTATACCAAACCATTTCCTTTCCCATTTCTTTGAAGCAGATTTACATGCAGTCTACATTTAGGCTTAAACAAATACGTGGTGGAATTAGGTGCAAGTTAAGTACTAAAAAGGCAGAAGCTTTTGGGTGTAATTTCCAAGTGGAGGATATTAAATGAGTTGGAGTTTGTGGATACAAGCCAGATAAAGGAGTTTGTCTGAGCCAAGAAGCTGTTTCTGGTTTGGGTCTAGTTACCATCCAGAACGGTGGTAACTCTCATTGACTTCCGCCTGGAGTTTTGTATTTGGCTTATTCCTCTGCTCTTAAAGTGAGCAGACAAGTGTTGCTAAAGTAGATAAGCTGTGTGCAAAAGTAGCTTTTAAAAATATGTACCCATCTGGAACGCTGGAGGCTTCTCCACTCTGAGCTTGTAGGGAAATGTGAGTTTTACTGTGTACACTTCTCAGGCTTAGTGGAAGCAAATTACTTCTAGCATAGAAATCTGTAAGACTGGAATGTGTAAAATGAACAGGGGTGTTCATGCAATGGGGTTTTTTTCTACACAATTCTAAAGATTAACTAGACATATCTCCCTTTCTGTGTCTTAACCTAAAATATGTACATCTAGAAGAGCTTGATCCACTCTTTTAACTTAAAACAATACCAGTATCTATCTCCAAGGCCTTGGAGTTCTATCAGGTAAGGGATTGGGTGTAAGTGCTGCCATATCCTTGTATTGTAGTAAACAGTAGCCAAATAGGTTATCAATGCTGCTGCTGGTGGTATTTGCCCTCAATTAGATGCAATGTATCTGAAATATTCCTGAAAATTAGGCAAGATGCAGAAATCTGTTCTACTAGAGCTTTGACTTAAATTCTGAAAGCAATTGCCATGAGACAGGATTTCTTAAATTCACTGCACATGTGTAGAAGTACCAGGGTTTACTTCTTGACTGTAAGAGAATGGTGTTTCCAGTTGCTGTACCTGAAGGCCTCAGGTGATTCCTGAGGTGCTGTCCTGCAGTTTTGTAGGTAAAAATCTGAAGTGATGACAAAGTGACACTGCTTAACTGGATAGGCAATACCTAATGGTGGAATAAGGTATTTCGGTGGTGGCTGTGCTACCTAACATGTGTCTTATGCTTTCCATAAAGAGGGTAAACATTGAAGAATTTGACTTATCAGGGTTGCTACATCACCATTCCTCTGACTTTATCAGTGTCTCTGGAGTATCTTTCCTTCTTTATTATTGCATAGGTATGGACAGTATTTCTAGGAGCAGGAATCATACCCTTTGGTCAGGGGTTGAAAGTCAAAGCTGACTTCTGTAGGCTTTAGCTTGTTAGGTGCTCTGTAGAGCCAGTGATGTTCCACTTCATAGAGATGGGATGTTGTCTCAGTGGCAGTAACTGATCTTGCAACCACTTTACCTTCCCAGTTCAAGTCTGAACTGTAGAAGGAGAAGTAACTGCAATTTCTACAGATTACAAAATGGCCATAAATGTACTTGGCTGGTGGTAGCATATTAATGATTGTTAAACCCATTGTCTGGAAGTATGGGAAAGTATGTCAGCCCCATTTTTTTTTTAGGGTGCTCATCTTCAGGAACTTCGAGGGAGCTGAGTATTCTCTTCACAGTGAACTCTGAAAGTGGTTTATGCTCCACATTGGTGGTGGTTTTCTTTTTCTATATTAAGGACCTAAGCTACTACCCTTCTTAAAATTTGTTAAAATCTAATTGCAGGAGCTCTCCTGGACTTCGCAGCTTGCCTATCAGTTATGTGCACTCTGAAAAATCAGGTTTACATTTAAGGTGGATAATGGAGCATTAAATAACTAAACAGGTTAAACTTTAGTCATGTTGTCACTGGAATAGGCGTCTCTTGAGAGTGAAAAGCAATCAGTATGAAAGTGTGGCTGCTAATGCTTCTTGTCTTCCACCTCAGTTGTCAATGATGCTATTTAAATTTCAGGATTTTTATTGTGAACAGTAAGTACCTAAAGGAGTTCCAAACTGGCTAGATTGTGAACAGATGTTGAGCTTTTCTTTACCACAAAAGTGCTTCTTCACCTGAAGCACTTTGGCAGCAGTATTGGAGCTGAAACTAGTGTTGCTCATCAACACATTGTTGTGTATGTTTTGCAGATTTCTAATCTGGATATAAAAGCACCCATAGGACAAAGCACCTTAAGTCATCTGCACTGTTTTGTAAAATCTGTTGGTGTGTAAACAGGGATAATGTGTAGCTGCTAGCTTTTATCCTAGGAGGATGAAGCTATCCTGGTTCATGTATATGTGGTTCTTGCATGAAAGTAATTTAAAAAAAAAAAAATCAGTCCCAACTTCCAGACTGAGTTTTGCCTGTAGAGAACAACCTGAGTTGGGGGAGGTGGGGGGTAAGCCTGCCACACTTGAGTAATTTTGAGCATTCTTGAAACCTGTCCTTCAACATTTCTGGATTTGACCCAATTGTATAAGTACATTTTGAGCCCAAAGATTTGAGACTCTGATCTAACTTAACAGCTGGTGTAAGAAGTAAACTAAGTTTTTGTTTCCTGTTGGAATTCTTAAGAATTAACCTGAAAGTCTTCAAGTTTTGCTTTAGATCTGCTGGCAAACAAAACCAAAAATACTTCCACAATTGCTTCATGTAATCCAGCGACTTTTCCCTTTGCCCCCGTGCTGAAGTCCCGGAACAGACTGGAAGACTTCAGTAAGAAAATCCTACGCAGTTTGAAAAGAGTAGAATTTGATTTTATATGAAACTTTAAGCCCCCCCCCCACCAAGTAACGTAGTGGTGCTAACTTAATGACAGTCCCAAACAGAAAGTCTAACTTCAGCTCTCAGCAGGTTTTTCTCTGTAGCAAAAATTCTGAGTAACAAACGCGTATCTCTCTTCCCCTGTTTTTTAAAAAGGAAGTTATCTCATCACAGTAACTGTTCTTCCTGTTAAACTTGACACCTTCTCGGGTATCCCATGCCACTTTTAGCTCATTATTGCTTTTCTTGAGAAAATTTTCACATCTGACCTTAAGTGGAAAGCCTGTACTGTGACTACTTCCAAGTTACCCTGTTCACTAATAGTATCACCTTCAGAATAGCTGTAGATGAAAAGCTTCTGACTGGCATTTTCTTTGTCTAGATCCCTGTCAAAATCTGCTTCATTCCCTCCAAGATATATACTCTCTGGGTGTGCCTTTGTTGAGGCAGGACATTGGGAGTGGGAGAACAGTTCTGAACTTGGTAGTTTTTGCTGTACCCTGCCTGAAGCTTCCTGCTAAAGGTGTGTCCAATTTCAGTAATTCACACTTCTTTGGAATCATCAGGGTAAGTAAATCAAGTTAAACTACACACATGTATTCCAGCTGACATATTTTGCTTCAGTTTGTTCAGCATTGATAGATGCACGTGTAGAGATATAACCAGCCTTTCTTTCAGGGCAATGATTAAGTGCAGCATGTCAGAGCAAAAGCTAAAGATGACTTTAACTTCTCTTTCCTTGTCTTCACCTTGCATGAAACTGTGAAGAATACAGACACTTGTATTCAGGAAGTGCCAGAAGGCTGATGAGAGACATGATGAGGTCACCTCTGATTAAGAGGACAAAACAGAGTGTTATCTTTGGCTTGTCTCTGGTTAGTATTTATTAGAAAGCAAACCTAGGGATTACCACAAACAACCTAAGCCAAGCATGTCAACTCTTCAGTGTATGGTAGACTGATGTTCATGCATATCCATGCATTTCCTAAGGCAACCAATTAGGATCAAATGAGAAGAGATAATCTTGTTAAATCTCATGCCAGTGTTCAGATGGGTAGAACTATACTTATCTAAAATTGCTTTAGTGGGACTTGCTAGTGGCTTTTGTTTCACTAGCAGATGCTGATGTAAAAACACAGGATTCTCTTGGCATCTGTTTTGTTGTGAAGTGATTGACACCAGTGCTAGGCATTGTTTACACAAAGCATCTGAATGAAGTCACTACTGGATTCAAAAATATACTAACTGAAGACAGCATTTATAAATGCTGACACTGATGAAGCTTGTTTAGTTAATGCCCTGTACTGAATTGCAATCAGGATTTGATGGCTTTGAATAGAGGAAACCTCTTAAAATAGGTAAGGGACGGGGTTTGAAGGAACATTTCTTACCCAAAGAGCAGGGAGTACTTTCTTCTCCTTTCCCCAGCTCTGCCTGCCATGTTTTGTTTTCTTTTTTTCACTTTCTGGTACAGCAGCTGCTACAGTATCTTTTTAATTGAAACTCTTGTCAAGCTGCTGTCCTGGTTTCTTACTCATCTTGAGCACCTGGCTTAGAGCTTCAGATCCCTGAAGTGAAAGGAAAGCACCAGGATGTTTCCCCTTACCTTAGGGAGAGACATGCCTCTATCTTAGGTATTTTTGGGGGAAAAAGCTGATGGTACCTGGTATTATCTTGTTCTCAGTTGGTGGTTCTTAGAATATATAGTTGGCTCTTGTAATCTTTCTAGATATATTATACAGCAATATCTATGTTGTATCTAGTGCTGTATGCAGAGTTTGCTCAGCTTAAACAGTTTTAGTTGAACCTACTGCTTTCAGACAGTGATCTTGATTTTGTAGAAAGCTTCCCTGTAAGTGTGATTCCCATTTCGGGAAAGTTTTTGTGGAAATTGAGAAAGATTATGAAGTCATCCCACTTTAAAGCTCAAATGGCAGTGATTCAACAAACACTACAAGCTACTGAAGAGGCAGTTGTGGAGGGCTGAAGGAATATCTGGCAAGTGTCTGTCTTAGTTGAAGCTTGTATTCTACTTTGGTAATTGTGATATAAGCTCTTTGGCTAGGAAACAGAATAAAAAAGACAGATGTTTCTTTATCAGTCTGAAGGGCAAACAGTTTTGGAAAGACAGGAGAGCTCAGAAACCGATTTGGTGTCAGACAATGTGACAAAATTAAACAGAACTGTAATCAGATGCATTCACTTAATTCCATATTCCTTCCCTTGGTTGGTTTATTTGCTGGTTTATTCACTCATGCCAGGGAAAGCTTCTTTTCTAGATTTCAGGCCATCACTGTATTTCTTAAATCTCACTTATGCTACAGTACCTCTAATGACAAGCAAGCTGTCAGTTATCCACAGACCAAGCAGCATGGGCAGTTCTAGACTGAAGTGTGAGGATTGTGCGGAGGATCTGCAAACTGGAAAGGTTTCTGCTTTTCTCCTTGCTTGTGTGGTTGGCTGACCTTGCCCAGCTGCCAGACCTCTCCCCAATTCTTCCCCTACTCCAGCATGGGTTTTTTTTACGGACTCCAATCTTCCAGAAAAAATCTACTCCATTGTGGGCTCTCCATGGGCTTCCTTCAGGAAATGTTCAAGAACTCTGCTGTGACATCCTTTCCATGGGCTACAGGACAATATCTGTTCCTTCATGGTCTCTTCTGTGAGCTGCAGGTCCATCTCTAGTTTGGCATCTAGAACTACCATGTTTCCTTACCATGTAAACCCAGTACATATGGCCAGACCAGGTTCTGCACTGTTAGCCAGCATGGCTGGTTCTGCAGTGCTGCCTTGGGTTGTAAATCTCCCAGCAGAGTCAGCAATGGTCTGTCAGTGCTTCTGGAATTACCACCAACATGAAGTTCACATGTCAGTCAAACTGGTTGTGTCTTGAAGTTACCTGCTTCAGTCCTGGTGTGAGAGGTGCCAGTGCACCTAAGCAATATCAGAGAAGATGTCTAATGTATATCCTTCTCTGTGCTTTTAATTTTTTTAAGCTGTAGCCTCAAGTCAACTGAGTACTTTCAAGTTCTCTTCCCATGTGAATGTGGGTTTCAGTATTGGTTGTGCTACTCTGTTTTTTTCCCTATGAGTGCCCTTACTTTTGGAGTACTACAGTTCTGTAGAGTTTGTAAACAGCTGCTTTGCAGGTGTGTGTGTGGCTTGCAGGGAGTGACTTCCATAGTAAGGAAGGGGAAAGCCTGATCATCTTGAAGTTCTTTGGGGATTCTAGCTTCTACACACTTCTGGTGCTTCAGATCATGGCATATTGATGCAGGTTCTCTGGCACTGAGTTGAACGCTAAATCCCGCATGAATTCAAGCACCTATGGGCTATTCATTTCTGTAAGTTCTGGCTCCATGAGGAGCTCCTGAAATTTTTGACATGGCACTGCAGGGCTGTCACACCCAAACCTAGGGACTGGCTTTTCATCATCCCCATTTGGAAGGGGAAGAGAGCACACAGTTAAGACCAGTAATGGCTTATCACTGGTACTGAGTAATTCTGGAAAAGGGCTGTCAGTTATTGTATATCCTGGCAACTTTCAACCTGGGAAACTTATCAGAGCATCTGTGTAACATCTGGATCTGGTGGTCTGCATCCTTGGCTGTGGACAAGGATACCCTGATGAAAATGTGTTTGGTCCTTATCAGCAAATAGCCTAGTTTGAGTTATGTCGGTGCTATCCACTGAGGCATAGGACCATGAGAAAAGTTTACACCAGTTCTAATTTGTGAGCAATTCTCTTAGAATTCAAGTTGCTGAAGCTGAAACTTGACATGTAGTAGTGCTAGTGCTCTGTGCTTGATAGTGGAAAGGAATGTGAAATACCTGGAACAGAAGTAGCTTCAGAGAAGTGCTACTGCTCGAATACTGAAGTTATCTACTTAAATATTCTGTATGCTGACATATTGTGGAAGCTGAACAGCTTTTACAATACAGGAGCTCTCATTATGATACCGCAGTTCCTGATAGATGTGCTGGCTGTAGGGATGGACAGTGCTGAAAATGGGCTGTATGTCAAAGACCCAAAGTTGACTTCTTTTGGCTCCTAAGGTTTTTTCACTGTTGCCTGAGGCTAATACTTTTCTCTGTCTTTAAATTCTGTCTTTGGCTAGATAGCCAGCAGCTAGTAATTTTGGTCTCAAACTATCACCGAACAGAATAGAAATAAACCTTTTAAAGTTTCCAGAATCTGAAACTTCTCAGCATTTTAATCTGAGGGTTTAGGCCTTTACCAAGTGGTTTCTCAAAGCCTCATGAAGACTATGCCACTGAAGCAGTTCACAAGCACTTATTGACATTATACTTGAAAGCAGTAATAAAACTATTACTTTGCTTGCATTGCTTGCTTCCTTTTGGCAGGATTTTGAGGAAAGTACAGGCTTTAAGTAGTATAGTAATTTTTTATAAAAAAAGTCTGTCCTAGCTGTGGAGGAATCACTGCTTGAGTTAGGCTTGTTGGCAATTAAGGGCAGCAGACAACAAGCTTAGTTGGGTACTCAGGAGCTGTAACAGCCTCCTGTTTCCAGTCAGTTTTTCTGCCCACAAACAATCACTTATGCTGCATCCATTCTGGGGGCTGTGTTTTCAGGCTCGTGTCTGAGTGTGTTTTCTGATCCCTGGCTATGTGTTGAATGTGTTGGATTGGCCTACTGTGAGCTACAGCCAGACAACTCCTGTGGCTGTTTGCTAGTTGTATGGCTGGAGCTGGATTTAGTCACTTGCATTGGTGGTCAAGCCTGGATGAAGGACAGCTACTGAAGGCAGTCTAGACAGCTCTAGCCTCCTGGTTGAAGGGCTGACATTTTGTGGAAGTCAAGCAGCTTTTGGAGTAGAGGAGTAGGCTAAGTTCTACGTAGAACTTGTTGAATAGAGATTTATTCCACACACCTTGAATGGGGTCTTTGTCTCCAATGAACAGTAGATTATTTCTTTGCTAATGTGAAATGAGGAAGACAAACTCAATGTGAAACTAGTTAAGAGTGTGTGGGCTACCTTTAGTTGAAGGCAAATGTGTCTACTTTTATCACAGGCACACTTTGCTGCTGCCTTGTGCTGGCAGAATTTGCTATCTTCTCTACTCCTACTTTAAGTGTAATTGAACACCAAATTTGTTTGGGCTATCTGCAAGAGTTTATCTGCTAAAGGAAGAAAACTATACATCTCTCCAGCAGAGATCTGGGGTAACTTGTATGCCCTAACCTTGGCATTTTATTTAGTTGTCTCCTACTGCTTGTTTGGAAGCTTTCACTGCACACCTAGTATAGTGGTTGCTGGATAGATTAAGTTGTTTACATGTACTTTTGAACTCTGCAAGATGCCTATTTTTGCCAACAAGGCCTGTGATCTGATAAGAGTATTGCCTGGACTTAACAGAGCTGGTTGACCTGGAGGTGCTCTAAACTGGCATACCTGGTCATGCTGTACTTCCACTTACTGAACTGCAAGATGCAACCCCTGGAATAAAATGATTGTATCACACTGGTTATGACATTACTGTGGGATGCCCTGGGTAAGCTAGTTTCAAGGGGAGCAGCACTTGAGGGGATGATGTGGCTCCTAAGAACATGGAAGAGTTATTTGCAGTGCACTGGAAACTGAATTTTCAAGAAGTTTTGGTGGATGGCTTTGGCCCTGTGTATACCCTGAAAGGTCTTTGTCTGAATAGGGGAAGGGAACTCTGGGCCCTCAGGTATGGGTGTGATGAACTGTTGCTTGTTCAATCTGAACACAGGATTGTCAGTTGCTTTTAGTTCATGTTTAGGTTTGCAGCATGCCAAAGTGGAAGTCTGTCAGGGGTGTCTGTAAACACAGTGTGTTAAAACATTCAGGCCACAAGTATGAACAAGGTACTTAAAGGGAATGAGGCAAGTAGGCCTGGAATTTGTGGCAATGTTGAACTTAGCCTGGAAGGGAAGAAGAGAGTACTGCTGTCTGCAGATGGGGCAGAGAATGCTCGGAAATCCTTTCTGACCCCTACATTACAAAAAAAAATTGAAATTAGGTGGCAAAAAGTTGACCAATGTACACAGTGGTGTGCCAGGGTGGGAATATATGGGTTGATTTGATTTGTGGCTTGATTAGGTGAATTGGCTGGTGCAAGCTCAAGGCTAAAATCTTGCACTGAGGCAGTTAGGAGAGCCAATGGGATGTTTTTTCTTGTGGCTCTAGGCATGAGCATCCAAGTGTTGATGTGATCCCTGTGCAGTGAGGACTTTGAGTAGAGCAAGCTCTTCCTGAAGTCTGAGTTCCCTATAAAGCAGAGGGCAAGGGCTGTCCCTCTCACGGAATCCTGCCCTCTCGTGGCTCTGGCTGCACAGGGAATGTGCCCTGTTACCCGGAGCACCTGCCTCCGGAGTGCTGCTCCACAGGAGGAGGGGGCGGGAGGTGTGTGTACTGAGCACTCATCTATGCTCTAACGCCATGAGGAGGAACAGTGGAAAGCATCCAGGAAATACGTCCCAACTGAAATTATTTAAATATTATGGAATGCCAAGCATTCCAGAAGCGGCATCTGGGTTTTTTTGGGGTTGAGAATAAACCCTTACTGAGAGGAGCCTACTGCAGAAGAATTGCAGCATTCCTTTCTGTAAAATCCTGGGGTTTTGAGCAAAGAGTCAGAAACTTTGATGATAAAATGGAAGGCTAGCCAAGACAGAATTTCAGAATTGCACAGTGCAGAACTGCATCAGCAGTGTGGTAAAAGCCATCTTACTTCAAACCATGTAGATAAACACACCCCACTTTATTTACAGTGCAAGAGCCATGGAAGGCTGTACAGGCCTGGCAACTCGGAGCAGTTGGACGCCTGTATGTGTGATTTAGCTACAGGTGTGCCCTCCTAACAGGTTAATGTCCTAAAGGAATGGCATAGCTTTGAACGCTCTTGCCTGTGTGCTCTCTAACACTGTTTCTTGTTCCTTTGAGGGATAAAGCCTAGGATGCTCAGGGTTTGTGTGGCTATAAAAGGTTGAAAGGTGTTTGGTTGCGTAATGGGATGTCTGTGCTTGCTCACTACCAAGAAGGGAAACTGGTATATGCCTTGAATTTCCAAGATCAAAACTGCTTGCAAGACTCTACCTTTAAATGTAATCTTTCAAATTACTGTGCCTTCTAATAATTATGTATTAGTTCAACTTGTATTCAGTATGTTGTTGGTGAAAGTTAATTAGATGCTTTAATTCCATTTGAATAGTCTGCCTGACCAATAATATAATTAATTGACCATTTGTGTCATTTAGAGGTATATGCACTGGTGTACAGCATACTGATAAGGTGTCTCAGAGATGGCTTTCTGGCATGCTCAGTTATGAAGTGCTTTGAGCTGGAAATTGAGCAATTACCCCTGGAAGCAACTAAAAGCAGTGTAAGTTGTAGTTAGACTGTAGTACTGAGTGAACAAAGATTAGGTTATGCATCTGGCTTTTGAAGACAGTCATCTGAGTGTGCTTGTGGATTGGAGAATTTCTGTTGGAGAATTTCAGGTTATTTTAAGTTGGGCAACGCCTAAATAGCTTCAACACGATAAAAAAGTAAGCCTAAAATGCAATAAGACTTGTATTTTCTCTTTAGATTGTGTTCTTTGAAGTGGTACTCCCCCAGTGTGTTAAGGCTTTGTACCAAGAACTGAAGGATTTAAATTCACTAGGTTTAGGATCTTTACTATCCAATGAAATAAATCACAGACCTGGTAAGAACTTTGTTTTAAGGATATCTTGACCTATACCAATACAGTGGATGTATAATTGCCAAAATACTTGCCTGATGCCTATTTTTTCAGCTCAGCAGTTTGCTTCAGTAGTAAGACAGTGAATCTGCTGGACAAACTGAGTGTGGTGCCTCTTTCTCCTATGAAGTCTACTGCAGCTTTGTATTTCCTAGTTGCAAAGTACCTAAACTTATCTTGCCATGTACTACTTCTGCACAGACAGGGCTGGATGTCTGAGCAGTTAAGCTGACTACTGCTTCAGTTTGTGCAATATGGGCTTGTCCAAATAAGAAATAGATGAAGATAGAAGCTAGTCAGGCTTCTGCTTAAGTTTAGAAACTGAATCATTATTTAGCAGGTAAAAAACCCCTTTAAGGTTCTTAAACACTCTTTCAGCAGATTGTTGCTCCAATAATTAAGTGTTGAATTGGACTCTTCAGTTTCTGATTTTATCAAGGGTTCTACACTTGATTACATTTGTATTGCCGCATTTATCCACTCAGTCCTGTTTGATACTGAACTTGGTGAATGTTCTTATGATGGATTGGGAGGAGCAATACTGAGAAAACAGTTCTTAAAACATGAATGCAACTCTTGTAGCTCTTTGAGCAGTTGGCTTGGGTGCATCTGCCAAAGCATTTATTGGTCTCCCACAAAGGTACATGCCTGAGATGTGTTATTTTTAATTCTGGGCTTGTCAGCAGGTGAGTGGGTTTCTCTGTGAAAGGGAATGATGTTAACAGTAGTCCTACTTGATCTTCGCTGATCAGAAATCTACTAAGCTGGATTGTCAGCAGCATGTATGTGCTGCCACAAATTTTCAGAGTGGGAACATTCCAAAGGAATTGCCTGGGAAATTTTCAGGAAGAATCTGTGCAAGCTGTGAGCCAGCTAGAGATTGAAATGCCACATCAGACTGGGTACTTTTTCTGTCTCTTCTTGTCTGTCCCTTTTAAACTGAGAATTTTTAAAGAGGCATCTGCCTTTTTGCATGTGATTCTCCATTGCTTGTTTTGGGATTCCTTACCCTATTTCTGTTCCTGGTTAGGTGACTGAGGGTTTATTTTTTCTTTTACAGAAGAACTGCTATGTGTTTCTAGACTTAGAGCTGAGAGGAAGTGCCATCACTGCACTAGGAAACAAACTCATCCTTCACTGCTTCTCCCAATGCTTTCTATCCCACAGGCTGGTTAGGTGATGGGAAGGGACAGTGCCTGGACCTTCTGTGTTGTGCTAACCCTAAAGGGTACTCCTTTGAGATCCTAAATGGTACTTGGATTTGCTGTAGTTGGGTTGGTGCCATGTTTACACTTAGTTTGCCCCAAAGGTGGGGGAAAGAGGAATGTCAAGTATCTTCAGCTTGCTACAGGATGTGATTAGGTAACTTAAGAGGATTTTCAAGTCTTTCAAACAATGAGTAAACATGTCAAATGTGATGGAAAGCTCCAGAGTCTTACATGGATGCTCTAAGTCTCTTTGTCCAACTTGGAGCATCAGGATGGTGTTGAATTTCTACTGTTTTGACCAGTCTCCTTTGACAGGGAAGGTACCAACTAGTGTTTGAGAGGGAAGCAGGCTTTTGTAGCCCAATAAAGGAATAACTTGCCCCTTTGCTACTGAGGGTTAGAATCTTATGGGTTTGGGTAAGCTACTAATGAAGTCATAACTTTGTTTTATAAGTCAAACTGGCATGTTATTCTTAACCTGCATGGATCCAAGTCTCAAATTCCACTTAACTCTTGGACTTAGTTTATTATATATATAAACTTTTAAAAGCTCAAACAAGTCAAGTAACTCCACAATAAGCCTGCCACGTAGCCATTCAACTGGACTGACTCTAGCTTTGGTACCAACTTTTGCATATTTCTACCTAACCTTTTCTTAACAGACGAAAAATGTAGGACAGTACATAGTGGTAATCTGTCTTGTCCCTTGGTGCAATACTAATGCAAGAGTATAAGAGAAACAGTGACAGGTTCTTGCTTAACCTTTCTCTATTGAAGGGTGTTTGCTGTACTGTTTAGGTTAAAGCTGTAGCACTGCTTTGTTCTTTGCTGTCCAATGTTATTCATCCATTTCCTGTGTTAGATACTCAAGCTGCATCAGCAAGTGCCTCCCTATAGTTCAAACACCACATGCAAGTGAATCCCCAGCTGTAATTGCTCAGAGATGAGAGGAAAGAGCTCTGTGGTGTAAGGAATTAACTACATACAACATCTGACCACAGCGATGCATTAGAGTACTCTTTTTTTTGGATGTGCTTTTGCTGAGTGTCTATGAACATGACCAGAGGCTGGGGGAGAATAGCTTTCCAGGCATTATATGCCTGAAAAATGGTGGTAACTTGTGCTCCCTTATCTTTTCTACTGTCTTGTTTTGTGAATTTGAGTAAGTTACCATTTCTGTAAGTTTTCACCTAGAGTGGAATAATGCCTGCCTTACAGGTATGTGTCAGAGCCCTTTTCCTAGTAAATATGCTGAGTCCACAGATAAAAGAAGTCTTAGAAGTCCAAAACCTCTGAAGATGCACAGCATGCTTATAATATATCCCCATTAAACAGCTGTTTGGCAATGTCTAATGCAATTTCCAGTTAATGAGGGATGTTTTAAAATGATTTGTTTTAATAAGTCTTCTTTATTTCATATGAGGCAACCAAGTATGCAGCCTGTTACATTTGATGGGATCCTGGTTATTCCTGTTCTTAAACAAGACCCCAAATTATTCTTGTTCGTGTGTTGCACAGCACCTCAGAGCATTCCTACATGAAAGCTCAAACAAGAGCAAAGAATGTCTGGGATGTTTTTGTGTCTGTGTCGGTTTGGGAACTGCAGAGAAGAAACTCTTCCAATCTCATTCCTGCAGTCTGGTAAAAGTTGGAATTAGATACACTAGATTTGTTTGTCCTCACTTCAAATTTAGGAGCAGTAATGTCCTCAATAGCAAAACCTGCTCCTCCACAGAAGCATCTTGTGCTTTCTAATAAATCTGAACTTGATGAAGTTGCTGATGTAAGTAAACATGGTCCTTTGTAATTCAGAGAGAAAAAGAAAGATTTTGGCCTGGACAGGCTGGAAACACATGAAGGCCAGTGTCTGTGAGAGAGAGACCTGGGGGATTAGTATATAGTAAAGCCACTGGCCATTAGGAAATGCAGACAGACTTGACTAGAGGGTGAGAAGAATGAGGAGAGCAGCATGTCTGATGCATAAGGCATTGCCTTGCCTACAGGCAGTCCCACCCTGGTGCCTTGAGGCTGGTTTGCAGCCTCTGAAATAACAATGCCTTGGGATGGAAAGGTAGATGTGTCCCCTCCCCTTTTCTTCTGGAGGCTGTTACTGGGAACACTATTTCCATTGCCTCAGTAGACAGCAGTGCTCAGTCACTCAGAGGTGCTGATGACTCAAGGAACAGGTTAATATGGTAGAACTTGCCCTTCCTCTCGAGACTTTGCTTCTGCACCCCAGAGCCCCAGGGCAAGGAGTAGGTTTGCTGGATGGCAAGAGATTGCGTGGCTGTCTTGGGGATTGGGTGCAACTTGTAGGCTGCCAGCTGACGTTATCTAAGTTATCTAAGAGTGTCTGAGGTGACAGCAGTTTATCACTGTTTTCTGTAATCCTCAGTTATTTTGGGCTATATATTTATAGACATTAAGTGTCTGAAACAGAATTCATGCTAATTGCTGTATTGATTTGCTGCAGGAGGACATGCTTGCTTTCTAAGAGTTCTTAGGGAGGGGAAGGAGGTAAGAGCTGGAAGAGTGATACTGTCTGTGAGCTGCCTTGGCACTAGATGTCCTCTCTTCAATGTTTCTGAAACATCTCAGAAGGAAAAATGCTTATTTTTGGCATTGTTTCCTCTTTATTGTAAAGTGTAAGGAGCTAAATCTTTCATTGTGGAGAAAGGTCTTGGACTGAACGGCTCAAGAAGATGGAGATCACTCCTGATAAGCCATATTTGGTTTAGCTATAGATGAGTTGTTAAAACAACCTTTGTGGCGAACATTGTTTGAAAAACCTCATACAGTCTTTGGAAAGATCTTCACAGTTCAATTCTGTGACTTTTGTTTGACCCTTTCCTTTGCCATTCAGCCTGCTTCCTTTTAAGTTCTGTCAGTATCTTTCTGGATGTTTGGTTTGGTTTTGCTGCAGGTTTTTTTTTTTGCTGGTATCATACTCTTTCCTTAAAATGCAGGGTTGAAGCTCCTTCCTGATGTAGGCCTGGATACCAAGCTGGTGCCATGTATTATCACCATGTAAAACAGTTCTCAGGACAGTAACAAGTTACAGGATTTTTCTGGTGTTTCTGATTTATTAAGACTCTAATTTCGTTATGACTAAAGAACTTGCCTTCCTCAGGCCAAACTTCTCCACTCTTCTTGAGATCTTAAGGAGAACTTAAGCTTAGTAATCTGAAGAAGTCAGCTTCTAGCACTTGAAATCACTGCAGACAGTTCAGCATTTGGGAGGAATTGTATGGGTCAGCGAACAGTGAACAGTTCTGCTAATGATGACCATAAGAGTAAGTCCTCTCACAACCAAGCAGGTGAAAAAACTTAGTTGATTCCCTTGTTAAGAAGACATACAGCAACAACAAACTTATGGGAACTGCATCCCATGCAACTACCTGTCTCCTGACTACTGGTTTAATTCTTTAATATATGACTCTAAAAAATGGAAGTAACTTCTGTATGTGGGTAAATATTCTTTGCATACATGGACATGGTGTAAGGGTAATACAAATGCATAACTCAGTAGTCAGAACATCTATGAAGAAAGTTATTGTAGGAGCTTAAGTACTTACTTAATGTGTCTCAAAACAGACCTTGTGGGGGACAGTTTGCTTGTATTCCAGTTGGGGAAACTGTCATTTCAAAGAATCTTTAGGTCCTTGAACTTTTCTGGGAAAGCAACAGTAATCATCTTCTAACAAAAATCTCATCTCTAAATTCATGTTATACTGAGTTTCTGTGAGGATGCTGTTTTCATTCCTTGGTTTGATCTCTTCTCAGTTCAAGCTAAGCTTCTTTTTATGAATACTTAGTCACCTAAAGCATTACACACATTTAGAGCATGCTAGTTCAGAGAACTAACTTGAAGAAAAATGTCTGGGGCAAGTGTTATTAACACAAGACAACCTGTGATTTGGGGAGACCAGGCACTCCAGCTTTGTTCTCTGCTCTTAGGAATTCATTCAGTAGCAGGTTTTGAAGGATCCTTCCTTCTTTCCATTCTCAGAAATATATGCAGGTCCTGCTTCAAGGCTTTCTCATGAAAGTTACCATGTAAAAGTAGTCCACTTGTTGATTGCAAACACAGGGTTCATCTAATTTAGAGGATTTTAAGTGATTCCATTTTAAGAACAGTGCTCAGATGAAGATCCCTTGCTGGGGCAGTCCTTACACTCTAGCAGAACCTACTGCTGGGTTTGAGTGTGGAGAAAGGTGAAATAAGCAAGGGCTATAAATCTATTGGAGCCAAATGCTGCTGTCAACCTCTTTGCATGCAAACTTCAGACTTTCCTGCCTTAAACCTTACTCACAGGTGTTCAAAATCTGGCTCTGGTTTTACCTATGGAAGTGTTCCCTCCCTTTTACCTAGGGGTTAATGATGACTAAATTTCCTTGTAAACTTTTTTTTTTAAAAAGTTTATGTTGGGCTCTGCTTGCTAATGAGGAAATTCCAGTGAGGGGAGAGAGAGAGAGGGAAGGAGGAAGCTCCTTGGCAGAGACTTCATAGCCAGACTTGGGAATTGCAATGAGTCCTAGTCCTGTACAAGCCTTAACATACTAGCACTCTTAGCAGGATCTGGTGACCCATTGTGAAGGTAGCAGAATCCAGAGAGTGGAGTGTTCTGCAAGGTAACTTAATATTGTTTTCAAATGGTTTGTATTTTCATAGGGCTGATTTGCATTTTCTTCTCCTTTCTGCTTTTATTTCAGGTAATGCTAATGCATTCTTGGTGCTGTCTTGATATCCAGATGTAACTGTAGTGTGGTGCTTCTAAAAAGTATTTGCAAGAAACTAAGCTACTGATTCACTATCCTGTGGCCAACAACTATATGTTATCCAGGGACCTGTTAGTAATAGGAAACTAAGCTACACTGATCTTGATCTGTCACTGAAAACTGATAGGAATAAAACATCAAATTTCGAGATATAAAATTTGTCGTCTGGCTTGATCAAAAACAGGGCAACATTGAACCGACTTACTTCTCTGTAGCCTGGAGTCAGAAGTCCCATGAAAACAAAGGAATATGCTGGTACATGAGCTGTAGCCAGTAAGAGAGGATTGGGGATTGAAATAGTATCCAGTGATAGATCTGAATGACTGAGTATAATTAAGGGTTTTGAGAGTCTGGTTAATAACTTCCTCCTTTTACTTGAGTTCTAGATGAGAAGCTGGCTAGTGAAATTGTTTGGGTTTGTAACTAACTGGGAAGAGGGAAAGGCCTAGGAAGCTGGACAAATTCAGAATGGATGGGGAGGAGCTGGAACAGGGATGAAGGATAGAAATGAACTAGTAGCCTGGCATATGAGAAGATGCCTGGTGCAGGAGCTGGTAACAATATTTGTATGTGTAAGATGTTAATGTAATTACTAGGGGAAAAAATTCTTTCAGAGTCAGTTAGTCATCCTTCTATGTGCAAGAGCTGGCAAACTTCAGCTGCGAGGAAGAGAGATGACTCTTCTTGACTTGAATAGTTTTCTCAAAGGTTTCAGTGTTTTCCATTTAGGCACGGAAAGAGAGCAGATTAAATGTGTAGGATCTGCCTGAATCTTAAGAGGACTGGAATTATAAAGGAGCAAAGACAGAGTGAGCAGGCAAGAGTGCTAAAACTGGGAAGGTCTTGTTAAAAGGAGACTTGACTGGAGAAATGTTTGGGGCAAACAGTCATGGTAAAATCAGAATTGACAAGGATAAGCAACCTGATTCAGATAGAATTAGGCTGGAATCTGTACTGGTGGCCACTGGTGGCTATAAGGTCCACGAAACCTTACAGCTAGGCCACACAGCCATTTCTTGTGCACTTACTAAACCAATTCCAATGAAATTGTCACACCAATTTCTTAAAAACAGGTATTTTCTCTTGGGTCACAGTTGACCTCGGCTGACTTAGTATCTGCCTGGAGTCCTATCAGACAACATAAAATCATTGTTTCCTAACTCTTCCCTCCCTGTTTGTAGGACTGACTTTTCTTAGATTTCTTAAACTTGATTACCCCTCCAGTTATCTCTTGCCTCCTGGTATAGCCCAAAAAGCTAGTAAGACATGAGATGATATATAATTCAGCATGTCAAGATTTTTTTCAGGTGAAACTAGGATTTAGCAATATCTGCTAAGATAGGTAGTGCCTGGGATGACTCTTCAGTTAGAAGAGGTTGCTAAACTCAGGGGAGGTAAGAGGAGGAGGGCCTTTTGAAGTAGAATGGGCTCCTCTTCAGCCTACTGAGAACATTGCCCTGGATGCTGCTGTCAGTGGTCTTGCTAATATTGATACAGCACTGAGCTGCTTTTTTGGGTGTGCATGCCAACCACCACGGTTGAGGCCTTCATATTGTTTTCTATCTACCTATTTTTAAACAAACCTCGACTGAGGTCTGCAGCACTTTATAGTAACTAGAGCTCTCCTTAGGCTTGCGTTTGAGCAGGGTGAGAGAGTAAAATTTGCTCGTTTTGTCTTGTTTGGATGAGGAAAAATGCATTCTGTAATTCCTGCATGGGTGGCACAGGTGGATGGGGAGAAGTGATTGCACATGCTCCATCTCCCTTGTTCCCTGCCAATGCATCAGCTTGCCTGCTTGTCCCCTCAAGCAGTATAGTATCATGTGAGCAGTAAGTGATAAAGGAAGTCCTGCTTCTTCTGATCTTTTCTACTGGTGTCACTTCCTGGGAACATTTTCTTATTGACCATAGTCCAGGCTGCTTTAAGGTGGGCAATATCCTCCAATGAGAAGAGGAACCTCAATTATTTGGGTCTGAAAAGCAAATTCCTTCAGATGAGATCCGACCCAGTGGCTCTTAAGTTAGAGAAGGCATGAAGAAAGGAAACTGCTTAACCCTGTGCAGAAGCTTACTTCTAGATGTGGTGATGGTGTAAGTACTACTTACTTTTCATAGCTTCAATCAGTCACAAAGCTGTATGTGAAAGGTGGTATCACAGCCTGCTTTCTGTCAAAAATGTTAGTTTAGTCTTTGTCCACTGTAAGAAGTCTGACCAGTCAGCCTGAGTATGTGTTTGTACTGAGGCCAGGTCTTAGACCAAATGGAAAAAGATCCAGAAAATCTGAGGAATCCAGATAAAGCCACAGATGTTTTGCCATAGCTGTCTCAGTAACATGCCCTGAAAAGGAAGATGAGAGACTGCAATAGCCTTGCCAGTTATCATTGTCAAAGATTTATTGTGCAAAGGTCTTGTATTTGCTTATATTAAGACTGATACCCTGCTCCCTTCAGGGAGGCTGACACCAAAAAGAGACTGATATGTATATTAAAGCTTTTAAATTCTACTAGAGACACACACAGAAATTGTAGCACAAGGTTGGCTGAGGACTTCCAGAGCCCCAGTGAGTGTGACTGGAGGAAAGCTAACTTGGCATGTGCTGTGTGAATTTAGACTAGTGATGGCTTCGTGTATGGAAAGCTGTCAGGCCTAGACAGCAACTCATGTATGAAGATACAAAAAAGATATCCAAGATAACCAAAGATATCATAGCTTTTAACTGCAAGGGTCTTTGTGACAGTGAAAGTTAATTTTACCAATGTTTAAGGTGCAATACCATAGAACTGGGAATGCTCTAAAGCTTACTGCCATGGAAAATAAGGAAAGCACGTCTGCTTCTAGCAACAAGGAAGCAGTGTGAGTATTCTGCAGCTCCTCACTAAAAGTGTGAAAAATGGTTCAGTGTAGCTAGAATTGGCCTTTCTGCAAGTTGAAAATAAACACGCTAAAATAAACAGTTCTATAGTACAAAATGTTGTGAAAAAGCTGTCAACGTGAGAGAGTGAACAGTTTGTGTGAAGATCAGTCACTAACACCTTTCTGCTTGGATGTGTGGGTTAAATATATATATAACATTATGAGGAGGAAGGGAAGTGCTTTAATGGGAAACGGATTTTGTATCCTGTTTGGGAAAATACCATTAATCTGGGCAGCATCAAGATATACCTGTAAATGTTTTGTCTTTTAAAGACATCCCTATCCTTGCTTCCTATTCTACATAATAAAAAGTACAGACTTCATAGCAGCAACTTGACAGCTTAGAGATGTTTCCCCATGCTACAAGAAAGACATTGAAGGGCTGAAGTGTGTCCAGAGAAGGGCAGCAAAGCTGGGGAGGGGTGTAGACCACAAGTCTTAGGAGGAGCAGCTGAGGGAGTTGGGGTTGTTTAACCTGAAGAAAAGGAGGCTCAGGTGAGACCTTATAGTTCTCTACAACTACCTGAAAGGAGCGTATGGTGAGGTCGAGGTCAGCCTCTTCTCCCAGGTAACAAGTGACAGGACAAAAGGAAATGGCCTCAAGTTACACCAGGGGAGGTTTAGATTAGATATTGGGAAAAATTTCTTCACTGAAAGGGTTGTCAAGTATTGGAACAGGCTGCTCAGAAAAGTGGTCACCATCCCTGGAGGCATTTAAAAGATGTGCAGATGTAGCACTTGGGGACATGGCTTAGGGGCAGACTTTGCAGTGCTGGGTTAATGGTTGGACTCGATCTTAGAGGTATTTTCCAAACTAAATGATTCTGTTCTATGTTTCCTTGTAGATCTCGGCAGGAGAGGTTCTCCTGGGACCATCATACAAACCACATCTGTCACTTCAGTATGGAAAATGTCTTACCTGTGTAAACAGGTTTTCATGCTGAAACAGATGTTTGTTCTAGTGTATAGTAATATTGCTTGGTAGTTCAGCAGCAGTGATAAAATGCAACATCTTACTTCCCAGATACTGGAAGGCATGCGAACTGTACTTGATAGGCTAGAAAACCTTGCACACTAAGGACTTGCTAGTTTGAAGTGGTGTTGCCTAGTTTGACTCCTCAGTGCTGTAGAGATGCTTGACCTGGTATTTTTTTCCTTCAAGTTCAGCAATCAGCAGCTAAGTTACTGCTACAGTTTTGAAGAAAGACACAAGTAACTACTGTAAACAAATCCTGTCTGCAGAAATCGGAAAGTATGTTTACTCTTCTGAATGTTGTCTGTCACTGGCAACAGATGATGGCATTAGAGCTAACCATGGTGCCGCTTACAAGGATCCATCCTTCTTGCTCACACGAACATTTTATCTTAGAACTGTCTCTGTAGCTCTTCCATCTCATGAAGCAACCAATGCATGCATCTTGTCTGTTATGGAAAGGTTTTTCTCATATTTAGATAGTCATATTAAGTGACTATTTTTTTGAGGTGGGAGCAGGAAGCAAAGAGTTTCGTACCAGCAGAACTGAAGTTTCTATCCTGAGGCTTCTGTGCGCAGCAGCTGCTTCAATTTGTGATCCATTAAGACTCTGATAATGAGGAAAGCTTCTCTGCTACTGCCTGTACTGTCTCCAAAGGCCAAAACTGCCTGACAGCCTAAGCACGCACTATCTACCGCTTACTTTGTAAAGAGGGCTAAACTCTGGATGGTTACCCCTACAAAACTGAGGAAAGCATTTGGTTGAGAGGTAATTGGAAAGATGAGAATTATTGTTAAATGCTGTAAAATATAATGCAATCAGAACTACAGAATGAAATAATGAAACAGTGAATCTTTCCCTTAGGGAGTTGATATGAAAAGTGTTTTTTTTTTTTTTCTGACTTTTGATCGGAGTTTCACTTTGTTTTTTACATCCTTTCCTGATTGTTTCCTTCTTGGTGTAAATTCCTGGCTGGCACGTTTTTTTCTTGCTTGGCAGAACTGGGTTATTTCGTTCTGAATTTAAACCTTGCCTTGTATTTAATGTGCCTGTTTGGGTCACTGTGGAATCCACCAAGGTGGGTTTGGCACTTGAAACAGTGAGTCTTAGGAAGCCAAGCCTGGGATCCTTACAATGACAATGGCACCTTATGGGAGAAGGGTGCAGAAGTCTCTGCTAGCCTGCTAAAACAAGAGTTAAGATTTCTAAATGGTGTTTTTAAATGTTGTCATCTGACTTTTATGAACTTCAGTCTTTGAAACTACCTGTCTGCAGATCAGATGCATGCAGCCTTCATGTCAAATAACTGCATGTATTGGTAGGCAGATAGCACTACTGCAGAGATTCTCCCCCCAGGGGGAGCAAATGGTACCTCACAGCTATTAACTGAACAGTTAATACTCTTCTGCTAATGAGAGTGTGTCTTTGTTCTTGCCTCTTAATTTATAGACCAGAAGTCCAGGGATAACACATCCTCTATGATATTAGGAAAAACCCTTTCTTTTTAACAGCACATTAGTAGTAAATGTAAGAGAGCTGCAACTTTCACAGTATTGGCAACATGATCTACACTGTATTTAATATGAGTACATTTTAGGTATGAACAAAGTAAAATTCCAGTCTTTTCTTCAGCTGCACTGTCTCTGACACTTCAGAGGAGTTAGAGTAATAGGGGCAACCTACCTTATTACTGTGTATACCTGCTAGGGCCAGAACCCAGCTTTGAATCTCTCTCTCTGGAGATGGCAAGGTAGGCCTACAGAAGTCAAGAAAGTTATGCCCCCAGACAGAGGTAGTAATAGTGCTTCAGAAACCTTGACACTGAAGTGCTGATGATAGTACATATAAAGTCAAATGAAATGGAGAGAAGCTCCTGGTGTAGCCATCTTCCCCTGAGAGTTATCTCTGGTTAGTCATTGTCTTGGAGCATGTAGGGGTAAGAACATAGTTAAGGAAAGTGAACCATTGAGTGTTCTCAGTGCCTCCTTTTTTAATATCCCTCCTGCACAATGGAATTTCAGGCTTTGTATTCATTTAGTATGCATCTACTGATGGGCAGCCAGGCCTTGCTGGATTTTGAACTAATGAGTTCAGCTATTTCTAATACTTCTTGGTTCTACTGTTGGCAGCAGAAACACCAGCTATGATGAAGACTGGATACCAGCTTCAGTTTCAATGCCACTTTCAACATTTTAGAGGAATTGATTTAAGGACTGAAACTTGCAGAGCTATGGAGTTATAATGGGTGGTATTCTCCATCCTTGAAGATCTACAAGGACAAAACATTTGTGATATAAGAAGTGGCTTTGCACAGTTTTATTTCCATTGGAGCCTAACTCTGAAGATGTGGTTGCCAAACTGTGTTTGTAAACTATGTTCAATCATCATGTCTCCTTATGAGATTCTCTCCTAGCAGAATAGAGCAGTTCTAGAGATGGTAGTCCTCTTCATACACCTGCTTTGCTTACAGTAATAATGTCTAACATATATGGCTGTGACTGACGGGAGGCACTGGTGGTGGTGTAGACTTGAAAGTGGGGAAAGGATTATCTGACTTGAGTGAGGTAAGCTCAGTTGTATCTGACTTGCTGTGTGTGCTTACATAATGTGCCTTGTGTGCATGCCGGAGGGAATGGTACTTAACCAGGAGACAGTGTTCAGGTACAAAGCTGTCTTTAGTAAGACTTGAGATCCACTTTTTGCAGTGGGCAGTCTCTGGCATGTATAGAAAGTTTTGTCTTATTGGGAATAACGGGTGAGGGGGAGAAGATGTTGGTTTTTATCTTGTCCATTCGGGATGTTTCGAAAGTTTATCAACTGACTTGGAGAGTCCACTTAAAGTAGGGACTCAGCTCTTCAGCAGTAATGCTGTGGAAGCAAAGGGCAAAGTACTCTGAGTTCTTGAGAGAAAGACACCTTGAGAAGGTGCCTAAGAGAAGGGGGTCTGAATGAATTGAGATGTCAGATGATGATGACAAATTTTAGGGGGGTTGGATTTAAAAGGAAGCCCTTTATCCGTATCAGGCTACTGATGGAAAATCAGCAGAATTTGTACTTAATCAAACAGATTATTCATTTAAGAATGCTTCAGCAAAACTTCATTGTCATCAGACATGCTTGCAGTTCGTGTATGCCCCCAGTACATGTAAAAAGCTTGTATCAAGACTCTTCTGCCCTTTGAAAAAGGGAGTGTTAAGCTGTTCATTATAGTGCAGTGAACAGTATTACTGTAATGTTGACAAACTTGCACTAGTAGAAATTTAAGACCAATTCAAGACAGGCTGCAGAAAGGTTCTAGTGGAATTACTAGGGAGAAACTAAATATAGGTGGAGGAGAAACTCAATATAGGTGGAAGGGAGCCTACAAGAAGGATGGAGAGAGACTATTTACAAGAGCATGTAACAACAGGACAAGGGGGAATGGATCCAAACTGAGAGTAGGTTTAGATTAGATACTAGGAAGAAATTCTTTACTGTGAGAGTGGCAAAGTCACTGGAACAGGTTGCCCAGAGTGTGATGTCCCATTGTGGAAGTGTTTAAGAGCAAGTTGGATGGGGCTTGGAGCAACTTGATCTAATGAAAGGTGTCCCCGCCCATGGCAAAGGGGTGGGAACTAGAGGATCATTATGGACCCTTTCAACTAAAGCCATTCTATGATTACTGTGAATTACACAGCCGGATCTAATTAGATAAACTTCCAACTTCTAACACTGCCAGAGCTCAGTACTGATGGCCCCACAGCTTGCCCATTCTGTCTGCAATACTCCAAGCTCTTGTAAAAGGACAAGGTTTCCTAGGCTGACTGCATGCCAGTTCTACTAAAAGCAGTACAAGGGGGAAAATAGGGTCAAGAAAGTGTTATTTCATAGCCACTTTTTGTAAGTGATTAGACTTCTCATGTCAGTGCACAGAACTCTACAAGTTCTGTGATTTATACAGTGGAGGGTAAGAAAGTATGTACTCGGTCTCCTCCATGATTCAAGAGAGTTGGGGCCTAGAGAGAAGAGTTTGTGCAATGGCTTAAAGCATTTAGTCTGCTAACATTTGTGTAAGCATAGGGATCACTTTCTGGAGATACTGTCCTTTGTTGAAGTGTACAGCTGGTATTACTTCAGAGCTTCTGCTTTTCTGAGAGCTTCTTTTCAGAAAAACATACCCCATTACAAGGGAATAGTTGAGTTCTCACCTAGTGACAGCATGAAGTTGCAGTCCTGCTACATTTGCCAGGGGAGATCCACAGCCTCAATTATTTTAATAAACTAAAGTGGGTGTTACGGTTACTCGAAGATTAACTTGGCATAAATTATACAGAGGGATGTTTTTAGTTTGTTTCTTGAGTTATGCTGAATAAGCACAGGACTCCTTAAACCAGATCATGTTATTAAACAATACCTTTTACTGAAGACAAAATTGCACCTTTTATACTAACGGAAGTTTTCTTGGGGAGAAGCAATTCATTGCCTGACTGCTCAAACATTTGGATCTTCTGTCTAGTTCAACATGTATAGTAGCAAAGGTAAAGAGAAGAAATAGTCCAGGTTAAACATGCTTTCTCTTGTCAATGTGTTTGACAAATTTAATCTCAAATTTGTTCTAGGCTTACATATCACCTTGGCTGCATGAATAATCCAAGTAGGAGAGTGAGCTTTAACAGCAGCTGAAGTAAATTATTTCAAAGAAGTTAAATCACTATCTACCTTAATACCACCAAAATTACTAGAAAAGTTTAGAAGTCATGTATTAGAAATGTGAGACTTAAGGCAAAATTTCCATTTTGTGTTTGAGTTTTGGTTTCCTCCACTGTTTCGATGATTGGTGTGCTGATCTGCGGTACAATTTGAGTTGCTTAAACTTGAGATTTACAAAATTGAAGTTACATTTTATAAAGGTGATACAGACATGTGATAAAAATTGTGTGGAAGAAGGGATGATCTTAAAATCTGAAATGAATGTCTTGCCCTTGATGTCTCTGGCATTTTTTTCCCCACAAGTCAACTGTAGTAAAGCACCTCAAAAGCAAATAGATAAAATATTAAAAGTTCTCTCCCTGTCTCTAGTTCTTTCTTTTCTTAAAGAAAAACAAACCCACAGCAACAAAAAGCTGAGATTGCTGCTGTGGGATGAGGTCCAGTTCTAAGGGTTTCTCCTGAATCCTTGATGGGCACTTCAAATACTCAATTAGGCAGTTTGTCTAGATCTAGTCCCTCATCTTCTAAAAGCAGAGCACAGCTGCTGCATCGTGTTTGGGGATCAGTTTGTGAAGGAAACCAAAGTATTATGTCTTAGCTAATGGATGAAGCACAATACTTAAGTGCTGTCCTTCGTTGTAGTGGCTTGCACAAAGCAAAGATTGAGGGAGGATAGTGTGGGGGAAGGGAGAATCACTGTACAAAAATGAGGTTTCTAGCCTAAAAGAACAGAAAACTGTCTTGAATTCAACTCATGCAAATAAATCTAGAGTTTGCTGGCTTTGCAGTGTGATCCCATATGTTTGCCCAGCCTTCACCCATCCTCACGCACAAGCTGTGTACTTCAAAACCATTCTTATTTGCACAGCTGGGGGCCTGGGGTTGAAACCTAAGTCGTGCTTTAACTTAGGCTCAACTCCTCATTTTGCAGGAGGGATGAATGAAGGAAGAAAAGTATTACAATATCTTTCTTGTTGTAAGTATCTTCTCCTTGGGCAAAGTCCTATGCCTGTCTAAAATCTGTTGGGAAAGTCTTAAGCCTCAGTATGAAACTGTAGGATGCTAAAAAAAACCACACAAGGACTGGAACTTGCTAAAATGCAGGACTTTGAAAAACTTTGTCGTAAAAGCAAATGCTTAAACCAGAGTAAGCCAGATGCCAGTGAAGTACAAGTTGTGAGTATTTCCAAAAAAGGCTGTATTAAAATAGATCGATCTCTTCCTCACCCTGCCCCAAAACACATGATGGACTTCTCAGGAAGCTCATTTCAAAAGCCCATTTTCACTTGATAGGCTCTGAGGCTGTGTGGGCACTTTCAGGACAGAGGCCAGACAGCCTGGTGCGATGTTGAGAGTTGTGATGGCTCTGGCTGGTTGATACCTTTCTGCACTTATGAGACTCCAAGGCCTGACAGTCCTTTCTCTGACAGTTTTTAAGGATTTCCCAGTATTCTTCTTTGTGTTCCTAGAAGCCAGGCATTTTTGGTCTCTGGCTCAGAATAGGATCTTTGACCCCTGTGAGGCCTGCTAGGTTTATGGTTCCGTGGCAGGAAACTTGGTTGAAGTCCTAGTTGAAGTCCTTGTGCCCCGTGGGCAACCTGCAATGGGGCTTACAATCTCACCATGATTAAAACTGGGACTTGGCTCCAGCCCTGCCTCCAGAATGGCTGGTTGCATCAGTTTAGAGCCTGAAACTAAGGCATAAAAATGTGAAATGTTTCTTTCCAACAGCAACAGAAATGCCAGAAGTTTATAGTCTCATTTAATGTATGAAATGGTATGGTATTCCTGGGGACTTCTCCCTGGGAAGGACTCTCTCATTTGTACTTAAATGAGGCCAGTCTGAATGCTCAGACAAATGAGTGGGTGATCTGTGCTGTATGATTACAACTAGATCAATCACTCTGTCCCAAGATGTATTCTAAGGGTCTTCAAACTTGAAATTTGCCAAAGCAGGGGTGTAAGGTTTTGCATGTGGTGTTTTCTCCAGCTCTGTTTTGTTAGGCAGCAGCACTCTGTAGTACTAATTGGAAGTGAAACTGCTAAAGAGCAGAGGCACCTCTATTTTGATCTGTAGTGAACTCTTATCTTCTGGATTTGTTTCTCAGTAGACCACTACTTTCCCATGTTCACATCATTTGTGTCCCTTGCTCCCTCTTTTCCCTCAAGCCTTGCTAAAGCACATTACTGTGGTACTACAATACCTTGGCCATTTCTTGTTACCTCCATCACAAAGGGCTGTGCTGTTCTGTTTGTGCTTATAATGTGCCCAGATGGTGAATAGAATGAGTGACCACCAAGCTCATTTTCACTTGTGGGGTCAGACCTTTCTCTGCTAAATAATACAAGTGTTCCCAGCTGCTGTGCAGCTGCAGGGAGCCTGCTTTCCTTCACAGGCATTAAAACCCCTTTAATCAGTGTTTGTTGTTTGTCAGCAGTGGTGTTGATGTGTGGAGAAAAAGAACAGATATGCTTTGTTGGCAAAGTTAACTTCATTCTGACCTCTTATCATTCCATTTTCTTTTCAAGTCTGAAGAAGCAGAAAGCAGTTTTGAAAGTGATTTCTTCAAGCACCTGTGTAAATCTTTTTGCTAAAGGAGATTTGTGTCCTTATAAAGATAGAACGCTTGACATTAAAAAGATGCTCTGAGAGCTGCATTGAAGGGGAAGCTCTTTAAGGCAGGGACTTAAACTGGTTGGTATAGGAGTCGTGCAGACTCCCTTAGTGTAAACAAATGCTACAAAAATACACATACCGTTGCTTAATACTAGTGTTACTTATGCTTATTTTAGCATTGAGCCTACATTGATGGGACCCCACTTGCAATCTGGTCAATTTTAACTTTTTCCTGCAAAACAGATTGTTCCTTCTAGTTTTTGTGGGGTTTTGTGTTTGTGGGTTGAGGGTTTTTTTATGTGGTGGTTTGTTTGTTTGGCTTTTTTCTTTCTAGATAAAGCTTGGAAACCTGCTGGTGCTGGACATGTTTGCAGGAATACTTTTTTACCTGAGTCCCAGGTCTGCTCACGTGTGCCTGTGTATAGAGCACCAAGCACTGCTCTGTGAGTGGTGATTTTCTTGTTTGCAAAGCCCATTTGTGTGTGCATCCTGAAGGTGTTAGGACATCCATCAAGCTTTGGTTTGAACTTCAGGGGTCATCCTAGGACATTTGGTGTTAAAGGCAGAATACTTACCTTGCCACTGTTCCCCTGAAGGGACCAGGGAATCATGTTAATGCCTCGGCTGTGCCTGGGGAGGGTGGGTAGCCAAGTGTTAGGGCACTTTGTGTGTATTGCTCACAGCACTCAGCCTGGCTCAGCAGTACCTTCTGCAGTGATCAAGATGCTTTTCTGGAGCAGGGCTGTTCTCTTAGGAAAATGGTGCCTGCTTGCTTGAAGTAGGAATAAAGAATTGGGAAGAGGTAATGTACAGATTGTAGTCCTAGATGTTAAAATTATAGATCCAAGTGGTATTCCGATGGCAGACACATTTTGACATTCATCCAATGTTTTTTCCATGTAGCTGAAGTTGCTTACGAAGGAGGGCAGGTGTCGTGCTCTCAGACAAAGCAAAGTGCTAAAAGGAAGACTTCCTCTGCTGGATGAGAGGGAATGCACACTCAAAACAGCTAGTATATTAAATGTCTCTGGATGGTCTGTATTGATCATCACTTCTGTAGCATGCTTACCAGCTAGATGCTTACCAGCTAGAAATGGGACAAAGAACCACCATTTTACTATCCAAAAAGTGGCAGGGCTGTTGAGCAAAGACATGGGCTGTGAGCTGCAGCGGAGCAGGTGTCCTGCTGTAATGGGGAGGTTTTGAAGCCCTTCGGATTCCTGGAGATATTACTGGCCTTTCTGGCTGTGCTGTTTGCTTGCATGAGAAGAACCCTGATCAGACAGGTGTGATCCTGGATCCTTTTTCAAATTAATGCAGACTTGCACAGTTACAATCTACCTGAACAAAACAAGCACCATCTTGTGCAACTATGTAAACCATAAACTTTTTTGGCAAGGCAGGTATGGCATCTTCAGTGTCTGGAAAGCACCTAGCATGCTGTGTGGGCTCCTTACAGTAATCCAAATTACAAATGCTAAAAAGGCTTTGAATTTTTTTTTTTGTAATAATATGGTTCTTGGCTTAATTTGGGCAGGCAAGAACTTCATAGACTGCATTGGGGTGCTCTGCATGTTTCCTCAGGCCCTCATAATTAATAAATGTCAAGTTGTTTGTCTGTGAGAAGGCATCTGAGGAAAGCTCTTCCATGGCCTTAGGTTTAACTTGTTTGTCGACCCTGAGGGTTTGTCGACCCTCTGTTCTTCAGAGATGCCCTTTCTGGAAGAAGGGGTGTTCCTGGTGCACAAGGCCCCACTACGCAAGGTGACTCTCAGTAAGCTGGTAAATGATTTGATGCTGAGAACCAGAGTTCTAGCTTTTTTGTTGCACCTCTAGATAACTCGGATCTGTGGAACTTGGCTTCTGACACAAGGAATTTGTGAAAAGTTTCATCCCAGTAGCTCAAGCCCTCAGTGGTGATAAATGGGAAATGAGTGTGTTCCTTCTAAACAGAATGGCTTCTGTATTGAATTGAATATTTAATTGCTGCATGTGCACCATACTATCCTATCAGGCAGCTCTGCTTTTAGTTTGCTTATTCATACAGACACCTGAAAAGCCTTGTGAGTCTTTCAGGGTTTCTGACATCACACGCTGGGAGGAAACTTCAGCTTTTTGCTGTAGGTTTACTGTCACTGGTGATCTTTGCATTTTGGGGGCCACGGAAAGACATTACTGTAGCCACAGGAATTCCAAGCTAACCTCTGATAGTCCAGTCCCTGAAAAGGAAAAAACTTGGTCCAGCTTTACAGTGTTTTTATAGTCTAGTCCAGGTCTCTATAAAACATATAAAATTGCCTGCAGGTTTAAATTTTCCAATTTCCCATTTGGAACAGGTGTTGCCAGGTTATAGAAAAAAAAAAAACAAAAACCACTATGCTTTTTGGAGAGTCTGACAGATTTTGAAGAATGTTTACCCCACCGAAAGTAAAATAGGGTTTTAGTAATGCATCAGTCTTAAAAAGATTAAGCAGTATGAAACTTCTCAATTGTTTTTCATTCAGCCCGGGAGGGGGCAGGGCGGGGGGGTGGAGAAGAGGGTTAAGAATTTTTTTTAATGTAAAAAACCAAACTAGCAATCCTATTTCAGAGATGCGTGTTCTCGGAGTCGTTAAAAACCAACTCAAACTAGGCTTCAGGCAATGTTTTTTCAACAGCTTTAACCTCCAAGCATAGAGTAGACAGCTTTGTAGGAAACTGTAACACCAAGGTGATTATGGCAATGACTCACACTTCCCTGTAAGGCATCCAGCTATCAACACACTTGGAGAGCTGTGGCTTTGTGCATGCAGGCAGGGTGTCAGTCAGTGCCCACTTGCCAGCCAGCTCTGAACTGCTGAGCTCCTAAGTGCTTTGACAGCAAACTGGGATATCAGTGTGTTAGAGAACAGCTCTGGTGCATCCAGATTTGCAAGAGGCTTTAGAAATGGGAGCTAGAGAAGGGGAAGTGCAAAGCAGGTTTAATTCCCCTTTTCTTTGCTTGGTCCTCATGGAACTTCTTTGAAGAGTCCCCCAAAATCTTCCTGTGAGCAGATGTTTGGGTTAGGGCAATAGTTAAACCAGTAAGAGAGGTAGCATGGAAAGTGAAAAGGGCTGCCTCAGTTTGAGACAATTTGGAACGGTGGATAACTTGGATAGAAGTCTCCTCCCTAGAATTCAATACTTCTAGTTTCTCCAACACTGAGAGAGTGAGCAAATAACTCCTTACCAAGAGGAATGCTATTAATAACTGATAAGACTGGGGTAAACCAACCAATGAGGAGAAACTTCCCAATCCCTGCCCAGTGGCCCAAATTGAGATGGTGGCCAGCCTCCCTCATCTGGGAAAAACACATGTGGCCACAGGACAGTGACAGGATGGCCTCCTTTCCACGTGATTTGCCTTCCCCAAGCCCAGAAGATTTGGCAGGAATGGTTGGAGAGTCAGCACTGGCAGGAAATGGTGGATAAGTGGAATTTGATACTGGCAGGTGCTTGTGTAGGGCTGGAGTGAGGCTGCGGTGCTGGTATAGGCAGTCGGAGCAGGGGCCCCCAGCAGATCCCCCAGGTGACTGGAAGGACCCACAGGACACCTGTTGGATCCACTGACAAGACTTGGTTGTTGCAATTTTGATGTTCATTGGTCACAGTGGTGGTCGCTGCCCAGTCAAGGTGGTGGTGGTGGAAACCAGGTGTGGGTGAGGGAAACCCTGAAACGTCAAGTTCATGTGGGAATGAGGAGTCTTGCACTGCATGATGGAATACTATGAGTAACGGGATACTTCGGGAATCTTTGACACCTTCTAAGATGTTGCAGCTGTCTCTTGCATCAGTGCAGCTGAGTCCATTATGGCCCATTGCGGCTCATCAACAAGAGGTGAATATTTTCAGGCTGTGTGTGAGTGTTCTGGGGACTTCCCATAGCTGAGTCATCTGTGTAAGGAAAAAAACCCCAACAGTACTCCATCTCACAGGATTTGACTCTTTCCTTATCCTATTTAACACCCAGCTTGTAGCCTGAGGTGTCAGCTGTGCATGCCTTCAGCCCCTGGCCTGGGTCTCATTGCACATTGTCAGCAGAGCACGTGCTGACTGAGCCATCAGCACCAATAGTCCGGTCTCTCACAGTGCCTGGGTGGGTCACTGCAGGTGGTCAAATGTCATTGGTCACTAGCAGTTCAGTCTCTTTCAAGAAGGTGCCAAACACCAAAAAGCCCAAAAGATATTTTTGGAGAAAAAAGAAAAGAAATAGGTGGGTACCAGAATTTTTGTGTAACCTGGGACAGGCTGCTGCTGTCACATTTTGCCAAAACTTTGTTCTGGTGTTTATGGAAAGAAGCCTGTCAGTTGAGATCCTCAGGAAGACAGCAAAAATTTGGGAAAGAGACCTGGGTGTCCCTCTGGGGAGCTCAGGGTGGAGCTCGGGGTACAGCAGTTGAGATGTTGGGATTTGCAGGGAACAAACAGACAGAAGATGAGGACCCATTCATGAGTGTTGTGAGTTTCCCCATCACCAAAAATAAGGCAAAAGCCAAGCTGTCTTCAGAGAAGGGAAACAGTAGTGATCATGCTATGGAGGAAGTGGTCTGAGTGAGAAATTGGGAGTCTGAGGTTGTTCAAATTAGGAGACTCAAAGGAGTGCCATTTTTATACAAAACGGGTTTCATCCTAATAAAATGCTCAGGAAGAAAAGGTATTCAGAAAGATGACAAATTCAGACTTCTGCAAGGACATAGGTTTTCATGTAGTGTGCAATTGGACTGTGAGATGCGTGGAATCCATCTGTGCTGGATGTCGTCAGAAAGGATGAAAAAGCGCCTTTGGCAGTGTGCAGGTATTCTCTTGGAAGTGGTACCCACAGATAATATAAGCAATGCTTTAAATAACAGGTAACTGGTGATACAAAGCTGGCCACATGTGTGGTTCAACTACCAGGGCCAATATTGGTAGGTTATTTGGGTTCCTCTGTCCTTGGTGATAAGTTTCTTGTGTCTCTGACTAAAATTATCTAGTTTCCAGAGACTGTTTGTGGCAGGGCACTGGCCAAGCTAGACTGTTATGACTCAGTATTACTCTTCCCGTGTGGGTTATGTTTGGCTTTGCACATCTTATGTTTTTTAGAGGTGAGGCAGAGTGAGTAATGTTTCAGTTTTATTAAAGAAAATGGAATGGCAAAGACCCTTAATTTTTTTAAAAGATGTACGTGTTTCATTTAAAGTTGCCTTCAGGCAAAGTCAGCTTTGGTAGGCAGCTTAAAATGCATTATAGACCATGTTGTTATTGTCATTAAAAAAAAAAAAGATTGCTTTGGGAAACCAAACAAAACCACTATTTTTTTTCTCTCCCCTCCTTTTTTCACTTCCTTCAGTTTTTAATAAGCGACCGTGACAGAGACCCTCAGTGTAACCTGCATTGCTCCAGGACCCAGTCCAAACCCCTCTGTGCTTCTGATGGCAGAACATACGAGTCAATGTGCGACTACCAGAGAGCCAAATGCCGTGAGTCAAGTCTGAGCGTGACACATCGTGGCCGGTGCAAAGGTAAGTGGATTTCAAATGCCTCTGAGAGGAAGATTGAGAGCCCTACCTTGTAAATACCTGATTTCATAGACCCTCGTGTTTAGTACCACCCTCTGTGAGTAATCTGATTTGAAATTGTGCATTCATGTGAGCATGGGTATCTGAGTCTGAGTTTAGGCAGTGGAGTAAGGGCTGGCTGAATTATCAGTGAAAGAAGGCAAAGGAGCCACAGGCATAGCTGAAAAAGGGCTGAAATGTGTCTGTGTGTCTGCAGAAAGAAGCAACTGCCTGCATGGCAGTGTAAAATCAAATCCTGAAAGCAGACTTCTTCTTGCTACCTGTGCTGGCGAGAAACCACGATATCTTTGACTGATAGGAATGTGGAAGAATGTGTGATGCACACTAGATGTCTAGTTCCTTTTCAGACATACACAGCCTCTCTGTGCTGAGCTAATTAAGATGGCAGTTCATGTAAGGCTTTACATGGCTTTTTTGTGCCTGTTTGCTGTTACACATCTGCTTAGAAGTGCAAATACTATCCCTCAGTTGATCCCTTCAGCCTAAAGATGAAGTTGAAACTTTTAAAAGGAATATCGATGTTTTATCACACAAATGGTTTGCTTCTACAGTGAAGTGAAAAATCAAGTAGAGTCCGTTTTCTGAGAACACAGTTGACTCAGAGGGGAAATGGAACAGATGTTTTAAGCAATTGGTTAAAGTGACAGGAGAAACTCATTAAAATCCATGTGAAAGGATAAATAGGCATACATTTAAGCCTGGATTTTGTTTATGAAGCCTTTTATACTGTTACAAAAATGTATCTTTGTCAGATTTACTTGATCCAAAATGGAAATCCCTGTGCAATGTACTGATAGACTTTATAGTTTAGGTGAGTTATGAGCATGACCTCAGATATTGCTCTCTTTTAAACAGTTCCTTATTGGAATAAAGCTTGCTTGTATGATTCTTTTTATTTTATATTTTTTTGTCACCACTGCTGAGTTGGTTTATGGCAACTTCTCACATAGCATAGATAAAAGCCTTTGAATTAGGCTGCTTTCTGAGTACTGGAAACCCAAAGCTTTCTTCCCAAGACAAAAGAAGCAGATGGACTGTTCCTGCAAGTGATGCCTTTTTGAGTATCACAGTAAGAAGCTGTTTGGTGGGAATCCTGGTTCTGCTGTCATCCCTTAAGCAGAGTGGCTTAGATAAGCAACTCCACGGCTGATACTTGTATATAAACTGGCACTGTTCAGTTGCTTAAAACATGCGATCTGAAATGTGGTACATCCATTTGCTAAAGGAAGGTATCACCAACAGAGTTCAAGCACCTTCTACTGTAATAGAGCAGCAGATATACCCTCAACAGCCTTTATTCCTCCTGCACGACAGAGATGCTCTACAGGAGAACTCCCATAGAACTGTAAGGGATCCCATGAGCCACCGAGCTCAGTCACATACAGTGTGATAGATACTGCACGCAAGAACTTATCCTTATGAAATGAGCAATTACAACTTGTACTTCCCTCTCTAAGAGGAGGGAAACAAAGGAAAAGTCTATTGTGGACAGCAAGGCATAGTTCTGCACTGCAGATTGTCATAGGCTTCCAGTGTCATATGCCAATGACTTGAACTGTGCTTATGCCAAGGAAAACAGAATGGTTTCCATAGTGAGAACAGTACCTTTTTGATTCAGCTTAACACTCTGCTCTCTCAAGAAACTAAAGACCTTTAAAGATGAAATCTTGCCAGACCTTTGGTGACTATAACCCTTATTCAGCCCTCATTCCTTGCTAGCTTCCTCAAGTGCTTTTTAATGAAATTCCTTCAGTGCTAGATTATCTGAACTCCCTCCAAACCCTCACTCACACATCACAAAGGGTTAAAAGTCAGGAGTAGCTTAAAATGATCAAACTCTGGCATCCATGACAAATGGAGCCTTGTTGATGAGATTGTAGAGAATATTCCAGATGGTGTTACTGTGCATAAAATACACAATCAAGCAATCCTACTTGGATCTTTTGTCAGGAGACATCCTAAGATCCGATGTTAAATAAGAGTTATACCTCAAAACTGCAGGGATCGAAGATGAATACTTGTTAATCTTGACAGCTTGCCAAGACTCATTTATGCAGTGATTGTTATATTCGTATATTGGATATCTGTGTCTTAGAACACATTCAAGTTCTGTGTTAACTGCTTGGTTTCTAGGAACTTGTTTGACTTAGATAATTATAATAAACCCCCTTCCCTTCAGATTTATAATGGTTCATTTGGAAAGTCTGCTGGTTCTTAGATCACAAGTCACTGTGTAGAGTGAACCCATGTGTAAGTCACTGGTGGAAATTGTAACAGGGGTCTTCAGCCTTGCTCCTGGGATACAGGAGGTGAGTACAACTTTGGGCTAATGTGCTGGAAAGGCAGGTCTCCTCCTGACTGATGGGTTATTTGAAGATAATCTTTCTGCTCTACTTGCTGTTTCCATTGGACAGGAGATGATACTTTGAAATCACTTCTAGTCTGCTTGCTAGATCTGTGTGTTTTGTCTTTGAATTTACTTTATTCTCCCTTGACTTTGAATAAGAGTGTCCCTCCTTGGCAGCAGTTAGTCAGTAAATTCTAAAATGTCACTTTCAATCACTTGGCAAATTTAGGAATGTTTTTACCCATGCTCTGAATAAATTAGGGAACTCTAGAGTAGAAATCCTATGTGGGTGTCAGAGAAGGAGCAAAGTGCATCAACATGAAAGGTAGACAAGAAGATGATCAGGAGTAGTCAACATGGATTGGAAAGTTATGCTTAACCAGCCAGATTGCCTTCTATGGTTGGACAACAGGCTGGTTGGATGAGGGAAGAGTGGTGGATGTCATCTACCTGGACTTCAGCAAGGCTTTTGACACTGTCTGCCCTAATGTCCTTCACAGGCCAGTTCAGGAAGTGCAGACTGTATGGACAGTGAGGTGGTTTCAGAACTGGCTGAAGAGTAGATCCCTGAAAGTTGTAATCAGTGGTACAGTCTGTTGGAAGCCTGTCATTAGCAGTGTCCCCCAAGGTTCAGTACTGGGCCCGGTATTGTTTAATCTAGTCATCAGTGACTGGGATGAAGGGACAGCGTGCATCCAGCAAGTTCGCTGATGACACAAAGCTGGGAGGAGTGGCCCCAGAGTTCTGTGCAGCTCTTCAGAAAGATCTCAGCTTGTTGGAGGTTGAAGGGATGGGGAGAGTGGAACCTTATGAAATTCAACAATGTGTGGAGTCGTGCACCTGGGGAAGAATAACCCCAGGCACCAGTACAGGCTGTGGGTGGACCTGCTGAAAAGCAGCTCTGTGGAGAAGAACCTGGAGGTCCTGTTGGACAGCAAGCAGTCCATGAGCCAGCAGTGTGCCCTTGTGGCCAAGAAGGCCAGTGGTATCTTGGGGTGCGTTAGGAAGAGCATTGACAGCAGGTCAAGGGAGGTGAATCCTGCCTCTGCTAAGCCCTGGTGAGGCCACATCTGGGGTGCTGTGTCCAGTTCTGGGCTCTCCAGTTTACGAAAGATGTGGAGCTCCTGGAACGAGTCCAGCAGAGGGCTATGAAGATGATTAGAGGACTGAAGTATCTCACTTGTGTGGAAAGGCTGAGGGAGCTGGACCTATTTATCCTGGAGAAGATATGAGTGAGAGGAGATCTTAAGTACCTGAAAGGAGGATGTCAAGAGAATGGAGCCAGGCTCTTCTTGGATGCCAAGCAATAGGACAAAGAGGCAATGAGCAGAAATAGGAACACAGGAAGTTCCACCTGAACATGCGGAAGAATGTTTTTGCTATGAAGGTAACTGAACACTGGAACAGTTGCCCAGAGAGGTTGTAGAGTCTCCTTCCCTGGAGTTATCAAAAAGCCATCTGGACACAATCCTGAGTAGCATGCTCCAAGGGCTCTTGCTTGAGTAGGGAGGTTGGACCAGATGGCCTCCAGTGGTCCCTTTCAACCTGAACCATTCTGTGTATGTGAAAGAATTTGGAGATTCCAGGTATAGGACTCTCACAGTGGGGAAAGTGAAGAATGATTGATATCCTGTAGTACAAATGGGCACATTTTTATAGTTTGCTCAGGTTCCATTTTTGCCTGTTTTATGCAAAGACACAGATAATTGGCTGGAGTAAATGGGTATGAATCTGCTGACTTCAGTGTAGCTGTACTGCTTCAAGTCCTGTGGGGACCTGGCCTGTACATGAGACAGTTACCTAATGGAACTGGAAATAGTAAAAAGCTGCTTGGATCAATTTTTTCCCTTCGGGCTTTTGATGCAAATGTAGTAGAATTAAAATTAAATAGCTAGTTTAAATAGATAATTTTATGTGGTGGTATTGTATTGGTTTGCTACTAATGTTATGTGGATGCCTGGAGATGTTTTACTTTGTGTTACTAGGATCACTTGGGTCTTTGTATTATGATGTTGTGTCATGTCAGTACTGCTTCTGCCTGTTGAGGAGAGGATGCTGGAATTCTTGGGGCCTATTCAGGAGTGCACTGTGTATGTTAGGAGGGACACAACGGTCTATTTTGAATAAACTGTTTGTGCATAAGATCATCCATTGTAACTAGCCAACTTCATTGCAAAATCCAAAATTTTGTGCACCTGTGTTCTGCAGACTAGGCTAGGGATATCAAAAACATCACTTGTAGTTAACAGTCTCCTAGTTGTCAGCTGCCAGCTTCAGAACTCATTTTCTTTAAAAGGCATCTTTCTGAGCTACAGTACATCTGTCCCAAGTCTGAAGATAAAGTAAAATTAAGCAGGTCTGCTTTCAAAGGAAGTCATCCTATTTTGGTTTTTCACCTAATGTAATGGAGGGAAGAATGTCCAATTTGGTCTGTCTGGAGCATGGAATGCATTAATGCCATTCTGTTTTATAAGCATGGTGTTTGATATTCCAGAGAACATTTTTAGAAAGAGGAAAGAAAAAAATGCTTAGACACTTGAGTAAGCAGTCAAAATGCAGAATAGGGCATATAAACCTACCATAATAAGATCAGGCTTTAGTAAAATTTGTAATGCATATTATTTGAGGTGAGCTATTTCGCAGCTACTTTTTAACACTTGGCACTTATGTAATATTTTACATTTTCTAATTAACAAAGCAAAAATAGCAAGGTGAGGTCATCCCACTGAAATCACATGTTGATGCAAACATTATGAAAATACCAGCCTGTGGAGTGAGGAAGAGAAGGATTGACAGTCCTTCTAAAAACAAACTAGTAAATGTTGATATTAAAGGCACTGTTTTTACTGGAACTGAACTGTGGAAGATGGATGAAAAAGATAGCAATATGCACATACCTCTGCACTCAGCGTGGTGTATAGGTTGTTGTTCCAAATCAAGGCTGTAAAAGGACTGGCCTGACCCTTTGGAAATCAGTGAGGGAGGATGGGAAGAGAAATCAGTCCTGAGTGTTCATGTACAGGAGAAAAATTGTCTGTCTTCTCTGTACTTCAAGCAGGGATTTGTGAAGAGTCATCACTTGAGCCAAGGGTTGAGTGGCAAAAGAGGATGCTGCAACAATGATGAGCTCTTAAGTGCTGTGATGTAGTAGTAGTTTGCTATGAAGTATGGTCTGCTGGGTGGTAGTAGAGAGTTCAGTTTATAAAGTCCAGTTAAAATTGCCAGGAGGGCCACAGACACCTTAATGGTAATGTGTTTATATTATCTTTGCTTTACAGAAAGGGCTTGATTGTGTGCATGTTTCTTGGTTCACTGGACAAATTGGTCAAAGATCTGGGTTAGTCTCCCTTCTGCATGGGCTCCTAGTGTATTTGTACTACAGGGGATATCACAAAATGGTTGTTCCTACCAGCTCTGTGCTGAAGCTTCCAGTTTGTCGTGTATTTGTGAGTGTGCCAGGACTAAAGTAGGTGCTATGTGGAAGTGCTTTATGCTTGTGTTTCATGTTCAGATTAGGAACCAGATATGCCTGTCTGTAGTCTTGTATCCTCAGATGGAGAGAATAGAAAACATTTTCTTTTAGGAGCTTGTGCTTTTATTGTTACATAAAAAATTCACAACTGGGGTTTTTTTCCCCCTTACAAGTATGCATCTGCATAATTTTTGCTACTTAGTTGTCTCCTGTGATGCAGAAGTTGGAAGTGTTTTCAGTAGAGGAGCTAGCTGTGAAACAGAAGGTGGAGTCACACCCTCTGGTTTTGTAATGATGTCCTCTGTAATGCCAGGCAAGATTACTCTTAAGCTTGAACAGGACATCTGCAGGTGATAGGTGTTACAATTAACAACATTGCCAGTTCTTCCTTTTCAACTGAAAGAAAGAGCAAGTGTTTGGAAGGTCAGTTTGGCAGGACTGTCACATGAAAGGGAGGGAGACAGAAATACAATGATTTCTAGTCTTAACTGTATTGATTAAAAGTTATAGCTGTAAGCACTTCCAGACAATCAGATCCTTATGTGCCCAACACTACCTGTCCTTAACTGACAGCACACAGGATGGAAGGGGTTCTGACTTGTGATGCAAAGTCACACTTCAGCCAGGGAGAAATATCAGCTATAAGCGCCTCCAGAAAAATTAGGGCCTTATGAACCCAGCACTGCCTGCCGAACTGCTGGACAGAACACAGGCTGGAAGGTATCCTAATCCCTGATGTGAGGACCACACTTAGTAGCAACAAGAGAAAAGAACCTTTCTCACAACAGCTCCCAAAATAACATTTATTAATACAAATATGTGACAGTTATTGTGGGTTCTGCTTTGCCGGTGATAACGTTCAGCTGCAAGATTGTATTTAATTGATAATAAAAGACCCCAAAAGAAAACCAGCACAAAACACATTTTACAGAGACAAACACACCAAACTCAAGTTACAATACAGCATTTTCACAACAGACAGAAACTAGCAACAAAGAACTACTAACTAAAAACACAGCCACCTAAAACACTTATCTAGACACTCTCTCGATAACATAGGACAGTTAAATATCTTGCACACCACTCTCTCTATAACACAAAACAAAAAGAAAGAACAGAGCTGCTTCTTATCAACACACATGGTGAAAAAAAGAAACTGCACATTGAGCTGGTCTTATAAAGTAAGAATAGCAAAAAGCAATAACCAATATAAAGTAGCAAAGTGTGAAGCAAGTTACAGTTAGCAAAACGTGAAGCAAGTTACTGTTAGCAAAACACATTTAGTAAAGGAAATGCTTATAAAGTGAGAATTAAAGAAGCTGTTAGCATAAGATGTAAGACAGAATGTATAAAGGAAGAAAGTAAAGTTAAGAAAGTAAAGTTAGGAAAATTAGAAAGCACATGGTCTCACCACTACATTGTTCCAGGAGAAGTTGCAGCAGTTACCTTCACAGTGACACTGGCATTTCCCCCTCTCCACCTCTTCTCTGCTGGAGTTTGAACTCCAAACACTTTTTATACTTTTTTTCTTTCATGTGGTTTGTGTGGCTGAAAGTCAGTCTGTTGGGGGGGTGATGGTGATGCAGATTCCTGAGGGGAGGTGGGCCTTTGAGCAGCTATAGAAGATAGCACAAAGGGAGGCCGTGTCATTCCTTAAACAACACTCCACCCTATGTTAATCTTACCAGTTTGAAAGCCTTTGTCCTCGGCCAGGAGCATCCCTCCAGGGGGGCCTGAGACATCTTCTTTAACCCATCAGGCCTTATCAGGGGCCATCACCCCACAGCATTTAAAGGAATAATGCCTTAAATTCTTCTGTATCCCACATTAACATGCTTGCACATATAGTAAGACTAAGAATAGAGCTATTTATAGGAAGTATTGAAAATCCGTTTTGATAAATTAAACATTTTTCATTTCTTGTCAGCCTTTCTTTTTGTATGCACTTTAATAAATAAATAAAGCTTCCTTTATTCACAAGAGAGATATTAGCTTTATTTTTGCTACCTGTAACTTCTGATCCCAAAAAGACCCATAAATGTAAGGATTAAGTTAGGACAAGAAACTTGAAGGATCTCTACATCTAATATGTTCCTTGGAATTTGAATTATTTAAATGGATTTAAATGTTATTAATATCTCTATTGTCTCTGAATTATGATTTAATTTTGATATCCAAAGCATAAACTATGATGAAATAATGAAAAATCTGATCAGAAATTCTTAGTATATGTGCATTTTCAGAAGACACATATAGAAACATAGAAATTAACAAAAATCAGAGAGAGAAAAATTCCGTGATAAAACATCATTTTATTCTGTATTTTTGTACACAGCATCAGAAAACTACATATAGCTGCATGATATAGAAAGATCAAGTAGAATTTTATAGAGATTGTATTCTGGAAACCACTGTATGTTAGACTTGCTCCAAGAGCACATACAGCATCCAGCCCCTCAGGTGATATCTAAAGACTTTCAGCATCTAGATTTCATTAGAGTTTAGACATTAGCTAAGGACAATTTCTTCAGCCCTCCCAACCATAAGGTATTTCCAGGGAGGCAGAGATACAAAACTTTAGATACCTGGGAGTATTTAAAATGGGAAACCAAGGTGTTTATGGAATGGAAAATGCAGCAGCATGCAAAGGTTTTCTGAACTGTAGGGTTTTACATTTTCCAAACAGTAATTTTTGCTGTTTAATCTTCATGTTAGCCATGCCTTGATGCTCATGTCCTCTGGTCTTCACAATTGAGTACAAAGATGAGGATCACCACATAAAACCAGAATAGGGCAAATTATTGAGAGGTTGTGTTCTTTCACTGTTCATTACCATCATGTCATCTACAAAGTAATAACTCCCTTGGATTAATGCTTAAGTCAGCAGTAATAATACAGTATTTTAACTAAATAAAAATTATGTATTTCAGTCTGAGAGCACACTGAGATCACATGACATAGGAACAGAAATAAATGAAATATTTACATAATCTGTACCAGGATAATATCCTGGTAACACAGAAAAAATAAAACATGTAGATGTTCAATGGAAAGATAGTCTGAAAAGTTCCTATCATTAATATTTATGATGAATATTGTCACAACCAACCTCAATAATCCTGTTAATAACTGACAATATATTTAAGATAGGATACTTCTTTGCTCATAGTTGTGAGGGTTATAAATTATTGAGTGTGTCTAAATAACCACTCTCAATATGAGATTCCTTACTGTGTTGTAACACATATTTATTGAACGCAGACTTTAAAGTACTAGATAAGCAGACTGACATCACTTATGCTTACTTACCAAGTCTTTATATAGACAGTTCAGCCTCGGTAAAATGTATAACTCAAAGCAATGCTTCCATATTCACTATTCCAACTTCCTTGGTGTGGTGGGGTTTTGTTCGTTTAGAAGCTCATTTAGGAATATCTCTTGTTTTTCCCAGAACTAAGAGACAATCACTCAGCACAGGATTAAGGACAATTTGGGGAGGGGAAGGTTGTTGCCTTTTTTTTTTTTTTTAAGTATAAGTGTTGCTTTATACTTGGCAGCTTTTTCCTAAAAATACTACTTGTAGTGAGTTTCTGCATAATTGTCACCTGCCTTCTCCTTTCACTTAACAATGCACTTTGAATTGTAGGCCAGCTGTGAACCTGCAATAATTTCAACATGCCAGAAATGATGGAAGCTCACACTTCAGCAAAATCCTTTTATGCTTCCTAATGAGTGAGGGTTCTGTCCCCAGTGAATGACATTTTAACTTGGTATTTCTTCGGAAAACTCCGTAAAAGAGTCTGGGCCAATAAACACCTGAAGAAAAGTACAAAGATCAGTGTCTACAGAGCCGTTGTTCTGTCTACTCTTTTATATAGGTCTGAATCCTGGGTCATCTGTCACCACCACCTGCGGCTTCTCGAACGATTCTATCAGCGCTTCCTCCATTCAATCCTAAACATCCACTGGTCTGATTACGTGACCAATGTGTCTGTTCTTGAACAGGCAGGGGTCACCAGTATCG
>JAOXXN010000065.1:29055093-29074454 GCA_026770055.1 Myrmophylax atrothorax | reverse complement strand
TCTTGAAGCAGGAGTGGATGTGCTTAAGGAAAGTGACAATGTAAGATCATTCTTAACTTCCAAGTGTCCCATTCTATATGGGAAGCAGAAAGCCTCTTTCAGGGACACTTCTCCTGAACTAAAAATAGCATATGTGTCAGTGTATGTGATGGGAATGCTCTTGAACAAAGCTAAGATTCTTTTGCTTCAAATTGCTTCTTTCCCTGGTTATATGAATAGTGAAATTCCTGTGGAGGGAGCATTTCTTGAATGGTGCATAGACCTGAGGGAGGTGGGTGCTGCATAAAACCCTGATGGGAATAGTTGCACAGCACCATAAATATGAGCAGAGAACAGCAGAAGAGACAAAAATTAAGGGGTTGCAGTCCCAAAGAAGCTCAAGCATAACATGCAGACTGATTCATCGCTCCCTAAAATCACCTATAAAGGTAAGGTAGGCTTCTGACAATAGTCAGCTGACTCTTAATCCAGCAGAAAGTATGACAAAATCCAGGATCTAAGCATTACAGCACGACATGCAAACCAGAACAGAGGCATCACTATTTAGAGTTAAGGTAAATAGCCATCAGGCCAGTGTGCTGGTTGTGCACCACTAATTTGTGTAGAAGACTTTCTAGCTGAGCCTCATGGCTTGAACAAAGGAAAGGCTTGATTAAAGAATTGCTGTGTGACACTGGCTTCTGCTCCCTGGGTTCAGACTAGATGACCTGCTGGCTTGGAGCTATTTATTTAGCTGTTTTTACAGTGTTTACAAGGAGAACCTGGGTGCAGCCAGGATTTGGAGCCTTGTCTCATGCTGTGAGCGCAGGCTGTAGCTCTGCTGCCTGCCCTTGCCTTCAGCAGTGCCATTAAAAAAATGATTAAATTTTTTTCTTCTCTCACAGAAGTATTGCTTTGAAAGCAGAAGGAATGTTTTTATTCCTTTCTCCTCTCTGCCCTCCATTATAGAAGGAGCCAGGAAATGTTTGTTTGCATCTGTGATGGGATAGGAATCAGTTACTAAACTTTTCATCTGGACAGCAGTGAGAGGCTAGTCTCAGTGTTGCTGTTCCTGTGCTCAGCCCAGTGCTTGTCTAGGGTACTTTCGAGCACCTCACAGAAAACTGCCTCTAACTCCATAGAAACTGGTTTTGGCCATCACAGAATTACTACTTTGCCTCTGTTATCTCTGTCACATATGTGCATGCAGTTTCTCTCTCACTTCCATTTTATCTTTCAGTAACTACCCCTTGGTCCTCCTTTGTCAAATAGCTATGAAGGGGTGCTGCTTACTGGTATAGAAGCCTTGCACTGCTTGGGAATCTGATTATGGTGTTGCCAGTGAGGTACTGAAAAAACCCAAACAACGGCCTCTTTTTGCCCTCAGGAACTGAAGAGGCAGAGTCACCTGTCAGTCATTTCTCTTTTAATATTTTTAATTTGATGAGAGCAGGTATTTAATCATATGGCTAGTATATTAACTGCTGTTTGATTTCACACATGGTAATGGTAGAGTGCAGTAGAGGAGCTGCTGCTATACCTTTAATTTAGGCAGTGGTGGTAGGGCAGTCTTTCTTGAGTTTGTCCATCATACTTTTCATCCTTCAGTTGAGACACAGGTGAAATGTCCTATTTCTCTCTGAAAAAGAGGAACAGTGTCCTCCTGCACAATCAGGGATTTGACTGCTTGCAGTGCTTTAAACTGCAATTTGTTTTTAAAAGTGTAGATGCTAATAGGGAATCTGTGGAAGACCTCAAATGATTTACAGGTTTTATTTGCCTGATTTTCTATTACGTAACTCACTGTTCAGCTGTTGGACACGTGTATGTTAATGTGAGATGTCAAATTCTGCCATGTGCCTTTCCAGCAGTAATGGGCATTCTATAGTTGCAGCTTGGTTAACAATCAAGTGTATTTAGTATATAAGATTGTATTTTCTTTGACACAAGGCTTAGCTTTAGAAGACTGAGAGACAAAAAAGTCAAACATTCTTTCTAACATGTATTTTGATCAGAAGTTACTCTCCTGATTATAACAGTATTTAAAAATCTCACTACTATGGTAATGGGATTAGAACAAGGTTGAATTTTGGGTCAAAGATACAAATTTTATTTAAAAACAAAAACTCAACTCTAAGATATTTGGAAAAATTTAAAGTAAACCCCCTCATTTTCAAGGTTCCTCACTATAGGTGCTCGGAAATAGTTGACAAATTTAAATACAGTGTTTAGAAATGGTACTGGATCAGCTATTGCCTTTACATTTCTTCAATGTCATACGAGACCTATGTAACTGTTCAAAAATACACCTTTCCCCCCCAGACTTTAAGCTGCAAACTCTAGGCTATAGGCAACTGTTGTGGTGACACCTAAATATACTAAGACTTGGTGAGGTATCATGGTAAGAGGTGGCATCTCAACATGAAGACATTCAGAAAACACAGCTGCAGTGATTTTTGAGGTTTCTGAAGTGTCCATGCTCCATGGGTAGCTGTCTGGCTTTTAGGCTAAGGCCAGATAAGATTTAATTGCAGCTGTTATCTGTAGTAGGGAAGTCCTTTGGTGCTGCAGTAAAACATGTGCTTGTGGTTGCTGTGAAAGTGCTGTTAATCTCAGATTTTTTTTCATTTAATGGCAGCATGGAGGAAGAAAGGGTCATGGGATACCAGTCCAATGAAGACCAGCATTCCTTAGCCTGGTTATTTACAAAATTACTTCACTTTTGTGGACATAATGTGCTTGGCTTGCATAAATGAGTGTATGTAATTGGTAGCTTTCCATTGAGATGAGTTATATAACATACTCTTAGTTAATGTATCTCTCCTAAATTTATGTGACTACATTTTTTGACTCCTCTACCGTGTACTTTGTTACTGTTCTGAAGGCTTGGCTGACAGGCTGTCAAGTCACTAATGCTTGAATTTTTTTAAATGCAGGGTACATTGGGGGTTTTTCATATATAATATAGCCTGGAATGGTCTTACCCTATGAATTCAAGACCCTACCCTGGAATTTAGCTTTATCCCTGGGTAGAATTTTTATAACTAATGCTCAGGTATAAAGAATGGAATGTTTTATATTTGATCAGCAAATACTAAACACTAACCCAAGCAGTTCCATTGCAATTTTTTGAATGTTCAATTGATTAGGAATTGAATAAGAAATACTTTCTAACTTGATTATTGGTAATTACAGTCATAGTGTTTTTAAGTAATTTGCAGTCAATTTTGTGATATATTGAGAGAATGAAACTGCAGATAGCAGTGACAGCGCAGTAACATGGATACATGAGATTACTGTTGGTTTTGGCTGCTGAAAGGGAATCCTTGAGGTAAAATTACTTGATTTGTGCTTTAGTAAAACCCAAGATAAATACGACGTACCGTGTGTTATAATTGCCCTTAGATCATGTTTTACGTGATACTCAAAGCCTTTTAAAAAAACTGTCATTAAGTCTCTGAAAAAACTTTGCTACCTTAGGGCATTGAAGCCAGCTGTCAGCAAGGGGGAATGACTAGTTTGGCTCTGAAGGATCCCTAATGAAGGGAACTGCACACACACCCCATCACTCTTCTGTGTGAAGAGGACTGGAATGGGCAATTGGCTTCAATGAACTTGTTTGGGAAAAGAGAGAATGGACAGAATTAATTTCACAAGTAACTTAAAAGACTGTTTCTGAAGTGGTCTCATTTCATGGCTTTTTTTTGGAAATATATTGAAGGAGCCATCTCTAGCTTGTAGTAACATAGGCATTTCTATACCATTTGAAGATACTGATGTGCACACTCAGCCACAGCTGAAAGTGTGTTTGCTAGAAAGGATTTTGGAACCTCTTAGTACTCACAAAGATGCCTGTATGATGATAATTTACTTTTTGTCTCAAGGGTTGTCAAAGGCATGCTGAATTTCATCCAACTGCTGACCACTCTAAAAGCTGAGGCAAAGGCTGTAATTGGATTAGTTAAGCTAAATGAATTTATAGTGTTGCTCAACTAGTATCTGCAGAGATGTTACTAAGACTAGTCTGCTAGTTCAGCATTTATCTAGTCTCACTTTAGAGGTTCCATATCTGAACCAGTAACTCTGTTTCTTTTGTGTGGTGACAGAAGGAACTGGGCAACTCTAGAGATCTAGAGCTTTAAAGTTAAGCAAGATGGATGAAGATTCCGTGTCCGTTTTGACTCATTAGAATCTTCATCAAACATTCTTTAGTCCTTATCAATATATAAATACCAAGCATATTGTATCTTGCTCCTACTGTGTAGTTTGACATAGATCTAAGCCCTACCCTGTTACTATCTGGAGAAGGTTTGTTAACATAACAAGTCAGTATTGCATATTTTCAGCCATGTTTACTGAGCAAAATGCTCTTGAAATGCCCATAGATGCTGCTTTCAAGCAGTGGCTGTGGAGTTTGGGGCCATGTGGCCTTTGCATAACCCAGCTGGGATGCAGTGGGACAACTATTTAATAGTAAAGAGTAAATGAGATTTAGCAGAGGGTGGAATGAGCTGAGATACAAATGCTGCATCCCCCAACTTATGTGTTCTCAGATGACTGCTTGTAACTTCTTTGCTGCTGAATTTCAGCTAAAGGAGTTGGAGTAGGAGAAGACCTTTCTTTGGGGTGGGGGGAAGGTGCAGGAAGAAAAGATAACAATGTCAAAGATAGTCTTCTGTGAGACGTCCTTCCTCTGCAGCATGTGTTTGTGATGCTCCTGGGTTGAGAATTCCAATAGAATGCTGAACTATAATAAAAGTGGTTGGTAATAGTGAGAAATGAAATGCATGCTCTTTGTTTTATTAAACAGGTGCAGTGCCATACCTACACTGGATACTGCTGGTGTGTGACACCTGATGGCAAGCCTATTAGCGGCTCTTCTGTACAGAACAAAACTCCTGTATGTTCAGGTACTGTGGGGGTGGCTTCAACAAATACTAATTCTATAACTGAAGAGGGTTGGTGTGAATACATCCTGTTGAGAGAGCTTAATCTTTTCAGGTGACTTGTCTAGTTTATCCCACTTAACACTGCATTTTGTACTCTGGTGTGTCCACGCTGTGGTTGGGATACAGACAGTTCTGCAAGGCTCAGTGAGAAAAACCAGGGAAAACTTGTGCTAGCTAAGGTGGGAGTCAGTGTTCCATGTACACCAAAACCAAAGATTTGTGTAACAGATGGGATAACTTTTTTCTATGAGCTGTATTTTAAAGAAATGGTATTTTGTGAGGCATGGAGTAATTTTTTGTACAGAGTGATTTCAGTTAGTTCTGCTGTTGCAATGAATTTTGATCTTTTGATCATGGTGCTTAGTTTAGGATGTCTTTGTGTCATGGGGCTGAATAGCACTGGGCTTTCACTATAGGTCACAAGAGGGAGGTCCATACCCAGGCTGTTACGCATGTGTTTATTAAGTGATCTGTTTCTGGGCACTTAGCTTGACATTACTGTATTTCCCTGTGTTTACTGAGACCAAATCTACAATTTTCTTAAGCAGAGTTATGCTCTTTTTATTTTTTTCTCACCAGCATTCAGTATGGTAGCCCATGGCTCAAATGGAATGAGGTTGGGCTCTAGATTTTCATATGTCCCTGATCAATAGTGTACAGTGTAGCTTTGTGAGCTGTGGTGAACAGTGCTGCTGTGTCAACACCACACTAGATGCAGGCAGTGGTGGGAAGCTGTTCTGTGCTGTTTGGGAGAATTTGAAGGCAACAGTAGGATTATGCTGCCCTCCTTACTTCCCCCCTTTCTCTCCTAGCAAAAACAAAACAAAAAAAAAGGCAGTAAGCATAGTAGCATGCTTTAAATGTGTTCAGTGATGCCATGCAGGCACTGCTGCTGTGTCTGGCTTCATGCTTCGCAATCTGCACCTTGTGGCTTTTTGATGTGTTTCTGCTCTCACACCTTGCAGTGTTTGCTCTTTAGGTGGAGGCATGACAGCAGTCAAACCTTTGGCTTTTTAAATTTTTCTCCCCATATTCAGTGTCCTCTTGGCCATAATAAGGTGTTTTGTGGTAATAAGCAAACATAATTGACTTGGATAAGGGTTTGAGTTGAGTGGGAGAGCTGTCTGAGAACCGGTGGGTCAATATAGCTTGAGGAAGTGCTTGGTTTTTCACAGGCACATGAAAAGAAGAAAAGATTATTGTGCTATTTTAGTGTAAGGTGAAATGCTGCAGTTATTTGGCTTAAACCTTAGAATATGACTTTGACACCATCCTCAGTACATCATTTTAGTAGGGCATGCTTTAGAGTTTTGTTGATTTGTTCATTTAGTCTTGTGCTGTTTATAAAATTATTAGAGGAAAGTATAGTCATGTTGTAATTGTTAGGACACAGATGTCAGGCCTATAGTGACTAATACTGGGTTTGTACTTACTGCCTGTAATGCAGCAGTAGATCTGTGATGAACTGATGTGCAAGTGTAAGTGCCTGGGTGATAGAGTTTACCTTTAGTGTTTGTCTTGACCAGATTGTTGGGCCTGTCAGAGCTGCCTTCTTCAGAGCTGACTTTTCATCCATGTTTCCTGAAGGTTCAGTAACCACTGGAACTGTTTAATAATGGTACATGGAAGAATCACTTTCCTGGGAATAAAGCTATTAAAAAAACCCCCACCTTGTCATAGATGTTTATACACTTTGGTAATGGATTTGTTTGAAAAGCTTTTATTACCTCTTCAAGTTTTAGTAGAAAACTGTGATGAAGCACTAAAGCAAACTGCAGAAACAAGCATAGAATCACATATATTATGTGAAGATCGGAGTTATAGTAAGTAACCCAAGATGTGTTCTATTCAAGTACATGCTGGATCTTATTCAGTGTCCCATTTCAAACAGCTGGAGATGTTCAGGGGTTGGTTGAAATCAATTTTTCTGCAAATTGTCCCACTTAATCCCTTTCCTTTAGAATACTGTACTTGCATTTCCCTTCACAATTTCCCCATCAGTTTTTGATTTGTTCTTCCTGACATTTGCAAAAGAAATAAGTTACTATTATTGATCATTCCTTCTTGCCCTTGGATTTATTTCAGGCTTCTTACTAGCATGCTGCTGCTTTGTTGAGCTCTTCCAAATCACTAGATTCAGCTACTAAAGATTTCTTGTTTACCCTCATCCCAATTTAACATCGTAATGTGTAAAACTTCCTTATGCTTTCTGCATTGGTTGAAGCCACAGGCTTTCTGAGTCCTAAGTGGAGCTGCTGTTAAGTAAAACAGATGCTTTATGGGTTGAAATATTGACTGTGTTAATGTGACATCTCATGCTTTGTGCAGCATCTAAATGGATGTCTTTTTTTTTTTTGTCCCCTTTAGGTTCTGTAACTGATAAACCATCAAGCCAGGGCAATTCAGGAAGGAAAGGTGAGTGGAGTCCTGTGCTTCAACGACTTGTTTTGTAATAGCAGCTGCCCAGCCAAGTCCCTGAAGATAGCTCAGAACCTGGGTCCTTAATGAGCTCCATGTGTGGGAGGTGTATGTGCTGTTAGACCTCCGCTTCAGGAGGAGCAATAATGTGACTGACTGCTCTACTCCCTGTGGAATACAAAAGGGTGTGCTCTGCTTTGTGCTTCTCAGCTGAGTTGTAGTACAAAATAGCTGAGCTTCCCCAAGGGCTGGCTGGCCCAGAAAAACCTCTGCTAATTCACCTTGAAGCAACATATTGAGCATTTCTCAGTAAAAGGCCTAGAGATTAGCAAGGCTGTCAATGTGACCAGCACTTTGGGAGTCAGAAGTGCCAATATCATGGTTGTGGCTTTGTACGCATTGAAAGGTGGGTTTCTTCCTAACATCACATAAAAATCCTCTGGCCAGCTGGAGCAGCACTGGATTAAACCTTAGCTGTGCTTGGAAACCTCACTCTTTTGTACATTAGGCTCCTGTCTTCAGTCCTTGCCTTTCCTGTGCAAGGCATTAGGTGGGTCCTTGTTCTTCTCCTGTGAGTATTTGTAGCTCTTCTGTGTCCTCTGGTTTGCATTCACTGTAATAGTTTTGGGAGGGTTGACCACTGAATTATGTATGTGTGTATGTATATCTGTGTGTGTACACAGGCGCACAGGCGCGCACACACACACACACACACAGACACACAGACACACAGGCGCACAGACACAGACGCAGACACACACACAGACACACACAGACACAGACACACACACACACGGAGTGAGGAGCAGTGAAATTTACCTTAAGGCCTTTTTCTCCGTCTGGTTTTCAACATTTTTCTCCTGATTCAGAGTCAACTTTCAAGTTTGTCCCATTACTATAGGAAAACAGAGCTGAATGCATCTTCACTCCTGCTGGTGAGGATGAGTGCTATTTCTTGGGAGAAGTTCCTTTTTTGATAACTGGAGCAGGATTTTTAGTGCTAACTCTCCAAACCAGTTGATGCCAATACTTTAATTTGAGGAACATCTTCCATGCTGGGAATGTCAATCCAGTCCTGAAGACAGTTAATGGAGATTAGATTGCTATATTCAGAGCAGTGATGCATTTGAACATATCTGCTCTCCCATCTATTGTTCCTGTATAGTAGTCTAGGAAAAGGTAGGGAGAAGAGAGATGCAAGGAAAACTGCTTAGTTAAGACTGAATGCTGAAGCCTGTTTCTCACTTTACATAAGGATATGTCTTTGTAAACCTGTAATTATGTATTAATGTATAATTGGCACCTGAACACATTGTTATCATTCTGCTAATGCAATAATTCCTAGTCTAGCCTGAAGTACAAGCAAATCAAGTAGCTCTTGAAATCTGCATTATTTTTGAGTGGAGGTTGTTTGTAGGCTTTTCACCTGAGTAGTCCTGGTCTGTTGTTCTAGAATTGGAAGCAGCTGACATTGGAGCAAAAGAGGAAAAATTATTTGAACTCGTTTTTTCCTCGTTAGTCCCTTTATTAACTTAAGATGTTGGGACATGTAAAAAGAGAACTGTATAATGGTATTAATTAATCTAAAATTTGTAATAACAATTGATTCTCCTTAGTGCTGCTTGTGGCATCCTATTTCAAAGATATGCTTGGTTGTGTGGCTGCATGGTTGCAGTAGCTGTCAAAAGGAAAATGGCCACCATGTATCAAGCAATAATGTAAACTTGCTGTCCCCTCCAGTTCTGAATCTGTTCATAGGTGTTGGGAGGCCATGCAAAACAAGTCTGGCCCTTTTCCATCATGTTAGAAAAGTACTTATGAGCAGTTATGAAATAGGTCTTTTAAAATCAAGACTGCTTTTAGAAGCTGTAATAATTTGGTTTCAAATTTGATGAATTTAGCATTACTTTTTCTGCTAGTGATGAATGACTAATCTAAAAATGAATTTGGCTTTCTTGTGAGTGCTTTTCCTTGACTTAAGTTCCTTCGATTCTGAATTCCAGTATGAAGTCCTGTTCTAAGGAAGTTGGAACCAAGAACAGCCTGGCTTCCTTGAACCAAGGTGGTTACTGCAGGTGTGGCTTCTCTGAAGACTGGTGGCTAGCCAGCATGCACATATCCATCTGTTCCAACTGAGTGTTCAGGCCCTTTTCGTAAAGATAACCCTTTGCAAAATTCAAAAAGGGCAGGATGAGGAGGGGTCATCAGCAACTGGATCAGTGATGACCTTTCTGTTGTGGAAGCACAACTTGGAAGCTTCTGGTATCTTTCTGGGCAACTGCCATCGGACTTGGGAGTTTATGGAATTTTCCTGCTGCAGAGTAAACTCCCCTCTCCATCCCTAGATGAGAGTCTCATAGTCAAAGAGCATTATCTGGCACAGAATAGATACTCTGAAGAGGAAAAGGAATGGCTAAGACTCTCAAAAGTGATTTCTTTTGTCCCATTCATACAGGAATGTAAAATATGGAACTAATAAACTTGGTGTGATGCTGGTGCCTTTCAAGTCTTCAGGGCAAAAATAGTTTTTTGGATAGAGGCTGCTCTGCCTTAGAAATAGTGCCAATGGATAGGCTTAAGCTGTTGGGTAATAAGTGAAGACTTTACTAGTGTATTAAGTCTCCTTTAGAAGAGGGAAATTGATGTTGGAAGGAGGAAAAGAGTGATTATTGGTAATAAGTCTTTCTCCAAGTTTTTTGGCCTCTTTTTCATCCTGTTTAGCCCTAATTTCTGTGGCTCAATTGGTATGATGGGGTACCAGAAGATGTGAGGTAACATGCAATTCCATTCATAGGCTCTTGCACTTCTGATGAAAAGAAAACAAAATTGCTCTATAGTCATGTGGCTTGGCTTGTAGTTACAGAAGTGGCTCTGGGGAGCTCTCTGCAGAGAACAAGCAAGCATGCTGGCAAGAGATTATTTTTCTCTTTAAATTCCGTCCTCTGATTATCTGTATTTACATTGCTGCTATTGCTGTATGATGCAATGCCAGTTACTCATACAATTTGCCCTGTAAGGTAGTTTAAATTAAATTAAATTGGCATCAAAGTTAAAATTTTAAAATAGAACATACTGACTTGTTCTCTCTGAGAAGCGCTCTGTTGCTGGAAGGCACAGCCGGCACAGGGAGATGGAGGCCTGTTTGCATGAGGTGGAACAGAAACCCAGGCTCTCCAGAACATGCTTGTTCTATGGACCTTGCAGCTCAGACATTTACCACTGTTCTTTCTATGCTGAATTTGGCCTGCAGGTGAAGAACAAGCTCCCAGGACTTCTGTCAGGGAATACAATTACTCTTTTGTGGGATTAGGATATCTAGAACCTGCAGATTTCCGTTGCTGTCTCTTTTTTGTTCCAACTTGTTGCTTGTACAATCCTTTCTCATAAGGAGCTTCTTGCATTAATTTGCTCCAGTTGCTGCTTAGTTTGAAAGGCCTGAAAGACTTGGAAAATGCATGCTGTCCTCTAGAGGTCTGAATCTCCCCAGTCTCTCCCACTAGGATGTTGTTAATGTTTTAAGAAGCAGTGAAAGGCATCCTTGGAGCCAATGTGACTGGATTTCTTCCATGCCTGAAGAATGCAGAATGTTCGTTTCCAGCCAAAGGGAAATGGTGCCACCCTTTTGAAACAAAAGAAGCAAACATGAAACAAAGAAAATAAAACTTTATTTTATCTGCTGAGTGCTTGGGCTTTAGCTCAAAGCTACAGATTTAGCATGTTGCAATCATGAGTGGTGTTTTTTAGTCACCAAGGAGGTTTTAAAAAGTAGACTGCTCAGGAATCAGATAGATGTAAAAAACAGTCATGCATTTGCTTATCTTGATAAAGTCTCTTGGCCTTCCTTCTGGAAGAAGACACATGTTCAGATGGGGATTTTGGTTTGTTAGTGGTTGTTAACTGTTCTGGACACTATGTGAGAGGTATTGATACCATTTTTAAAACAACTGATTGAAGGAGATGGGAAAGGTGGCTCGGTTCTTTAATCTGGGATTTAAAGGTGGTGCAACTACAGGGTAAATTTGGGCTGGAGTAACTTTCAGTGTCAGTCAGGAACAACCTTGAGTAGTATGAATTGCTTTTTTGTTTTTTAAAGTCTCTTGCAGTGCATAAAGTTCCAGGCCTGTTTTGAATTGTCTTGTTTCTCTGTTACAAGAGCTAGCAATAGCATCTGCAATTCCCTGAACAGGTGGCGAAATGTAGGCTCTGATGGCCTCCCATAAAGGAAAGCCCAGGATGAACTTGTACACTTACTATCTTACGTGTAGAAAAGAGTCTTGTATGGAGCTGCAAAAATCTTTCCTTAATATGTTTGAAGCCTACCCTGAGACTAGCTCAGTTGGTTAGAGCATGGTGCTAATAATGCCAAGGTTGCTGGTTCTGTCCCAGGATGGGGTGTTTGCCTAAGAGTTGGACTTGATGATCCTTGTGGGTCCCTTCCAGCTCAGAATATTTTGGGATTCAAAACACTGAAGATGAGCAACTTGAAATCCCTGCCAATTCAACATGTAGAATTGGGTTCCTTTTTATGAGTTTTACTGTCAGAAATCAGTGTCAAGACAGGCTTTGTTGGCAGGTGGGGAAATTCTAGGCTGCAGCTGTGGGCAAGTTGGCCAATTCTGTGGCGCTCTTCCTGCTGTTTTCCAAGAGTCTTACCTCTAGAAAATGTTAATGGCCTAGTTGTGCAGCCAGTTGACTGAGCGATTGGAATCAGTAATGAGGCTGCTGGTGTTAAGGAGTCAGGTGCAGCTGGCACTGAGTCCCCTGCCATCAGTTGGCAAGGAGGGGAGGGGAGCACACTGCCTCCACAGTGGTTAGTATGTCTCACAGAAGATAGATACTGAAATGTGACTAAAACCTGAGACTGGGACTTGGGTTTTTACCTTCTCCAGACCTTTCCGGATTCAACTAGGTGCCTGTCAAATCTGAAACACCCTGTGCTGTTATAGAAACCAAGCTTCAAGTGCCCAATTGTTCTGTGTCTCTAATGTCATAAGTAATGAGAAAATACTCTGATGTCTTCACTTCGTGGAGAATATAGGAAAGAGAGAAATCTTGTGTGGCCTTCATCAGTAAGATGAAAGAAACACAGGTTCACTGGGGCAGTATGAAGTCAAGTGATGGTTCTAGCTGGTGAACACCATCTTATGATTCATTTTTTTCCAGAACATTAGCAGGTAGCAAGTCTGCAGTGCTACTCAAACAATTCTTCTGGATCCCTTATGTTACATATTTATTTTTGAGTAAACACTGTATATTATCTTAGAAATCTGGACGAAGGAGAATTTTTATGCAAGTATTTTTTTCTGAACTGTTTAAATTTATCATGTAATATTGCTAGGCTAGGGCTGATGCGTTTCTGTTAGGTCTTTTATGGGTAAAACATACATGTGTGCTCAAAATGTGCACAAACAATTTGATGCTTGTGGACAGAATTGCACATGTATAGGTATGTGGGAAGTCAGACTATGCTATGCATATGTAATAAGTCAGTTTCCTGAAAGCAACAGATTTGCTGTGTGCGCTACGTGAGCCCCCCAAGTCCTTCAGATGTGCAAAAGTTTGATTTGTTCTACCACACACTGATGGTGACAGTTTCTCAGTCTATACAGTTAAAATATAATGGGGTTAGGAAATAATCTATGGGAGAAACATGAATGTGTGCTGTGAAACTGGGATAAAAACTCAGCTGACTAGAGAAGTTAGTGGGAGAGATTAGTGCAACAGAAACTGTCCTGTAGCAGCCCAGGTGGGCTGTGAGTAAAAATTTCTGTTGATGGAATTTGTAGCACATGAGATTTTGTTTAGCTTATATTTGTATTTTCAAGCAAACTTAGCAATGGATTTGAAGTTTGCTTCTCCATTATAAAAATAGTTCTGTAAAAAATACTATTAACCTAATCAGTAGGTTTGCCAGTTCATAAATACTCAGAATTCTCTCTGGTTCCCATTGCTATCTGTACAGTATATAATCTACAAAATAATTTATTAAATTCCAGTTAAATGTAACTACAGAAAGCAAGTCCATTTCACAGATATGGCAGATTGGAGTTTGCCAGTATTACAGATTTTATAAGATAGTGAGAATCCAGCTTTTAACTCGGAATTGTGATCAGTTTTTGTGAGAACAGAGGAGTGTCATTTTACAGTGCTGTGTATACTGGATCACTTTTCCAGAGTGGAGCAGTATTCTAAGCAAACAGATTTTTGAAATAAAGTCTAGAAGAAAAATTCAACCTCAAATTTACTGCATAAACAGTAGAACTAAAACCAATCTTTATGAGTCCCCACCTCACTGACTTGTCTGAAATTGTTTAGTTTTCATCAAGACTTCTTTGTGGGCCTCAGAACATATGTATCAAATTTGAGGCTGAAGAAAGTTTCATTGGCAAGTGTAAACAGAAGGCAAATTCTGTTTTAAAGTATGTTTTGTTTGATACAGTGTGAGAAGTCTGCTTTCATCTATAAAGCAACAGTTCCAACTGGTAGCTTAGTCTATATAATATGACTTAATAAAATTGTAGTTTACAAGTGTTATTATAGCAATCTACAGACGACTCATGTCTGTAATGTCTTAAGGACAGCTGTAAAGGTTTTTAAATGGTTAAGTCATAGTACTGAGCAACCTGGTGAGTAGATCTATTAAGCAGACTAAGAATTGATTAAGCAGCATCTGTTAAGGTATTATTAACTGTTTATGTGTTATACATGGCTTTCTGGTGTCTGATCAATTACAGCTTAGAGAGAAATGGAATAGATTTGGGGTCTGAGTTGTTTTTGTTGTTTAGATACTTTATGTGGCCTCAACACCTTTTTTTTTTTTTAACAGTTGTTGAAATTATTCTTCATGCTCTATAGAACCTAGACATCTGAATATTAGTGTTGTTTTCTTTCAAATCAGTGTAATGCACCAGGAAATGTGTTTTGTCGTGGTGCAGGTGTTTAGTTGAGGGGCTGGAAGTACTTTCCTTTCAGCCCCTTTGCCCCATGAGCTCTGCCAAAGTTTCTCTGTAAGAGAGATAAACTATGAAACTGTGATGGGAAAGCTTGAATGCCTGCAGACCATGTGTGCTTGTAAATAAGGTAGAGGGAAGCTGGAAAGGCAACCCTAATGTTTGTTGTTCAAGTTCCTTAGACAGCAGCACCCAGGGGAATTAAAGCTTCTTTAGAACAGATCTATCTGGAATAATAGCTTCCCTCTGTGTGCTCATCTGGGGTTTTGTTATATGTTGACAGCAAAGGAGATGTACTACAAAATGCTTTGATAAAGGCTAAGGATGGGACAAGTCTTCCCCACAGACTCAATTTCTCTGGGCTGTGCCTTGTATTTCATGTCACCATGCTCAGCTTGGTCCTGTTTCTGATGGGACCTTTAGGTGCTGCAGCAAAACAATTCATGTAAGGACTTGACAGGTTTCATCTTGACTGTTCAGCTGCTCACAGATATACCTTTAAATGATGATGGTTCCTAAAATCAGTTGTGTCTGGTTAATTTTGAACAGTCCATCTGCAGATGTCTAGCAGTCTGTAACTTGGAGTAATGACCTTCAGCTTAAAATATTTTAATGTTGAGAATGTGTTGTCACTTACACCCTGTGAATGTTATTGAAATGCTTTGTTCTATATGTATATTAACATGCTTCAGAAGGAAATCTATTCTTTGGAGGTCCTTCCAGCACTACTTAGTTACCCTGTCTGTCTGTTTCCCTCTGTTGTCTGTTCCTTCTCTCATACAGAAAAACTACTCCTTTCATAATCAAATACAAGCCTTCCTTTAGACAAAAGTCAGGTCCTGGGCTGAACTAGCTGTGGCAGTATAGTTAGAAAGCAAAGTTGTGCTCACTGACTAAAGCACTGAACCTCTCCTCTTTAATGATGCAGGGGGAGGAGAGGAAGGGGGGGAACCTGTGGAAACAAGCAGTGGAAAAAGCATTTTTGCCCCCGATTTTTCTTCATTTGCACACATGCAATATAGACATAGCAGTGAGGTATCCATTCTCTTTGCCTGCAAGGAAATGAAAAGGCGTATTGTAAGCCCAGGACTAGTCTGGTTGTCAGCCAGGAATTAGTCCTCTAAAGGAGAAAGGGAGAGGGGCTGGTGAGAGAAGAGGCTGGGAATTAGGAGCTAGGAGGGGGAAAGTACACTTTGAGATATGTTGAATGCACATGGCTAGAGGTGGAAGGGGTCGTGTGCTTCCTCAGGATGCAGGTGCTGGGAGAAAGGAAGGCAGCTTATGTTCTTATACTCAGGCATGTGTCTGGGAGGGCAGGGTCAAAACTTTAGACTATTTACTTAATCCCTCAGAAAGGCTTTTTTCTCTTCTGTTTTCTTTTTGTGTTTAACAGACTGCTTTACAGGGGACACGTGTGGTAATTAACACATGCAGCTGTAGGGCTTCAGCCATATGTCTGAATTTCAAATGGCTATTGATCTAGGAAATTTGCTGCCTTCTCCATCCCCCACTTATAGGCCTTGAAGATGGGGGGGAATTTATAGAGTCTTTACCTTGAAGAGACCAGAGCTGGAAGGAGAGGAGAGAAAGGGAATGTGTGATATTGGGGAGAGAGGGAAGAGACTGGTATTCTAATTACGCTGTTCATGTCCCTTGCACCAGGTCACTGTATATTTTCAGGTAGCTTTTAAAATGTTCCCAAAGCTAGAGGTCTGGTTATTACTATATGGAGCTTACATAACAATTGTTAAATTTTTTTTCCTTGTTCAGCAAAGCAGTCTAGGATCCAGAACCACAGTCTCCTTGTGGCCATTTAGTATGTGCTGCCTTTTCCACAGATACCTGGGCTTTTACACAGTCATAGAAGTGACAAGGTAGTACTTATTTGTGCACTCTGAGCAGCCTTTTTAGGAGAGGTAGTTGAGGAGAGGGTGTCTAATTGGGTGGGAGGCTGTGCAGAAACAGAATACTTCACATCAAAGCAGAGGCTCCTGAAAAAGGAAGTGATATATTGCAGGTAGAATAAAACCAGAGAGGCTAAACTAAACAATCATATGGGGTTGTTGCTTTTTCTAGCAGTGATCAGGCAGCTGTTGACAGTGCTATAGAACTTCTTGCAAACTTCTCTTCAAGTCTGGGGCAATATCAAGTGCTAAAAATCTTGCTATGAGATATGGTGCCTTAAGCAAAATATTTCTTTGTGCGGAAACTTTTTTGCTCCCTGTTTTAGTTCAAATGTCACTCAAGGCAGTGAGCCAAACAGAAGATGGTTCAAAATTAGGATACTGTAGCTTAAATTCCTGCAGTATCTATAATACTTGTAGTGTTTACAGGGTGAGATAAAAACATAGCCTTCTACCAAGTAGGAAGCTATAAAAAGGTAAGCATCTCTTCCTGTACTTTTCCTCCCTCAATCTATTTTTAAATGTTCTCAGTGCTGGCTATTGCTGATTCCTTGATCTTATCATTTACTCTACAGTGTAAGTCATGCTGACACTTTGAAAGTGTTTCCGCTTTGAATTAAAAAAAAACCCACCCACAAACCCAACAAAAACACACCAACAAACATTCCTAATAGTTTACACTCCAACTCTTGCTGAAGGGGGACTGTGATTTACCTTCTAATATTCCTACTCTGATTTAATGTGTTCTGCCCCTTCTTTCCAGTTTCCCTGTGAAGCTTAGTGCCAGGACTGTCTGGAGCAGCCATGTATCCTGCCTCTTCTAACTCACCTCTCTGTTCTCGTTTTTCACTACAGACATTACTGGGGCAAGATGGCCTAACTTCTCTTCTATGGATTGGCATGACGTTTTCTAAATAATTTGGTTGTAGTCTATATTGATATGCACTAAGATACAGTTTTTGTTGCACAGATACAGGGCCTAATTCTTCTTCATTCACTGTGTATCACAGCTGTTTTATTTCCTTTCAATTGTTTATGTCCTGGAGAATAAGGTTATTCCAATTCTTCCTCTCATCTTTATACCTTGACCCTTCTCTGTAGAGAAAAAGGGAAGTATTGGAAGTACAACTATATGAGTTGTATCTACCACAGCAAAGCTTTTTCTATGCTATATGTGAAGGTATCTGCTGGTAAAAATGAGTCTCCAAGACTTGGGTTTGAAATTCAGTGCCACCTCTACAGCCAGCTGCAATTGTCGGTTTGTAAATGTCACCATTCTTCAGCAAGTGTTAGGTGGTCACGATTTCTGGTAACAGGTAGTTTTTGGTGCTGTGTGTTATGGCCAGTCCAAAAAAACATCTAGTCCCCCTGATTATTTTAGCTGTGTCTCCATTTCTCCTTGGGTATGTGTATCAGTAAAGGGATGATATTGGACTTTTGAAGTACAGTTTAAGTCCAAAACTGAATGAACAATATTCTTTACTCCCACCAGGAGCCTCTTTGTGCAGACTGTATGTGTGCTTTAGGTTTGCAGGCATTCTAGTAGTCTTCCCATGTGTTGTCATAGCCGATCTTTTCATGCCACTCAAATTGTTGCTGGTACATAAGGAGGAGAGCCACGCTCCATGGTGGTCGCAGATTCATTTCTTTAGCCATGCAGAACATTGCTAGCAGCTGTGAAACATCAGTCTGCTATGACAGGCAGGCTGTGATCCTGTCTGAAAACTTACCAGATGACCCAAGCAGAGTCTGGAAGCTTCACGAATGAAACTGCTGGCAGGGAGTGTTGGGGGAGGGTGAGAATAGCAAGTCTCTGAAAATGGGGGGAGGACGTGGGGGAACAATGTCTTCACAGCTTGACAGTGATTCTATGTTGATCAAAAGTAAAGATTTTTGTGCAATTCTAGACTAGAAATGGTTTCAAAGTAACCTGACCTTTATATTACCTTCTTCACCTTTTTAACAGAAAAGGTTCAAATCTGGCCTTGTGCATTTTATTTTTCCTATTACTTTCAAATCGTTGAAGAGATCAGTTTTGCCTTTTGGGAAGGAATTTGTCTGTGAAGTCTGCAAACTGTAAAACTGCATAAGGTAAACTATACACAGTGGCAGGTCTTCTCCATTCAGGCTTCTCTGAATTTGACCTCAGAAATGCTCTATTAAACAAACTAAAATCTGATAATCTGCTTCTCTGACCCATATCTTATGTATAAATTGTTTTGATAGAGGACATCATCTCTGTGTTGGACTTCAGCCCAAAAATGAACTGAGAATTCTAGTTCCAAAGAACAGGACTGTATGCAGGTTCCTTGTTCTGAATTGCATCTGTATTCAGGGTAGTTGAGAGATTCTTCTGCTTCTTGTCCAAAAGTCCAAGCCTGCAAAATTGGTTAAGACTGAGGTTTACTGTTTACAATTGGGAGAGAAACTGGCTGCAAACCAAGAAATCTTATTTTTCACACGTTTGGAAGTTTTGAATCCCTTATTTGTTACTCACTAGAACAAAAGAGATCACACAAACTTGTGGCTCCCTGCTGTCCTCCTAAATTAATTGATTGTACTATAGTTGGGATCTTTGCTTGAAAAAGCGGGGAGAAAAGGGTATGTCCCAAGTTTGAATTAGGTGAGTGCTGTAAAATAACGGCTTTAATAAATTTAAGGTACCGTGTCTTCTGTTTGGAAGCATGTCCATATATGTGAGGGAAAAAAGTTAATTCGGAATGCTACATTTCTGTGAGTGTATTAAAATAACTTTTCACAAGTAGTGAAGCAAATTTACATCACCAGAAGCTTCACAAATAGCTCATCTTAATTCCTGAGATTTTTGGGTGCTGCTTTTTCATATAATATGTATATGTCTCTGCATCAACACCAAAATCCCTAAGAATGTTACCATCAAAGTGGTGAACTGTACTGGCTCAGTTTTCAACTGCCTTGTCTTCCATGCAGCAGTACTTGGAAGATCTTTTTTCTCCCCAGAAAAGTTTGCATAACTTACAGAAGTGAGTCAGGTATTTTAAGTGCTAATTACCATAGGGCTTGGTTCAACCTGCAGAGTTCAAATCTGAATCTGGATCTGAACTTTCCCAGAGGCAAGGGGTGTGTTTGGATGTTGTGTTAGTGTGACCTATTACAGTGCAAGCTCTGTGGACTGGGATTCT
>JAOXXN010000065.1:29032881-29043390 GCA_026770055.1 Myrmophylax atrothorax | reverse complement strand
CATTTCTGTTGATTAGGGCAGGTTCTGATGTGTTTTGAAGTTGATTATAACACCTCAGAGGAGGTGCTCTAAGCACTTTTCTCCCACAAATTTGTTTGGATGTCTTGGTTAGTGCATCAGACATGCTTTTCTAACCAGAACTTGTTTCTTTAATAGGCTTCCTTTCAAGTCTTTCCAGAAATATCTTCATGTCTCTGCCTATTTATTTTGGATTTTGTTGTTGCTTGTTTCAGGGAACTGACTGTGGCCAGCTCTTCTTGGGCTGTTAGAGCATTATTTAAGGTCTGGGTTGACTTTTTAAAATAGAAGTTTCAGGAGAAACAAAGTGTACTATAGCACACAATGGAACCTTTGAGATCTCTAAGTCTTGAGGAAAAAGGCTTTAGACTTGGGAATTTAGGAAGTAGAAGGTAGAGGGAGTTTAAAAAGAAGTTTTGCCAGTGGAGAGGTACGCTCTGGAATGGGAAGATAATGAGATAACCTTGTGAAAGATTTACAAATGGTTGTTCGTAAGAGGTGGAAGACTTCACCAGGGGATGAGCCTGTCTCTACAGAGATGATGGATGAGTTAAGGCATGATTGTAGCCAACATCCTATGAAGACGGACTGAAAGAGCTGTGCTTGTCAAGCTTGGAGAAGAGAAGGCTCTGAGGAGACCTTATAGCACCTTCCAGTCCCTGAAGTGGGCCTACAGGAACGCTGGAGAGAGACTTTTTACAAGGGCATGTAGTGACAGGACAAGAGCTCATGGCTTTAAACTGACAGAGGGTGGGTTTGGATTAGGTATAGGGAAGAAATTCTTTACTGTGAATGTGGTGAGGCACTGAAATAGGTTGCCCAGAGAATTTATGGATGACCCATCCCGTTAATTGTTCAAGACTGGGTTAAATGGGCCTTGGAGCAACCTGCTCCAGTGAAAGGTGTCCCTGCCCATTGCAGGAGGGTGGGAACTAAATGATCTTTAAGGTCTCTTCTAACACAAACCATTATCTGATTCTGAGTAACAACCATGTGAATTTACTAGTTGCTGTAGTTTCTCTAAGGCTGTTGTTTTTTTCTCTTTCAGAAATCACAGCACCAACCCTTTGGATTAAGCACTTGGTCATCAAAGATTCCAAACTGAACAGCTCCAGTATAAGGAATTCAGGTGATGTTCCATCTAAAAAGAAAGTTTATTTTAACTAGTCTGCAGTTCCTCACCATCTGTTCTTGTTTAATTCTTTCTTCATTGTTGCTGTTATGCTGCTTGTGGAACTTGAAGTCTGTCTGTAAAATAATTTCAGATGCCATCCTTTTTTGCATCCAGAGGGCCATAGTCAATGTGTGATGAAGGTGGCTTTTTCCACCAAGCATAACTGGGGAATCTCTAATTTCTTGATCTGTTAATTCATCCTAGCCATGTGTCATCTTTATTCTGTTTGCTGTTCAGCATGGATATACAAGCTGATGCATTTGGTTCAAAGATCTGGGCTGTGGCTTTGATTTAAGCAGTTGCAAAGATATACAAAGGGGCTTCTTTTCTAGCAAATTCAAGATCCTTCTCTGCAGGGGGTATTTTTTGATTGGATTATTTCACAGCTGAAAGTATGTTACTTATGTCTGGGCCTAAGAAAATGCTGAGATTACTTTTTGGCTAATGGAGTGGATGAGGGAAAACCCAAGCCTAAACAACAGCAAAGAAGAGGTCCTGAACATGTGTGGGAAAAGGGAAAGCAGGAAGATGTCAAGTTAGGATGTAAAACTTGGGATTGGAGATGAGGGTGAAATGGTGCTGTGGAGTCATTAAAATCACAAGAAACTGGAGAATCTGAAGAGAAGCCATGGCTTTACTTGAAGGTTTGAAAAGGAGATGCTGCTCTTATACATATTTTATGAAACAAATATGCCTAGAAATGCTGCTGGGAATAATTCCAGTTGCTTGAACAGATGGATTGTGATACCTTGAAGTGCCTCATCACCTGGTATTTCTGGATTAGCTAGAGAGCACCCCTGACAGTTCCTTTAACCTTCCTGTGCCACTTCCCTGCAGCAGGATTAAATTGGTGCTAGGCCTGGTGAAATTCTCTTGCTGCAGAGTGGAGAAGATCCCTTAGCAGAAGTACAGCCATCATTGCCCAGGCCACAGTTTTAACAAGACTCTAGTGCCTCATCTCCCAACTGTTTTTTTGGCAGGGTGATTTGTGTAGGATCTGCCAGTGGGAATCACACAGAAGCTTCAGGTGATGTACAAGTGTCAGCATCCTTCTTTAAGGTTGTCTTTCAGGGGAAAGCAAATGCAGCTTCTGTGTTGTGAGCTACTGGCCCAACTGGCAGCTCAAAAGTGCAATTGACAGTGACAGTTTACTATGAAAATCCTGTGTAATGGGTCCTACCTGTTTTGGAGGCTGACTTTCCTTCTAATGCAGCAAACCTGGTAGCTGCAATGGAAAGAAGAGTTGGTACTAAGAGGTTATAAAGAAAATTGAGAGCAGAAGACTCTCTTACTGCAGAGCCTGTCTCCCACCCTTTCTTGGCCCAACAGAGCCAAAGTAGGGTGCCTTTCATGAGTGTTTAGTCAGGAAGCTGCCTGATGTGATCTGGAATTTCGTCCACAGGAGCGTTCCTTTTGTGAGTTTACTTTTGTCCACTTTTTTCAATAGTTTCTGATGGCAATTCTGTTCTTCAAACAAAACTGTGGTGGATGCGTGCTACAAATGAAAAATAAATGATCTTCTGGAAAATTCAAAAGTTCTGTGAGAGGTGGTTTATACAGCCAGCTAAAAGGATGTGTGGTTCATCTGACTCAGCCTTACTGATTGCCCTGACGCTCATTTGCTGTAGGGTCTCACTGGGAGCCTGGGTTGCCAGTTAGTATGCCCAAATTTCCACGCTGGACCATCCAAATACACAACCATCCCAGGTTCTTACAAATTATTGTTATTAAGAAATGATGCCTAGGGCTGTGGCTTAGCTGCCATTAAGCATAGACTACTAAGGTCTGTTTCTTTCAACTAATGAAGCCTTGTATTGTATCTCATTCTTTTCATCCCTTGTCATATATGTTAAAAGAAAATGTAGGGTAGGTGGGATCAAACAGGTAAGAACTGGGGGGAGATAATTATCATGTTTCTTCCAATGTCTTCAAGTCTATCTTGGCTGTAGATGATGAAGCAGCTGTCATGAGATGGGCATGCAAAATTGGAGGATGTTTTTAATTGCTTTTCACCCTTGTCAACTTGAAATATTAATGCTTAGTGAATTTGTAATTTTTCATTTATTTTTAAAGGGTTAAGGTAAGTTTTACTAGAACGAGATTTGGATTTTTGGGTTTGGCATTGCCTCATCTGTATTGCCTATCTGAGCTTACACTTAGTCTTGAAGCAGATATAGCCTGGTATCCTCTTGCAGCAGTGTAATGGGATCACTGAAACTGAAGGTGAGAAAAGACCTAGTAGGTCATCTAATCTACTGCTTTAGGCCTAGTGAATGTTTATACTGTACAAAGAGCAGCATTTTCTAGTTTAGTATATATGCCTTAGATAATAAAGATTTTACTTCTTCCCACAGGAAGCTGCTCTGCTCTCTGAACTCAATTTCAGGTGTTTTTTTTTTTACTCAGCTTAACTCTTCTTCTACTTCCTAGTTCTTGGACCTTGTATAGGGAAATGCTTAACCCTGACCTCTCTTCTCCCTGCCCTTGTTAAATGGCACTCTGTTGCAGAGAAGTCCAGATGCTACTATCAGAGGACCTGTTTCTGCTCTCTAATCAGCACTTACATTGGTCAGCTTGGAAAGCAAGCACCATCACTGTATCAGCCATGAGGAGAATTTAAGAATTGCTATATGGAGTGAAATAGACTCTTTAGTTTGCTGTTAGTGGCTCATCAATGTTAGATGAGCCACCCACCACACAGCTGAACATTGCAGAGCTGGTGAGTGCCCCATGTTGCATATGCAGCCTGTATCTCATAACAGCTGCGCTTGAAATCTGAGTGTTCCACCTTCTGTGTTGGCAAACAAAAGAGGTTCTCCTAAGACTGATCTCTTTTTTTTTTTTTTTTTGAGCTTTTACCTTTTGCTTGGCATGTGTAAATCCTAATTAAGCTAGGGATCAGGAAAAGCAGAATGACTCTAGCTTGGTGATTAGAGCACTTGGCTGAGAATCTCTATGTGTCCAGTGAGTTTTTCTACCCAGTAAAACAGCATTGCTAGGAGGGATTGCTAGTGCTGTTATCCCAGCTCACCTTAAAGAATAAAATGACAACCAGATCCCTTTCTCAGTAGGATTAGATGCAGGTTCAAATCTTCTCAGCCAGAGGCAGGAACCAAAATATGAACACATGGACTGTTGAACAACAGAAAAGTTGGTTTTTTACACTTACATCATCTCTATGACTCCTAAAAGCCCCAAAGACAGTTTTTGTTCTGGGGCAAGTGAAAGGCCTAGATTAACACAATATTTGTGTGGCAAGATGGCAAAAACATGTTTTGTTCCTTGTTTTGAATTGCTTTTCCTCTTTCCCAAACATGTACACCCACATATGCATACACATGGATACCCTAAGCTAACTAAGCCAGTCATTTGGCACTGCCCTCTGTGATGTGTCATTTTTAACACTGCCAGAACAGAAGGTTGTACAAAGGGGACTCTTGCAATGGCCATTTTCTAATCAACATGGTTGGGAACTGTCTTTTCATTCTATTCATTCTTTTACTGTTTCAGCAACCCCCAACCTATTCCAGCCTGTGACAGCCCAAATGTTTTTCTTTTCTTTTTTTTTTTTTTTTTAACCACTCTTGATCTAGAGAAACACTTGATAATATTTCCCACTTTCAAGAAAGCTAATGGCTTCGTGTTTAGGAGCACCCCTTCTCCACTGAGGAATCCAAGGGTTTTCCTCGCTTCCATAGTTGGGTTATCTCCAAATTCATTTGTGTTACTTAGTGATTTGGTTTTAGTTAGCAAGAGTTTCCAGTCTGTGTCCAGCTTACCGTGACAACCTTTAAGAAAACCACAGAGTGATGTAATGAGCCCATGCATGGAAAAATAAACAGCTTTTGAGAAACCAGCAGTAGCAGCCTCAAGTAAATACTCTGCAGTCACTGGGGTTTTGAAAATGACGTTATTTGAAAGAAAGAATGAGTAATATATTAAGGTTAGCAGCTGAAGACAGGTTTGTGTGTGCTGTGCCTAGTTTAAAGCGAAGAAAAAAGAAAAAAGACCCATAGCTGTTTATTTCAAAATCTTGTGCAGTGAATGAAGGCCAATTCCATGTGGTCTATTCTGTTCAGCTTTTGGCACCCAAGCATTATGCAGGCATCTCATGATGGCATTCCAGTGATAGTCCTTTCTTCTGCCAGAAGCTCTGAATGGACAGAATATAACTGTGAATGAGCTTTGAAAACACTAATGAAGAATGGTGGTATTCCCATTTCTTTTGCTTAGTGGAGTCCACTTGGAGTCCAAACTTAAGGGCTTTTCAAAGGGAAAAAAACTCCTGAAAACAGCATGTTCTGTGTATACCCTGCCATCCACCCCAAAGGGAGGCTCTGTTTTCGTGCATGCAGTTTGTCTCCAGAGATCTGCACAGTGAGGTGAGATGTGATTGTATCAAGTGTACTAACAGGACCTGGGTTCTCTGGTTTGTGTTCCTTTAAGGTTTTTTCCCACTTGCAGGAAAAAAAAGGCAAAAAAACCCACCTATGGACACCCCAAAACCCCCTCTCTCTAATACTCAACTGGGACCTTTTTGCTGCATGCCTTTCTTAATGATCAGGGATAGTGATTGCTCCTAGGGGGAATATACTCATGGGTATGTTGCCTTAGCCATATGGAGGCTTTATAGAGTCCCATACGTTAAAAAGAAGTCTGCTTGAGACTGTGTTGAGTATCAGCGTAGTTGCTCTTGAGTCAGGTGAGACCAACATACAGCAGGATATATACATACAGAGCATGCTGATAGAGCATATATGTGCATCCATATAGAGCATGCTGATTTGCCCTGGAAAAGGAGTATGGCAGTTTTGGTGGGATACCCCCAAAATAACCAAGTTTGGACAAAAGTTTAATTTGTTATTAAACCTTTCCTTTTCAGAAGTGAGCATAAACCCAAGGAACTTGAACACCTATATTACTTTTCAGAATGTGGAGACATTTGCACCTATGTGGAGACATTTGCATCTATTTGTGTTTAATGTATAGTCATTTGAATTTGGAATGAATTTCCTCATGCCTTGGAAATAAGGAGAACACTGCAGAAAACAAGGAGCCACAGGTAGATGCAGATGGCTCTTGAAAAGCAAAGCAGTGTTTTGAATGGGGGCAGTTTCTCACCTGTCTTTATCCAGTCTTCTCAGCCTTATTGCTTAGCTCTCTAGCCCTACTCTTGGTGTGCAGCACTGTCCACCTTGTTATTTGAAGACATAAGGCCATGGACTTCTGCTTCTCCTGTTGGTTTTCTCCTGCTTTCTGATTCTACTAAACTAGTTGTGTTAGTTCCAAACTTACTGTCTCTCCATGCTAGTTGTGTTAATGTTACAGTCCAAATGTCTAACAGAGGATTGCAGGCTCTTCCCCAAAATCTGTGGCTGGTTAATGTTAATCAGGATACCAAGTGGAGGAGTTGGCTGTCACTTTGGCAGGAAAGCAGGTTAGTTTAAAAGGGGGTATAGTCAGGCATAATTGTGCTTTAGCAACATCTGAATAAGATGTTATGGCAGAATTTGAATTGGAAAATTTTGTTGTCTGTGAATGACATTCTAATGCTGACTGCAGTCCTCCTTGACAAACATTTTGATGCTTCTGTCTCCTCTGGGCATAACACTTGGGATGAGTAAGTGGCTTTTGAATTTATTCATAGCTGAAGAGGAAGAAAGTGTCAGTGATGGTGTCAAGAAAAAGAGCTCATGGGAGGCAACCAGAGTGTCAGAAAGCTTTTGCCTTTTCTTCTGTCCTCTTTCAATGTGTCCTGTCTGGCTCTTGTCCTGCATATTGAGTCTAAGCCACCCAACAGAGTGTTCTGACCTGTCAAAACTCTTTGGCCAAAAAATCTATGACTTCATTGTCCCACCTGCCACAACTGTTTATTTTCAGACCTTTGTATTAGTCTTTCCACCCCTTCTTTTTGTGAGGGTTTGTTTTGGTTTGGTTTTAAATTAATTTTAATTTAGATTCTGGCTTGATACCAAAATGAAGCAATCTCAACAGAAGCTCCTGTTGTGTATGAAATGAAAACTTACTAATTCCATTACATTTTCACAACAAATACCTATGCTCTTACCTGCTGAGTTTCTGCTTCCTTGCAAGCCAAAATGTGATGTTTCTTTCTTGCTTTTTTTCCCGCCCTTCCCTCTGGCTTTGTCTGTGGTTTGGGCATCCCTTCCTGTCTTGGCTGCTGCTTGGGAGGCCTCTGTCTTTTTCTCCCTCCTGGAAGTTCTGAGTGATATGATATTTGTGATGCCCAAGTGTGATTTGTCCACTGTCTCAGTGTGACAGGTGTGTGTGGGGAAGAAGGGAAGTATGTAGGGAAGAACAGAGGCAGGGGGAATGGAAGAATCTAGGACCAGGACCCTTCCCAGACAGCCAGCAAACAAAGTCATAAATAACATGCCATTGGGGACCAGTTAATCTGCTCTATGAAAAGGTGCAAAGTATACAAGTGGGGAAAATAACATTTTATAATAATCGGCATGCAACCATAGGTGTTAAACCATATGCAGCTAGGCAAATAAATGAAGCTCCCCCTGAGTGCTATGCAATAAATCATTCCCAAAGAATTCAGTCATTCCCCCCTCCTTATCCCCCAAAGAAGGAAAACAGATTACTTTAGATGTGGAGTCATAACTGCTACTCTGCAGCTGCCAGTTAAGGCGAGTGGATGGGGAGCAGTAGGAAAGGGGCAAAGATGTATAAGAAGCTGGAGTAAAAGGGGAAATAAATAACAATCCTCCATTTAAAATGAGTGAGGATTTGGTTGAGAAGGGAAAGGAAATAAGGTCCAGCACCAGGCATTACCTGGACATACAGGGACAAACTGAGTGTGGTCAACTTTGTGAAGTTTGTTTTGCTTTTTAGCAGAAGCTGGTTCATATTGAAGGGGCTGCATTGATTTCCTGAAGTAATTCTGTAGGAGCTCCCTGCTGTATGTAATAGCAGCATCCAGCACAGGCTTCTTTGTGGATCTGCACCTCCTTTTGAACATAGGTTGATGCCTGTAGATAGACTGCACATACTGACTCACCTTCATGCCTCTCTTGAAATGTTCCCATCAACTTCACAACATTTTTGAGGTACCACAATTAAGGAGATGTTTCAAAGTAACTGTCATTACTAGCTCCTAGATAACCTCTGGAAAAAGTTTAGACCTAGGCTTCTCCTAAGAGCAAAAGCCCTGGTGGGATTTGCAAGTCATTTGCAAGGAGACAATTGAAGGAGAAAAAAAAAGGTTCAGAACACAGACCAGTGTATCCATAGGAGTGTATGCTGCCCCTAGCTTTGTCCAAGAAGGCCATGAATATTGCCTAGTATAGCAGAAGGCTGTGAAGGAGTATAGCTGGGTTCCAGAACTTTGGAGAACTTTACTCCTCCCATGAAGGTGTCTTTTGGTGCTAGGCTTAGGGTGAAGAGGTTCCCAGATTGGTGGGTCTTGGAAATGGAGTGAGTAGATAAGGGAAATGTGTGAGGCTTTGCAGGAATATCAGTAGGGTTTGTGAAGCAGCAGCATGGGAAAATGTCATAGATCCATCTAGGCTGGAAAAGACCCTTAAGATCAAGACTGACCATTAGCCCAGCACTGCAAGTGCACCATTAAACAATGTCCCTAATTGTCACATCTATATAAATTTTAAATGCCTTCAGGGATAGTGACTCAACCACTTTACAGGACAGACTGTTCCAATGCTTGACAACCCTTTTGATGAAGAAATTTTTTTCTAATATCCAATCTGAACCTACCCTGGCACAACTTGAGGCTGTTTCCTTTCATCCTCTCACTTGATACGTGGGAAAAGAGGTCAACAGCCACCTTACTACAGCATCTTTGTGTATTGACTGTGTCCTCTTTACTTTCAAACTGATGTCATCAGAGCTGTGAACTGTGTTGCTAGAGTTCTGTGTATATTTTGGGGAGAGAGCGGGGCTGTGATCCTCATGTTTCCCTTCTCTTGGTGGTCATCTCATTTTTGCATTTTGCCAGACCACCAAAATAAGGAAGTGGTCAGTGGGAGCATGGGAGTACATTTTGTGCTGCCGTTTGGAGATGGGTAAAGTGCATGCTTTTCAGGCTGTGGAAATGTTGTGTAAGTGGCTGGAAAGATGCCTCTGTAGAAGATCCCAAGGGTTGTCTCTAAAGAGGAAAGAAGGATGGGCAGGGAACCCACCTCCAGAGTCAAACAAAGAGATAGGAATGTGTTTAAAAAGCAAGATAGCATTTACTGTCCTGGAACGCTGGAGGGAGAAAGAGGTGTTTAAGTGGCTGACCTCACTCTGGGTGAATGGAATGGCATTTCTCTTGTTTCAATAGTTATAATGCAAGGAAGTCTGTGGTCCTGCTGTTGCCATCAGTTTCCCACCTCACCTTAGGTTCACTGAACAGGCTCTGACAGCACAAAGCTGCAGCTTCTCTCTGGAGCTCAGACCTCAGAGTGCATGGGCTCCCGTAGATGGAGGGGCTCTTGCCTGTGTAAGGCTGCAATTCAGAAAAATCCTACTGGGAACATTAACTTAAGCTGTAGTATCACTTTGTAGTACTTCCCTCACCTTTTAATCCAGAGCATGGAAGAGGACTGTATCCATCTCATGACACTGTGACAAAGTAGGAATTCATCATGGCTCATGTCTGAATTCCATGTTACCATGAACGTCCAAAGCCTGAATATTCTGCCCAGAGACAGCTGACTCAAGCTAAATATCCAGAAGTGAGTCAATTGTCAGAGGCAATTCCCTCTGCCTCCTTGTAAAGTGCTAAATATTACCAGAAAAAAGTTGATCTGTTACTCCATGAAAAGGCCCATCACACTATAAACCTCTCTCTCTTGCTACCAGTAGTTGCATGAAAAAAGATCGTTGCTGTAGGTTGGAAGACCAGTCTGAACTGCTTCTTACCTGACTGTGACAGTTTTCAAAAGCTTTCTATTTGATGTCCTATAATTGCACACTTACAATACTGTAAAAATAGTGTGCTTGTATACTCCAGCCAGCAGAGGTAGGCAAGTTCTCCCATAATTGCTGTGCTAGTTGTTCCAAGCACTATTAAAAACAGGTGTGGAAGTGAAAATAGTTTCCCAATAATGCTAAGGCTGCAGTGGAAACACCTATTGCTTCTCATTTTATTGAACAGCATTCCTCAGTGTGGAAAGAGTGCAGTGGAAAAGGAGAAGAGGGAAAATAAATGTGTTCAGAGACAGGTGGCTTATCTCAAAGCTAGTTGTGCCACAAGCTAACAGCACTTAGAAACTATGTGAAATGGAAAAGGAGAGTTAGGGAAGAAAAAATGCAGGCTCTGGGTAGCTTCCTCTCAAAGTCACAAAGAT
>JAOXXN010000065.1:29015912-29032781 GCA_026770055.1 Myrmophylax atrothorax | reverse complement strand
GGCAGTATCTGAGGTTGAAAGCTTTTCTACTGCCAAGGAACCATCCTGATGTCAAGAACTGAAGAGGCTGCATTTTGATGCCAAACTTTCTCTCCTCAGACTGAGGAAACTTGTCATTGTGAAGGTACTGCACAGCTACATCTGTCATATGGAATGTAGAAGCCAGGTGGGATTAGACCCCAAAATCTGGAAACTTAAACCAGATCAAATATCTTCAAGGTTTTAGTCCATGTTAGCAAAGAAGTTAAGAAGTTGGCCTGTGTGAGGAGAGTGGAAAAGACATGAAGAAATCATGAAGGTTTTCTCACCATTTTAACCCAGGGCGACATGAAGTTAATAGCAGCTCTGACATGTGTAACCTGTTCCTAACGTGGCAACAGAGATCCTACTGCATCTTCCAGTTAGTGAACAGTTAATCACCAAGATTTTTTTATATCAAACCTAAATCTCCTTTCTCCAAGTGAGCTGTCTGCTACTTGAACTACCCATGGGGGGAAAAAGAATGATCTATGACTATCTTTTTATTTTTTTTATAGAACAGCTTTTATGTCTCAGAAGACTGAATGTCATCCCTAGACTAAACAAATTGAATTCTTTTGGCCTTTTCTCATAGATCAAGTTTCTTAGACCTTTGCCTGTTCCCTTTGCTCTCTCCTGCCCTTTTGCCAAATGGTCCGCCTCTCCCCTAAAGTACAATGCCCGCAGCTTGTACACAGGGCTGATTTAAAGGCTCACCAGTCTTTAGTGCCCCTTTCTTATGTGAAACCCCTATCATTACATCCCATAGCTAGATTTACCTGTTTTGACTTTTTTTTGTTGTTGTTTGCAATGTCACAAAGTCACAGGCTTTTTTTGTGGTCTCCCTAAGCTTCTGACCAATTTTTTCCAGGTCTTGCTGTCTCACCAGTAATTTCCTCTCTCTGCACTGGGATTTCTCCTTGTTACAGTTTGTGTTTGTAAGTTGTGATCACACTGATTTAAAACCATTTATCAAGGTGACACTGAATTCTTTCCTGAAGTTCAGTCTGTAAATTGGATGCTCTGTTCCACTAGACAAACTGGTCACTTAATTTGATAAGTCTTATGATAGCTTTCAAAACTGGACAACTGTTTCACGGAGAACTTTTGAAACCTCTTGTCTTGGAGAACATATTTTTCTTAACCTGTGGTATTAGACCACTGTCTCGCAGTAATTGTATGCAGTCTGCATTTTCCTTGTGTGCCTATGGGAATGACACAACTTATGCTGCAATGAACTAGAATTTAATCAGAGCTCTGTTTAATGCATTGTGTATGAACATGAAAATATTTGTAGTTTTTTCCCCAGGTTTAGCCATAAAAAATGCATTGTTCTCTTTCTGCCATCCTTCAGCTAGTCTGGCTACAGCTCTAGAAGGGTTAGGACTGTGTGCCTGACTGCTTGAGAGATGGGATGTTAGAATTAGTCCAAGGCCTGCCTTAAAGACAATTGAGTTAGAATTGCAAGGACCGGTAGCTTTCAGCTGACAAGTTTCAAGATGTACAGGTGTGGATCTCTATTCCTGTGTGGATTGGAAACCCTGGGGAGCAGACTCCTTTCTTAGCTGGGCAGCACCCGATGCCCACAGGTTCCACTAAGTGAGCACAAGTTGAGCATCAGAAAGTCCCTTGCTAAATTTGCTTTACGTTTGCCCTGAGACAACGTTTCCTTCAGTCAGTCCTCCTTATTTCAGGCTAGAGGGTAGATATTGAATAGGTTTCTCATCATGTAACACTGGTGAGAATGCAAGGCAGCTTTATCTCTTCCAGCAGGAGGAAAATGGCAGGGGAAGGATGTGTTCCTGGATAGCTGAAGTTTAATGAGCCACTTGGAATAATGCATTTTTAAAAAATTATAACCCACCTGTTAAACCTTTGCATTGTACTTGTTCAGCACTGGAACATGTAGTAACATCTGCTTCCTCTGTAGCCTATGCCTTGAGAAATGAAACTGAGTGAATAGCAAGGTACAGCAAGGACTGCTGAACTGGTACAGTGTGGGAGCACCTGCAAGGTTTGTTTTTCTTTCTACCTTTGCATTAGCCAGAATACTCTGGAGGGACCACGATTCCAGACAGAACAGGGTGGAGTGGGTATCAGCACCGATGACTAACAGAGGTGTGGAGTGATTTATGCTATCCCATGAGCCGTATTTGCTCAGCTGTTATTGTGCTCCTAGTAAACACAGAAGGGGTTGTTTCTCTTCCTCCACCCACAGCCTTGCTCAGGGGACAGCCAGCTAGTGCCTCTTCACTGTATTGCTTTGCTAGTCTTGCTAGCACTTGTGCATGGGCATACTCAAGGCTTTTCTCTTTCCCCTCTGAGGTAGAAAGGATGCAGATTTGGGCTGCTGGTACAACCTGTGCTGAACTTTCTTTGTGGAATGAGGTTGTGCTTTCTGCCTGCAGCTTCTGTTCATTCTGTACTGGGATGAGGCACCTGTTTTCCTGGAGTGGACCGGGATCCTGTTCACACCAGAGCTTCCTTATACAGTGTAAAAGCACCTTTAAGCTGGTGTACATGCTATGATAAAATAACCAATCCAAGGCTCCTGTTCTCTGCCACAGCTGTGTAAAGATGCTAAGTAAAAATGAGAAATCAACCTTGTCTGAATTAAGCTCCCCTGGGAGACAGGCAAATGCTTTTTTCTCACTGAGAGGAAAACTGAGGCACAAAGACACTTAGTCCACATGTTTGGGTTGGCACAGGATGTCAGTCGGAAATTGGCACTAGATATCTGTGCTCTTGCCATTTGTTCTGTACTGCACTAATTACTCACTGAGGGGAAGGTTGGGAATTGAAAAAAAAAAATTTGGGGGAGATATGTTCTGGGGGTTTTTTTAAAATGGTATTTTGAAGTCAGGTCCCTGTTGCAGCACTAACAATGGGGATTGGTCAAGAATCCTTCAGTAAAAGACCTTTTCCTCCCCCTGTGATGAGTGCTTGGTCACTAAAACTGAAGCTTTTTGTGGGAACTCCATGGGAAAAGTTTCTCTAGTCCAGACAGAATTTCTGGTCAAAAGAAATGAAAGAGGGAAAGAGAAGGAAATCTGCCCTGCCTGGCATGGCCTATAGCTTTGGGGTTAGGCTATTCACATAGGTTCATTGGAGCTGAGCAGAAGCACAGAGGGAGGTTAGACCCGCTCTTTTGGCCAGTTTGGAGGAAGAAATTCTGTCTTGTAAGGGGGTGGGGATCTTTCCAAGGTGGCTGGTTTTGGTGTCACAGTCTCCCTCTTCTTTTAATAAAAAAGAAGTGTAGGTGCAGAAGAGCAGTACTCCAGAAATAATCTGCTGTGGTTGGATGGCAGATCTTCCTTATGGCCCACCCTAATCATCCACAGCAATCCTCACAGCCATGGCGAATGATGCTTGGTCCTTTGGCTCCGACAGCAATGAGAGTTGATATGTGTCAGGAGAGCAGCTGGAGGAGGCTGCCTCATCCCTGGAGCAGCACGTTGGCTGCATCTAGCCCTGCATGCTGAGCATGAGAACTGTTAAGCACAAGCCTTGGCTGGATGCTCTAGACACCCTCTCTTCTCAGTTTTGTAGGGTAGAGCAAACACTCCATCTCTTTAATAACTATGTCGTTTATTAGACAGTCAGATGAGTCCCTTGCCTCATCCATCACTTTTATTTTTATTGTGCAGGCACTAGATATATGTTTGAATGTGTGTACTTAAGGGACAAGGAATGAGAGACCTTTTTATGAATCTGACCATGTATTTCTCAGAAGGACATTTCTAGGGGAAAATTGTTGGAGAAATAATGTGCAACTGCAGATGTCCAAGCCCTGTTTTCCTGCAATAGCTCATGGCTTCAGAGGCACTACTTTATAAATATGTTTTAATGAGTGTTGGAAGCAGCCAAGAGTAAGAAGGAATAAACAGCATTTTAGAGCTGAGCAGTTAAGGTAAAATGGATATTTCTGCCAGTGATTCTCTTCTTTGTATGGGTGCATATATTCCCTACTTTTTCTTTTGTTTCTGCTGTCATTGGATTTTTTGTAATCTACATTTGCTGTCTCATGAAGGTTTTACTCCCCAGCAACAGCAAGTGGGCAAATGTTACTTCGTTTCTTTGCTGATGGTTGTCTTAAGTCAAAGCAGACATGGCAGAAAACAGCAGAATGTGACAGTGCCTTTAAAAGAAAGGAATAAATAGATATAATATTTTTTGTTCAAGAAAGATTGTCCCACTTGCTGTCTTAAATGTTCTTTCTCTAAATGTTTAGTTTAGGGAAAGAAGGAAAACCTTTCTTTATCTTTCTGTGCCTGCAACTCCCATTAACAGGGAATAGGCTTTTAAGTACCCTGCATGTATAATAAATACATGCTATTTTCTAAGATGACAGCCTAATTTCATACCTGGCATTAAATTTTCTAGCTTGGCCATAGGCTTTCACTATTCTCCATGAACCTGGTCTTGGCAACAACAGCAAAGTTTCCAGTAAGCAGTTTGACTGGAACAGGCAGACTTCAGTGTCCTGGAGCTTGGATAGCATTTGATGGTCCCTTCATTACCCACGAGACCATCTTTCAGGGTGACAGTGTGTGCAGTTCATGCCAAGTCCCATACAAGGGAAGCTGATGGTATGGATTTCCCAGCTGATTTTGCTGGCTTTTGAATACCCCAACTGTTAATACTCATGTTTATTTTTTTTAAGGGAATTAAGTGCTGTTAGGGTGGTAGCCTGGAGGAAAAAGCTTCTCCAGGGGCTAATGCTAGTTAATACATTCTGCTTATTAGACAGATGTCACTGAAGGAACTTTCCACATGGCTGTTGTCAGTCGATGTGTTTGCTATTCTGATCTCACTCTAGCTTAGGGAAGGTATGGTGGGTCTGGAAGGGGTTCAGAGAAGAACTATGTTAGCTGGAACTCTTCAGTAAAAGAGATGAAGTAGAAATATAATGCAGGGAGGAACTTTCATGGCAGCTGCTTCTAGATGTATACTAGAAATGAGCAAAGTGTGATTTCCCTGCTATTTCCATTGTAATGCTGCCATTGCTAATGACAGAATTCTGGTGACAATGGCAGAGTTTGCATCATTATATCTATTTGATATCAACTGAACAAAGCCTGTAAGATTTTTTTCACTCAGTCTTTAAACACCCTTCAAACAGAAACAACTACCAGTTAGTTATGTATTCTGGTACTAAATGTTGTGACTATTCAATTTCCACAAATTTCTGTTAATATGTGCAGAGAATTTTTTATGGCATAGCACAAATGTGTGTGTAAGTATGTACATTTATTCAGTGTAATTTGCATACCTAACCACAACTATATGTAAAATAAGATACTAACTCTTGAAAGAAATTTCTTCTTTTTTTCTTGATTTCAACAGAAGTGGCATATTTCTCTGTTCTGATAAACAAAGAAAACCCACTATTTTTTTTCAGAGTAATTATACTGCTAGTTTTGCAAGAGTCAAAGGACTTGAGAAATCTTGGTTTGACTTTGTGCACTCAGGAAGCTTTGGCAATTTAGACAGAAAAATTCCTGGAATGTAGTTCTTTTTAGCAGAAGTTTTTTTTCTTTTGCTTATAATATAGAGATGATAGGGAATTTTGCCCCTGTTGTTTTGCTTCCCCAAGCTGCATGAATGATTTGCCTCACCTGATGGCCAGGGTGTGAATTGCTGTTGGCAGACTGTGGGTAAGAGAGGGCCTCTTTGATGTAAGTGGTTTGTTAGAGAGCCTGCAAGCCTCTCACTCAATGACTTCTCTGTCCACATACAGCTTGAGAACAGTTGTGGGGCTTTTTTTTTCAGATGTGAAATCTGTCAGCAAAGTGAAGTCAGCTTAAATATCAGCTGAGGCTTGAGCTCCCTTTCAGTTTTTATTGACTTTATCCCCTCCTGCTCAAGTTTTTCTCTGCTTGAGTCAGACTTGCCGACTCTTAAAAGTTTTTATTCTGTGTTTTGATTGTATGGCTTTGTGTGTGGTAAAGTTCAGGTGCCCTTCACGTTACCAGCCTCAACAGTGATCTAAAATGCTGAGGAGAATTGAGACCATTTTGGGTTTCTGAGACTTTTTCAGCTCTACAGTTCAATTTCAACCAGTAAAAGTGCTTCTGGTACCTAAGCATGCTGTACTCAGGTGACACTGAGCAGACCTGCAGGGGTTCTGTGTTGTACCTGCTGCTGCCAAGCTGTGGAATTCTAGCTGTAAATTGGCACCCTGTCTGTTCCCCAAATACTGCTCTCTATGCTATAATTCACCACCAAAATATAAGACATAACTGATAGTGTACAGACAGGCAGGCAAAATACAAGGAAACTGAGTGTGTGTTAGTTGTGTGCTGAGCCAGACCTGGGAGTACGATGCTGAGGTCATGCCATGTCTGCTGGCTGATGGTGCAAACATCTACAGATTTGGGATGAATCTGTGGTGTCAGTGCTGAAGCTTTTTAAGTATTAAAAGCTTGAGGGGGTTCTTGGCTGTGGCAAGGAGTTACAGGTCTTGTGGCTTATTTGTAAAAAGAAAAGAAAAAACCCACAGTAAACTGCAAGTGAGAGGAAGGCTAGGGAGGAAGATAACAACTGTTCCTGCTTCTGTTTTTCATCACTCTCCTAAGGATAAAAGTTAGGAGTTAGATTGTTGTCTCTTGTTACCCTAGGCTTAGACATGTTTTAAATGAGGTGGTCAGCTTCCTGGACTGCTTTTTTTCTGTGATACCTTCAGTAGTTTACAAAGCTGGAATAATTTTTCTACTTTTCAAAGGGCCAGAGTGCTTGAAGGTTTACAGTTGAGAACTTCTGGCTGTTGAGCCAAATAGATCTTAACATCCTGCAGATATTCTGTGCTTCTCTTTCCCCTTAAGTGACTGGTCCAGGTAAGAGGCTGCAGCCTGGTGCTCTTCATGCATCTGTCAGTGCTCTGCAGTTGAAGAGGTGACCTTAGGACCTTATGTGCCAGACTGCCTGCAGAAGCCACTTTGGGCTTTCTCTGTTCTTTGGTTTATGCCACCTCTGTACTCTGTTTTGGGTTTGGTGGTGTCTTTAGAAACAGCCTTTTCTGTGTAATAGGTTGTTAAGGGACAGGGTCTTAACTACCCCTCAGTAGGAAGCAGTGTGGGGTGCCCCTTTTTTTTCCAGGCTGGAGAGGTGATGGCAGTGTGGGTAGAATAGAATATCCCATTCTGTTCCCTGTTGAGCTGTGTGCTGGTGCTGTCTGCACTGGATAAGGAGGAGCTAAAACATAACCTGCTCCCCTTGGGATCATCTTGGAGAGGTGTTATTGAGAGGGAAGAGTGTGGGGTAGGCCAGAGCAGGGTGTTTGTCTCCTTTGTTTAACTGGAAAATACAAGTCGCAGTTTAGGATCTATCATTTTAGGAAAACATAATCTGGGAAATGCTTACTTCATGGCTGCAGTAATAGTGAATTATTGTTATTGGGTAGTTCAGTTCCAAAATCCAAGTGACCAGGAAGTTTTTCCTGAGGTTTCTGACATGCTGGACACTCAGCAGTCAATGTCTATAATCCATAATCTTGTGTCACAGCTAAATGTAGGAGAAAGCTCTCAACCCAGAAGGCCCTAAGTTCCTAGGGATGTAGACATACTGGTGTTTGGCAAGAAGGAAACAGACGAAAAGGGCTCCTGATGTGCAGGATACCCAGATCCTGCTTAGCTGAGAAAAGTGATCTTGATTTGGTTTCTTTTCCACTCCCTCCAACCTCCCCTCTGTCTTCCAGAGAAAGTTCACTCCTGTGACCAAGAAAGGCAGAGCGCCCTGGAGGAGGCCAGGCAGAACCCCCGCGAGGGTATCGTCATCCCTGAGTGTGCTCCTGGAGGACTCTACAAACCGGTGCAGTGCCACCAGTCTACTGGGTACTGCTGGTGTGTCCTGGTGGACACAGGACGTCCCTTGCCTGGTACTTCCACTCGGTAAGAGCTATAGGCAGGCCTGTTGAGGTGCCTAGCTGGAGAAGATGAGGTATAAAAAACCCTATTTCAATATAAAATCAGTTCCTTGCCCTAGAGTAGTCAGCTCTGCACTGCCTTCCTTAGAGCTAGCAATGCCATATGTGGTGCTCCCTGTTGAATGTTACAATGCAGCTCCCTCTCCATAGGAGTTGGTGGATAGGTACTACTGTCCTTACTTTTCTCTGCATTAAGTATTCAAGCAAAACAGCCTTTTTTGCTTTGTGGCTTGCAGCTTTTGGGTGGTATCAGGAACTGGGGCTTTGCTCAAGGGTACAGATTATGGGCACAAGCAGTGAAAAGACAAGTGGCTTTTTGCATTATCATCCACATTATCAGCCACTTGAATCCTGACCACTACAGTTTTAGAAGACTGCTTGGTTGTGCACTGGTAGATTTTAAGCAAGCAATAGATATTTCTTTCAGTTGATCTGCATGTCAAAACTACCCAGATAATCTTTTCTCTCTTGGGGTTTGGAAAAAAATTGTGGGTCTCGCAAGCTGTAAAAACAGGCCAGTAGGAGCTGGGACCTAAACTTGCTAGATACAGTGATTCTTCAGAGCTGGACAGCTTTGAAGAAAATATCAGCCTATGCCCACAAGAATTGGAAGAGGGCCTTGTGTTCTTTGTGGGTTTCGGTTGGTAGCTGGTACTGGACTTCAAAGTACGTTCTTTTCTTTCCACTTTTGCTGCTGTTGCTGACTGTCTATAAACAGGCAGATGTTGAGAATGGTATTTCTTCTGCAGGCTTATTGGTTTTTCCTCCAGTGAGCAGCTAAGGCACAACCCATTGGTGACAATGTGATGACACTAAAGCTGTGTCACATAGTTCAGCTTCTGCTCTTCTTTTTCAGCTATGAGACTCCAGTGTGTGAAAGTGATGCCAGATCGAAGAGCACAGAGGTTGACGATCCATTCAAGGACAGAGAACTTCCAGGTCGGAGAAACAAGATCCTGTCTCTGCCTTCTTACCTTATCTCACCTTGGGACTCTGAAGAGGCCAAGAATATTGTTTAGAAATACAGGATTTTCTTCACAATGCATGCTTTACTATGTTGTTTTACCTCCAGTTTCAGCAGTGAACTGGAAAAGGCTGGGAGTGTCCTGGGGGACCTGTTTATTGCCTGTCTGCCCTTTGAAAACATGTCTGGGATCAGAATTTTCAGGAGATCCCCTGGGTGAACAATGGTCTCAGCACTGAATGTTCTTTAAAATCTGACCAGGACAGGATCCATTCCATTAGCAGGGCTTTTCAGCAGCCTCATGCCCCTTGAGTCACAAAAGAGGACACAACTGGCATTTGTTAGTGGCCTGAGTTTGCTCACTGACACTGCATGGACAAAGGCAGTACAGCATTCCTGGTATGATAAGGTCCCTTAACTAATGATGGCTTCTCACTTTGCTGGATTTTATCCCTCTTTTTCTGCCTGGGATGTGCTTTATTTCCCGTTGCTGCTTGTTTTATATTCTGCTTTTCCCTGACAAGCCATAATTTACTCTTTGGCCACCTTCTTTCTGCTAGGAACATGTGCTGGGCATAGGTGTCTGTGCAGCTCTTAAAAATGCTATCCCACCTGCCTGTGCTCTAGTTTTTCATTCCTGCTGCTTTTCTAATCAGCAGAGTGAGAGGGCCCTCACTGATGGGTCAACCATTGCTCCCCTGGGTGGGCACTGCTTGAAAACTGAAGTTACAGCGTGTCCCTATCTGCTGTGAGGGAGTGGTGGAGACCAGTAACTCTGGAGAAGGAGCTGTTAGCTCTGGATCAGCTTCACTTTCAGCTGGTCCTCTCTGTGGCTTGCATAAAGTGAGTTGTTCCTGAGCAGGTTAGCAAAGGAAATGAGATTTGTACCAGATCTGCCTTCTGTGTCTCCTAATTCTCTTCCTGCTGGCTCTTGACCTTAGACCCCAGAGCTTTCTGCTTAGCAACTCTGTCCTCAGCAGGAATCTCTCCTGTGCAGCTCCTCATCCTCACAAGTCATAAAGAAATTTCTATCTGCCTCCCTCTCGCATTCAGAGGGAATTGACCAATTGGTTCAAGTGTTACATTGGAGGATAGGGGGAGGGAAACCAGCTAAATGATTACATTAAGGCTGATTTCCTTAGGAAATCACACCGAAATAGAATAACCTTACTTTCTTGATTCCCCATCTCCTTCTCCCGTTGCTTTCCTGCACTTTACTCCTGCCTCTCCTGAACTCCTGTGTGAAAATCCTTTGCTCTTGGGCTTTTTCTTTGAGACTCTATTACTCATCTTAGGAAGATGGCATGGTTTAATTTTCCTTCTGCCTTCCCTTCTCTGCTGAAGCCAGACAAGGGGACAGGAACTGCTTGATGCAGAAGAGGACATAGGGTGTTCTATAGCTTAATGGTCTGGTCACAGTATCAGATCCAGTAGAATTGTCCTCTCAGCTCAAGCCACTTTTCTGTGCCTGAGTAAACTCTAAGCTCTGTGTTTGGCTGCATTGCTTGGCATGATTGTTACCCAGAGAAGTTTTAGATGGTCCAGCCCTGGAAGTGTTCAAGGCCAGAGTGGATGGGGCCTTAAGCAAGCTGCTCTAGTGAATGGCATCCCTGCCCATCCATGGGGGTTGTAACTAGATGATCTTGGAGGTCCCTTCCAACCCTAACCATTCTGTGAGTCTATGATGATTCCTATCACCGAAAATACTCCTGTATGTGGTGGGACGGGGAGATGGAGGATCTTATCCTGGTTTATCTGCCTGAGAGATGCTTTGCTGCATGATCTTTTTACTTAGTCTTGAGGTTTGTTGGTTAACTGCTCTTGTCTGCAAAAATTCACTGGTGAGCCAGAGCTGCAAGAAGGTGAGAGAGAATGTTGTGTTTGGGTTTTTTCCTGCTCTTATTTATTAGCAGAACTGAATTTTAAGAAAAATTGCTCCTTTAATTTGAGATTGATTGTTCCATTTGCACTCAGTTCTTTCAGGGGACCCCTTACTTTATTCTTCTTGTAGAGGTTTGCCTATTCTTTAGACACTCAGTGCTGCAGGCAGTGTGCTCCTTGGCCATTGTGAAGAGACCCTGCAGAGGCCAAGGCGAAGGAGACATAAATTCAGATCTTTGGACACCTACACATACACTCTTCACAAACTGTCATGACTGTGGCCAGAAGAAAAAAAGGAAGAAGGAAGGAAAATGCTGTTTTTACATAGCAAATGGCAAGCTGTTAATTCCTGCAGACAGTGAAATGCTGTGACCCTAAGGAGATTACTTCTAGCAAGTAGTTTTTCATCCTTTTCATTACCTCAACAAAAAGCTCCTTTAAGTGAGTGGTCTACTCTGGCTCTAATAGCAGCTTACCCATTAGAATGCTGACATTTTCTGGACCACGTGCCAAACGAGTGCTGAGGGGTGTGCGTGTCTGTAATGTACGTAATATGGAGACAGGCAAGGGACTGTTGGTTAGCTATTGCAGAGGACAGAGTCTGCAACACTGCAAAGGAGAGTTTTGTCAGATCAATTTACAAGCTACTTTCAGCTGTCCAGGGATTACAGTAAGTTTCTGGTGCTCTGTTTGGGGTATGTGTGCTTCTCTGCTAGCTCAAGAAAAGCAGAAAGTGTCAACACTGCTATATGAGGATATGGGGAGGCTGTTTTCTGATGCCTGCTGTCTTAACTAGCTGAATAATCGATGTGATGCGTGGTGGTTTGAGGAAAGAGGTGAGGGATGTAGTGATGGCTTCTCTATCACAAGAGAAAACAATACAATGGGAGGGTGATGGGTTTTGGACAATAGTTTTGAAGATGGTGAGCTGAAGTTAAGCGTGCTGTGGTAGGCTAGAGCAACTGTTACAGTATTCATGTGGTAATAAATGAAGTATGCTTTAAGAAGCAAGGAAACAGCAGAGATTGCCTTTTAAAGGTAAGGAGGTGGAGAGTTTTGTCGTAACAGGCTGGCACTGTTTAGGACAGGAGGCTCTGTCAGTTTGTGGTTATGATGATGGGGAAGTAAGTGCCCTCAGCACTAAGTAATGGAAATGGTTACCAAGCAGATCTTCAACCTCCTTTGTCCTGCTTAAGCCAGAAGTGACTGGGGGTGACTATCACATATTCAGACTGATGTATTTCCTATGAGTGTGACCATGCAAAGAACCAAATTACTGTGGTAGGTGCCGGTGGGCAATGCTCTCTTGCCTGAAGAGAAGAGTGCAAGCAGCAGACCTTGCTTTGTGCTCTGTGATACTGTAAGCATGTATGCTCAAAGTACTTCTAACATACTTTTACATGTCAGTGGGGACCTCAGAACAGCCATGTTTGCATCAGAAGATGACCCAGGAGGTAATGATTGTTTTGTAAACTTCTCTGCAAGTATCACCATGGGAACTTCTGTCTGCCAGGCGCTTCCAGCACATCCCTGTGGTTTCACGGGTAGAGAACTGGGCAAGACCATAAAGCTAACCACACAGTCTTCCTGCCAGATATTGTTGATGACCCTGCATGTGCCTGGGCAAAAGCCACAGGACAAATTGCCACACAGAGAAACCCACTGAGGGGTTCTGGCTGATCCTTGCTGAAGTGAGGTAGGAGGCAAAGCCTGTGTGTTCTTGCATTAAACCTCCTCTTTTCTTTTTTGCAGGCTGCCCAGAAGGAAAGAAAGTTGAATTCATCACCAGCTTACTTGATGCTCTGACTACGGACATGGTACAGGCTATTAACTCAGCAGCACCTACTGGGGGTGGGAGGTGAGTCCAGAAAGCACTCTGACAGAATGCCACCCAGGTGGTTGCAGAGCTCTGGGTATCCCTGAGGTGGTGGTAGGAGGGAAAGGTGTTGCTTTTACTGATTTTGGATTCCTCTGGGAGAGGATCTGAGGCTGCATCTTCAGATGCTGCTTTGTCCTGTCATCCTAGCAGTGCCTGCCTCCTCCTGCCCCTCCTCCTGGCAGCTGGTACACCATAAAGGTTAGTACAGCCCATTTGAAGTGTGAAATGAGAGCTCAGTGGGAGGAAGTGGCTAGTTCTTTTGTCCCTTGGTGCATGAAAAGACCTAATAAAATGCAAATGGATTGAAGGAGACCGTGTGGCCTAGTGGCTACCACAGGGAGTGAAGAATGTGAACTGAATTCTTGGCAGTACCAGTGCTGTGGTTTTGCTGTGAGGCTTCAGCCGCCTGTGACAAGAGCAGCTGTTTTTCATGGCCCTCCCCTCTGACCAGCTGCCTGTCCACCCCTTTTGGAAGGAGCAACAGGTCAGGCCTGTTGCAAGAGGTGGGCACAACTCTGTTTCTGGGGAACTGGAGGAAAGCTGAGGCTGTGTCTCCCCCTCCTGCTTGATAGCAGCAGATCCTCTCAGCTCAGCAGCTGCAGCCGAGGCCATTGGGAATGAACTGTGATGGATTTAAGTGCTATACTGGCTAGGCAGGGCTTCTGTGATTCTGGATTCACCTGACTATAAAAGGAGTCCGTATTAGTGTGGCATGCTAAGGGTGCCACAATGACTAACATGCTTATGTTCATAGAGGTCTAGAGATGGAGATGCCTCTGTGCAAATGTTATTTCCATGGGTATTGCTCCAACATGTTGAGAGTAATGTTGATCCCCTGCTTTCCTCTTTCATAATGGAAAAGAAATCAGTGCCATCCTTAACTAGTTAAGGTCCTGGGTGACACCTCTGTGTCCCTTGGCTTCAGTGTGGATTGCTTGTGAACTCATATGTTTTTAACTTTGCATTTGGACCATACAAATCAGGCCAGTGACTGAGTGCATGCATGCTGAATATTCTGTAACCCATCTAATTAGCAGTATATGCCTAGCATGTCTGTATTCATATAAACAGGATGAAAAATGCCCCAAGGATGGGAAATACATCGTTCTCTCCCAGACTTAAGCATTCCAATGTCAATTCTGTCTCATTTGCATGGTTCAAATGCAGTGGGTAGGGGTAGTATGAAGCCCTGAAGAGTATTTGATATTTATTTGGCATCTTTGGTACTAGGACTGAAACACAGCCAATGTAATCATCACTCTTAAAATAAAGCTTAATATGAACTAATGTTGTAGACACCAGAGATGTATGCCCCCCCTGCACTTCTATAAACCAAGCAGGCTTGTTTCCTAATGTTCCTTAGGCTTTGTGAAATTCTCAGCTTTCAATAGAGGCCTTTCTGGTGGAATTTTTCACTACCCAGGTCTTCATATAGTTGTCATGTTGATTTATTTTCCACTCCAATGTTGGCAGCCCAGTTGTAAGGGGAAAATTAAATCTTTTAGCAGGCTGTCCTTGGTAAGGCAAAAGACTACTACCACCCAAATACTCTGCCTGGCCACTACTGTGATTAAATTCAGGTAACTGCTCTGGTGTAATTTTCCATGTGCATCAGCTAGACTAAGCATGTACTCCCCAAACCACATTTTTTCAACCCAACATGCCATGATGGGACCTTTTCTTTTTTTAAAAAAATTTCAAGGATTTTTTTGGTACTTTTACAAAAATCTAATCAGCATGTATTTCATTTCATATGGGTTTGCAGAGTTGGGAAGCTGTCTTTCTGCAGTAAGTCCTGCTTTGCAAGAGTCCCAAGAGGAGGAATATCCTGACCTCCTCTCTTCAGGAATTGGTTTCTGGTGTACTCTTTGCTGGGTAAAAACTGGCTGGATGGCAAGGCCCAGAGAGTGGTTTGTAGCCTGTCACAAGTGGTGATCCCCAGGGCTCAGTATTGGATAAATATTAGTTAAAGAATTAAACCCTGTTTAATATCTTCATCAACAACCTGGATGAGGGGATCAAGTCCTCCCCCAGCAAGTTCACAGATGACACCATGCTGAGTGGGAGTGTTGAGCTGCTGGTGGGTAGGAAGGCTCTGCAGAGGGATCTGGATAGGCTGGATCGATGGGCTGAGGCCAGTTGTATGAGGTTCAGTGAGGTGAAGTTCCAGATCTTGCAGCTGGGTCACAACAACCCCAAGCAGTGCTACAGGCCTGGGGAAGAGTGGCTGGAAAGCTGCTCAGTGGAAAAGGATCTGGGTGTGCTGGTCAACAGCAGCTGAACATGATCCAGTCTGTGCCCAGGTGGCCGAGAAGGCCAATGGCATCCTGGCCTGTATATGAAATAGTGTGGCCAGCAGGACCAGGGAAGCGATTGTCCTCCTGTACTCAGCACTGCTGATGCTGCACTGAGTCCTGTGTCCAGTTTTGGGCCCCTTATGACAGGAATGACATTGAAGTGCTGGAGCATGTCCAGAGAAAGGCAGTAAAACTGGTGAAGGGTCTGGAGAGTAAGTCATATGAGAGGCAGCTAAGGGAGCTGGGGTTGTTTAGCCTGGAAAAAAGGAGGCTGAGGGGAGACCTTACAACTACCTGAAAGGAGGCTGTAGGGAGATGTGGGTCAGTCTCTTCTCCTGAGTAACAAGTGACAGGATGAGAGGAAATGGCCTCAAGTTGTGTCAGGGGAGGTTTAGGTTAGATATTGGGAAAAAATCTTTCTCACAGAAATGGTTGTAAAGCATTGGAATGGACTACCCAGGGAAGTGGTGTAGTCACCATCCCTGGAAGTGTTCAAAAACCATGTGGATATGGAACTCGAAGACATGGTTTAGTGGTGGACATGGTGGTGATGCTAGGTTGATGGTTGGACTTGATCACCTTGGAGGTCTTTTCCAACCTTAACAATTCTATGATTCCATGTATATCTGAATTTTTATAGGTGACCTAACTTTTGACTTTGGCACTGGAGAATGAAAGCTCTTTTCCAACATGAAGGGATATTTTACCTGTTTGTTTAATTGTATATTTAATTAATTTCCAGCCTTAACAACTAAAAAAATACTGTATTTATGACAGTGCTTATCCTGTATCTCCCTGGCCCAAATTTACTGAGAAGTTCTTGTTGAAAAGAAAAGCTAGTGACCTGGCTATTTGATTTTTCTTAGTATCAGTCATGTCAGTTTTAATACCTTAATGCCAGTCTCCTTATTTGTGAGGCAAGCTTCATTTTTGCAGCCTCTTCTCCATCTTTGCTATAATGATGACAGAACAGGTTCTGTATTTAAACATGGACTGGTTCCCTCTGTAGCATCCCTCTTTTTGCTTCTTTACAATGCTCAGCTTTTCATCCTCCTGGGCCTTTTTTAGATTTTGAAAAAAATGCGTCCAATTATCCAAGGTAAATTTTTAATGTATGGCCAGCAAAGCTTATGCTGAATGCAGGGGTCAGGCCAGGCAAACAGCAAGCTGTACCCCCATTTCAGCTGGGCCCATGTATCGTCCTATGTATTTTAATCAAACAGAGAAGCCACATGCAGCAGTTTGGGGCTAAGTGGGTTAATATTCCTGTTTCTCTGTGGCAGCAGAGAGATGATACAGGCATATAATATGCATCTTTATGCATCAACATTAAAATATAGGACCAAATGCAGAGAACAGCCCTTCCAAAGTGTCAATGACTGGAAAAGCTTAACAGTGAGAGTCTTAAGGAGCTCAGCCTTCCTTAGGGTATTAAAAAGAAACAAAAATAAAAAGGTTGAAAGATGATTTTGTATAATCAGAGTATTTCCATAGGGACAAAGACTCTGCAGGCTTTTTAGTCTAGCAGGGAAGAACATGATTAACTGAATATAAACAAACTTGTGATCAAAATTTCTTTAGAGCAAGGGCAATTCTAAGGCAGAATGAAGTCATGAGGGGGGTGACTGATTCCCTCTATCCAAGGCTTTCATCTTAGGCCTGATGTCTTTCAGAAAGATTTGCTTTAGTCAAACCCAAGTCACAGTCCTAAGAGTAATTTGATTCACATTCTATGAGTATGATATGCAAGAAATCAGTTTAGATTAGCCTGCTGCCTTCATTCTAAATGTGGATACGTGAGTGAAAGCTTCCTACATTTACTGAGTATCTTCAAGGCTTTACCTGTTTATAATGCAAAGCTGTCTGTGGCTTTGCAGTTAATACTAGCTTTTTTTTTTTTTTGGGT
>JAOXXN010000065.1:28995995-29008797 GCA_026770055.1 Myrmophylax atrothorax | reverse complement strand
GAGTAAGTTTACTATAACTTCCAAAAGCAAGCCCATGATCCAGAGAGGCAGTAAAGATGACTGGACTAAGTCCTAAAACTTGGAAACTGTAGTTCAGATCAGGTCCCTTCTGAGTAATATCCTGCTAACAATATTTGGTTGTCTCAACCATGTAAGTTGGACGATGTATGAGCCAGCACAGTCTCAGTCCTTCTCTGGAGACCCTGTTGACTAACAGGTACAATATTTATTTTCATTGCTAAATTCAGCAGTCAGGAAAGTAGATGATGCAGAGAGAACAACTTAGAAAGAAAGCACCGTGCTGTACTGTTGCCCTTTTTCAGAGTTAAATTGTACTTCAAGATTGGGGGAGAAATAAGGCATGTGAATAACCTAATTTCCTTTCCATTTAATGCCTGAGCAACTAACCCACCCTCCTGCCTTTTCCTCCTTCCTCATCTTCACCTCATCATCTGTTGGGACCTGAACCAAATTGGTATTTTTGGAAATTTTATGAATTGAAACTCTTCAACCCAAATTCAGTAATTAACAGTCCTTTTTGACTGTGGGCAGACTTGCTTGGCAGGAGAAGGCAAACAGAGAGATTCCAGGGGACTAATTTCCTATGCTGGTGTTTTGGCTGTGCAGACAGCTCTTGTTATAACTGTCGTGCTAGTTGGGGAGGGTGAGTAGCTTTCTTTGTCCCATCCTAACCTTTCCTGAGTTCTTTTCTCAGCTTTAGCACAAGTGAGAAGGGAGTCAGTACATTTGGGTGTTGGGAAGTTGCATTTTTTAGGTGCTTAGTAAACATCTTAGTTACCATAATAAGTATGGTGCATTACCTGTCAGGTGTGAGAAGCATTCAGCCTCCCTAGCCCAGTGGAAGTTTTTTGTAGTCATCGGTACCTTACTGAGGAATGACATACCAAAATAGCAATACTTAACTTTATTACTTTCTCGTTAAGATAGATAAGCTAAATGAGTTTTATTGCTATTTGGCCTGGAATAAGACTTTCTAGAATCTGCTTCCTTGGCCAACTGTCTGTTCAAATAGTTTATGGAAGGGAGAAAAAGCAAAGGGAGAGAAAAAAGATGTGAATCTTTGAGCCCATGTGAAGGGGAAAGAAAGCAGAGAGACATTGTCGTGAGTATCTGATTGTCCAACAATTTGCTGAGAATGCAGCCTTGACCTTTCATGGTTTCTTCTATTGTATGAGGACAGGACTGTGGTCAAGAAGGGGCTCTGATCTTGTTATATCATACATCTCCACATACGTCTTCTACAGGCCTGATAAACCTTGAGGATCAAAGATAAATGAATAAGTTAAAGGGGATGGTGAGGACTAAAAAGCAGTGGAGGCAGCAGTGCAGGGAGCAGGTACTATTATGTAGGAAAGAACTGAGGGAGAGTACTCTAGAGTTACAGTAGGTAAGTTTGTGATAGATCTTCTTTAAGAAGTCATGAGGCTGTGAGGTGGTAGATGACATGTTTTCTATGCTTGCTATTCATAAGAACTTCTAAATTTAGAAACAATCCTTCTCTCTAAATTGACAAGAGATAGATTTGATGAGTGGACTTTTAGATGGATAAGGAATTGGTTGGATGGTCACATCCAGAGGGTAGTGGTCAATGGATCAGAGTCCCAGTGGGCATCAGTGACCAGTGGTGTTGCTCCTGGGTCTGTATTGGGACCAGTGTTATTTAATATCTTCATTAATGACATGGGGAGGAAGGGGTTGAGTGCACCCTCAGCAGATTTGCAGACAACACCAAGGTGAGTGGTGCAGTTGCCACACCTGAGGGGCAAGATGCCATCGAGAAGTGGGCCAATGGGAATCTCATGAGGTTTAGTAACACCAAGTGTGCAAGGTGCTGCACCTGGGTCAGGGCAACCTCCAGTATCAACACAGGCTGGGGGATGAACAGATGGAGAGCAGCCCTGATGAGAAGGACCTCAGGGTGCTGGTGGGTGAGAGGCTGGACATGAACCAGCAATATGCACTGCAGCCCAGAAAGCCAGTTGTGTCCTGGGCTGCATCAAAAGCAGCATGGCCAGCAGGGCAAAGGAGGAGATTCTGCCCCTCTCTTCTGCCTTTGTGAGACCCCACCTGCAGTGCTGCATCCAGGTTTGGGGTCACCAAGACAAGAAGGATGCAGACCTGTTGAAGCGAGTCCAGAGGGCCACAAAATTGATTAAAGGGATGGAGCACCTCTCCTATGAGCAAAGGCTGAGAGAATTGGAATTGTTCAGTCTGGAAAAATGAAGGCTTTGGGGCGACCTAATTGCATCCTTCCAGTACCTGAAGGGAGCCTACAAGAAAGGAGAGGGACTCCATCTGCCAGAGTATTTAGTGATGGTACAAAGGAGAATGGCTTCAAACTGAAAGACAATAGGTTTAGATTCTGTATGAGGAAAAAATTCTTTACTTTGAGGGTGGTGAGGCACAGGAATGGGTTGCTCAGAGAAGTGGTGGATGCCCTGTCCCTGGAAGTGTTTAAGGCTGGGTTGGATAGAGCTCTGAGCAACCTGGTGTAATGAAAGGTGTCTGTGCCCATGGCAGGGAGGTTGGAACTGCATGATCTTTAAGGTGCCTTCCAACCCAAACCATTTTATGATTCTACAATCTTACCCCTTCTCTAGCTTTCCCTTATCCTAATCATGGGCACATATAGTCAGTCAACTAGTCCATGTAGTTACTGCCTGTTTCTTTCTCTGTACCATGGCCTCCAAAGATCTGTTGGGGCTGAGGTCACTGTGGATTCAATCCAAGAGCTAGCTGGGAACCTTTTTGATGATGTCCTTTCAGTTGTAAACTTTCATCAGATGAGACCAGAACTTTTCATGGAAATGTTTCTGTTTTAACAAAAGCTTTGTTTGAAAGGTTTTTCTAGTCTGGATTGGATGAGGAAGGGTTGGAGGGAGGCAAGGAAAGCCATAATTTCCCCTTGATATACTTCATTACAAATGAATTTACCTCAGATGTTTCAAATTGTGGTTGGGTATCCAGTAGCATAAGGTCTAAAATTAAGTGGGTCATGGCACTGAGTGCCATGATCTAGTAAATGGACTGGAGTTGGACCAAGGGTTGGACTTGATGATCTTGGAGGTTTTTTCCAACCCAATCAATTCTATGATATCCATACTGCAAAGCCAAAATTTTGTGTTACAGTATTTAATATTTCATTTTAGAAAACCTTAATGAATTATTTTAAGAAAGAGATGAAATTATTAATGGTCTTAAGTGCAAAACTGAATGTAGAATGTGAGTTAATATCATTGTTAATAATGTAGAGAATTTAAAAAATTTAATTAACATTAATTAAGGTAACTGGAACCTCAGTTAAATAAGGTAGATGCAGAAGTCTAAAGACTGCCATGATAGATATTTAAGAGTTTTGTGGACATCCATGTATAGCAGTTTTCCTGACTCCATGTGTGTATAGATTAGAAAGTGAAAATAGCAAGTAAAAAGAAATGTTCCTTCAAAAAGGATAACAGAGAATTTTTGGGATATAAACCTCATTTCCAGGCTTCCGGTTTAAAGATAATGCCCTTTAGTTGTAAAGTCTGTGGAGATTCTCAAAGCAATGGTACTGTTATGCAGTGACAATGAAAGAACTGAAATATTTTTTATAATTCAACAAAAGTGAAATTTCATCAAATGGTTAAGAAAAACACCATTTAAAAAGATGAATCAAAATGCAATATGCTTAATTTTTAAAGTAAAATAGCTGTGTTTCATTTTTTCCATGTTCAAATTGTGCTTTTACTTGCAAAGACCCCTGTGGTTTAAATAAGGCAGTGTGTGTACCCTAATAAAAATCCCATTAAATTAAATGGCCACTAGGCATATAGAATGTCCTGTTGCAATTTCAAGAGACAGTTTGTAAAAAGACACCCTGCTATGTACCTTTTATTTTATCAAAATAAAAGAGAAAAAGAAAAGGTTGCAAAATGTGTTTATTTCTATGAAAAATGTTTCCAGTGTACTAGAAAAAAATTGATGTGTTGTGTGTTGGTTTTGTTGAGGGCTTTTTTTATATATATGTAGAATGAAAGAGTTGGTTTATTCCATGTCTGGTACATTTATGGCACAACCTACAATAAATATATATAATCAGCAGAATCGATCAGTAATTTTCATCCTCTGAACTATTACTTGTTTCTTTTGGAAGGTGGCAATTCAAGAAGTAATTCAGTTTATATTGTATTAGAGTAAACTGTTTTAGAGCACACACTGCACTTGTTTGCCAGCAAACATTATTTCTGAAATAGGGTACTGTTTTTCTTGCAAATGTTTTTCTTTCTTTCCTTTCTTCTCTTTAAAAAACAAAACAAAACAAAACAAAGCAAAACAAAAAACATGCCAAATAAAACCCCAAACCTGTGGCTATGTTGAATGCTTGTGAAAACAAATAACAAATATCACACTGAGATCGGGTTAATACCTATGGTTCTCAGCAGATATTCCCCTCCATCCTGCCTACTCAAGCAAAGCCTGTGATTTTGTTGAAGTACAAAACAAGAAACAGAATAGATTATCAAACTAATTTTACTTTGAGATTGAGATTTTATCAGAAGCTTATATTTCCAGAAGTTGCTAAACCTCCTATCTTTCTTTCCCATATCTCCCTCATACTCATGGAAATCACAGTGTTGAAATTTAAATTTTTAAAATTTGTCTTAAATATTCTGGTCCAATCCCATTTCACTGATTGTTTCCTTTTCCATCACTTTACACATGGTCAATTCCATTTAATAATATCTGATTCTGAAAGATATATAGGCTCTCCAGGATTCTGCTCACTTCATGTCTAGTCTGTCAATTCCTTCTTATGGTTTCTCAGAAAAATGAAGTGCCAGCATCATCATTAGTACCTCTATTGTACCAAAGACATATATTCAAATATTTAATGACAATATAAGGACGTATATAAAAGACATTTTTATTAAATATGAAATAAAATTGAGATTGTCTCATTTAAAGACCTAGCTCCCCAATTCTTATTTTAGTGTTTGTTTCCTTTTATCAATATAAAATATTGGAGGGTGTAAAATGCCTACAATAACAAAATATAACCCAGCCTTGATGCAGTAAGGTGTACATTAACTCTTCTCAGACCAATGTGTTTGTATTGTACACAGGTGTTTTGAAAGAATTTTGAGCTTGTCTTCGGGTGTTAGAAAAAAATTCTAAAGACCTGGCAACTATAAGAGGTATCTAGCTGTACATTTCTGAATAATGTTGTAGATAATTGTATCTTCCAGTTCAATCTCTGCAAAGCTCTGCCATCCCTACCTGTGGTTCAGAAACCCCTCTGTTGGCTATTTAAGTTGGCTGTGCTGAATTTTTTTTATGAAGACATAATTATCTTGACACTATCCTCATTCCTTTAACCTGTTGCTTCAGTGAGCTGAAAAGAGAGTCCGTCCTCAAAAGTTTGAAGTATTCTTATATAGTTATTTGTCTTTAACTACCATCCCATTTCTCTTGTTTTTTAACAGCCGGCTGCTAAACCAGACTAACGTATTCATGCAGAAATTTTCCCCTGAAAGCTAATTGCTGCTAATACTTGTAGAATCTTCATTGATTTTCTTCTGCTTATATAATTCATACTCTTAGATTAAAATGCCATCCTTGCTTGGATAGTGTTTATTAATTGCTAAATGTTCATGAAATTGTCTTTATTTTCTGCCATTCTCTTTCCAGTTTTGAATGGCTCCTTGAAGTTTACAGGCCAATAGACTAAACCTGGCTTTGTATTAATTTTTTTTTTTTCTTTAAGAAACAGGACAGTTGATAACATCACATTTTCAGTTTTTCTCAAAGCTTGAGTTTTATGGGAGAACGGATAGATCTTGACTCTCTTAACATTCCTAAAGACCCTTCATGGCACTAGAAAGGATGTGCTGACCCTGCTTAGTCTTAAAGAGGAACTTTACTCCACTAGGTAAAGCTCAAGGAATTCTGCTTTTAACCCGGATTTGGCTATGTGAAAAAATTAATCTCTGTATTGAGATCTTAGAAGAAGAAACTTTTTTGGCTGAAATTTGGAATTATGTCAGCAACAGGTGGTTTAAAAAGTAAAAGCAAATAATTTTCTTTTGAAAATCATTGATGTATATATAATGATTTTTTTCTGAGTACATGCCATGATTTTGAAGTGCCACCATTTTAGGAAGCATTAAAGAAGCAGCACACCAAAAGCAAATAACTGCTCAAATTTCCCATGACAAATCTTTTAGATTGGGTTTCTAGGACTTTCTATGACTTTGAGGAAACAGACAAAGATGAGAGAAGTGTGAGAGGGAAAAATGTCTTTCATTCCTTTATTTAGCTGTTTAACATAAATATTTAAATTATATGTAATTAATGTATATCTAGATCATATTATCTTCTCACAAGCAACTTTCTTGCCCCTTATCCCCTTGTAATTAACATGTAAAAGAAGTGACAGATAGAAGGCAAAATTCAACAATCTGCATTTCTCAGCATTGTCATTTTTCAGCTGGAACCCACAGGTGTCTTTTAAATGATGAGTTAGAAAGCACAATGGTTTTTTTGCTACTCAGTTTTTTGTTAATTACCTCTGTGATAATAATGTGTTTGCATATCTAATTTCCTCCATGGTAAATGAGCACCTTTGAACTACTTTCTAATTATTTTATAGTATTCTTGTATTCGTTTTCATGTATTGAATTTACCAAATAAATGCCTTTTCCTTCAAAGGACATATGAAAGTATTAGAAACCCATACACAGATTAGTTGTTTTCAAATACAGTATTCGAAGAGTCAGAAGGGAGTTCTTCATATGAAGCAAATATTTAAAAAAAAGAGTTCTTTATTTTGTCAGAAATTATCTTTTTTTTTTCTGTGTGAAAAATCTCAATAAACATGACTGTGTATGGACTGACTGAACTAATGTATAGGAATAAGAAAAATACCATTCACTCACAACTTTCATGTAGATGGAGAAAAAACATACCACAGCAGTCCTAGTAGCGTTGTTCAATCACTGGTCACTACTAACCACTAATTATTTATTTGGAGATTTTGTATGCTCTCTGATACATCTTTCTGTTTTCCTTGACCATACATAGCCCTATTGCTGGGTCTGCCCAATAGCATTACATTCAGCTGCACTGTCTGTGGGAGGCAGAATCCTGTTCTCACTGAGGATGATTCACAGATTGCATTATGGCCATGCAAAACCCCCCATTATTTGGCTCATGACTATATAGACACATAATCACCACCACTGATTTGCACTCTTTAAAGATGTCATAAAATTTCTTTTAAAAAGTCTTTTTTTCATGCAGTCTTGTCAGGTATCTAGATTATATTTTCAAGATCAAATAAAGCTCACTTTGTTTTTCCGCTCCTTGCCCTTTTCACCTCTACCTTCTTTCATCCTTAGCTATGTCTTTCTAGCATTGTGCCTTTCTAGCATTGTCCTCCACCTCCATGATGCTATTTCTTCCTGATTTCTAACCTTCCATTATGTGTTCCTTAATTTCTCATACTCCTCTCAGAATCCTCCACACATTGCAAGTAAATCCCAGTCCCTATCATTCAGTGCTGTTTCATATGATAATATTGGACAGCACTAAAGGAAGCCAGCACAGCATTTCAGAGACTGGGAGAAAAATGTATGGATTGCACATTGGCAGTCTTGGCAGATCTACCACAGCATCACTTCAACATTTAATCAACCACAAAAGCCATTTAATGGTTGGGATACTCCAATGCTATAAATATGATCCCTTAAGTAATTACACAGCTTTACGTCCTGTAACATATTTGGTAACACTTTAAATAAAGTGTCTTCAATGCATTTTTAATTTTGACTGATTTAAGCAAGATAAATAACAGTTCAAATTTAAATGAATGCATTGACATTTCACAAATAGTTAATAATCAAAAAACTTGGGATATAGCAGATGAAAGTATCAGTATATTTCAATGATTAATTAATAACATATAACTTTTAAGAAAAACATCCTTCCTAATAGCACACTATTAGCTACACAGAGTGGCTTTGACTCCAAATACAGCCTGAAGTGGAGATTGCTTTTGGAGTGCAGAGAAAAATCTAGGCCATTGCTTGGGTTTCATTGTCTGGATACTGCCTTTTGTCATCTAAGGATGAGTTTGCTCAATCTGTCATTTATCCATAACATTCAGTATGTAATACTGCTGGCATATTTGTCTCTGGTTTGTAAAAACGTAGTATCAAAGTAAACAAACTGGTTTTATCTAAAGAGTCAAAGTGCTTTATTGTCACAGTTTTTAAATGAAATATGTACCTTTGCATTAAAAAAGCTTGTTCACTTAATACTTTTCTCTAACTTCCCTTTTAATTTAAAATCATTAAACCCCTTGACTATGAAGTAAAAATTTTTACTTAAAGATCAAATTCCAAATTCAGGGTTTTTTTATTTAAAACCTATATTAAAATTAATATCCCCAAATATAATTTGGGAATTTATAAAGAACAAATAAAATAGACAAGTCACATAATATGGTTTGTACCAAAACTAATACTTCTCTGGCCGTCATAGTTCTACATCGTTATAGATACAGACTATAACTGAAGAGACACAAACATTACGGCACATGTGAGCCCAAAGTAATATATTTAACAATTCAATGTTTGAATAACGATTGCTTATTCGGTAATTTGCATTGTAATTAAAGTGCTAGTTGAGGACTCTTCTAGCAGAACACTTCAATTTTGCAAGCATTCACTAACTTCCAAAAATAAAAAGTTAAAAAAAAAGAAAAAAAAGAAAGCCAAACCTCTTTTTATTAACAGCCATTATCCAGATAGCTGAACTACTGGTGAAATCTTTGGAAAAGAAAGATCCTTCTGCTGTGCCAGATACATTTGTTCAGCATTTCATCTTCTTTAATGTTGCTATGCAGAACCCTGAAGAATTCGGCCAAAGATATACATCTAGGAGGATTCAAACCTTTATTATACAACACGGTTCAAAGTTTTACCCAGCTACTGTATTAAATCAACAAAATAACTTTTTAGTATGCTGGGTTTCTTCATTTAATTTACTACATTTAATCACAAATGCTAATATAATTTTCACTTTTGTGAAGCTATGAAAACAAAGAATTTCATAGAGACTTACACGGATTTATGAAAAGATATATATATTTTAGTATGTGTTTCTTAAGCAAGTACAGTTCTAAAACAGTCCAAACTATCAAGGGGCATAGAGATAGTAAGAAAGCTTTGTGGAAAATGAAGACTATATGCTTATCTAGAAGGCCTGAGTAGACTAAAGAAAAAACATGATTGAAAAGCATTTCAGTTAAGCTTATAGTGAATAATAATAGATTATAATATCTGTGTATTTTGGTATCTGTTGAAAACTTATGCCCCAAATTCAGTGAGAAAGTGCTTGTTAAAAAAGGAATGGATCCAACGTGTAGTGGAACAAGCAAACAGTAAAATAAACCTATTATTTTCTGCTTTCTTCAATTCAAATGCAATAAATAGAAAAATGAAGGAGATTTCACACAGGCTGTTCCAGTGTTTCATCATCCAAACAATTATAAAGCATATTTTACTTTTTCCTAAATATGAATGTACATCAACTTCTCTCCAGTTTCATCTGGACTGATAGGAGGGAATAATTAGCTTCCACGTCCTACACAGGATACTTCTGTTGTTGAAGCTCTGACCTGCATTGCCTCTTTAATGTTTTGTAATGGAAATGTAGCTGACTTATATTAAATGTCAAAGGCATTATAACCCTTAGATTCTTTTCTGTGCTCCCATACAGGTCTCATTTTGTATGAGTGCATTTAAACACTTTCTTTGAACTGTGGATCTTTGCTTATGCTTTCATTTAATTTGCTCTTGTCAATTTCTTGCTTTCTTCTCCAATTAGCCAAGATCATTTTGATTTATGAACATATTTTCCAAAGAGCTTACAAGTCTAGTTCTTTGTAGTTTCCTGCAAAAAATGTCACTCTGACATCCAAATTGCTGAAACTGTTAAGTGGAACTTGGCCTACAGTAAGTCCTATTGAAAAGTGATCCTTTCCCATTTTGACAGAGACATATTGATAATTCATTTTAGAGTTAGTGCACACATTTGTTGTACATGAACCAGCCAATTTGTTCTAAAAATGATGCTGATGTAAGTTATACCTAGATCAGTATTTCTTTAGCTTTCTTAGGAGTCAAATCTTTTGAATAATAAAAAAAATGTTGCACATTCCAAATATTCAAACAGCAATTCCTCCCATGCTCACTGTATTCTGTCAAAGAAAGAATTTTTTTTTAAAAAAACAACTAACATCATTTGCTCATGTCAAATCAGTGTTAATTCTTTGCTTTTACTTTAATATTTTGAGGTATGTATTTGATTATTTGATAATTTTGCCCTAACTTTTTTAAGAGATGAAAAGGAAGAGAATTTCTAAGTTTCTCTTTTCTACTAAAGATAGTTACTACATTTGCTTTCCTTCAGTCACTGGGGATGACAGTAAAGACTTAAAGATTGCTTCAGAAAAGCGTAAGACCCTAACAATTCAGACAGTTCTAACTGCATATTTTTCAGTCCATTCTTCTTATTCGGACTGTGTTCCTATCTTCTGGATAAACTCAAGTAGCTAGTCACAATTTAATGTTTTGGTAAAGATTAAAGAAACCGGAAGGCATTGAATATTTCAGCTTTTTTCTGTGCCATCCATTATTTGCTCCTTTTCCCACTTGGTAATGGAATTATTCTCCCCTTTGTTTTCTTCTTATTTACAGTGTATTTATAGAAGCGCTTATTGTTGCCTTTTGTGTTCCTTTCTAATTGAAACTCAGTTTGTGTCTCAGCCTCCCTGGATTTTTTCCTACATACTCATACATTTTGTTTGCAAGCATATGAGTTCAGATTTATTTTATTGTTATTGTTATCACAATTGTTAATATTATTATTTTGCATTATAATTTCAGCAGGTCCATTTTTAAATTTGTATTTTAAATATAGTGTTTATTGATAGGATCCTCATCTTATGCATTTTGCCTAGAAATATACTGAGGTGATAAGGAATAGTCATTATTTAATTCTTGAGTCACATTTGTTTTTCTTGCCTCCTTATCTTTATTCTTGCTTGATATTTCTAGCTCTAATCTATAGTATTCTGGAAGCTGCATGCATTACTAATATAGTAACTCCAAATATTCCATTGTTGTTTTTCATGGCTGTCTTTCTTTTATCAGATAGAGTGCAAGTGAACAGTGAGGCTCCCTGAGAGCAACAAGTGCTAATGATACATGTCTCCTCCTTTGGTTTAGCCAGTGGAAAACTCTCATTCATTAGAATTTCAGTAAATAACCTCTTTCTTAGTTTCAGTGGGAGTAGAAATCATCATGGGACCTTTTTTCTTCACAGAATATCTTTTCCATGGTTATTAGTTCATTCCCACTGGAATGGCAATTCCAGTATGTTAAAATATTGATATATTTTGAGATTTTTATTGCATTGCATTTCAGTGTAATGGAATATCACATATATGGTCCCCATAATGTTCTTCTTTTCCCAAAGGGATGCAGAGCTACTGCAAACATTCGGGTGAAAGCATCACCATCAGCTGCAACAGTGTGGTCAATGCGTCCTGCAGCAGCAAGTGTCATAGTAGGACAGGGAAGAAGAGAAGACAATAAGTGTTTTACTGGAAATGTTGTCATTCAAGTCAAGAACATTCCATAGTTTGGTGCAGATTAATCAAAAAAATAAAATATGATATGCCAATTCTGCTTTGAGGTTATTCTTTAAAAGGCTTTAAAAGTTCATATAAAAGCTTCATGTTATTTCATAACAATTTTCTTCTTCCTGTTTTTTTTCATATAGTGTATGTGACTTTTCCGAAATAAATACTCCATATATCCTAAAAAATGTGATTAATGAAAACTATGTAGATGTATTTTCCTTACAAATTCTTCTCAAGTTTAAAAGTTGTAATTTCTGGCCATTGAGGTTGTGCCCATGTTCACTCTAGCATTTGTTCTGTCCAGCAGTCTATCTATTGCAAAAAAATATACATATGAAATGAGAAAGTACTTAGTAACTCAAGCTATCAAGAAAAAGTTTTTCCTTTTTTGTACTGTTGGAAAAAGTAACCAATTTAAATAAACTAGGAATTGTCTTAGTAGATCAGGTCAATCCAGTTAATAACGTATCTTCAGAAATGTGGAAGAGCACTTCCTTTTCCTGAAAAAGAAATGATTTATGGTTCCTATTTTCCATCATCCCACAATATCCTCCCATATTCCTGTAATCTGGGGTATATAAATTCTGGTTCCTTCTATTACAGAAAAAAAATCAAAACCTTTCTGCTTTCTGGAAGAATCCAGAGAACAGGTGTTGTGGGTTCACCTAGGTGGGCCTAAATTTAGGTTTTGGGGGCCAGACTAGGCCTGGAATTCTCAGGTGACTTGAGCTGGGCTGGGCTAGCTAACCGCTGACTTCTTCTAACCAATGATATTTATTCCATAACATCTGACATCACCTCAAAAGGAGTTAAAATCCAGTATGTGGGAGTGGCTTAGTTAGTTCCACCATGGCTGAGGGACAGAGAAGATGTATTGCCATCCTTCTCCTCTGCCAAGGCCTGCTCCGGCTGCCGCTACATCGTATTTTGTTTTAGTTTCAGGGAAGAAGAAATGTTTTGTTGTTGTATTTTCTGTTTCTTGCTAAGTGTCTTGTAGAGTACTTATAGATCTATAGTAACAGACTGTGTTAACTAGGGAGTGGGGAGTTATTTCTTGTTATATATATAACTTGTGTAAGTGTGTGTTATTTT
>JAOXXN010000065.1:28968728-28987975 GCA_026770055.1 Myrmophylax atrothorax | reverse complement strand
TAGGGGGGTTTTGGGGTTTTGGGAGGGTTGGGGATTTTTTTGTTTTTAATGTATAGTTGCATCCAGCAGAAGCAGCCAGTTGGATGCCGTATAGGAGTTCTGTCAGCCAGGCACTGGGGCTAGGCAGTGCCCCACAAGATTGTGGGGGGACTACAGAGCTGCTAAAACTTACTGCATCTTTTCTTCTGGAAATGCAAATAAACCAGCCAGCCAACACTCCCACCTGTCACATAAATCTTATGCTGACCTCTTTTTTTCTTATCCTTGTGTCCTTCCCCTCCAAAAGGCCTGCATTCACATGAAGGTTGAAATTAAAATTGGGTCAGTTCTTCAGGGAAGCCAAACAAAAGGTGGCTGTTGGTTACCTTTGGTATTGGTGTATGTTCATATTGCTGTGCTAGAGCTGACTTTATGGATGGACTGGGGACCAAGCATTATGTTGCTCCCTTTTTACAAGTCCAAGTCCCTGCATCCTGACCCTTTGGATTTGTGTGGGTCTCTGAGCAGCTTCTAGTAACACTTGTACATTGCCATGAAAGACCCAACTAGTGTGATCATATAATGTCCAAATAGAGGTTAGATTATTTGCTTGGGTTTGTGTTGGAGGATCATGCAGACAATACTGGTCTTGATTAACACAGCCCATGCTACGAGCTGTCCAAACAGTCTGTACTCACTAGAAGAGAGCAGTGCCTCAGCTGCCCCCTTCCCCTATTGCTTTTATTGCCAGGTAACTGGCCAGTCCACCTGGTTGCCAGGCCAAACGTGTCCTTATCTGGTGGTGGTAAGCGTTCCTCTGCTTTGCCTTGCATCAGTAGCATCTTACTGAAACTGGGACATGGGAAGTGTCAGTGTTGTGTCTGGAAGCAGACACTGGGCATGTGTCTCCTCATCTTGCAAGTCCTCCAGGGCCTCTCCAGTTCTACTTTGAATGACAGTTGAAAAAACAGAGAAGAGAACGGGGACCCCACAGTGCAAATCATCTGTTCTTCCAAGACAAAAGTCTTTCCTTTTTTTGCTGATTCACCAAGGGCATAGTATGTTGGAGGAAACTGCATTACAGTGGGATTCATCCATGTGAAGGCACTGCTTTCCATGGCCTGAATTTATGCTGAACTTACCCTTCCCCAGCACATTTCCGCCTATGGCATCATTTGTTAAACTGAAAGGGATCTGTTTGGGTTTTGTTTTGGTTTTGTAATAAAATAGATAACTTTTGCTCCAGTGTATTGTGGTGGTTTCTTGTTGAATCTTGATTTCCTGAACTTCTCTCTCTCACATAATATTCTGTTAACTGCAGTGCTTAGGAGAGGGAAGAGGACTTTCTGCTTTGCAGAATCAAGTGTCAGTCTGTGGTTGGCTTCTGCAGTCCATGATGTTTCTCTCCTGTGTGTAAGCCTCCAGGCTAAATTAAAACATGCTCCAGAGTGTGTCTCTGTGTTGGATGACAGCTGATCTACACAGGCTGCTTAGGAAGGCTGTGCAGGTTCAGCAGGAGTGTAGAGGTGATTGCAGGAGGTGGGACCTTGTAGCAGTCTCCTGAACCAGGGGTAGAAGACAGGCACTGCACCTCGCATGTCCTCGCACCTCCCTTTCTTTTTACTTTTGCAGGTCATACCTCACTGCATGGGAACCTGAAATAGTATCTTCTAGCTGTTGTCCAGAACCTTTTAATCCTCAGAGATTACAAGTAAGCCATGATAGAAAGCTGCTCCTATTATAAAACATGCTTTTTTCCTAGGCTACAGGGAAGGGGCATTCATCAGAGGCTGCAGCACCAGGGCCATGACAGAGGAGGCCCCATACTGGTTTTTTCAAGTGTATTTGGCCAGCTTTCTTATCACAGTCTCTGTCTTTTCACTTGATCGCATGTAAATCTCTTGCAGTGAATAAGGAGCCAACTCATTAATGCACATCAAAGGAGAGGCAAGAAAGGTTTTCTGATTGTATGCTAGTCAAAAGGCTGGATTGTTTGCAGATGGTCAGAAAGGGCCCTGATAAGATTCTTATGTTTAGATGCAAGTTCAATGATAAAAGAAGAAAATGCAGCAATGAGTGACACCCCGTGTCTGTCTGTCAAGAACAGACTGACAAACCAAACTAATTGACTTAGCAGCCAACCCTTACAAGCCATTTCAAGCAAAATAACTTGGCCACTGTTCAAAAGCGGGTATTAAATTGGACAGCCTGATCTGCAGAAGTGATGCTCCTTAGTTTGAAACCAAACTGGGTTAAAAAGTGCCACCTCAAGAACTCGGAGTATATCAGCAACTGTTTTGTATGGAGTTTCTGCTAGAAAACCTGAGCCTGGCTCCTTGGTTCTCTCTTTCTCTATCTGAGGACCTGCTTACTGATTTCAATGGTGGGTTTTGTTTTTCAAAGGAGTCCTACCTGTGCACACCAGGAAGTGTCAGCTTTCGTTTGGAAAACACCACCAGCTCTGTGCTGTGTGCTTTAGCACAAACCTATATCCCCAACTCCTGCAAAAGCATAAATGAATATTTATTCCACGTTGTATTTTCTTTCAGCACATGCAGGCTGAGCTGAGGGTCTTCTGGCTCTCAGCCAAGGTAGAGGACCTGGGCCCTGGCTGTGTGCTTAGCCTGTGCACACCCCCAGACAAGGCAGTGGTGCTGGGTGCCTCTGCTCCCTGGCTGGGCTAGAGCTGCACTGTGCTGCAGGCAGAGGGGCCCACAGGGTGTACCTCGGGCGAGGAGGGAGGCAGCAGGTTGTGGCTCTTGGAAACTGAGGTTTCCACAACTTGTCTCCTCTCTGGTGCCAAAAGGAATAGCTCGCGCCTCTTCCATGCAACTCACAACTAAGTGGCCCTAATTTGGAGCTCAGAGTAGCTCCTTGGTGTGTCATCTAGGAGTCTGAAGGACAGATTAATTCAACTCACCTTACTAAGATACAGAAATTCAGTCCCAGTACAAAACATCCTTAGCTCACTGCTTTTTGGTATGTGAATGAAGAACTCACTTTGGTGAAACAAGTTCTTTTGTAGCATCTCAGTGGTGTAGTTCAAGCACTTAAAAATTGTAGAATTTGAATGTCCAGTATCCCATTACACTGTTCAGCTCTGGCCACTATGTCACTGCTATCTCCCTCAGTCATGATTTTGGCAGGGACCACTGAAGTGATCCCTGCTGATTTCACCATGTCAGAAAAGAGCTGATGCAGCATTTGGCTGAAGAGAGGGAGCTATTTCTGAAGTGTCTTGGATGTCCCCACTACGAGCTGGCACATTTTGTCAGACAAAGCTGTATGAAGGTGGTTGAAGCTGTATTTGTTCACCTGCAGCCCATCATGAATGTGGATTTTTGCATCTCTTGAGCTGTTATGATCATTTCAAGTGTTCAGATGTCTGCTGGAAGCTTTTTCTCCTCAAAATGTATTTGAATACCATACCTTTGTAAAAGGAGTTAATCTAAAGTATTTAGACTCCAAAAACCCAAGATACCAAATATAAATGACTTCAGAAAATTGATGGGCAGGATCCATGAAGAAGTGTCCTAAAGGATAAAACCAGATCTGGTTTTTCATCATCACCTAGCTGAAGATGAGGAAAAACCTAGAGAATTACAGACCTGGTATCTGTATGTGAAAACTTAAAAGAGCAAGCTGCTGACCAGTAATTCTCTAATACCTTACACAGATTGGTAAGTTTGTAAATAAATGGCAGGAATGGGCTTGTTGAGGTTTCACTGAGGACAAATTGTTTCAAACTAATCTGATTCCATTCTTTGACAGGATAACTAGCCTCATGGCTAGGGGGGTCAGTGCTAGATGTGATATGTCTTGACTTTGGAAAGGCTTCTGGCACTGTCCCAGAAGACATTCTCATAAGCAAGCTGAGGAAATGCAACTTATTTAGATTCACAATACATTGGGTTCAGTGTCAAAGTCAGAGAGCTTTCTGGGGAAATCTTTCCTGTGATTGTCCAGGCTCCAAGTCTATTCAATATTTGTGGCAGCAGCTTTTGTAAAGTGCTTTGCTATAAATTTTCCTGGTGATAGCCAACTTAGGGGGTGGCATTTCTACCATGATACTCCAGAAGAAGAGGACGCAATCAAATCTCTCTTGGTAACTTTTTTAAGAGCTTACTGGACAACCCTTTTGTTAATAGAGACAGGGAGGTGCCCTGTAAAATATGCCTTAGTGCCAAGGATGTGCCATAGGGACTACCTGAGAGCACCTTTGAAGCTTTTGTGTTGAGATTTTTTCCCCCCTACACCTATTCATGCACCCAAGTTAAACACAAATAATTCTTATGAAATGGGACTAGTGTTTCTGTAGTGCAAGCTTATTTTCTTCAATAGCAGAGGCATTTTCCTGGGAAGGTATTTATAACTTCACATCTTACACCCTAAAAAAAAATAAATCTTTGAATGGTTTATTTCTTTAATTCACCTAGATTTCATACCTGTTTTAAAGTACTTCCTAGACCTGTGGGGGTTTTTATTGCATTCTTGAAACTGGGCCAGTTTCTGAGTGCATGCCCAGCAATGAGTAGTACGTGGGTCCCGAGTTTTCCTTTAGCCACAGCTCCCACTCAGCTTGCCATGTACATGGCAGTAGCAATGGTACAGCCTGGGACATGAGTGAATGCTTACCTTTAGGTGCAGTGGGAACATCTGCTGAGCTCATGTACCTCACATCACGCCTGTAGGCTCCATGTCTGAGCTCAAATTACCACCCCAGGCCATGTGTGGGGATGTGCTGGGTTTGTCAGTGCAATGTGGAAAAGAGGCCCGGGGTTTCTGCTGCTAGCAGGGGAGCAAGGATGAGCCCCCCAGCCACCTGCAGGGATGCCCCATGGGCCTAGAGGGCTGATCTGACCCTTCCACCCACACACCTCTGGGCAAAGCACAGATCCCCTGGGTGAAGGGAAGGCAGAAAGGAGCAGTAAATCTATTCATGGTGTTAATTATCTGCATAGTCTAAATTACTAATTTAAAACTGGATGCAATGCTCTTCTGCTATAGAGGCAGGTTGGGAGAGATATCTTCTCTGCTGGGCTCTAAGTGGCACTGGCACACATAGCTCTGTTATTAGCAAGCTGACTGCTCCTGGCACATGCACATGGATGACAATGGTCATTAAAAACATTTTTATTCCATATAATACTGCAAAGGTTATTCTTGGTGACAAGTGCTTTCCAGCTTGTGGCCAGGGCTGAGCAACTGCTGTTCCCATTTATGCAGGCTGGCTCCTATACCATGGTCAAGGCTGCAATGGCTTCCTGGCAGAATTCACAAAAAACCAGGTTTTGTCCTTTTTTTTTTTGCCTTGGGAAAAAAAGCAATTCCAGGTGAATGATATGCAGAATGACCTGCTGCCACTTAACACCAAAGCATGATTGAAAATGGATTGAAATTTCCTGGCTTTGAATGGTGTCATATTCACGCATGACCAGATCTCCTGGATGCCCTTCTGTTACCATCTACATCTATCTCTGTCCTATTGTGCTATTGAGAGGTTGATGAGCTGAGCTATAGGTAAACAAAGGTGTTGTTACTTATATTTTATCTCACCAGTGTCCAGGTACAACAGTACTGGATGTCCTCCAAATTTTTTTCCCAAAGTGAAATTGCTGTGCTGGTGGAGACATGCAGGTAGGCATCATCCCACCACAGCAGTGGGCCAGGGCAGCTGAAGCCTGAAGTGGCACATGCAGCTGGTTGGGCTTCTCCTTGCAGATGGTGCTGTGAGGTGACATCATATCTTAGGGATGGAGGGTAGTGGAGAGGTCCTCCCTTGCTAGGGGATAAGTGACTTACAAACCAGTCCAGCAGCCCCAGCGGTGGAACCAGAAGAAATGTACATCACAGAATACTTTTGTGTTCTGTCTGAGCTTGTCACAAAGAGTCCTGATCACACCAACACCACCATAATTGCCAGAAAGGTGACAAAGCCCAATCCAAGCACTGCAGTTGCCTCCTTCCTAGATTAAAACCTTTGCTCAGTGCCTCTTAACAAACAGTTCCATGTTTCTCACTGTACCTGTGCAACAGTTGATTCCTGATGCCTTCACACTCCTCTTACTTGGCCCAGCTTGCTCTGGGATGGCCCCTTTTGGTCCTGGATCTACACTTCAGAACCTATGGGGAGCAGAACTGGCAGCAAGCCAGCCCCAAAGGGTCACACCCCACTCCCCCCATCCACCCCTCCTCCTGGTCCCTTCGCTAGAGTCAAAGGCAAGATGCCTTTCCCAGAGCCAGAGCTGGAGCTTGTATGCATCTCCTTGGGTCAGAAGCAGGTGTGCTCACTGTGGCCAGGAGCAGGCCAACAGGGCAAGGGTGAGGAGTGATCCTACAGGCCTGTGGAGTGGGGTGGGAGCATGCAAGACCCAGTACAGCAGCGGTCTCTCCATGGCTTTGCCAAGCTCTGGTGCTCCCAATGTGCAGCACAGCCTTCCCTCAGCTGCTCTTCCAGGGCCACCCTTCCTACAACGCAAGTGTCCAACTAGAAGTCTGCCAACTCCACTTGGACATTCTGCATTGCACCATGAGGTGACCAAACCCCACTCTCCCCTGGAGCCCTGTAAGTGGGCCCTGTGCTGGCAGGCAAAGGTGGGAGACTGGGCTGCACCAGCTGCCCCTTTGCTGCAGGGGGCATGTCAGAACAGTTCTAGCTCAAGGCCCACTGTGAAGGGCACTTTGGGGGTCAGGTGCCCAAATTCAAGTGAAAAAACCTAGTCAATGATCGTGCCGTGTGAGGAGGCAGCATGGTACTGGCCAAAACTGGGACACAATTCATGGACAGCTTGAGGGGAACAGGTGAGTGACTCTTCTTTCCAAAACTCATCTTTCCTCAAAGGCTGAATTTTGACCAGCACCCACACAGTGCAGTATCACCTGGATAGCAAAACCCATGGGATGCTGAAGGTGCCCCCCATGGCAACAGTGGTGGGAAGGCAGCCAGAGATACCATTGGCACCGCACCGTGCATGGCCCTTAGACTATGTCCCGATACAATGGCAGGCCCCAGGGACAAAGCAACTCCTTTGATGACCTTGGATTTTCCCCCTTGATGTCAAGATGTGTTATTTACTCTCAACCACAGCAGCGATGCAGGGGAGGAGACAGAAAGGTAAGATGTGCAGCCCAAAGCACGATGGCTACTGGGAGAGGCAGCAGCTGTTATTGCAGGCTGCCATGGGAAGCTGATGGGAGAAACAAAGGGGAAGGAACAGCGACAACAGAAACAGCAGCAAAACCACCTCTCTGCCAAGCCAGCCAGGGGCAAGTGCAGCAGGGTGCTCCCAGCAGTACCAAACTGGAGGGCTGGGAGGCAGGGATGGCACAAACCAGCCAAAGCCATTGCAACCAAGGCCAGGCACATGCCCAAGGAAAACAGAAGCAAGCAGATAGCTAGACCTGAAATGAAACATAAAAGCTTCAGAGGAAAAAAAATGCCCAAAGGCACCAAATCTGTTGGTTTTTTTTTTAGCGTGCGCATTTTTAATGAAGTAAAAAATAAAAATGAAAGAAAGACACGCCACAGATGTTGTCAGCCTGGTGCAGATTGCCCCTGTGCATGTGGGGCACCAGGGTCCCCATGCAGCTGGCCCTCATGGCAGCCAGGCTTGCCTCCCACTGCCTCCTTGCAGTCCCCTGGAGAAGGAAGTGGATGAAAAGCAGGTGGTGGATACAGCACAAGCAACAGAAGAACAGCACAGCAGCGCCGCTGGCTGGGCTTCATCCAGCAATGGGTATGCTGGCATGGGTAAAATAAAAGTGCAACATACTCTGATGTCCAAATTATTAAAACCAGCAACAGTAACAATCTCCCTTTGAGAGCTGCACTTTAAATCCCCATTGATAGCATTTGGGGGCTTTTGTAATGTTTCTCATAGTATCATTGCGTGAGCTCTGGGGTCCCTGGCTGATGGGCAGCATGGCAGTGGCAACAGCTGCTCTTGGTGGCTGTTGGCACTACTGGAGGCCAGAAGAACCAGCAAGCTCAGTGGGAGCCTGGCCTTGGGTTTTCTTGCCCATGTTTTTCAGGCCCTTACCCCAAGGCATGGAGAAGGAAGGGTAAGGAGGCAGGATGCCAAATGCTTGTTAGCTTCAAACCCAGCAGCTTTCACCCACAGTGGTCTTCCACTGTCAAAGCTCCCACTGCTCTTCTGAGAAGCATTCCTCTTCTCTGCCTCACATGTATACACATTTACATAGAGATATCTGATAAACATTTTAGATGAAAAGAAATACTTCATCAATGTGTTAAGAACCATCATCACCTCCATCTACTCACCTGCTATAATGTTACATCTCTTTTTGTCCACAACAACAATCTTGTTCTCATTGCTTTTCCCCCAACCCATGGACACCTCCTCCCTGCCTCTTGGAGCAGCCAAAAGCACCTCAGCAGCCAGAAATGTACCTTTAGGCAGCCCTTCTCTTACTTGCTGCCTCCCAAAGTCTGGCTTATTATTAGGAACTTGATGAAAATGGTTCCCTTTACAGCATCTTTTTCTTGGTAGAAGAAATTGTCTTTGTCTGAAAACACTACAAAGAGTAGGAATTTAAAAGTCTCTTCCAGGGCTCTCAATTAAGAAATATGTTTCTAGGTAGCACTGTTTATATAGATATAGGTATAGTTTTATTTATTTTTATTACCAACCCAACATTTCAATTTGCAGCTGTTGATGTAACTCATGACATACTCTCGTGGTGGTGTTTTTTTTCTTTTTTCTTAAAAAGAAATGCACTTCAAATGAAAAGGATGTTTTTTTTCTGTCTGGTGTTCCTAAAAGGTACTTGAGATGACTCAGGAGTCCTGATGTGGATGGCGGTTTTTAAGCCTGTACCTGTCAATGGCCTGAAGACCACCAGCAAGATACAGGTGTTGTGAAAACTGGGGTAGCAATTGAATGAAAGGGCAGCCACACCACAGTTCAGGGTGGGATGGTGCTGGGAGGGCAGGGGCACACCATCCTGGTGTTCCTAAATTCATTTCAAACTCTGAGCAGGAGAACCATGCAGCAAACCCACCACCACCATCATTCCAAGGAGCCAGTGCTGCTTTCTCTGGCACCCTTTCTCCCCACCCCAGCAGGCTATTCCTGGATAACCATTTATTTCTTTTAACAGTTGTAAATTAACATAATTTTCTTTTCCCTGCAGTACCACAAGCTCAAAGTTAATTATACAAAGAGAAATGCCATAGTCAAAATATACATGACACGTGTTGTATTAGAAGATTTGGGGCTTTTTTCCTTCTTTTTTTCTTAGCCCAGGCAGGTGATTGAGATGCTACATGCTCCAGCCTTTATCATTGAATGTGTGTGGCTGTGTGTCTCTGTTTGTATTAAAAATATATCAGTTTAGTGATGTTCTTAAAAAAGAAAGTAATGGAGGGTAGCGGGGGAGGGAATGGGTAATAGTGAAAAAGTTCTTCGACTGTGTCACAGTCTTTTGTGGCTTCATAAAATACACATGTTCAATTCCAGCACTGACGGCAGCTTGAAGCTTTAGAGTTTAAATTTTTAACATTTTTCTGATTAAATAGTAAAAAAGAAAAAAATCAATCAGTGTGCGCCCCCAAAAAACAAAAGGCAACAAGCACAAAAAAAAAAAAAAAAAAAAAAGAAAAGAAAAATCCCCCACAGATTCCTGAATCAGACTTTTGCAATTCTCAACTATTAAAAATAAGGAAACATCTCCTTACAGTGGAGGGGTGCTCGGCAGGAAAAGAGACAAACCCCTGTGGGAGAGGTGGCTTTTGGAGATGGTTGAAACTTCGTATCTCATTGAGTAGGGTCAGTGGCTGGGTTGATTGTGTTTTATTTCAACACTTGCTATTGTTGCTTTCTTTTATACCATTTTTCGATGGGCTTTGTCTCTTTGTTTTTTTTCACTCTCTGATGGTTTTGCCCTTCTTGGCACTCAGCTGTCTGACTGTCTGGGCAGTGGCAGCCCCTGACAGACAGCCATACCCTTCGGTGAAACTGCACTTCCAGGACCGGTGTCCGGTGAGGTAATGGAGGAGGATGTCTCTCCTCCTGGCAGCACCATCCCTCCACCGCCTAAAACCCCTTGATGTAGCAATAGGCCTCCAGGGTGGCGAAGAGGATGTAGAGCAGCCAGAGGCTGACAAAGAGAAACGTCGTGGCCAGTTTGCACCCCCGGGGGCCGCCCAGCTCCCCACCGAGGTGGGGTCGCCGGCGGTAGAGTAGGACGCTGATGCAGATGAAAGCGAAGATGGTGAAAAGGGTGACGGAGAATGCCAGGGTGCCTGCCGACACCTGGAACTCCTGCCCCTGGGATGCCCAGTAGATCGCTGCCACTGACCAAGCCAGCCCAATGCCCAGGAAGACGTTGACAGCATTGCTGCCTGTGACATTGGTGATGGAGGCGTCAGCATACACGTCCTGGACAGCTGCGGCTTTGCTGGCGAATGTGTCTGGGGTTGAGGGAGGAGGGAAGGAGAAATCACTGCAGGTCCCAACAGGAGAAACAGATAACCCTTCATGTCTAGGGGACAAGGGAGGCTCAGGCAGCACTGATCAGGTTAGGACACAGACCTCTCCAGGTGCACAACCCCCTCCCGGGTCCAGAGACCCAATGTTGCCACCAAGCAGGGTGCAGACCTTGCCCAGGGTCAGGGTTCTGTGGATCGCCTTCCCACCCTGAACCCCATCCCATGAAAGAACTGCTCCCCTGGAAGCAGGAGCATCATCAGAGGACTACCTCCCACCCCATCCCGTCCCCATGGCTACCCCACCTGGTACAGAAGTGCCAAAGGCGACAAAGACGACAGCAGTCACTGAGTCCTTGAGGCCAATGGTGCAGCCGAAGTGGGAGGCAAGGTCGCCGATGACAGCTGTGAGCATGCCAATGATGAGGATGGAGACAATGAAGCAGGCCCAGCCATTGCAGTACTCAGTGGGGGGCACACAGGCAAACAGCACCTTCCAGAATACAGTCAGGAAGTGCATCACGTAGTCAAAGCAGGATGGCAGGCGCTCCTCGCCAGACTCATCTTCATCCTCATCGCCCGCTGCAAACAACATGGAAGGAGAGGTCCAGTCTTCATGTTGGGGCAGGTCAAGATTACAAGGGTTAGGTGCAGCCCATGCTTGGCCCTTTCACCCCAGATTCTGCTCTCCTGGGAAGAGGTGGTATGGTGCCAGCCATGCAGTGGGCTCAGGGCACACTAGCCCCTCAGTGATGGGTTGGGCTTGGCAAGAGAAGTGCCACCCAGATACCCCAGAGCCCACAGGGACACAGAGTGGCAGAGTGGGGTGTTGTACCCATAGAGGGGCAGCCCATCCACAGGCAGTCACATAGGATATAGTCAACCTGTGGAGATGACTGTCGAGGAGCATGATGAAGTTACTGCCTGCCTGTCCACTGCCTGCTCTACAGCTGGGTGGAAAACATCCCTTTGGGGAAGAAGCCAAACAGTCAAAGATTCAGAAAGATGCTCAAGTGCCATTAATGGCATAGACATGCCTAAAATATCTGCTCCAGGGCTACCTGTCTCTGAAAGCGGTGAGTTCTCTCTCCCCAGGCAACAGCTGGCAGGTCTCTGGACCTTTCGCTCCACCAGCTGCTGCCTTGTGGAGCAACATCTCCTGTCTACATGTGGTAAACCCCCTTACTGCCAGAAACTACTGGCCATGGCAGACAGGACATCTTTCAGCAGTAGAAGCTACTTGCACTGGGTACACCAGAAACCAGGACCTCAGCCAGAATGAGATTTTGCTGCCTACACACTACTCATCAGATTGCTGAAGCACCAGGAACACTGCCAGCTGACGTAAAGTCTTTGAAAACTGGCCTCCTGGATAGCTCTGCACCAAAAGATGGATCTCCTGGGCTCCTGGCTAATGTATCTGCAAAAACACACTGTATTTGGAGCAGAGGAGTTCTTTGGACTGGCTTTGCTGATGGTCACCACATATACAACAGCTGAGCATCACTGACCAGGGAGATGCTGTCTCCTGAGCCTAGAGAGATTTTATTCCAGGCTCCATGAACCCTGTGGATGCTGGTATGTGTTTTCTGGTGTCCCCCTCACCTGCGCTGACGGTAATGGCCTCCATGAACTGGTCCCTCCAGGAATGTGTCCCTACAACCAAAGCAAGGTTTGTCTTCTTAATCAGCTTGTCCACGGTGCTCTGTTGTGGGAATTAAAGCAACAACAGCAATTAAACTGGTTGTTAGTGGGCAAGGATGATCTTGCAGTGCACTGTGGTCTCACAGACCCTTTCCAGATTGTGGAATTGCCACAAGCACTCTCCTACCAGCCAGATGAGGCCATGACAGGAGCTGAGCTCACCTCCCTGGACCGGATGACCCAAACTTCACTAGAGCCAGCTTTTTTGCCACCTCTCAATCCTGATCATGCTCCTTCTTCCCCCATCCCTGCCTCACCAGAGACAACTTTGCTCCTGCCCACTGTCTTCTTCTGCTTCCAGCAGGGTTCCCTTTTCTTTCTCCCTCTGCCCCTGCCTACCAGCAGCTGCTACTCCTGACATTTTCTGTAGACTTCACCCACCTTTTACTGTATTACATACTTCTCTTCCTCTTCCAACAGCTCTTTCCCTGCACATGCTGCCTTCTGAATCCTACTCCCCAGGGCTGTTTGGCAGTGCCACATGGCTTCAGCCTCCGGGAGTACCCCTAGGACAGCTACTGACCTTGAACTCATAGGACTCCTCAATAATGACTTCTAGTTTGGGATGCTCGCCGAGTATTGGTTTGCCCATCTCTGCAATCCTCTTGGCTTCCTCCTCTTCAACCGTCAGCTTCCTCTCAGCCACCTCTGTGAAAGCAAGGTCGACACCAAGCTGTAGGCAGCAGCCCTGGAGCTCCAGGGCACCATGGGGGCTTGTCTGCAGGGCCCAAGCATGGGCTTCTGCAGCCCCCTCACAGCTTGCTAAACTCACACGGCAATCTGGGGGCAGTGGTGGAGTGTTGAACTACAGATAAAACAGACCCAGATTTCTGAATATTATTTAGTCATCAAGAACATACACAACATGTTTTCAATTTATTAAAAAAAAACCAACTTTGAAAATGTTTCTTCGGTCTGCATTGGTGCTTTTGGTTGACATATACCCTCCCATCATCCCCACAGCAGCCACATCTTTGGGGAGACTGAGGTACTGATCTGATCTGCCATGTGGTACAAACATCCTTTAAGACATCTTTAACACCCTGATGGGTTCCTTGATTTCAGTGAGCAAGAGAAAGGATCTTTTTATTCCCCCCTGTGTAGAAAATTACTCTTGGCCCCCTTTGTCACTCAGTGCTTGATCTAACGCTCAGACACACACACAGTCACAACCATATGTGAACCACACATGAATTGGAAAAATTAACAAGAAGTAAGTCATGAAACAAGTAGGGTTTGCTTTCATACTACTGTGAGGGCGGTGAGGCACTGAAACAGTTTGTCCAGAGTTATGAATGCCCCATCCTGTAAGTGTTCAAGACCAGGCTGGATGTGCCTTTGAGGGACCTGGTCTAGGGAAAGGTGTCCCATGGCAGGAGGGTTGAAACCAGATGATTTTTCAGGTCCCTTCCAAAATATTCCATTCTATGATTCTATGTTTAGTTTCTGCTGGAGGAAACTAAACCACAGCCCCAGGTCAGCAGCATTCTGAGATGCCCCTGTGTCAGATTCATCTTGCTGATGTTCCAGTTAGCACAGCAAGGCACCTGGAGAGGGTTCTGGTTGCCCAGATGGGCAGAAGCATCTCAACCAACAGGAAGGGTGGCCCTGGCAGTGTCCTTAGCCCTGACCTTGGTCTCCCCTTCCACCCACATGTTCAAGTGCAGGCACAGGCTGATGGGCTCTCTGTAAAGCTTTGACATCTCAAGAAAGAAGCTGGTTTGCCCCTGATTTTCCTGTGCCTGACCAGTCTGGGTGTACAAGCTGCAACACAGCGCCCAGCTGAGCCTGGGAGTGGGAGCTGGAACTCAGAAGAACCTGGCAGAGCATTTTGTTCTGGCTAAACAGTGAGTCAGATGTTACCTAAGGTTTCCTGCAGAGGTTACAAATGCCCAGGTAATGCCTCAGATGTGATTAATCCCATGTGGACTCCAGCAGATCTCATGCTTCACACAAAAATCACACAGATATTATTAAGTCCCAGTGAAATCTATTTATAAACGCTGACTTCCCTCTTCATTTTCCCAACTAGATTGATTGCAAAGACTGTAAGCCTTGCAAGACCTGCAGAGTTTATAAAACATATAACTCCTGTGGCAGGTGACATTATTATAACCCATCACAGAAGCAGAAAAGCTGCATCCATCATTTGAAATCAATGACATACATCCATACCATCACTGCCTAGCTCAAAGACAGCATAGTCTGGATTTAGGAATCCACATAAGTTTACAAAAAATGACAAAGACAGAGCACAGCACCTGGAAAAGAAGATGGGCAATACAGGATGCTGTGGCATACAGGGGGCACATTTGTAGGCAAAGACCTAGTGAGCACAGAGCAGAGGAGGCAGCTGAACTGGACAAGTGCAGAAGAATTTTTCACGGAAAAGGTGGTTAAGCATTGCAATAGACTGCCCAGGCAGGTGGTGCAGTCACCATCCCTGGAAAACATCAAGAAATGACTGCATGTGGCAATTGGTTCTGTGGTTTAGTTGGCATGGTGCTGTTCAGTTGAAGACTGGACTCAATGATCTTGGAGGTCTTTTCCAACAATAATGATTCTATGATTCCATGATTCTGTGAAAATGTTCTCCATTATGCTACACTTGCAGACCTGAATTGATGGTTATCAAGAATAAGATTCAACATACTTTTATTCACTGGAAGAGGGAGTCACATGCAATCTACATCTCCTTTTATAAGGCACAAAACAAGAAAGTCCAGTCTCTGCCTCCACCTGGAAACACATGAAGATGACAAGCTATATCCATTGATGAAAACACAGGTGCTCACACATCTGCTGCCACAGCACACACATGGCTTTGCTTTTGTCTGAGCTCCCCATAAGGAGAAGCTCAGGGGTGGTGGCACAGCTTTGCAAAGTCCAGCTTGGCAGATAAGCCGAGTGCATGCTGACATGTGCTGACAGTACAGAGCTGACAAAAGCAATACAGCCATCCTGTCAGGGTTGCAAAACCCGGACTTGGTGACAGTCTGACTCACTACAACTTTTCCTGGGAAGTAACTTCATGTGAAAAGCTGCGGTCACAGTTGGTGGCCTTGGGCTCCTGCCCACTGGCTGCAAGTTGCAGAGTGCAGAAAGCAAATATCTGGATATCATAGGAGATGCTCTGAAAATAGGGAATATCAGGCTGAATTTCCTCGGCTTAGCAACTCCAGGAGAAATAATGCAATGAAACCTCAGTCCCCAATTTAACTGATTTGACAAAAGCCTTTGGCATGGCAAGAGAACATGGAGCCTTATGCAAATGTTATCCCTTTAGGCAAGGCTGAGCTGCAGGCGGGTCTGTAAGCATGCACAGTGCAGAATACTTTACCATCTCCATAGTAAGTGCTATCCAACACAGCTTTATCCCCAAACCTGGCATCTTGCTCATGCTGGTTTATGTACTTGTACTAGGCAGGACAGTGCAATATTTGAAGCCCTCCTTGTGGAGGAGGATCTGCATCTTTTCTCAATGTGTGCCAGGTCCAAGGCAGGCTGCATGGGAATATCTGCGTCCGCAGGACCTTGCACCTGCCAGCAGGTGGCTTTGTTGTCTCTGCAAGCCACCTGTGGATCACCTGAGCATGCCAATCACTTGCCAAGGCAGCTCTTAGAGTAAATCAAGTGACACAACCATGTTCAGCAGTGGACAGGTTGCTCTGTCAGCATAGAGGCTGGATGCTAGCATGAGCATGGGACCAGATGCTCCACAAAATAAAGGTGCTGGTGCTTACCACAGCACTGAGGGGCAGTGGGAGTCCTGCTATTCAAGAGGGCATCTTACCAGTGGACTAAGTGCCACCAGAGGCACCTTCAAGCCCTAAATAAGCCACTTGGAGTGAAGGGACAAGCAGACCAGCAATGGAGACCTTCAGCCTACTGACAGTACATCCACTGAGACATGAATAATGGAGGCCCTGCTGTCAACATACAGGGACTCCTCTGTGGTGTGTACGGTGAACTGGGGCAGTTTGTACAATGTGTACATACATACATACCACTGCAGTTGGAGAACTGGGGTGCAGAGAGAAGAATCACGGGCACCCAAGAAGACAGGTCAAGGGTATCCTATGGGGACAGCTGATTGAATATGACTGCCAAGCTAAGTCTTTCAATGTCAGCCGTAAGCAAACCACAGGAAAACAGGCACAGGCAGCACATCCAAATGGGTACATCACAGAAATGTTAATAGAGGAAGATTTTGGATAAGGAAGAAAGGAGGTAATTCCTTCACATCTCATTAAAATGCAGTAACATTTGTGCATGTGCAACAGGAAAGCAAAGCACAGAAATTTAAGAAATTTCAAAGATGCATCTGAAAACATTTAAGCTACCATTGTATTTTCATAAAGTCTCTATCCTAATGTAGGAGACAAAGACAGATGAAGACTCACATGTCAATACTGTGCTGGATCTTGCTTAATGCACTTATTCAAGTGACAACAGGTACCAAATACCAGGCTGCTGACTGTCCTCTGAAATTAAGGCAGTGCCATTTGTGGCAGGAAGGATAAATTTAGGACCCCCGCTGACACATCTTTTACCCCAATCTATACTCACTATACAGTTAAGGGGGAGCACTAAGCACCTCCAAAGAGTGATACAAAGCACCTACATGATTTCACCACTTCTCCCCTCCTACTATTTAGGACACATATGAACACCTTTTGGTATGAATCAGTGTCAGCCCCTACAAAACACCAGAACCCAAGCTGAACCTGCTCCAGGCCTGTTGGGTCTGCCTGTTCCAATGGGATGCTGAGGCCTGAGTTGAGCCCTGTGTGTACAGACTCAACTGGAGAGGGAAAAAACTCTTGCAACGTCCCAATGGCAGAGCACAAATCCCAGCGCTCCTGCCTCTCAGGGAAGCACTTCAGCCAGCAGCAGGGCACACCAGCAAGCCTATGGAGTTGCAGGAGGCTGCGGTCCCTGCAGGAAGCTTGGGGCATGCTCCCACATGGTCTGTGGTAGCCACAGGCCCCCACCTTCTGATGGACTGGGTGCAAGGCTGGTGTCTTGAAGGGCTCCTCTAGGAAGCAGAGACAGAGCATCCATGAAGTGAGTCACACATCACCCTGGCGCAGTAGCCAATAAATAAGACTACTAAGGGCTGGGATAAATAAAACACACGGTGGGATGGGTGGGTGGCTGGGTGTCGGGAGACATATTTTTAATTTGGAAGGTCAAGGTGAATGTTGCCAAGTAGCTTAATTATTAACTAGACTGATTTCTGTTTGTATCTGCATCAGTACCTACCTGTCAATACAGATTGCACCCTGGCTCCCTGCTGTCAACTGCAATTAAGCCTGATAAGGTCTGGCTGTGCCTAGCAAGAACAGGAGCTTGCCAGGACCTCCTGGGCTGCCTCCATCTCCTCCCTGGGTAGGAGAAGGTGGCCAGAGAGGGCTCCCTTAAATCCTGCCTGCCCTGGCACATCGGTGTGCCAGCTGCTGCACCAAGGTACTGTGCTCCTGGTGCCAGGGAGCCCATGGCTTAGAGAGGAGATGCTACAAGCAGGGGAGACAACAGGTATGGTATGATCAAAGGTTGGGTGGAAGGGATGAGAATGAAGTCCACTTTTGCTCAGGCCATAGCAATGGCCACAGCTGACACCCACTAGGCACTGGACCCTGCAGAAAGCAAGGAGAGTTTTTTGGTTAAACACCTCCATGCTTTCACTTATTCTGACTTGTTCAGACCCTTAAAGCTATGACAGACAAGGGGTCTTGGCACCTTCTTCAGACAGGGGAACCAAATGGGAACTGTACATTGCCTGTGGCCTCCTGGACACATCAAAAATCAAAGTTAGATAAAGCCTATTTCCATGGGATAATCTGTGTCTTTTGAGCTAAAAACTGCAATGCAAAGGCCCTGTAACACCATCAGAGAGGTAGACACTCATCACTTAGGCAATGCTGCAAGACTACCAAACAGCCACAGACCAGTTTGTATTCCCTGTCACTTGTTGAATAAATTAGATTAAAACCACCAATGTATGCATGAAAGATTGCTATGAAGGCCATTTCACACTCTTCAAGCTATATTGTGTCCATTCATTTCTGGAGTGGGCATATATCTGCATGAAGGTCACCACTTCTGGGGACTGTGCTGCTAGGAAGAAATTAAAACCACAATTAAAATGGGATTTTTTTTTTTGTTGTGGCTTAAAATATAATCCTGGCTAAACAAAGTAAATAGTGAGCATGGATGAGTTCCTCTCTCCTGAGCACTCAAGCTGTCAGTCACAAGTGGGGAAGACTGCTGGCTAAAAGACACACGGGCTTTGGAGATTAGCATATGGATATACCCTTCACTGAAGCACACGCACACACACAAGCACTGGCAGCCTGGGCTGCTTTCTAAAATGTGAGGAATCTGCTTACTTAGCCCTGAGAGCTATTTTTGAGACATGATACATCCCATATACATGCCCCAGCATTCTGTAATGCTAATTGGGAAATGCTGCACATTCATGAGAGGGAGGCTAAGGCACAGGGGCTGGGAACTGAGCATTATTCCACTCCTGGCTCTGCCTTGAGATTGCTGCTGACAAAACTGTCCCCGACAGGCCAGACAACTCGCATCTCTGTTCCCCAGTCTTTCCCACTGCAAAGTGAACCCAGAAGTTTTAATGTGTAAATAAACATATTTAGAAATACTTTCTTTGATCTGGGTGAATATGTAGAAATTAGCATGTGCAAATATCTCCCATTTGAATAATTTGTTAGCGTTTTAAAGGTATGGATAACCTGAGCCAAAGAGCTTTCAAGCAAAGGTTCTGCACAGGCTTTCAGTGACTTTTGCAACGATTGGAAAGACCATCAGAGCAGTTCTTCCACTGCTGGCACATCCAGGGACAATTGGATCACCTATGCGCTTTGGTATTGAGTATTTCCCTGTATAAAGAGTATACAGAGAGATCATTGCCAGTGTCAGAACAGAAGGTTACACACCAGAGAAGTTAAAAAAACCCCATACCCATGTTTGACTCTCAAGTCTCTCCACGGCCACCCCATACTATTGTGATAGACAGGTGATCAATATAAAATTTCCTTGTTAAATTGGGTTGGTAATTAAATAAAACTTAATTAAAAATATCACTTTATTA
>JAOXXN010000065.1:28952471-28968628 GCA_026770055.1 Myrmophylax atrothorax | reverse complement strand
CAGCAACAGAGCCAAACCTACGCAGAGGTGAACATCACGAGCCCGATGATATGAAGATCATGGGCCATCACAAGCCAAGGCTGGGAAGGACTAATTAAAAATAGAGACAATAATGGAAAAACCAAGCTAAAAGGGGAACAACCAAGGTGTATAAAAACCAGGCCTATAACTTGTACCCTTTGCGAGCTAGCTGGGAGCACTAGGCCCCCATGCTGGTCGCCCAGGGCATTTCCTAGGATGTCCTGTTTGCTTATTTGTCTAAATGGTTGCTGGGGTGAATTATGTCTATCAGTTGCTGCGGTGAATTATTCGTCTGTTGTTGTTGCAATAAATTACTAAAAATCAAGTTTTAAGTTTTGGCCTTAATAATTTGGTCACCTTTACCTATAACACTATGGTGGTCCTCTGCAGCCTGAACAGCTGGCACTGTACACATGTCCAGGCTTTCAGAAGCTTTGCATGGCCTTGCAAGTCTGGCTTGGAGAGCCCATTTGGAAGAAACAAATGCTGAGCTGAACCTGTGCCCTTCCCAGTTACTTTGCCTTGTGTAAAATCCACAGCCTTGTTTTCCCTGGGAGGGCTCTGCAAGGCCAGGGGGACTAAAGCCAGAATCTCTCATTTTCCCCAGATAAGGGGTTCTGGGACAAGAGAGACATTGTCACTTGGGCTCATCACTGCTGCACTCATGGCTTCTGCAAAGAAAGGGGGTCACTCCCATGAGTGGGGGCCGTGCTGCTGCTGGCCCTGTGGGGGCTGCCAAAAGGGTGCCATGGGACGGGGAACGCCCCAGAGCTGCAGAGGAGAGTGAGGGCACACAGCTGTTCCAGGGACACAGCTCCAGGAGAGGGGTGCTGCCTGGAAAGAGATGCATGAGCTGCTACAGGAAGGAGGGGACGAGGAATGGGACCGACAGATTTCACTGAAATGTTCAATAATGCAGGTTGGTTTTTTTTACAAAGATTCCTGCGTGCCTCTGTAACCTAAATCTAACATGACACGGACTAAACGAGGACGTCACTTCTCTCCCCGCTGATTAGCCATGATTGCTGCTGAGTGACATTCCAGCACGTGCCTGCTCGCTGGCCGGCTGCTGGATTGAAGCCACGGGTGCAGGCTGAGCACCATGAGCCTGAACCACAGGCTGAACACACATCACACGCACAGACGGCACCCTGAAGGAGCTCGGCAAGGGGGCACCCCACAGACAACCCCCTCCCCCCACCAGACAGCAAGAAGCCTTTTCCTTATTAACTGAAAAGTAACTTTCCATAGCTGGTGACCAAGTGCTCCAATAACAGCTGCCAAAGCAATCAGGCTGGCTCACAACAGAGGGAGGAAAGTTATGTTATTTTAATAAAAATTATTTGGTTCCTGGGGTTCTGATCAAATTAGGCCGCTACTGAATTAAAGCAATGAAATTACTGGGAAGTAGGCTCTGCCCAACTTATTTCCAGTCCTCTCGGACCTGAAGTGGTAACAAAGGAAACCGTCCAAACCGTTCTGAGGAGTTTTCCATAAATACCCTAAGCTGATATTTGGGGAACTGGGGATTTCTGCCTGCCACTAGCAATTTTCTAATTAGTCCAATATCCAATGGGCTCTGGACGTCCCTGGCGCAGCAGATTTGGCATCCTCCAAAAAGAAGCAGAGACTGAAGCCTGCGTGGCAGATGCTGCTCCTTTGATTTGCAGCACAGCTCAGGCATTATAAATGCTTTCGTTTTCAGCTCTGCTTGCAAACCTGTTGGATTTGAGCTCCTCTCTGCACCCTGCATGCCCGCCCTTACCTTCTAACCAATGTTTCTTCAGTGCAAATTCAACAGTAATCATATCTGGAATTGAAGGAATAATGAAAATACAGGAGGCATCCATTGCACCACAGTGGGATAAAGAGGGACCAGTGTACTGGGGATTTCAGGCAAGGAAGAGGGGCTCAGTATAAATACATATAAAATCCTGACACAGCGAGAGGAGATGAGGAGTGAAGAGCCAGAGCTGAAGGTGAGCAGGGAAATGGTGCTGGTGCTTATCATGTCTTGATAGCGTTACCCTGGTGCTGGGTGCACCCCTGGAACACCCCAGGATGGGAGATGGAGAGCACATGGGTGCAGGCACTGAGGGATGATGTATGGGTCCTCCATTGGAAAGGGACACCTGCATGGCCTTGCACCCTCACTCACCCCATACAACATCATCCTGCACCCCAGGAATGTCACCCCCTGCAGAAAAGCCCCATGCACCCCAGTACATCAGCACAATCCAAGCACCAGAGTTGCCCAAAAAGAGGGTCGAGTCACAGCTTTGGACCAGCCAGAGCTGCATGTTCTGCTTCCTCCAAACTATGGGGGGAAATCTGGAATATGGAAAATGCTCTTAGGTGTCAATCACTGGGTTTTTTCTTAATGCATTGCTCTTAACTAGTTCCTGCTAGATACAAACACCATAAGCTGGGGTTGTCTACAACACAGCAAACACAAACATGACAGGGTCTGACCAAAGGGATGAAAATAGAGCCAGAGCAGGCAGAGGAAATTAGAAAAAGCACTTACCTTGGGTGAGTAGCAGGGCTGTGGAGAAAGAACATGAGAAAGGGAGAGAAGAAAAAGAAGGAAAAAGTTAATATCCAAGAGACAAAAGCTGTTTTGCAGATGAAAGGTGTCAGACAGCCATGGACATGGTGCAAGGCAGAGTGTGAGCTCACCAGGGCTGCATGTTGGGCACAGGCTACGGAGCAGACAGCACAGCAGCAAGATGGAGAGGAGGCTGGTGTGCACCAGTGAGCACCAGAGCACTGGCTCCCCAAAGTCACCCCCTCCCCCCCAAGCGAAGGCAGAAGGATGGGATGCAGCTGAGGGGTGGTAAGGAGGGAAAGGGAAAGGTGGAAAAGGGGGCAGTTACACTTGCCATTGGGGCCTGACACAACCCAAACTGACCCAATGGCATGGGAGGTGCCTCAGCTTCAGCCTGGTATGTGTGGTTGTGGCAAAGCTTGGCACAACTGAGGAGTCCCAGTAAAACTGTAGGTTGCTGAGAAGGTGGCTAGGGGGTGATGGTCAGACCATTGAGAAGAGCATCATCAGAGATAGGAATTGGTAAAATGGATACTGGCCTCCAGTGTCAAACAGGGCAGGGGGCAACACAGCCATCCATCACCCCCCAGGACACCCTGGCTCACCTATAGCTATCTCACACGCCACAGGTACCATTCCCAGGGCCTCAGGGTGCTGAGAGGAGCATAGGCACACATAAAGCATAACTGTTCAAGTCCTCTTGGCTCTCTTTGTTGCAAATTGCTGGTCTGTCAGATGGTACTGCATGGACACAGGCCATGCAGTGTCATTGTAGTGGGATGTAACTGCCTCCCAGGAAATGTGACTGCGTGGTCCTGTGAGACTTGAGGTGGCAGGAAAGGAGGAGAGGGAGGCAAAGGTCCTTCCAAGCAATGATCTTACCCTGGCTTTCCATACAGACACAGATCAGCCCAGCCCCCTTGCTGCCTTGGCAAAGCCTTCCTAGTCTTGATTTCCCTATTCCCCAGAGCTGTCACAAAGAAGTATCTGGCTGGATCTCTCTTAGGTGTTACCCACAGAAAGCCAAAGCTTACACCCAAGTGTCAAACTAGCTACAGGAGAGTCCGTATAACAAAAAAGCCCAAACATTATTTGAGAGGGGCCAAGCACCAATTCTGTGCCTTAGCTTTGACTTCTGCCTGTCCTTCAAACAGCAAACCAGTCCCTGAAGCCTTGGTTGCATGTAATGACACTATTGTAATTACTAACACTTATTATCATGCACTTTTAGTCTCAGAAGCTTAAAACTCTGTACAACGACTGAGTCAGTATTAACAGCCCTATTTGACAGATGGCGAAGTAAGCAAAGAGAAGCTAAAGGGAACATTTTGCAAACTCAGAAGTGGGCTGGAGTCCAAAAGTGCTAATTTTCCCAGACCTGCCGGGTCAGGCCTCTGAAAAGCAGGCACTTGTATAAAGATGCACCTAATTGTATCTGTGCCATTTGAAAGTGATTTCCTAAGCAATTTATCAAAGGTCCCACAGTGCATCCATGGCAGAGCCAGGCAAACGAATCCTGAGTTCTGACTCCCAGTCACTTCCTTGCTCCATTGAGCAGCATTCATCAGCACAGCTTTCGTAGCAGTCTGTGGAGAGACATGACCCAGTCAAGATCTTCATCCACCTATTCATCTCCCCCAGCTGGAAATACTGTGGGTACTCCAGGAGATCTGCCTTATCCATGTAGGCAGGTAGAAGGTACAGTGAAAGGGGAAGGGGCAATGAAGAAGCTCCTTGATGAGCATCCCTTGTGTTTCAGGGGCAATTCAATTTGAGAGTCAGAAACCTTTGGGGAAAGCATTTGTGAATATCTTCTGCAGCACCTACAGTGCCACTGAGCCACAAGAAGTAATGGGATATTTGCTCTGCTCACACCATCTCCTGTCCTCCAAAGAGCTCTGCTGGGAAGTCTCCAACAGGCTTGTCACTGCCCCTTGAAGCATGAATCTTGAGTCTTCTTGTAGCTCTGTCCTACTGCAGTTCATGGTGCCCTGTGGCCTCCTTACTATTCCCTGTTCTTGTGGTTCTCCAGACAATGTGCAGAAATTGAATTTATCTTTTGTAATTACAAGCATTAGTACAATAGGTCAATTTGGTGTTCAAATGTAATATAATGAAATATTACTGGGCCCCTAAGCTACTGCAGTTATTAAAAAAATCATTGGTTCCTCATGTTTTTTAAAACTGTTATTCTACTACTCAGGGATTTGAGTTTATTTTTCTTCCCCATTTGCTTGTGAGCCTGCAAAAGAACAATTTTTCTCCCTTTCACTTATGATATGATACATGAATATTTGAAGAAGCCTATAAAGCTATGAATGAAACATCAAGAATACAGCATGCAGAGAGCCAAGGGATTATTTTATCTTTATATTTCTGTGTGAGTGCTGTGCATGCAAGCAAGAAAATGATTTCATGGACTAAAGCTTCCTTCCTGCACACGCATTTGCTAATGTGCCCTTAGCCCTGACCTGTAATGTTTCCTGACAGCCCATCTGGGGATGCCGTACCTGTACCAGCCTCATTGACAGCCTCCATGCTGTTCCCATCCCATACACCTCCCTCCACTCCCCGCTGCCCAGGCTGCATCCCTCCAGTCCTCTTCAGGGCACCTCTCCTTCTCCTGCACTACTGCTCTGCACATCACGCTCCTTATGAGGCCAAGCCAGGCCACCTCATTGTTGTTGTCATCTCAGGGAGTCTCATAGACTTGACAGGTACTTTTAAAGGGAACTGCAAAAATTGGCTTGCAGCCAAATCCAAAATAGCAGTCCCAAGAATCCCTTACCTAAACCCTTGCATGTTGTGATTGTGTACAAACACTTGTCACTGCAGACAAGGTAGGTGATGCTGACTCTCCCAGAAGGACCCAAAGACTTCAGCTGTGGATTCCAGTCCCTTCTTTATTGGGATTTCATCACCCTGAAGGCCTGGTTTTGGCTAGGTGAAGTCAAAATTGCATGCATGAACTCTGCTTCCCCTGCTACCCCTGAAACTGGTTGGTCTAGGCCTGAATTTTAAAAAAGCTGTTAAAAAAGCTATTTACTAATATGCCATTCCATCTGTATGTTTTTGGTGCACTTCGGAGTCAAATCCTGCTGTGACATGCATGTTGGTGTGGATTGCAGATCAGGAATTTCATTCCTTCCTGCTTTAACTCTGTTGAAGTCAAAGAGCTTAAACCAAGAGGAACCACGCCTGGGACAGGGGAAGACCAGCAATCAGACAACTGTGTTGTTTACAACAACCTGATGTGCTAAATGTGTGTCCCAGCCTTTTGCTAAACAGAGACATAATTTTCTCTGCTGTTTACCTCACAGAGATTTGACTATGCTTCATGCTTTATTCTGGTCTCATTCTTCATTAAATATTTTCTAATCAATATCCCTAAAGACTATGGGAAGCCACTGATAAGATAGGAGGAGGATCCTTGTTAAATGCCTGTGACTTACAGAGTGAGATGAAATGAGAGAGAGGAGGTTGGATTTTGAGGGGACTCTTAAGTCACACAGCAGGGCAGTCACAGGAAGCCAAAGGCAAAGAGAACACACTGCCTGCACCCCCTGCACACCCAAAGGTGACCATGCAGTAACTGTATGAACCAGAGGCTCCTTACCAAAGAGATAAGGATCCCCCATCTTCCAGATCTAACTGTCCACAGACTCTGCCTCCAGATTTGCTCACTGAGGTAAGCAAACTGTTTCCCTAATAGATTGTGAAGAGCTATAAACATGGGTTTTTTTTAATAGGCTAAACAAGGCAGAGATTTTGCAGCATTAACCTGAATGCTGTTATTATTGAAGTCAATAGCAAAGCTCTTGCAGACTCCAAGAGACTCCTCTCCATCAGGAGAATCAGCAGCATTCAGCTTAATCACAGAGCTGTGAGCAAATCACTAAACCTTCAGGGAATGAAGTAACAGCAATCTAACATTTCTTTGCTATTCCCATCAGCAGCTGATGGAAAAAGAAGTTTCTTAGCATCTGCCGACACTTCAGAAAACTGCAGCACACATTCGCATGTACTGATGCAGCTTATCTTATACAGGCATGGATCTTTGTACCAAGTCACATAACTTCATCAATATTTTGATATAGATAACTTATTGGATCAATCCAAGCTAGGAATCCTTCTTTCTTCACAGTTTCATCTTTACTCTGCAACTCCCAGCCACATCCTCCCTCTGGAGCACAAAGCTTTCCCATCAGGGGTGCTGACACTCAGTTAAAAGGAAATGTGCTAAGAGATTTGTCGGCACCAGTGGACTCGGTGCTGGGAAGGGCTGAGAGGACTTCAGACAAAATCTTCCCAAGCCGAGTCATGCCAACAAACTGTTTAATAGTGTTCACCAGCCTTCTGTGCTCCAACTTCCAGCAAAGTTGTATCTTGTGGGAGACATGATTCTGAAGCAAAACTTTGCATGACGGATATCAGTCTCTTTTACAAAACATAACCCTTAAGACTCAGCCTTCAAGCATCAGCTCTGAGGCTGAATCTCCCACTGCTGTGCCATGAGCTGAATTCTCACAAACTGACTCCCAACTACCCTCATCTAGCATATTTTTCCAAATGTTATTTTCACCATTATCTGCAATCAAGTGAAATCTTCCAAAGTAGCCTCACTTGCCTTTTGGGCTACATCAACACTAAAGTTAACCACAATTTAAGCAGAAGAGCAACTTTAGCCAGGGAAAGCAAAACGATTTTTTCCTCATGTAATCCAGGGCTGTGGAAAAAGTCTGAAAGCTGATGTGTGAAAGAAACTATTACTCCAAAATCCTGCTGGGACAGCAGCAAAATCCTTGTTCTGAGTTGTGAGCTGACACAATAGCAGAGCTACCATGAGAGCAAGAGTCAAACCAACAGACAACATCTTGTCATAAAGGAAAAGACTCATTTCACTGCAGGAACCCTTTAAAAAGGTGCAGAAAAAGGATGGCCAGAAATGTGGTTCAGGGTGCTGGGAGGTTTAAAAGCCCTGCAGTGCTCAGTAAACGGGGATTTAGTTTGCATGACTGCATGTATGGAGGAAAGGTGAGACAAGAAGGATTCAAAGATTAATTTCTTAGAAATGGAGAGGACAAAAAAAGTCAGGAAAATTGGGAAATGGCCAGGAAGATGGAGAAAAGCAACATTTACCAAATTTGTCAAGCAAAGAATATGAGTCTCTCTTTGTTTTGTTTTTCCTCATTTACTTCAGTGTAACAAGCTTGCAACAAATGCCATCTTTGCCAGTGCTCTGTGCATCTGATAAGCCCCTACCGATATCGGTGTATCTTCATCACAGGCCAGGCTGGCAAGATACCAATCTCAGATCTATTTTCATCTCTTTGAATTATTGGAGCACATCAACAAAAAGAGCTGCTATAGTAAGACTACTTGATGTGATTTATTTGGATGATCAGAAAGGCTTTGAAAACCTCCAGCTGCAGAAAATGATGGGTGAAAAAGAACAGATGAGCTGCAAGAAAAAGTTTTTATTATAGATGTAGCCTTATATAACAGGAGTAGATGGTTAGCTCTCCTTATGACAAGGGTTAACAACTGAATGTCCCAAGGCTCAAAGCAGCATGGCACTGATACAGCTGGGGGTGAACAGTAAAGAGCAGCATCTGCAGATGATGCAAAATGTTTCAGTTAAAAGGCTGTATCAGTGGCTGTTCTGTGTTTTGCAAGCCCTAATCAACCTGAAGACAGGAATTTGTGTTTGGATCACCACAGGTCCTTTTCTCAATCAAGATGTTTTTTCCTCCAGTAAGATGCCAGCAGGTGCAAATAGCAAGAACGATTGAATGAATTTCATGCTGAGCTTGGGCCCTCACAGACATTCTCCTGGAGACTCCTCTGCCCCACAGCTCTGATCATGGCCAAGGAGAAATTCCCTTGACTGGAGGTAACTGCTTTGCATACAGGTATACAGAACAGCACAAACAGTAATGCAAATCAACCATATGGTAGCAAGCCCTGATCCCACCTGCCATCCTCCTCCACTGCATGTCTATCAGAAACCACTGCCACCACAGCCAGCAGCAATGCAGGTATCCTTGGGACAGCACACTGTGTCTGAATAGCATGGGGCTCGGGACCAAGGTCTGCTTCCCAAAATAAACCATTCAAACTCTGCCTCAGGCTGGTCTGAAAAGCACATACTACTCATCCCTGCAGTCAGCTCTGCCATCCATTCAGGGGACATTTCACCCCTGATTTCATCACTGGCACCTAGCTTGTATCCCCAAGGGAAGCTAGGAGCTACTCTCTGCATGGAGAGGTCCCAGGGTGGCTGCAGGCCCTCAGCACAAAAGTATGGTAGTGCAGGCACCACTGCGATGCTGTCTCTGCGTGACCTAGATTGCAGATTCCTTCTGAAGATGACTGCCACTCATCTGTGATGCCCAGCACTGCCCTGCTCCCAGAGGACCCAGGAGAGATGTTCTGAAGACACTACAAAGAGCTAGCTGTCTGAGAACATCAATACTCTACAGCTCCTTAGGCACAGATTCGGTGGGACACAGCTAAATGGGGAGTAGCATCAAGATGAGGATACATTGCCAAGAAACCCACATCTATTGCAGCATTGGAAACAAATGTATGGGTATCCAAAACCTAGAGAGACTCTTCAAAAGCAACCAGACCTGGACAACGCAAGAGGCAGGAACTGTGCTTTGCCCTTCATTGTGTGTGTCACATGGGGCACATTCATTACCACAACAGCCATTGGAATGGGCTGCCCAGAGAGGTGGTGGATTCACCATCCCTGGAGATTTTTAAATGCAGATTGGTGTGGCACTGAGTGCCATGATCTAGTAAATGGACTGGAGTTGGACCAAGGGTTGGATTTGATGATCTCAGAGGTCTTTTCCAACCCAATCGATTCTATGATTCTATGATTCTAAAAGCAAGCAAAGTCCCAGCTAGGTGACTGTGGGATTTTCCCCACCTGTGGGTACAGGGCAGTGGCAGCACATGCATAGCACTATGGGGGGGCCCGTTTGCACCGCAGTGACTGCGGTGTCATTGCAGCCCATGGAGCTGGATCAGTCAGTCATGTGTGTGCTTTGCAAGAAATAAACCACCTGAACTCTTTCCCCTGCAATGGCATGATGCTGACAGGAACACATGGGCAGGAGTCAGCAGGAACATCCCTTCCCAATGCTGTGCAGCATGTCACATGATGCCCGAGCATGTGCGCGCTCCTGCATGTCCCGGGCTGCCTCCTCTCTGCCGGGAGCTGGCTGCTCAAGCATGCATTCTGTGAAGCTGCTGGCCACAGCATCTGCTGTTGATTGCTCACAATGCTCTCTATGGGAGAGCCTCACATAGCTCCTTATTCTTCATCCCAGGCACAAGGTACACTGATCAGAGATGCCACGGTTGACAGCACTATGGAGCTAGGGATCTTGTTGGATGCCCTGGATTTAGTGTAGCGACTGTGCCACCTTGTGCCAGTAACATTTCCAAATGCAATTTAATTTTCCACCTCTTAGATTTTAAAGCACAGTGCACTCACTCTGACTTTTCTCTAATTAGGCCAACCAGGGCTCTGCATCCCCTCCTTGGTGTGGTCCATCTGAGGGTGGGCCCTCACCTCCTGGCCTGCAGGCTCTGTGCTGCAGATCACCTAGTCCAGCTCCAATCTCCCCTCTGCCTGTTGCAAATCAGACAGTCCCACTGACTCCAGCTAATGTTGGTATAAATGAGACACATAAGATACAGCAAACTGGCTTCATAGTCCTAATAATAACGTCAACATTTTACAACTGAACCACCTTAGAGTGGCCATTTAGGGCCATTTGGATTTTTTTCAAAGACTCGTTTTTATTCAGTCAGATGCAATGTGACTTCCTTCATGGGAAAAAGAAATGTGAGACTTCATAAAACTATCCCAGTCCTGACTCTGTATCCTAAAGATCATTGTTTAGAAAAGGATGCAGGACTCACAGAGAGCAGACAGCTGAGCAGAAGATTCAGTGTGATGCTCCAAGCTGCCAAGTGCATAAGCAGGAGAGAGCCAGAGGCCCGTGATTTTCCTCTGGTACCTGCTGAGACAGAGGTATAAGAGCCATGGATGGGAAGGGGCACATGTAGAGAGAAGACCCCAGTGTGGTTCTAGGACTGAAGACTTTGATCCAGGACTGAACACTTCGGTTACACAGATTCAAAGAGCTTAATCCCCTTCCACGTCCAAGAAGAAATCTGAGTGTACTCTGGGTATAGTGAGCAGATACCTACACAGAAGCTGCAGTGATACATAGTTCTTTCACCTGATAGAGAAAGTAGGGAAATGACTAATGGCTACAAGTTGAGGCCAGACAAATTTCACCTAGAAGCCGTGTTCACATCTTTACCCTGAAGGGCAGTTGACTACTGGGACATACTCCCATTGGATACGGCAGATTGGTCACTGCTTCTGCTCTACGGCAGTTGGACTTCAGTGAAACCTGAGGGCCTGTGCTCAACAGAGTAAAATCTGATGCCCCTCACTGCCTCCGGAGTCTGGAGGAGGCAGCCTGATGGCATTAAAACTAAGAGTTTACATTTTTTCAACATCCACAAATGCTCTATGGTACTGACGTGCTCATGCAACCTGCAGCTATCCTGAACATCCTACAGAGCCACGCACAGGAGCTTGGACTGGCCAGAGGGCAGCTGCAGTGCTGGCAAAACCAGAGACAGATATGTCAGCAAGGGAAAGCTGTGCCATGCACGGGCAACTGCCAGATGTCCCATCACCAGCAGCAGCACATGGGAGTAGAAATAAGCCATGGGCACACACATCTGACTCTGCTCTGTAACAGACACTCAGAAGGTGGATTTGAATTCCCTTTTGAAAAGTGCCTCTGTTTAAATCTTGGCCCTCCCAGGCCTCCCCAAAGCTGTTGAAACCAGTGGCAGGACTCAGTGAGAAAGAGGTCAAACAGATATAGGACAATGACAAAGATACATGTAGGGAAAGGCACAACTGTAAGTCTGGGGTTATTCACACTATGATCCTGGTCTGCTGGGAGATCCTAGGTCTCAATGCTGATGAAGTAGGACCTCAGCTCAGGCTCTGTATGACAGACTGTGATTGTCTGTGGCACATCAAAGGAGTTTTTCAGATGGAAAATACGAAGAACAATTTAAAAAAACAAAAAGAAAAAAAAAAAACAAGTTACCTCACACCTTCCCTTTTCTCCTATGGGCTCTTCACTGCACCTCATAGGGACCCAAGGCAATGCCACTGGAGGCAACAACAGAGGGAAGGACGGGGGGAGTACAGGAGGAGCTGAAGGGGTAGCCATGCATTACACCCTTCTCTTGACTTTCACATTCCCCAAGGTCCTGGCAAAGGAGCAGGAGCAGGGAGAACAGCAAAGGTGCACTCAGAACAAAAAACAGATCCAGACAAGGAAACTCAATCAAAATAATACAGCCTCTGAGGCTCAAGCATTGCACGAAAGGAGGATCAGAAGTAAGCCGGGCTCTAAAACGCAGAGATGACACCGAAACAGGGTGAGAGAAAGAATACAGGAGGGCAGGGAGTAAAAGTCAATCCCTTTACAGGAGGAGGAGAAAAGGAGGAAGGGTAAGGAGGAGAAAGAAGATTATATTTTCTGGATTTGGGGTTTGAATACTTGACTATGATTTTTTCTTTTTTCATTTTTTTCATAAAGGATCTCACACCTGATATTCCTCGTTCCATCCATTGCGGTTCACCAAGGGCAATGAAGAAATTCTCCTGCCTTTCGTATTCCTCCTCATCTACTATCTTAACCCTTATGGTCTTCCTGTAGGGACAACAAGAGAGACAACCATGTACAGCAGGTCGGCTGGCTGGAGGGAAGGCAGCAGCAGCAGCAGCAGCAGTGGCAGCGTGGGCTCCTGGCACGCAGCCCCTTCCCCGCCGGGGCGGTGTGCATCGGCCTGCCTGTCGCACTCGGGCATCTGGCACAGCTGCTCCTTGGACAGCGGGAGGGTGTTAGGGTTAGAGAGGGCTGGCAAGGGAGTGAGGAGGGAGGGAAAAGGGGAGGAGGACCTTGCTGATGGTTAGTGGAAGGCAACTTCTGCAGCGCATTTTTTTTTCAGTGTCACATGGTAATGGAAAGGGTATTGGCTACCTGAAAATCACCAGGGACCACCACCCTGAGGTACCCCCTATGTTTAAGCTGGAAGATCAATTGCTTCTCACAATTAATAATAAATACAATAATAATATCCTCACAATTAATAATGAATCTGCAGGGACTCTGCACTGGGAGCCTGAATGGGGAGAGAGAGACACTTTCCCCAGTGGGGTGAAGTAGGTCTCTGCCAGTGGGCTACAGCTCTGTCAACTGCAAAGGACACTGATAATCCTAACTTCCATTTTTAAAATGACACATCTTACTGCTTTCTGTCCTTGATAGTATCTATCTCTTCTTCCTGACCTCCTCCCCAAGTGAGGACACAGCCTTCCAGCTGGAGTGGACAGCTTTGCTGGGACCTTACAGGGGACACAATGGGACTAAAATGCCTTTGAAGCTCAAAAGGAAATGCCCTGGGCACTGGAGTGGGGTTGGCTTCTTCCCCTGATGCCAGCTCACGTGGCTCCCTCCAGTATCGCTGCAATGCACGCAGCTGCTGTGAGCCCCCAGGCAAACCAAAGCGGGGCATCAGCTCCTCCTTGCCCTCAGATCCTGCTCCCAGAATGGCACGGCAGCAACCAGACCAGGGGTTCCACAGCCCTTGTCCTTTGCAGAAGTTATAAAGCTGCTTCTCTGCCAGGCCTCGGTTTCTGTCTTTTTCTAACGCAGGGCTGATCTGAATAATTCACAGGACCAGGGCTGGGCAATGATCTCCTGAGATGCTGGATGTGTTTCTAGCCAGCATCTTCCCACTGACACTACAAAATTTGCTTGGGCCATTCAGTGGGGATGCAGGAAGTCCTCTCAAGTCACCACAGAAATATGGGCAAGAAGGACTGCTCTCCATCCTTCTCTCTTTGCACCTCTCACCATGTTGCCTCTCCCCCCACCCCAGCAACACTCCCCATGTCACCCCATGGGTACCATATGACACAGTGTGCGCACACAGCAGTGTTTAGGGCAGAGCAGTTGGAGACAGAGAGACATCAGAGGAATAGGAGGAGAAAAGGAGGAAGAAGATGGAAAAGAGGAGGAAAGAAGAACGTTAATGTTAGTCTGCAGGGCCAGTACTACACCTTTCTGTAAACTCATATCCACCATGCGGGGGCTCATCAGCTCAATGAAGAAATTCTTGGTTTTTTCATACTCCTCATCATCAATTACCTTGATGTGAACTGTTTTGCTGTGGATGGAAAAATAATAAGGGTCATAAAAGGGAGAGGGGAACAGAGAAGCAAAAGTGGAGGAGGGAAGGAATTAAAAGGGTACATTAGAGAGTCAAAGTTTTCTCACCCACTGAACAAGCTCAACTAGGCCCTTAAGAAAGGCTAAAGCCACACTTCTGCAAGTGACACTGGCCAATTTTCTGTTTAACCCAAAAGCAGGATGGCAGGCCACACTGCAAAGTGAAGTTAGACAAAAACAACTGATCCCCAGCAAACTGGCTCAGGACTCAGCCTGTGGGCAGTGAGGTCCGATGGCCAGCAGAGAAGCAGGCTTCCCTCACTCTGCTACCCCTGCACACACACACAGACACACACATACTCACTCAACAGAAGACACACAAGCACTCACACCCCACAGGCAACACCTGCTGGCCCCACAGGTGATGGGGAACCCTGCAACCTGCTGCTCTGATGTCATTCACATCAGAGGGAGCTCTAGGTGATGCTAGTTCCTCAGCTGCCAAAGAGACAGCTCCAGCAGCCTGCTCTAAGAAGTGCTGGCTGCTGGAGCAGCCAGGCAACACATTCTATCTCTCTCCTTTGGCAAATTTCTTACAAGTTCTTGCTCCATTTTGCAGGAAAATAAGACTTCACTTTGCCACAGTTTCCTTCACAACAAATACGTGCCTTATGTAGAGGTTACTGCCCTGCAGCTTTCACACTCAAAGAGAACAAGGGAAGTGAGTCGAAAGGCTCACTGCCTCCTTAGAGCCAGGGCTGCGCTGATTGTTGCAGGCTAAAAATGACCCCTGCGCTCCCCTCACTTTCCCAGTGGCTACAAGACTTCATGCAGTTCCATCCCTCGCTCATGACTGAAGAGACTGGTACTTTGATTCTGAGTTCATCTCATACCCTCTTAAATACAACATTGTCTGCACATGCAACTGCTCTGAATGGGCATACACTTTTCATCTTGGGGCTCCTGGACTTCCAGTTGGCCCCAGTCCCAAGCTGGAACTGCATTTTTTAAAACCAAAAGTCAGATCCACATAAGAAGCATTTCCCTTAGCCCAAAACAATAACCCCAAGAGCCACCAGACCAGTTGTCCCTCTTACAAGTGAATGACCATCCACTTCTCACAGGTACCCACACATAGCCCTGTGGCTGTGACCTCCCCTTCCTTCCTGCTCATTCTTAACGTTCAGATCAGCCCCAGGTTATGTTGTGCACAATCAGTCTTGACTGGGGATGGGAAGGAGGAGAAAAGCAATCATAGAGTCTGGAAAAATAGCCCCAAGCTTCAAATCTGTATGTGCCTCGGCCTGTAGCCCTTGATGTTAAATATAGCCAGTATCTTCGATCCCACAGTGCTTCAGAGAATAAGCAGTCCAGCACTGCATCCTGGACATCTGTGATGCCCATCCTGGGGATGCTGCCACTCCCGGCAGCCTCCTGACAAATCAACATTTCACAACAGAGAATAGGAGAACTGATCAATTGTCATCCCTTCAGCTTGCATTTCTACTGATAATTAATGACCACAAAAGTATTTGGTCATCTTACAATTTGACCCCCTAGTTGTAACTGCTCCTGCACTCTTACTCTGGTTTTAATCTTGGTCTCAAACCTTGTCTTTCTAATGATGGCATACAGGATAGGACAACCTCTGCCATATCCATCAGTGCAGGAATATGCAGGAAAAATCTCTAATTCTTCTTTCTCAGCTAAATTAGCTTTACTTTTGCCAGTGCTTGCTCTACCTATACCCTGTGCCAATGCCAGCAAGCCTTCTTTCCCTTCTCTAGACCCTTTCAATCTCTGCTAATCCAGCCTGAAAGATGTAAGATTTGAAACGGTACATCTCTGGTGTAAATGTTGCCACTCTGCTAAGACTTCATCATGATGATTTTGTTGCAATTTTGTTGGAGAGGTCGAATTTGGCTTTTGAACTAGGTGTTATCTGGGCCTGTGATACTTTGCACAGCTTGTTCAATTTGCTGAGTTAAACCTACAGCTGATTCATCGCTCTGATCTCTTCCTTGCTCGTTACTACAAAACAGAAGGTGGGATTTTCAAAAGCAGACAGTGCTTCCTGAACGTGGGTTGCTTTTAAAAATCCTGTTTGTAAGTACCATTGCTTATGTTTTTTTCCATTCTAGGAGCTTCAAAATACTCAGTATTCCTTATCCACAAAAATCTGGAAAAAACACCTCGGACCATGTTTCCTTTGAGCCTTCTAAAGTATTGCAACAAAGCTATTCTAAGGCTTTACGCAATTAATATTATGCATGCATACCATCTGAGTTTGTTTTCATACA
>JAOXXN010000065.1:28927887-28938909 GCA_026770055.1 Myrmophylax atrothorax | reverse complement strand
TGTGGTTTTTTTTAAATGTTTATTTACCAGTTGGTGCCTCCTGCAGAGACAGGCATTTGGAGATCTATGACTGGAAAAAGGACAAAAAAGCTTCTAATGATATTGCCATCTCTTTAAAATGCAATCATAGTAACAGTCCCTACCAGCCCTTGGAGCTTCACATATGACTCTGCTCTGACAGAGTGTGACTGTACAGGATAGCAGCATTGGGCTCTATTTAATTTTAGCCCAACTGCTCCAGATCAAATTTTCACAGCCTCCAACGAAAGAGATGACTTTTATTAGAGGCAAGAGTTATTAGTTTACAGTCAAAATGAACTCCTTCCTTCTCATGCCTCAGCACAAATAATAACAGTTTTGCAAGCTAAACAAGGCTCTCTTGGCCATCGGTGAGACCCACTGAAGACTGAAAGACTGCCCAGGTGTAATTCAGGATAAAAATCTGATTTTTTGAACATTTAGTATTGCTGGGATTCAGCGTTGAGAGAGACCAGCCCAATGTTTTGAGACAAGAAATCCTGGTAGTGCAGAGACATTAAAACCTCCTCTTTTTTTTTTGTATTCTACTGTCAGCAAATCTGATTTGAAATGACCAAGAATGAACATGTGGGACGATTTGGGGGTTTTGCATGATTTTTTGGCATGTGTAGTGGTTTCTTGGGGTTTTTTGTTCGGTTGGGTTTTTTGTGTGTGTGTTTTTACAGTAAGTGCAAATTTCAGATCCTTCAGTGTTGTGTATTCGTCAAACAGGGAGATAGGCTCAGATCCAGTCCTTCCAAAAATGGATTTAGGCAACACTGCATCCAAGATTGGATTCACCCTGAGCATCTCTGACACCATCTATCTCCATTTTCTTCTTCTGGGGGCTATGAACTTAGATGTGGCATTGTTTTCCCAAAAATGTACATGGCTAGGAGTGCAGTGCTGTCCTTCAGCTGCGCTCTGATGAGTTTCTTCCTACCCCTCCAGGTGTTAAGGTTTTGCTCAAGTCAAGAGATATTTATTATCTTTAGTCTAATCGAAAGAGACCCTCATTCTTTGGAGCCCCTGGCGCTCCACAGAGCTATGCCACCACCCTAAAGCTTTCTTGGCCATTAAGGCCAACTCTGTGTGCTGCATCTTCCCCATGCTCAGCTCCAGCAACACTGGTGGCTGCCAAGGGCTGCCTGGCCCGAGTGAGCTTTCCTGAGCAGGACATGTCTTTTGGCCAGTTTCTGGCAGCCTTCCATCAAGGCGAGATACCAGGCACATCCTGGTCCCATCCCGCCCCCCTTATGCAACTGCTGCCAGCTAAAAATACAGCCGCAGCCCCTGAGCCCGGCCAGGCGAGATGCACATTTAATGAAGCTTCCATGGCAACGGGCTGCACTTCGGCAGGGACCGGGATGCAGGGGACAGGCATGCTTGGGGGGAGAGGTGCTCCTCAGCTGGGGGAGAGCTGCACAGTTAAAAGCTTGTGGTGGGGGGGGGGTTGAGGTTTTTTTCCTTGATGATATTAATAAAATTGTGGAGCGTTTGGTTCAGTTAACTCCAGTGAAAAAGGTAAGCTCTGTAGCATTTTTAACAGACAAACCTGGACCTATTTATGCCATGAGAATAAATATTTACTAGTCAGCCCTAATTAAATTCAATCGCCCACAGGCAGAAATGTTAAAACAGGGATAAATCAAGGAGCCTGTTTCAGTCTACCAATACTATAAACAACTTTTTCAGTAAAAATGGGCTTCTGGCAGAGTTTGCAAAATGTAGCAGTAGAATTGGCCTGTATAGACAGGAGACCTGGGGACAGCTAAGGTCACAGAGGAAATGGTAGTGGTTTATGATGTCCTCTGTGCCACTGGGGTGGGGGGAAAACACACACAAAAAAACCCCACTGTTGATGAAAAATCTGGGATAAAAAATGTTGCGAGCCTGGTTTTTCAAAGAAGAATAAAACCAAGATTACTGCCTCCTGTCCTCCCTACAGATCCTCCTACAATGTGTGCAAGAGTAAGGACCAGCCAGCCAAAATCCCACGTGGGTGTGCATAGCTCTAAGTACTAGATCAGCAGGGGCTGTCTGTGGCTAACAGGTGTTTATAGATCCATGGATTATTTCTGTGAAATGTAGAAAATACCTTGGACAAGCTAGCCTATTACTAGTCAGATTAAATTCACTATTCAGAGGATGACACCTTTGCTGGAAAATATTGGAGTGTCACAGACCAAAGCCTCTGTTTCCATTATAAAGATCCAGTATTTTTCCAAAATGCAGATTTTTTTTTCCAGGAATTTCTTCTTATTTCCTTCACACAGTAATACATCTCCTTGTACTAGGACACTACTTCCTCCTCAAAAACTAAAAAGAATAAAAGCAACTAAAAAAATAAAGGTAAATATTAACATTTTTCACTTCAGTCACGAGAAACTGAGGCATGAAAAAATAAAATGGGAAGAGGGAATGCCCATCCTCTTCTCTAATGTACATATTTGGCACTGGGAACTTACAAATCAAGATCATCAGAATTGCAGCTTTTATTATTGAAAATTCTGGCAAAAATCAGGTGCTTCTAAAATAAGGCACCTGTAAAATCAAGCACCCCAGCCAGGTGCCCAAAGATGGTTTGAACCAAATATATCTAAATGTCGAAATCAGAAATTGGTGGTTTATACTCCTTTCGTCTCAGGTCCTTGTACCCAGGCATCCTTCAATTCAAAGCATCTGCCCAGTACCCTTCTCTCTAGAACGAACCATTCTGTTGATGTGAAAAGACATCACTTGGAGGCACCGAAGCCTTCCATAAGCTGATTTTCTATACATTGGCTCCCATCTGTTACATCTCTCCTGCTAAACCAGGTTCATGTCCTGTTATAAGCCTACTGAAACACAACATGAGGCATTCCACAAACTATAATAGATAATCATCCCTGCCCAATGGAAAGTGTCTGCTGCTAGGATGAAACATGGCCCATGTTAAACTACACACAGCACCAAAACCATTGTCAAAAATTAAGATGTCAAAGCCACCAGGAAAATTTAAGAAATCCATGCAGAAAACTAGCCATTGCTGCTTGCTAAGGCAGTGGTATCTCCAGCACTGCAGCAGCCCCAGGCCTCACTACCTGAGGTCTTTAAGCTGGAAGGACAGTACTGCCTGTTCAGGTATCCTGTTTGCTTCCTTGCTGCTCCTCATGTCACAAGGCCGCTTGGCTGCAGTTTCACCATCAGTCTCCCCCTCGAGCTGCACACAGAAGGGTTGACAAGACCTCCCTTTCTCTGAAGCACCAAGACTCGTGCCACGTTCAGTACAGCTGGCTGCTGGAACTCACTCTGGTCTGTGTGCCATCTCCTCTTTGGAAAGGCGATGGATGTACAGGCTAGACCATACAAACCTGCTTTCTCAGGAAACTGGAGCCTGAACCACAGATTCCTCGAGAACCACAGATGTCCTCAAGATTTTTCTCCTTTCCCTTGAGAGCTCTATTAAAAATAACTTTTTTAATAGGCCTGGGCAGTCATTTTGCATTGTATAGCTAAACCCCAATCTCATTACCCCACTGAGTTCTGAAATAAATGAGCAGACATCAAAGCTATGCATGCCCTTCTCTGGGTTGACAGATGACAGTGCAAGGAAGGAGCTACTGCAGCACCTTCTTGATCAAAGGAGGTGCCTGCGATGTGGGAGTGCAGCACTAGTGTAGGGAACGGGGAAGTCAGCCATGTTCACACCTTTACCTAGATGAAGGCCAAGTTTGGTTTAAAATTCCAGCATGATCCACTATCATTCCCCATAATGTGGAATTAAATTATGAATGACACATAGGGAGAGCAGAGGCCTCTTCCATTTCAAGCTCCTTAGCTTAACTTAGATTTCCTAATCAAAGGAACCACAGTACTGGCGATGCCACCATGCAGTCCCTGCTCTGCCTCTGACAGTGTTCTCCTGCAAGAAAATCACTTCTTTCTCTGCTTGTAAAATGGGAACAAGTTCTCCATTGTCTCTGAAGCATGTCATAAACATGAATGCATTAATATTTCAAGACAACTCAATATTATGGGGGAGAGAACAGTTGGAATGCATAAATAAACAGAAGCAAGGTTTTTAAGGAGAGGTAATATGCTTTACTAGCTCAACTAATACTGCCCTATAAGGTTTTGAACATAAGGGATTTTCTGCCCAAAATGTACTCAATTTCAAAACTGGGATTTCTGTTTGAGTCTCTATAAAAAAGTTTGCATTGCTTCAAATTGTCTTTTTCTGGGAATTCATACCAATCAGCTGGGCTCATGTTTGCTCTCCCTAGAGACTTATATCCTGAGGCCATTACAGTTTGCAACAACATAAATGGCTAATTAACTTCTTAGTTAAAAGTAAGGAAGCAATAAGGTTCTGGAAACACTTGCGCTCTCCACCACAGCTCTGGCTTCAGACAACTTTAGATGAAACTTATAATATTTGCTGCAATATATTCCACCATTATTGCACCACACTTATAGCTCCAGTCATAGGGGAAGGCAGCAGACAGAGAGATGATTTGCCCTATAACCACCTGCCTTGCTACACAAATTCATACAACTTGGTGAAACAAATGCTAACTTTCAGGAAATGGCAAGACATGAAACTTAATAGGCTAAACCCTTAAGAAGGTTCTTGAACATCTGTTCATTCCTCACTGAGATGAAGAGAGCCTGCCCGAGACAAACTCCTGTAAAACTGACCTCAGTCTCACAGCAAGAGTAGTTATCAGCTTACGAGGAATACAAAGGTGCTCCTTGTCTCTTGTAAAGAACAAGAGCCAGGTGGGTCTATCAAGGACATCTGAAAAGCTCAGTAAGCTTGGAGATGAGCAGTCACACTGCAGGAACTGGAACCATGTAAGCCATCAGAGAGACTCCCCTTCAGAGCCCAGGGCCCTGCCCTGGAGGATGGGAGCAGCAAAGATGTATGAGAGGCACATCCCAGAGCACCACCTTTCCTGCCCACCTTCCTCCAGTCATGCTGTCAGCATTGTCATTCCCAGACACACTGGAAATCTTGCTTTACTACACATACAAAACAAGATAACAGCTTTTTTTGCCCCAAAGCAACTCTCACAGGCTTTGCACATGGTTTGCTTTCACACCTCATTCTGAGGCAGAGAATTCTAGCAGGTTTCCACCTCACCAGGCAGCTCAGCCCCCTGGCCTCAGACAATCCTCCATGCTTTTCTGTGTTCTCTGCCTTTCCAAGATTTTTCCTTAGGGATGCTCTTAGCAGGGCAGTCTTTCTGGACACTAGCCCCATTTTTCTTTTCTTGCCACCCTTCCTGGCTTCACTCCCAGGAGTTCCTGTGCAAGGTTGCCTGGATCCCCAGGAGGACCAACACGGGACTAGTCAATGGCATAGAGACAGGCAGCGAGCTACCTGTAAGGAAGATGAAGCTGTCAAGAGGAGAAAAGCTTGACTTCCATAGACCTCTCTCTGCTGGCAAGAGGGTGTCCAGCAGCATGACATTGAGACAGGGACATGTGGCACATAACCTGAATGAAGGCTGGAGTCAGCTCAGCTCCTTAGTTTCAGGAGCTCTGCTGCATCCCCAGCCTCTCACAAACCAAGAATTCAACAGTTCTGTCAAGAATGATAAAGCCACAGACCCTTAGACCTCTCTGCTTGTTATCAATTATGAAGCTGGCTGGCAGTACTTAGAAGCTTGCTGTGAATAGGAAGGCCACAGTCATTTCTAGCAATCTAGTCTCTTACAGGACCCCTCACGTCCTAATGTCTCTCATACTTGCATGCATTTACCTTTGCAGCATGACAATGAGACAAGAACCAAAGGAAGAATTAAGGTAGGAGCTGTGGGTCCCATTCACAGTGTCCAGCGTCCAGCAGGCACTACAGAGCTCCTGGCTACAGGCTCCTGTCTGGGAGAAGACCCTTCCTTAGACTAGGGTTGCCATAGATGGCAGCTAGGGATGGAAAAGGATGCCTGAACACTTGGCAGGGTTTGATGCCTTCAACCAGATTGTCCAGAGAAATTTCAGTGGCGGAAGCTACCCCCGCCATGAACCAGAAGGGTGTGTAGCTCCACATGGCTGCACTAGGAACGAACCCCTCTGAGCCAGATCATGCTGGCTCCTGGACAGAAACACGGTGTAGCCAGGACCACCAGGGCTAGAGCTGAACTTATTGAACAGGCATGTTTTTACACCTACCAGCTGAGAACTCCTCTGCCTGCTTCTTTTGTGGAACATTCAGAGCTTGGCTCAAGGCTTGGAGAATGTGCTATGGTTTTGAACCACTTGCAAATGCATCTCTTCTACTTCACTGCTTTTCAAACACTAGTAACGTGTGGGCAAGGAGTCAAATTTTGTCTTGTATTTGGTTTGATTTCCAAGAGCTCATAAGACAAGACTGCACCCAAAGATAGAAAGAATTTTTTTCTCGTTATTTTCTCTTAAGAATAGGTACACAATCTGGTGTTCTGGCTGCAAAGGGAAGTCTGTAGTAGATGACACCCTCCTTGCAGGTTGTTGTTGCATTTGGGTCAGGCATCAGGAGAGAAAAAAGAAAGAATAAAATCATCACACTTTTTTTCCCCCCTCCTATACTCTGGATTTTAGAGGACGAGCTAGAGATGAAGCTCCTGTTAAAGCACATTTAACAAGTGACTCTGGTCTGCAGCTCATGCATAAGTGATTCTCTCAATCTGAGTCTTGATCACCTCTGGGGAACAGCCTGCCAGAAGCACCAGAGGTGACAGATGTATAGTGTGTGTTTTGGATAAAAGCCTATCTTCTGCATAAGGTAGTTAAGAGATGGTGCCTAAACTGAGCCTCATCTTATTACCCAAAATGGAGACATTTATAGGCAGCAGAGGCCTGTTAGCTATTGTTTTGTGAAAAGGAAGGGAAAATAACCTCTGTGATAGAAGAGGAGGAAATATAAGACAAAGACTACAGAAAACCTACAGGCTGAGTGAGAAACAGGATTTGGTCCATGCAAATATCTGGCTCTCACCATGTACTCTTACCTCAGCCAGCTCAATCCTGGGGCTAGGGACTAGGGGGAAGGTTTGCTTTTGTTCCCTTGGGTTTTGTATTCAATCTAACTGCTCAAGTTAGGGCACCATGAATCTCAGTTGTCAAAACGAAAATCATTAGCTTGAAGCCCTAAAGAAGACATTTCTGAGGACTTGTAGCTCCCACATGACTGCTAGCATGCCACACTCACTTCCTACTCTGTGTTAGAAAACTACCCCCTGCTTTAATGCCATTTTCTGAAAAAGCCAAGCATGAACTCATGAAAGAGACCCTGTCTGTTAAGCTCAGTGGGAGGGAAAAAAAATCTTACATAAAAGTAGTGAAGTTGTGTCAACTCCTCCATACACACAAGGAGCCTGCCATGCTCCCTAAGAGTAACTTGTTTGACATAAGATGGATCTGCAGCCTCTTTTCTTCTAAGTCCTGACAAAACAGGCAGCAAGGCTAAGTTTATTGCTCTGTCTGGTATCTTCTCATTTGGCTTTAATCCCCTCCAGTATTTATGCAATATTTCAAATGCTCTTGCAGAGATGGGGCTCTTCGGAAGACCTGACATTTTTATAGCCTTGGCAAACCATCCATTTCTATTTAATTTAGTTCTTGTCAGAAATAAATATATGCACTGAGATTTACATATGGGTAGACAGACCAATATTTTCAGGCTTGCATGCTGAGGGCTGTGCCTGCACTGCAATCACTGCTATAGGTGGTGTCAAGCTTCTTATATTGGCTATCATCAGGTAGGCTGGGGGCTGCTAGCAACACAGCCACAGCAGCACAGGGCTCCTCACAGGCTAACACTACCTGGAAATCTGGGGAAAAATTAATTTACACTATTGCTTTCCAAGTTACTGCAACTGTTTTAAAACTCTCAGGGCTCCTTTTACAAGCTGCAGTCACAGCACAGATGTGTCCAGAACTAAAGGCCTAAAATAGAGGTTTTATCCTTTCTGCACCCCAACTGTCCCCCAAGATGCTACATAGACACAGCTCCTGCTTTCTCTTCACATTTTTAGTTGTCTTGTTATTTCTGGTTGAGAGCTTTAGCTTCTCCAGACTGCTCACCAGAGTATACAGAATTCCTGCCATCCCTGGATGGAGGATCTCCTTGATGTCAGGACTCAGCTAGTGTCTACACCACCACGCCTGCCTCTGTTACCCCTGTAGCAGCAGAAGCAAGGGCTGAAGCATGCAGTGCTTGACCTCACCCCAGCTAAGGGGCTGAAGCACCTCTCCTATGTGAAAAGGTTAAGCAAGCTAGGACCATTCAGCCTGAAGAACAAAAGGCTCAGGGAGATCTTATCAATGTATATAAATACCTCAAGGGTGGCAAAGAGGATGAAGCCAGGCTCTTGTTAGTGATGCCCAGTAAGAGTATCTGAGGCAATGAGCACAAACTGAAAGAGAAGAGGTTCCTTGTGAACATCAGGAAACACTTCTTTAAAAGGATGACCATAAAGGTTGTGTACTTTACACCCTTGGAGACAGTCAAAAGACACCTGGACAAATTTCTGTGTAACTGGCTCTAGGCAGCCCTGCTTAAGCAGGGGGATTGGACCAGATGACCTCGGGAGGTCCCTTCTAGCCTCATCCACTCAGTGATTCTGTGAAAACTGTGAATAAGCAGGATGCTAAAATGTAAAATGAGCAGTGCAAGATTCCTCTCTCCAATGGAACAGCCATTTTCCAGAGAGCACAACAAATCAGAAATAGCTCAAAAATGGTGCCATGTTCTGGGAATACCATGAGAAAGCTATTACAAGCAGAGTATGCAAGCTGATGCTGAGTCTGGGACTCCTGCAATGGCCAGTAAAACTGAAGTTCATGATGGCAATAATGTCTCTGGCTGTGAGTTCTGTTGCACTGGCCTGAATGTTTCCATTAACACACTGCTACCTACATCCATCCATTTCTGCTATCCCACTGGATAATACAGGGAACAGTTTTCTCTCTGCTCCCCTGATTCAATGACATGTCCACAGAAAAAAGAGGATTGGTGACCTCTGTCCTGAGACAGATTAAACCACTGGCTGGACTTCCATGAGCAGATTAAGGGAAATTACTGCCTATCCTTCTGTTCTGAAGGGAAAGTACACCCTGATCATTATGAAAGCTGAAAACTGTTGAGAGAAAAGTCAAACCTTGCACTCCTGGGATCTTGAAGTAGAACAGCCAATACAAAATGGTAAAAAGATGTTGAATATTTCAGTGAATGAAAGAATACAAAGGCCAACTTATTAAAAATCCACATGGCAGCCAGTGGCTCTTAGGCCATGGTCTGTCGGGTACCAGTGGCCTGTAGAGCATCCCTATGTGGTCGCCAGATTTGTTGCTGTTGCAATAGCAAAGTATCTGTCACTTTTTAAAAGGGACCTGCCCTGCTCATTCTACTCTCATCCAAGATTCACCGAGATTTCTCAGACTATTTTTGACCACCTGGCTTAAAAAGAGCCTTAGCCTGTCTGTCTGCACCAGGCTTTCCTGAAGCTTCTTTTGATGGCTGATTTGAAACGTGTAGTGGGAGTCACAAAAACACCAGGCAGAGGACTACAAACCACGTAAGGAGCACTTCAACACATCTATCAAAGGATCTATAAAGAAAGCAAGCAAGCAGTGTAAACAAGGTGCTCTAACCAGGCAGTTGTGCCCCCTGCTCTGAGATTTTCAACTCATACTCTACCTATGATGTTCACTAATGTTTCCTTTTTGGATAATTAGCCCTGGCACTGTATTTACCTCAGTGAAGAAATGGGGTTCAGAACTGAGAGTCTGGGAGAGGAGAGGAAGATGATGGGAAAGCTAAAACTCTAAAACTGTCAAGAGGGTCAATTCAAAGAAATCCCCAGTTGCCACCCCGGATAGATAATTTTCAAAAGCAAAAGAACAGGAATTCCCAAACCCCCTCCATTTTTCAGCTCACTTTGAAGAGCTCCCTTACAGGGCTATCTTGAACAGATGCATCTCTGATAAAAAAAACTCACCTGAAACCTGGTAAAAACAAGGTCTCCTATGCTTCTTTAACTTCAGGGCAAGAAAACCACATGGCAGTGTTCATCTATTCAGGGCCTGAGAGTGTTTTCTAGCCTTGCATTAAGTAATGTGACTAATGATTGTCAGGTGTGCTTTATTAACACTCCCATCCTCCCCACAGGCTTTGGGTGCAGAAGGCTCTGGATGCAGCAGAGTTTTGTCTTCGTGGGGTTTAGTGTTTTTCTTTTTCCAGCATACTTGCTGCTGTGTGGTCCTGCTGGTCACAGGAGGGTACCCTGCATTTAGAGGGAGGGGGCAATGTCTGGGGTGGTCCCCTTCCTCCAGTGGAAAGTCACTGCACTGCCTGACATGGGCTGTGCCTGGCAGAGCAAACAACACAGCACCTTGGCAGTTACAGTTCTAGTCTGTGGAGAATTTAACCACAAGCATCAATGGAACACATTTTTGATGTTGAGCATGGGATTAGAATGGGATACGCCTCTTGCTCGAGGAGAGGACATCTATGCCTAACAAATGAGATAATGTTCCAAATGCTGTGAGAAAGACCTCAAGTGCCTACGCACGATTGGCAGTGGGCTACTGTCACCTGGCACACCCAAACAGGCCAGATCAACATTAATCAATTGTTGAATCTCGTTCCTGATACAAGTTGTTTTAAATCAGGCATCTGAATGACGTTAGGGTTGTTACGAAGGGAATCTATCCATGGGTAACATGTAAAGAGTTTTGCTTCTTTCATCTCTGTGTGGACAAACAGCACAGTGAAAATCCCAGCTGCTTCGCTTTGGTGACCTGAGGCAGTAGGTGACCTTATCTCTCAACCAATCTTTGCAGTGGCTCCATCTCCCTCCTCCATGGCAGAGCAGTGCCGCTGGCATGCACAGTGAGTCAGCAGCCCTGCAACTCCCCAATCATGGAAATACTCCTACTCCATGGCCTCACTGCTCACAGCTTTGCAACTAAGATGGGACACCTCAGTTTTGGCAAAAAAAGGCAGGTCCTCTAATGCAGCCAACACACCCACCAAAA
>JAOXXN010000065.1:28911343-28927877 GCA_026770055.1 Myrmophylax atrothorax | reverse complement strand
AAAATCGCTCTGTCTGGGCCAGGATGTATGTATGTCCAGACCACAGGCAAGCTGTAGGAGGCTCGGTGCAGCTTCCACTCTTCAGCTGCCAGAGAGATGAGCCACTTTCCTCCTGCTCGCAGGGCCCTCCAAGGGATGGTGGGATGGTTACGCGTTATTTCTGAGAAGTCAAAATCTGTCAGTGAATGAATGATTTTTTTTTTAGTTTCCCAGCCACTGCTCCTGTGAGTAAAATGGTACAGCAAGGAAAAAAACCCTCTCTGAATTTTCATTGCTAGCATCTGAACCGCATCTCACTCCTGAGATTTCAAAGGAGTTTCTTTAGCTTTTTAACTTTTCACTGCTCTTTGCATTTCCGCTCCTGGACAGTGAAAAGGCTAAGTAGACTAATGCTGTTTTCACAGTGTGTAGATCATGTTCAGCATCATCCTGGCAATGCCAGGCCTCTTGAAGTGAAGTTCTACCCTCAGCCTCTATGAAGAGGCCTGAACTCATTTAAACACTCCAATTCTGGCTATGCTTTTAATCAAATCCTTTGAGATCACCTTTGGGGCTTCCTGCCTTTGTTCTGCAGCCAGGAGCACGTCCCACACCTTTATGCCACTCTGACTTGAGCCATAGGCACTTTTCAGACTGAGCAGCATTAACCAATAAGGACCAAATCCAAGGCTTCTGTGTTTGCTTTGTATGGTACCAGCTAGTCCTGCAATAATGAACCCCCCACTGCATTTCCATCACAGCTCAGTCACTGTGCATCACTGGTCCTCTAATGAGGATACTTCTGAGAGAAGGTGGGCTGAACTCTGACCCATCAATGACAACGGTAGTATGGCTTTTTGCCTATCTCTCAGGATGTCCCCTATGAGGTCTGGATGTCTCTAAAAAGAGTTACCCTCTCCCATTGGACTTCCATGGTTTCACCTCCTCTCCAGGCTGGCAACCAGCATCCTTTTCTGGCCACTCACCTTCTCTCCAATGGAAATGTCACCAGGAGAGTATCTTGAATAGTAAGTGCTGACCACCTCATAACATCAATTCAGGGAAATATTCACCACTGAGTTTACTCATGCGACTTCTAAGTAGTTTGTACTTGTTCTTACTGACTGACTACATTAGAAATTGTGGTGGTTTAATTAAAATGGCGTTAAAATCTGGTCCCAACCACAGTAGAGACATTAAGTAGATCCCTAGCTTACAGATATTTTTAAAGAAATAACATTTGTTCCTTGGTGTTCAAGCTACAAAGTTTATCAAGTATTAGCATTCAGATTTGCAAAAAGCCATAACCTGTTTAAGGGCTATCTATGCTAGATCTCACTGTTGATCACCCTTTTAAATTTAAACAACAGCATATTATGACAGGTTGAGAGAGCTGGGATTGTTCAGCTTGGAGAAGAGAAGTCTCTGGGGTGACCTTACTGCAGCCTTACAGTACCTAGAGGAGGGTTAGAAAAAAGAGGGAGAGCAACTTTTTACACAGGCAGACAGCGATAGCACAAGGGGGAACAGTTTTAAACTAAAAGACAAGAGATTTAGACTAGATGTTAGAAGAAATTCTTTACTGTGATGGTGGTGAGACACTGAACATACTGCCCAGAGAAGTGTTAGACATCCCCATCCCTGGAAGTCTTCAAGGCCAGGTTGGATGGAGCTTTGAACAATAAGAATGATATTTAGGGACCTTTCCAACCCAAATTATTCTAAGATTCTGTGATCAGTACTAGTGGAAATGGCTGTGTAAAGCATAAAAATATTAAAATATTCCCATCAGGCTTTAAAGATCCCACTTATACTTTTGAAATTCATTTTGGTCTCAGAATTTGACTCTACATATCCAGCCCCTGCTGTAAATTCACTCCTGAAATCAAATCTATCAGTGGCATGGAGTTTAATTTGATCTTGTATTTGCTACTATGCTAACCCATTACATTCTGGACAACATATTAAGCTCTGATATAACAGCAGAGTCACACAGACATGAGTAAGAAGCAATATGAGAGCCCATATGCACCCAGATCCTTCACTGCTGCCTGAGCTTTGAGTTACTCATATTCTGCAAGGGCAGAAAGATGATACAGATTTCTGATCAGAAGCCTGAACTGCAGTGCAATAGTCAGAAGCCAAAGGTTAATTTTAGTCCAGCACAGAGGTGACTGCTAAGAAATCACTCAAAAACTCTGACCCAGAGGGTTGGGGTGGAAAAGAGAGAGAGGTACACCTGGTTTTCAAGTACAAGCACCCCAGCGGGTTGCACATACAAACCTTTGGCAGCTCATGAAAAGCAGTCATCTACACACCCGCCTACTCATCCCTCTGGTGCAGACTTCCAGATAGGAGGTAGTGCTTCTCTACAGCACAAATGATAGGTGTGGAGATACACACAGCAAAGCATGCTAACAGAGTGTACCAACACTGGTACCTACATCATCCTCACCGGGAGACACAGGATCTCCTGCCTGCCCACACGGTTTCCAGCAGGAGAGGATGTGCTGGTGTGCCAGACTGCAGTGCCTTTGGCAGCTACATCACCTATTGATGGGTGAAGGATGGGGACCATCCTGGAGCGGGGGAGTGAATATTAGGCAGAACATCTTCTTTCCAACTTCTTCCTGCCCAGGAGGCCAGGGTGGAGCAGAAAGAAAGGGAGGGGGAGGCAGAAGGACCCTGGATGCATCACACCAGGTGGTCTCCATAGACCTGGTCTTGGCCAGGGTGGTGGGAAACTTGCATATTCAGAAAGCCATCAGTTTGGCTTAATATTCAAGGATCAGAATAAACAGGAGGAGAGAAAAAATATGGAGTCTGAGGTCTTTATGATATAGAAATCATGCTGCAGTTAGGCTCAGATGAAAGTGCTGAAAGACAACAGGATACAGATGGGGCTCTGCTTCCGCTTCATCCCTCTCAGGGCAAAGGAGGGGGACAGGTCGGAGACACAGGAAAGGAGCAGTACCTTTGTGCTGGTTTTGGCTGGGATAGAATTCACTTTCTCACACTAACTAGGATGGGTCTATGTTTTGGATTTGTGCTTAAAACAAGCCTTTGCTTCTCACACCACCTAACCTGCCAGTGGGCTGGGCGTGCCCAGCAGGTTTTGAGGGGACACAGCTGGGACAGCTGACCCCAACTGCCCACAAGGATATTCATGTAAAGCTGGAAGAAGGGGGTACATTCAGAGTGATGGCATTTGTCTTCCCAAGTAACCATTACATGTGATGGAGGCCTGCTTTCCTGGAAATGGCTGAACACCTGCCTGCCCATGGGAAGTGGTGAATTAATTATTTGTTTTGTTTTGCTTGCACCCATGGTTTTGTTTTACCTATTGAACTGTCTTTATCTGAACCCATCAGTTTTCTCACTTCTAGCCTTCTGAGTCTGTCACTCATCCCACTGAAGGGAGAGAAAGAGAGTAGTTGTGTGGTGCTTAGTTGCTGGTTGGGGTTTAACCATGACAACCTCACAAGGGGAATAGATTTCCACAAACAAACAAACAAGTAGAGAAGAGGAAGACTTGTCTACAATATCTGCATCAGACAAGAATTTGGGCAAAGTTGCACTACTAAAAACTAAGAAAAGCCTGTCAGAGGGTTCTTTCCACCAGCTTTCATCTGGGATACCTGCTTAGGAACAGACAGCACTCATGCAGATTCTTCCTCACACCTACAGATATTTATTTAGGACTCCTCTTTGAATAACCTTGCCTCTGTCCCCCAGAGAGCAGAGAGCTCACGCAGACCACCGCACTGCATCTTCCAGATGCAGAGTCAAACCTACTGGAGACTCAAAGAGACTGCAGATCTCATGTTTTGATTCCTGATTTCAGAGCATGGATGCTTAGATCTGGATCTAGAGTAGCCAGAAATGTAGGGCTGTTGGTCTCTGGGTTGCTCTTATTGGACCAGCTTGTGACAAAATAGGGTCACTGCAGATGAAGCAACCTTGGCTTGTGTAGTCTTGGACACAGCAACTGCTGGAGATCTGGGCCAAGCACTGAGGGGCAGACCAGAGAACACTCTTTGGAGCACCTGGAAGATGGAGAAAAAGACGTCCTAACAAGCTTCTTGTTAGCTTCTTCCTCATGGACATTTTTGACTCTCATAAATGTGAAATAAGCCTTTTCTAAAGATGCTGATCACACAGCTGGCAAAATCCTTACTTGAACGTGATCAGAGAAAACCAAGGAAAAGCAAGAAAAGTAATTTCTCTGGCTCCTTTGGTCCTCTTTCAGTCTCCCATTGCACAGGACCTGGAGTGAGCTGCTCCACTTCCCAATGCTCCAAGCTGGCCAGCCAATGAGACCTGCTGTGAAGGAACAAACTAAAGGCAGCCTCAGCAGACTTCCAAAACCAGCTCTCCTCCAGAGCTTCAGCTGGGACCTTATCCTCTCCTTCATCAGGGAGCTGATTTTCAGCTCTTGCCGCTGGTCCCTGCCTGAGCTATGCTGCAGGTGTGTCTATCACAGCTGTGCCCAGCTGCACGTACCTGCCAATGCAGTCCAGACCCTCACGCACTCCCCATCCCTGTCTCATCACCACAGACCTCTCCTCCTACACATCCCAGCTTTTCCATCCCCAGGCCATGCTTGACCCGTGCAGCTGATGTTTACCACTGACACTACACACCACCGAGCCCTCTGGCTCCAGCTACATGAAGGCAACTTGTTCTGCCTTCTGGGCATCAGAAAGCAGGATGTTAAAGCATATATAGACACACGTGCTTTTTGCTGTATCTTCCCACATACCCTGTCAGATGATCACCTGCAGTGGTAAGGCAGTCCTTGCAAGTTAGGTTTGATATTACTTGTCCCTGCTTTTCAAAGGTGATGTCCAGTCTGAGAGCAGGTGAGTCTAACAGGTCAGTAAGGCACCCCAAGGTGCCTTCAGCAAAACAGGACATTTATAGAACAGAACAGTGTGGAATATCAGCTGTATTACACATCATCACACTAACTGCTGCTTGCTCACACCCAGGTAAACAAAGAAGCCAAGAGTGCACAGCCATTTCATTTTATTAATTAAAGTGACTGGCATTTATACAGCACCAAAGCACTTTGTAAATCTTAATTAAGCTTCACAGCAGCACTGCGAGGTGAAATGTATTCCCCTTTACAAACAGCAAAAATGAGACATAGTGAAGTAAGTGACTTGCCAGTGTGCTCAGGAGCTCAGTGGAAAAATTAAGACAGAATCCTAGATCCTGCTGCCTTCTGATCCCTTTCTCTAGTTGCTACCCCCCGCACTGTGTGCTACCCCACAGCTCTAACCCTGACCAGATCCCAGCACAGAAACCTCTTCCTCAAGCAGCCGTATGTGGGTGGGAGTAACACCAGCACAGAGAGTTGAAATATTCTCCCCTGCCTAAGAGATGCCTCAGGTATCTATAAAAATTTTATTATTTTTCATATATTGAAACAGGTGGAGAATCTACAGCCAAAGCTTCAGAATGCCTCCAAAGTTCATTTCACACCGCCCAGGGCCACTGGTTTTCATTGTGCTGACACTGGAGAAGACTAATAGGAGGTGTCTGGGCAGAGAGTTATTCCCAGTGAGAAATGTCCCCAGCAGCCAGGGGAGTAGCAGAGAGACCCTGTCCTCACCAGCCTGCATGCCCTATCCCCAGATGGAGCCTCTACACATGTTCCCCACAGTCACATCACTACCAGGGTGGCAGCAGGCCTGGGGGCTTCTGGCAGTGACCCTGCCCAGCCATCAGCATTGAGGAACAGGCAGCAAGGGAGTGGCTGAGGTGCAGAGGGGCCCAGGGGAAAGGGGAAAGCCCACCTGCTTGACACAGCATTAAGGGCAGACTCTCCTTTGTTTGCAGGGAGGAGGAGTGAGGAATGGGCAGCTTGACACTCCACAGCCATGGCAGGGATCTGCTCCCATCTCTCTCTGGGTGGGACCTCGCTCTACAAGAGCAGTGCTCTGGAAGCAACTGCCTGCCTGAGGGGAACAAGCCTGACAGATATTTTGCACAAATAATTGAATTATTTTTAGATGCTCAACACATCCACTTGCAAGACACAGAGACCAACAGATCTCACAGCCCCTTACTAATCCATTGAAACAGCTAATCTCCTTAACCCTTGTAGCTCATGAATAGTGGGAGACACATTATCTCCTTTGAAAAGGCACCATACCTTGTTACTTCTACCCCAGATGCTGTGCCCAAAGGGAGACCTGCCACAGAGGGTTTTTTTTTTGTCCTTTATTATATCAGGGGAAAGGTGCATCCACATAGGATGCCAGCAGAAAGGCACCAGGACAAACCAAGTGAGGAATTGCCCTACAGCAGAGAGACCTTTCCTCTCTCCCTTCATTCCTTCCTTTGCTGTTTCTTGCAGCTTGACATATGCACAGGCATGATTCATCTCTGCCAAAGCAAAACAAGGTCATCAGCAGCCATCCCAAAAGCATGATAGCTGGACTGAGGGAGAAGAGGTTATACAGCCCCAAGCTTAAAAGCCAAAGGCTTGGTTTGGTTGAGCATGGAAAAGAAACCCCTGCAGTCACCTTCTGTTTTTCTTTGACTTTTCATTACTTTCACTAGAACAATCTGAAATATCTTATTTTGAAAGACAGCTCAGCCTCAGTGCTCTGTGGATACCGTTTGTGCTCAGTTCTGCCCTCACCCTTCATAAGGCCAAGGGTAGAGTCTGATTTCCAGAGGCTGTATCATCACCTTTTTGTCTACAGTGCATGCTATAAACAACAGGTTTGTAAAATCGTATCAGTTAAAGTAAACTTGGGATATAGACAGCATATGGAAAAAACATCTTTAAGTACATGCATATACACACACAAGCTCAGGGGAGCCAAGGGCTGTATCTCAAACTTTTTTTCCTCCACATAAGAGACACAAAGATCATACTGTGATATTTCAGTGCTGCTTAGGAAATATCCCAACAAATATGAGTTTGGTTGTATTTCAACCAACTGTATCAGCAAATCTGCAAAATTCATGGAATTGGGACAAGAAGGACCACACAATGTACTAACAGTGGCAAACAGATATTACTGCATCCAGAAGAGATGCGGGAATTGCCCAGTCATGGATAGGGCTTGCTGCTAAACGCTTTGGAAGAAACTTTCAACTGCTGCAAAATAGATAGAGTTGTGCTTTTCTAAAGTCATCATTGCATAATACTTTGACATAATCACATACCTGGGTTAATTTCTATCACAGTTAGGATGTAGAGGCAACGGATGGGGGAGAGTGATATTTCTACATCTCATGAAATTTGCGTAAGGGATCCACAAAGGGTAATGATTTCTTTTAACAGCGTACCCTGAACTGAGCAGAGCCACGCTTTGCTGCTGGGAAAACCTGTGCTGAGGCCAACCCAGCCCCGCAATATCCTACCAAAACTAGCAATAAGCCCTGCACTGTATGTACCAGTGCAGACCAGTGCAGAAGAGAAGGCCTATATCTGGCCACAGCACTGCAATTCTGCTTTATCAACAAACATCCACCAAAAAGTCTCAAAGTTATCAGAGTCCAAGCTCAGGCCAAGGTGCACTGAAGGGAATGCCAAAGTTAGTCCTAACTTCTGCAGACACAGCACAAGTGCCAGAGTAATCATTGGCAGTGGGTCTGCAGCAACAAATCTAATTTACAGATTACTTTTTCCAATTCAGCAATATTTTCAACATAATTACAGCAGTACAAGACTCGGTGTTCAGGTCTTAGAAGATCTTTAACCATTCTCATATCTGTGTATATGTCCTGTTATCTCTGCTACTGTGGAAACTGCTCTTTATGGAGAGCCTGTTTACCAACAAGTGGTTTTACGTATTCTGGAAACACAAACCTGAAGATAACCCTCTGAGATGCCGTATCAACAAATTAAAGTGTTCCCTGTGGAATGCCTACAGCTTTTTTCCCCAACCTGGAAAAAAAAAAAGCCATCACTACTAGAGAGTAGTGGGTGGGTCTTTTTAAAAAAACCACTTTTCCATACTGTTCCAAGAATCACTAAAATGGGCAAATAGTCAGCAGAACAGCAGACTTTCCACAAGTTTGCACAAGAACACAGCAAAGCTGTGTCCTGTCCTTCCTGTCTCAGGTTTGTAAGACTAAGATCTCAGTTTGTTAGGAGTTCACAGTAGTACCTCCCACCAGCAATAAAGTCAAAACTAATGTTAAATTAGCATTAATATTTAAAATAAGTTATTCTATTCCATGCTTCAGTGTTTGTGGGGAGATTACAGTAATCCCTCTGAGGATTTCCAGTCACCTTCCCTGCCAGGGCATCTGCTAGATAACAAGTGATACTTGCCAGTATTTGATTACTACTTCATTAGGAACCTGGTTGAGATGCATGGTTTCTTCAAAGAAGTCCTTGTCTGGAGCTTCTGAGTGGGGACCGTAGTTGGATTATAGTTAAAAATTACAGATTTTGGAGCAAGGAAAGGTCATTTTTCCTGGTTGTCCCTTCCAGCACCCTGCTGGGGGTGTTCCAGTGTGAATCTCTCTCCCCCATTTCATTGTACATCCTGGCTCCCCTTGCACTGCCTCACTCCCTGTACCAGGGCTATTTCTTCCCACAGCTCCCACTGACCAGGGTTCTGACCTTGCCCACAGCCAAAAGAAATTGAAAGGTAGAAGCTGCAGCTCAAGGGGAGAGCAAAAATGTGATGCTGCCTGCAGCTCACTTCTCTGGCCTTGATGCATGGCTGGGACCTCTGGGGACCAGTGAGCTACATGGATGTTTCCCTGACAGACATTGCCTCTCTCCCCTGTGAGACCCCAATGTTTCCCCACTGGAAACATTGTCCCCTGCATTGAGGGGGAATAGTGCCATTGCTGCAAGAGGGAATAGTGCCAGTGCACAGCAGCTATTCTAAAAAAGACTCTGGGGATTGTCTGGCAGAGGGACAAATATTCCCAGGCAAAACTGTTGATTGGTTGAAGCCATGCAAACACCCATTTAGTAAAACTGCTCAGCAGCATTTCTAAAATCAAACCTCCCCTGCATGTTGGGTCCCACCAGAGTGTGCCCAAGACAACCTCACATCCTCCCCACTCCAGTCCAGTCCTGTTAGCATCCTATAGACGCAGTGGATGCTTGGCTTCTTCTTGGGAAGGATCTCTGCCAGTGCCAACTAAGGCGCCCTGCCGGGGACAGCTGGATCTTACATCCCCAGGCACCAGAGTGTGGGGACAAGCCCAGCCTCATCCCGTCCTGTTTCCAGCCACTCATTTGGGTACCTGGCATGCAATGACTGCAGTAATCAGCTTGCAGTCAGAAATGAAGTGGTGGCCATTGACTGGAAGTGTCAGGGGCGGCTGTTGGAGCTGTGCTAGTGTACTGCTGTACACTGACCTCCCCTGGCCTGGAAGCCATGTGGTCCCAGTGCCTGGCTCCATGTAAGTAAGACTTGCAGAGAGACCAGCCCAGGAGGAAAAGGAGATAGGCTTCCTCAGGGAATGCAGCAGAGGAACATAGAATCATAGAATCATTAATGTTGAAAAAGTCCTCTAAGATCATCAAGTCCAACTGTTAACCTAGAACCACCATGTCACCACTAAACCACAGGTACCTGCACAGGTAGTATCAGCCTGGTCCAGGCATGAGCACCTGGTGTCCACTGCCACTGCTCAAGGTGCAGTTGAGGAGATGTGCAGCTACCAACAGACACCATGCCAAGCTGCAACAACCACCATCCCGAACAGCAGTGGGAGCAGGACACAAGCCCCTCATGGTGCCTGGTGTGCTGAAAAGAAGCACCTCTCCAGGCAGACCTCCTCCCACTCACACCCTTTCTCCCAAGCCAGTGTATTAGCTCAGGTGTCCACAGAGGAAGGTGCAAGGCCCAGGGTTTCATCACACATTGTGGCAGTATTAATCAAACCCTTCTCAGGCTGTAATGGAAATGCAAAGCCTCCTTCCCCATTAGGCAGCACTGCCAGAGATATTCTTGCTGTCCTCACATCCCACATGTCCCCCATGAAAACCCCCCACATGTCAAGTCATCAGGGTTAAACAGCACTAGGCCACCAGAGAGGCTACTGCAAAGGCAATATGAGATGAAACAGAGCTCAGCCTTAATATGTTAGAGGACAAAAACCTCAGGGGGGCTTTTCCGGAAAACTTAATAGGATCAGCTTACAGGATTCCCTTTCATCCTGAGGTCAGTGCCTGCGTATCAGGCAGCAAAGGGGCTGGGTACCCTCCCTGCACCAGGCTGGCTACAAGATGTCCCCTCCAGCTCTGGAGAGCCCACAGCTTTGCTTGTCCCTGACCTGCTGTTTCTCAGCAGGACCCATGTTAGCTGTTCCCAGCCTCCTGGCTTTCTCTGCTCCACAGCTTGGCTGGAGGCCCAGATCTTGCCTTCACACTGCCCAGCCTACCAGCTGGCTCTTGTATGGGGCACAGGTGAAATTTCATTCATTGCAATGGCTATTAAACAAGATCCAAAAACCAAGCTGCACTCACACTCCTTTGTTTCTCATATTCAGTCTTATATTATTCCATGGAAATAAGCCTGCAGGGATCATTTCATTTATGCTGCTCTGTACTACCAACTCCAATAATGTATTTCCTCATTTGCATCACCAAGGGATGTAAATTTGCCCCAAAGAGCCCATGATCCACCCACAAAACTCTCCCGTGGGCCAGACAGAAGAGGAGCAGAGGGAAAAAGATAATGGCTGGAACAATCTAGAGTAACAGGGAAAAAATCCAGGAGGAGAAGAATCGTGAAGAAAGAGAGCAGGAATAATTTGCAATGCTACCTTATGGATTCTTAAGTACTGCTGAAAAATACTGTATTTCAAAAATCCCCCCTAAACTGGACACACCTCTAGCCACTGTGTTTTGCCCCCAAACCCATGCTGCATTCACAATGAAACATGAACAAAAGCATGGAGAAGTGGCCTGTGGAGCTGGGATGCTGGAGTGTCACAGCTCATCACAGGGTGGAGAAAAAAACACACCCCCGAGCTCTGACAGCTCAGCTCTGCATGTCACATCAGTGTCCATTGAGGAAAGCAGGCACAGGAGTTGTCTCAGAACAAAAACCACTCTACACGACAAAAGCCATGTCAGTGGGAGGAGGGAGCTCAAGGGGCCAGTGGAGGAATGAAAGGTTCGATTTCAAGCTACCTAGAATATTAAAAAGAGCATGTCTAGATGTATAGCTTCCTACCAAGGACTAAAACTCCTTTTCCATCACATTTTCCACAGTGTTGATAGCTAAAGTATCATGCATGATATCTGTGTTGTGGTTAACACTCTTCCAGGAGGTGAGGAATCACTCAGGTTTGGAGCAGCAGGCTCAGGTCAATGCATACATCTGAATGGTGACACCAAATTTTTGTGACCCAGGCCTGACTTCCTGAGGGAGAAAATGGAACTCCATGGGCTCAGGTTCACAAAGAGCTTGCTCCTGGCTAAGAGACACAGATAAGGTGAGTGGCATCAGCATCACTCTGTTGCACAAAACAGCTGAAAGTGGATGCACTCAAAACCCAGCAATGCATGGTCCATGCAGGACCTGTTCAGGGAAAAAATGGGAAAAAAGCTGGGGACTATTCCCCACCATTTGCAATTTGGGGACCAATTAGTTACAGCATTATAGCATCTCTCCTCCTGCCTGCAGCTCCTGGTCTGACTGGTGCCATCATGACTTTATGACATGACCCATACAACATTATCTCCTTTGAACTTCAGGCATTGACCACGTAAGAGCCCACCATGAGAACTGAGACAAGAGTGTTTTCAGAATAGTTTCCAGGGCCTGGGTAATTCAGATGGTTGCCAGCAGATCTGGGCGACTTTCATCTTGAAGTTGCTGGTTCCTACACAGCCTCCCTAGGAAGGCAGACTGATAGCTGATGGCCAATCTGGAGTTCATCTCATGATAAACATCTGTGACATCCCAGAAAAAAAGAGCAAGCTTCAGACATGCTGAGTGTAACAAAGATACGCAGTTGAAAACAACTAGTGCTAGAAACACAGTGTAAAGCAAACACTACACTAAGATCCAAGAGCAACCTTTTAGCAGATAATCCTGGAAGCAGTCCTGTATATATAACCACAGTGAAGTTTTTTGCAGTTCCCTGTGTCTCGGAGGGGTGGGAACAATTTCAAGTTCTCTGCCTGGTATTTGCTGTTGAGGTAATGCCTCCTAGAAGTGCATCCTGAGATCTTAAACAAGGCAGAAAGTGAAGACATCCCAGGTAATCCCCCTACCTCTTCATCTGCAGTTGTCACCAACAGCTGTGACTGCTTTTCCAAGAGCAAAAGCCAGCTGGAATTCCCTACTTCCCAGAGTGTGCTAGACAGACCCTATCCTTACCTTACCTCCCACAAGAGAATAGCAGATGTCTGCCACATCAAGCAGGTGACCTGTTTGATCCACCTCAACATCCTGACAGTACTCAACTCCAGCTGGTTTGGGCATGGTGCCTGTGGCACACCCACCTCTATTAGAGGTCTCTAAACACTCTTTGCTTTCTTCTGGCCCTGGCAGGCATTCAGCTCCTGTCTGAAAGCTTGAGGACTCCTTTCATCCTCATTTGTACAACTGGTGATGCTATTCTGATTCAGAGAAATGTCTAATTCATAGAAACATTGTTCACAAATGGGAGCAAAAAGCCTTGTGCACTGGAGGAGAAGCTTTTACCAAATACGAGGTTGCAGCAGAGCTTATGTTCCCTTCCTGCTGCAGCCCCATCTGTCATGGCTTTGCTACCCTGGTGCCATTATCTGACAAACCATATTTATCTATTCCTTCCTCCCCACCCTTTTTCACTAGTCTTTTCCCCTGGGGCTATCTCCAGTCCCCAGGCAGATCCACAGACCAATCTAACACACTTGGTTTGAGAAAGAAATATCTTCTCCCCAACTCCTCTCCCCAAGGCCCCAGTGCTCTCTCCAGTCTCTTTACAATTATCTCAGGGTCTCTTCAACTGACTGATTACTGGTGTTGTACAATAACTGAATTCAGACTTGGCACCAAAAGACTCCTCCAAGAAATACCCAGCACCACCACCTCACTCAGGTGACCACAGAAGAAAACAAGAAACTTTTCCTTGTAGGATTTTGGCAACTCTTGGCAGCTCAGAGAATTTTTGGAACAGCTAACTCATACCTGCTGCTCCAAGTACTCTGCCTGCACAGAGTTTTTTGGGGATGTAGGATGTGGCTAAGGGATGGCATCCCTATCTGAGGTCTCAAAAGTCCTACACAGCTAAGTCCAGGCTGTGTCAGTAGCACAGCTAATTCAGAGGTGGGAATTCAGCTGCCTTCTCTAAGCTACCTCCAAAATCTTCATGGACATGGACAAGCAAGAGTGAGAGAGAGGGTGAGAAGAAAAATAGGATGAGGGAATAATGAGGGATGAGAACCAGGAAAATTTAGGGATTTGCCTTCTGCTGTACACTGAAGGGAGCATCACTGAGCATCTAGGCATATGTTACACTGCAAAGCAACACACAGGAAAAGAAGATAGATGATGCTGGCCTGGCCTCACAGACACTCACTGCTGTGGAGTACTTCTGCCATGGAGACAAACTCCTTTGATTCCATGAGCTGTTGATATTGGGCATGAGTCCATATTACATGAATGGATGAAATCCCACAGCATGGGGAGCCACTAGGAGGGGATGTACACTGCTAATCCTTGTGAGCCTGGCTGGGTGAGGTACCAGCACCACCCCTGCGTGGGAAGTCACAACAGCTCTGCAAACACACAGGGCATCACGGTGCCTCCTATCATCCCTGCCTTTTGCGGCTTGGGAGAGGTGTGTTGTGAACGTGCAAATACCATCCCAAAGTCTGGGATCCCCTGGGTCTTTAGGGGACCAGTGCCAAGGCAGTACATGTGACAGCAGTGGAAAGCATATCCAGTCTGATAATCTCCTGTTTGTCCTCTGTCCAGGGAAGAGCATACCTCTCTCCTTCCTTGGTAGTCAAAGCAAGGCTTGGTAGGAGTGCAGTGTCCTCTCAGACACACCAGGAGGCTTCTTAATTAGCCAAATGATCTTGCAAAAATAGGATTAAGATGTCTGCCACAGACCAGTAGTATATTTCAAAATATTATCTAGGTATGAAAAAGTATGTTTTTAGCATGCTACAGTTCTTCAATAAATTTAGAGAGCTAGACGGGCAGCGGGGAAGTCCTTTCTCCCATAGAGGTCACAGAGACAACTAAGATGCAACAGGAAAGTGTGCTGGTTTTGGCAGGAGTAGAATTAATTTTCTTTGCAACAATTAGCATGGAGCTATGTTTTGGATTTGTGCTGAAAACAGTGTTGATAACACAGGAACATTTTTGTTACTTCTGAGCAGTGCTCACACAGTGTCAAGGCCTTTTCTGCTTCTCACCGCCACCCCAACAGTTACAGCTGGGTTGAGGACAGGTGGCACCCCAACAGCTGCATTAAAGACCATAGATTACAAAGTATGATAAATAGCCACCTTTTCATAGGCTGGGTGTGAAGCAAATAGTCCTTAGGCCCAAGGGTTTGTGCTCAGCAGCCAGCGTGCTCCGGCAAGAGGCAGGAAAGCAGATGTCCCGGAGACCATTAAGAGAGGACAAAGAGGAATTACAGTGGCACAAAGCTGAGACAGAGCAGTAAGAGCAGGATGAGCAGCCACAGCAGGTATGCCTTCAGCCTCATCAGAGAAAGTTTTGCTGACCACAGTGCTAATTACAGAACTAGATGAGACCCAAAATAAGGCAAAAAAAAGGATTGGAAAGAATAAACTAATGGTATGGGCTGGCAGAACCTAGAGAAGGTGACAGAGATAGACACAAACCAGCTATCCTGGGACCAAACCCATGTCTCCATGCTACCTAGAACTGAAAAAGCCTCAGCTGGAGTAAGGTCCAGTCCACGGTACTGTACTTCTAGAGAGGCTTGGACCAAATGGAAGAAGTCCTCAGAAAAGCAAGGAGAACAACTGAATGGTAAGTAGGGCTAGTACAGTTGAGCAAAGGTTAAAAGAACTGGGATTACTGTACAGAATAGTATAGAAGACAGCCCAGGAGAGCAAGTGCAACCTTCAGGCACAGAATTCAAAGATGTAAAAGGTTAATTCAGGAAGAATCAAGGAAAGCAAGTATCTGGGAAAAACATATGAGGCTAGGGTTGGAGCAAGGCCAACTTAGCTCAAAAATTAGGAACCTCTTTCTAATGCATTAGGATAGCGAAGTCCTACAACAACTTGCCTAGGGGTATTCCAGATGCCTCTGCACCAAACATTAAGGATTAAGAACAGGCTGAAAAAATATCTGTCAGAGAATATAAAGGTGCAAGTGGCTCTGCCTTAGGCTGAGATGATGTTGCATGGTGCACCTTTCTTTAGATGGCTATGTTACACCCATTCTTCTCAGCTGAGCAAGCAACAGTCATTGTGCTTAGCTGGGACAGCAAAAGAGAGATGCTCCTCTCTTCAGAGGGATCATCTCTTGAATGGTGTAACCTGTTAGCCATCCTTGCAACACTCCACAAAATGAGCAGGTTCTCCAGAGGGAATTCACCGAGTCGTCTCCTTGCTTGTCCACCCTTCCCTGCAAGACAGGGCACTGCACTGACTGCCATTGCTGCGACTGGTGACTGTCCATGGTAAGCTACAAGAGCAGAATAGTGGCACTATCCTCTATAAATACCTGAGCCAACAGAGGATGAACAACAAGGCTAATTTGAGAGATGGCTAGTTGGGAGAAGAAAAAGCTCTTTGCTCACCCAGTTTGACCTCAAACAGCCAGAGCACTACACTGTTTGCTCTGTGGTAGAGATGCTATCAATCACATGCCCTGCGAAGAGACTTGGCCCCACTGTTCAGGTAAGACAGACTATGAATTAAGGATGTGAGAACTGGTTTCAAAGAGTTAAGATCCATGTCCATTTTTGTAGCATCATCAGTTTTAGAAACATCATTAAGAATGTGACATTTTTTACATTTCCCCCCTGTTTTTTTCATGTTCTCTTGCCAACAAACTGCCAGATCCTGGCTGGAAATTCAGTCAGTGTGCTGAAATCTAATTTGAAAAGATAGACTTGCTTCTAGCTGAATTGCTGTAAGAAGTATCCAAATTTCACAAGAAAGACAGGAAGGTCCCTTCTAGGTGTAGAGCCTGCACACAGGCTTCATAGTCCAACATTATCTGTAGGGGAGCAGAAATGAGAGGAGCATAGGGAGAAGCTCTGTGTGCTTCTTTCCTATCCAATGATGAAGGTGTCAGACTGCAAGGATGCTTCATTATGGGTGCAGAGCCATGTTCTGCAGGGTTCCTCAGGCTGGTAATGAAAGGACATTAAAGCCAGAATGATGAGATACAAGCCACATCAGTACCTTTCATGCCATGAGTTATAAAATCCGGGCTTTCTAGCTCAAGAGTCCCTTTGCTAAAGTTACATTTTGCCTCTAATGCTTATGTGAATGACATCAGAGGAAGATGGGATTGCCATTGCTAGAGGGGTCACAACCACTTCTGTCATCACACTGACCTGTGATTCTTGCTGCCTTTAAAAGAGAGCAGCAAAGGGCTTTCAGAAGCAGAGATACAGAGATTCTCATCTA
>JAOXXN010000065.1:28862481-28891523 GCA_026770055.1 Myrmophylax atrothorax | reverse complement strand
CAAGTCCTGGCCTGTTTTTAACACCCAGGAGAGCTCCACATGAGGACCTGGAAGGAAAATGGCAGAACACAGCACGGGTTGTCAGGGATGTGCTGTCCGGAGAAAAGTTTCCAGGCACTGCAGTCCAGCCCTGGGGCTGCACGGTGCTCCACATGAACCTGCTCAGGCTTCATGGCACTTCAGCAGGAGTCTCCATTGGCCTCCTAAAGACAGTTTCTGCAAACCCTGGCAGGAAGAACTGGTTCTGTTTGATATTCAGACTTCCATCTCACTGCTCTTCCAGCACAATCCAGCATAAGGGTCTGGCCTACCAGGCAGCCAGCGCCTGCTCAACTCAGCTTTGGCTAAAATGCTCACAGCGCAGCATCCAGGCAGAGACTTGAAGGGCCTCATCTGTCAACTGCCCATCTGCTAAGACATCTGTAAATATGTACCAGTCCACATTCCTCCCAGCTTTAAATCTGCTGCTTCCACTGAAGCTAAATGGAAGATGAACTTGGTCCCTGGTGCTTCAATCAGCTACCATAGCAAATACTTTTATCACCTTTTTTCCTGACTTGAGGTAAATAAGCAACAAGCCACATTGGTAACAGGTAAATCATCTCTTATTAGAAACAGCTGCCACCCTGCACCTGGATAAGCTGCTTCTCTTCAGCCACATCAAAAACATGCTGAAGGACCTTGGGTTGGGGAGACTTTAGACTCTGTTATCTTCCTCATCTCTTTTACAAAATGTTAAGTCCATAATTAGCTTGAACTTTATTGGCACTCTGATTTGCTAGAAGTCACAGGCACATTATAATAATGCTGTAAGTAGCATTCCCACTGTTGGCTTGAAAAAAAAAAACCAGCACGCAGTTGGAGTGATATATGGTCCATCAAGCTTGCCACTAGCATCTCTTCTTATCCCCTGAAGATGCATCATTCAAACTGTGCTTTCTTCTCCTTCTTACAGGCGGCAAACAAATACAAACTATGCCTCTGCAAACCTGTGTTAAAAGGGCATGGCCTCTAAGCTATTCATTTTCCAAAGGTGCTCCACTCAGTAAGGCATGAGTCAGTATTAGTAAAGGAGGCAAAGCCACAGTACATTTGTTTTATCTCATATCAGTTCTGGTCTGATGTTCGTTTTTAAACCCAAAACTTGGTTCTGTCATTTGTCAGGGTGAATTTCCCTGTATTTGCCCTGAACTATCACTGCCCTCTCTGATATCTCCCAGAATGTCCCTTACAAGGCCCTCCTACTTCAAGAATCCATGAGCTTCCCAGGGGCTTCTCTGCTAGACCAGAGCATGCACCACCAGCTCTACAGAGCTGATCTGTGCCTCATGCCTCTTTTTTGAGCTGGGGTCCCAGGCCTCTCCCGTTTAATGCTGTCACTCACATTAACTCATACAAATGCCTCCTTTGATGGGCAAGAAGTCACAGTCCCTGAGACAGGATGTTGTTTGTCCTTCTTCATGGACAGATGGCAAGTATATCCCCCTGACACCTGCCAACAGGACTATCTGGGAAGGTAAAGGTCAGCTCAGGGCTTCTCTTCTTCCCAGTGTGGTGTCAAGGTCTCACATTTCTGCAGGCTGATTTTACATACACTCCAGAAACAGTCCCCTGACGCCTTACACTAATCCCCTGCAGGTCGCATCACCTAGACCTCACAGTGGGACAGTCTGTAGCAGAAACTAAAGCATTTGCACATGTATGTAAAGGAATTCAGTTAAACTAGACACTGTTGAGACTGTTAAAAACACTGACATGAGAATTTCACAGCAAGAAGCAAATACAACAGCCTTTCACCACTGGCAGAATAGTAGGGGGAAAGTTGTTTAACTGGAGGACAACTGCTACTGTTTTCCCTTAATGTGAATTTAAAAAGGGATCAAGAACTTCAAATTTAAGTGAAGCAGCAGAACGAGAAAGCCAGAAGGTGCTTACCCACTAATAAAGGCAAACTGGAGAAAAGTCTGGAGGATTTAATCTCAAGATGCTCTAATGGGGAGGAAGCATGTCCTGAGAGAAGGAAAGCATCAGCCTCACACAACAAATTCTCATTGCCTGGAGTCCCCCTTATCTGAGTCTTATTTGAGGGCTGTTCTCCTCAGAGCACAGAGCCTCAGGATCAGTGCCTGGTGTATAAGAGCTGTTGGACAAGATTTCAGACTATAGAAATAATTTTGTTAGTACCTCAGTCATTAATTGGAGTCATCACAGTTGATACAAGTAAAGTCTGCTGATGCATGCACCTCCATGTCATGTAGACAAAATTTAATTTACGAAAAAGAGCATCCAAAACTGTGGTTCCTGTTCTCAGCTTGGGGGAATGGCGAGATATTGCAGCTACTGCCTCTATCTGTACCAACCCAATTCTCAGCGGCGGGGGAGAGGTCAATGAATCTGCATAAATTCACTGTGGTCCTGAGTAACAGGAAATTATAAGCTTGATGTACACAAACCTTCTCTGGATATAGCATAGGTTAGCAATTCCTGTCTTTGCCTTTCATCTGCTGGTTAATCCAAAAGGAAACGAAGTCACTTTCTCTGTAATTTTTTCCCCCCATCTGCAAAATGGGAACAACTGTTCAATCTCCTTTTCAAAGTACTGATGAAACACCATGCAAAAGAGCTAAGTATCAATAGTAGCATTTCCCTCAAAATGCCACAGCCATGACTGCGTAGGTGATCAAATTAAAAAATTAAGTTGACAGTTTCCTCAGGCGCTGCATGGCAAAAAGGAAGGACAATTAAATATGCCAATCCTCAGTGTGACATCCTTCAACCAGAAAACTGCCATTCACTTTTCTCCACTATCACTTTCACCAGATCTGCTGGGAGAAGCTAACATTAATCAGGAAAATGTGCAAAGGGTTAGGGCCCATGAATCTCTGCACCAAAGCATGAGTGGACAGGAGGAGAAAAGGAGGAAGAGATACTGACCTGACCAAACAAGTGTGGCACAACACAGGAGAGAGGGTGGCAGCAGCAGCATATGCTGTCTGCCCTGGGGCAATTATTAACCACCAGCCTTGGGGCACAGCACTAATGTGACCTTGACCCAGACAGGACCACCTCTGACCATCACATGCATACACAGACATACACCTCATAAGCTGCTTGCCAGAAAGTACCTGAAGCCCCCAATAGGAAGAAATGCATGTGGTTTTCCACTGCTCAGTGCCATGGCAGCACTTTGGAAGACCAGCCTCATCAAACTAAACACATACTGGGAGACAGCCCAAGGCTCACAGAGACTCCATGGTGCAGCCCCAGCCATGCACACAGCAGCCTGGGGATTCTCTGGGGAGAAGCAGACAAGGAGAGGCAACATGGAACTTGCACACAACATCCTGCCTGAATCCTAAACAAAAAAAATACTATCTCACTGCCTCGCAAGGCAGGCTTAATATGTTTGTTGTCACAGTCTCTGTACAAATGGAGGAGACAGCCCTTCTGATATTAAGTGCTCTGCCTAACACACTCATAGATAAGAGATTGTAGGTTCCCACGGTTACCAAAGTTTAGCCACACTGACTTTGTGAAGAGGCCTTTGCAGGCCGTTAAATACCAGTCTAAGATTCAGCATCTCTGAACACTCAGTTCCTTCCTGAGCCACAGCAACACCCTGTGAAGTACAGGCTCAGGGCAGATGGCTATAATTTCAGTAGCCTTCAGGTCCTGCAAATAACTTAGCAACCAGAAACAAAAGTGAGTTATAAAGCAGATGTCTTTGCCCTAAACCTTAACCTTGGTATAGCTGCTGCAAGTGACAGGGCCACAGCAGAACTTGCCACTTCATTGTCTAGCTGACATATCAATTAACCACTGGTAACTTGTGGATCTTCCCAAACTTCCTAAAACAAGATATAGGCAAATTTCCATATGAATTTGAGCAGTTTTAAGCAGAAAAACAATTTAAACAGAGAAAATTTAAATTAAATTTAATGACTTAATAGGAGTTCTCTTTATTATGCAAAAAGAAAATCCTTTAAAACCCAATTCATTTTTGGCTTATGGTTCTTAATGATTTCTTTATTGCTTGGACATGATAAAGCAGCAGGGTCAATCATTCTTCTACATTTTCATACCTTCAAGAACCTAACATTTACTTCCATGCAAAATCATTTAGGAGAAAAGTATTCAGTCTTCCTGGAAAAAAAAGAAAGGTTTGGAATTGATGATCCTTTTAGTCAATAAGAGAGCTGGGATTCCAGGATTCTACTTCAGTTGCTTAGGTTGTATCTGGCCCTCACTGGTGCAGGGGCTCAGAAATAACATACATATTGAAAAAGAAGCAGCAAAGTAAAATATTTGAGACTTGATCAAGTCCCTTCTCAACAGATGACAACATTCAAGATTACGTGGCTTGATTTATAGCTATTCAACACTCAAACACACCCATACACACACACAGCCACGCACACTGCCTGGGACCATAATTCAGTAATGACTGCATTGTTTCAAGCCTCCTTATCTCAGCCTGCTTTCTCTTGTGCTCCCACCCAAATGTGAGTAAGGAAACTTTGACTTTGTTAGTCTAGAAAGAATCACAGAGGCAATAAGCAAGACCCGCTGGCAGGATCCATTTCCCTCTTGTTCTTTAATGCTCACATAAACTCAGGGTTTTTTAGTCCCATATATTCTAGGGAAAGCCTCTTGAAATCAAACCTGAAATTGTTTACTTTATCTTGTTATATCTAAGTGAAGACCCCTTCTCCATTTAGTTTCCAGGGAAAGTGCTTATCCTCAGCCCTAGGGATCTGGTAGATGGCAGGGCCTCTCCTATAATTTAATCTCAGGGATGCTGTGTAATCCAGTGCCCCTTGGATTAATCTAGCCATTGCTACACTTTAGGAGGCTGACCTAGGAACTACTTACAGATTGCCTGCTGCTGCACAATGCAAGATGGAGTTTTTTAGTTCATGTGTTGGAGAACAAGCTGAGAGCATGAGCTGAAGCTTCTGCTCTCCTTCAGTTTACACAGATACCCAGTGCTTCTTTGTGGCCGCAATTCTGCAGATCCTTAGCGTACATGCACAGCCACAGCAAAGTTTATCACTGTCTTACACGTTTGCAAGATGTTATTAATTAATTTCCTTCCTCCATGAGTCAGAAAATCTTATCAAAGTGACTCCATGAAGAGACTGAGAATGTGAAGGCAGTGAGGTGGGCATGTAAAATGCCTACACTGAATTTTATACTTGCATGAAACTAGAGCCCAAGTTCCATCTTTCCTAAGCAAAGTTCTAATCAAACTGCTGAAGTGGGGACCATGTAACTTCTCACTGCGTTCTGATTCACTTAATATTGCCTACTGATCATCTTAGTCTCCCTGCTCTCCTCTCTGTTCTGCACTGGCTCAGTAGAGTCTTGGTTCCCTCTTCAGGGTGCAGGGGATTTCAGTACCTCATGGTGGATTCCCCTAAGTGGCAAGGCATCTAAGAGGCAGGGCCTCAAGCGTTCAGCCAGACAATGCTCTGGCTATTTGGTGACCCAGTGTCTTCATACAGCCTTGTACCAAGTGATACTATGATTCATACACTGCCCTCTGGGTCAGAAAAACTCTCCCAAACACCTTGTGCAGCATCTTCCCAAACTGGGCGAAACAAATTGTTTGTTGGAACAGTAGCATTGTAGGTCTGAAACTCCAAATTCAGATCTAAATCACCTTAAATTTGTTTGCTGCCTAAATATTTGCTAAAAAGTATTTTTCTGCATTCAGATTTAGAAAGCAGAAAAGGAAGAACATATTAAATGTACCTATTACTGCTTCCAGGTTTCTACAACTTCTACCACCTGCACCTCAGAGAAGAGCTAGCAAAATGCAGCAACTAACCTGTGTTCACTGAATTTAAAGGCCAAGGACTGCTACTGAAAACTACCTCCACGTTTCCAGACCATAGAATTCCATTCCTATAATTCCTGGAGGTGTGACTAAAGGAGTGAGTAGGGAGTGAATAAAGCTATGTGCTGGCTGACATGATATCCCTCTTTGTTAGGCTTAGTAGTTTGATTAAGTGCTATGTTGAGCCAGCTATGATAATTCTAGCTTCAAAAGAAATTAATCTCTGCTAGCCATATGGTCTCCATGGCCACTGTGGCTAGTAGGCTTAGTTCCCAGCACGCTTCTGCTCTAGAAGCGAAAGTCATACTAATGCATCATATGTGGGCACATTTTAAGCCCATCAAAAATGTCTTAGCTATGCTCTAGGGCATCTCTGGGTCCAAAACTACAGCATTAAGCAACCTACACATGTGTGTTTTCTGAACTGCCTTCTTTTTCATTAGAATCTGTCCCACAAGGATGCACCTGGCCCTGCTGAACATGACTTGTTTTAATGCAAATGAAGCAACTATATGAGTATGCTCTCACCTTTCATCACATTTTTCAAAGAAAAAAAAAGAAGTCTTCCATTGGACAGAAGATGAGAGAAAGGGAATATATTTTGGAGTAAGGTGTCTCATGGGCTTATTCTCTGATATCCCAAATCTGCTGGCCTTTCACTTTGAGCAAGAAAAGTCTCTTTGCTTCAAGACCTGGCTGAAGCAAGGTAGTACCCACTATATTTTAGGTAGCCTGCTCACAGGAGACTGCAACCACACATCTGACATTCTTCTTCACTTTCTCTAGAGAAATCAGCTTGCGGCTCAGTTAAGAAGACTAACCTGCATGGTCCATCTCCCTGAAAAGGCCAGATGAGGACAGCTGATCCCTTTCCATCTCTGACAGCAGCTGAAGTCAGCCAACCAGGAGCTTCTCTTTCTTTAACAGGAAGAACATGTACTTATAATCAGGCATCAGGACTGTGGATATTAGCTGGATTAAATGGTTTAATGGGCTAAGGCAGAAGGTGCTACTGAATTAGGGCATCCCCACTCCATAGTATTTAATATATTAACATCCTTCTGGGTACAGTATTGGGAGGCTTGATACAAAGATCTCCTTCCTCTGATGCCAAATGCAAGTCTGCACAATTCTTCCTGTGATGGGTCAAGTGATTAGGTTTTAACAAAAGGAACCTAGGCACTTAACACTAGGGAGTTTTAGCACCAGGCTCACATCCCTCTCCTCTCCCTACTCAGCTAAGGGATTTTTCTCATTCCTCACTAAAGTTAACAGCAGGTACTTAGAGCAATTAGACATTATTGCCCCTCTACTTCCTAGCTTAGTATCAGCTACTTTGTACGCAATTAAAAAAGCTGAATTAATAGTATGGGCACTGCTTCCCTTTTTATTTTGTATGAAAACACTGGGTCATGGAGCCACAGGGACAGGCTCTGATCTGCAATGCTTTAGACCAATATTGCCATTTGCCATGGTATTTTATAAGGGGAAAAAACAGGTAGCAAATGAACAGACATACAGAACTCATAGAGAAGGTGACATGGGGAATATGGGTAGACCATAGGGACATAAAGGCTGGAAGGATTCCAAGTCCAGCAGAATAGCTTGTAGCTGTGCCTATGCTGGAAATTAGCTGCCCCATGGATCTGACAGTTACACAGACAAGCCTAGAGACACAGGTATGATGCGTTGCTCCTTTGACAATAAAGCCCCATGTCTACTCAGCAGCTCTGACTTGCCTGGGAATAACTGTTGTGAACCTTTCATCTAGGGACTGCAACAAACTCCTGTGAGCTCTGTGTTTGGTGTTCAAAAAGAGGCTTTCCCGTATTTGCCCAGCCAAGTAAAACCTCATCCTTTCTTTCTCTCTCTAGCTTAACTCTCCATTAACCCTTAGCTTTAGTACAGGGCCTCAGAAAATTACATATTTCCTCCTATTCCCTTGCTCCCAGTATTTCTAAGCCTCAATTTGTCATTCCCAAGAGGGAAGGGACAAGAGCTTTGAGCTCTTAAATCCTGCTGTTGGTTCTTGCCTGAAAGAGGTAAGTAGGGAAACTGATGGAAAGGTGAAGAAAGGAGCCTGTCCCTTGTCAGCCTTCACCTGTAATGGACGCAAAACGTGGGGTTAAACACCCAAACTAGACCCAGGAACAGGAATGAATGGGGTACTTACACAGTTTCATCATTCTTGAACTCCAGCTCCCCGTAAGTGTCTTCAAAATCTTCTCCACCTCCTTTCGCTGTCCCTTCTACTGTCCTAAATGGCACTATGACTGTACCCCGAGCCCCTGATGTCCTTAGGACTTTCACTTCCATCACACCAATGCTCTCACTGACATGTATAATGTCACACTCAAATGTGAAGATGCCAGCATGGTCATCATCCAGGATAGTCACTGTGGCCACACAAGGAGATGCCAATATGGCCTTTGGGTATGGGGAGTTACTGAGCTCTGGAGGTTCCTCACTCTCCACCACACGGAGATTACTGAGCCGCACAAAGAAATGCTCATCTTCCTCAAATATGTCATCATCAATAATGCCCACTGAGAACTCTTTTTGGGTCTCCCCTGATTTCAGGACAACAGTCCCCTCTGTGAACTCATAGTCAGCACCAGCATTGGCAGATCCATCCTCTGTTTTATAGTCCACATAGATGGTCTTGGACACGTCCCCTCCTTTCCGCACCACTGTCAGGAGAACGGCACCACAGTTCTCAAGACACTGGTAGGAGCATGGGTCAAAATAAATTTTGGAGATGAATTCCTCAGGTTCCTCTGGCCGCACCTCATGCAAGCTGGTGCTTTTCTTGGCTTGCTCAGCTGCATGCTTCTTCAGAATATTGCCAGCTCCCGTCATCATTCTGGTTGCTTGAATGCGATAAAAGGCTCTGCTCTTTTGCTGATGAGACAACGCGTAGTAGTTAGCCATCTCCACCAGCTGGTCCAAGTCCTTTTCTGGGTGCTTTTGCTTCAGGTCCTTAAGGATCCGGATCATCTCTTTGCGAGATTCATCCACCTCCTTCCCCTCCACAGTCACTAAGTTCCCATCCAGAAAGTGGGAGTTCATCATCTTGCCATCCATTTCAATTCCCTTAGGGTGGTCACCTTCTGATTCTATGATAATGCCCCTGTGCTTGTCAGTACGGTACTTTTTGTGCATATACTTATAGAAAAGCAGACGTCTATCTGCTATCCAGGCCAGAAGGACACAAAGTGGGAAGAAGAAAAGCGTGAGCAGGCCTTCCCAAACCTGAACCACACCTGGAGAGAAGACAGCAAGGATCATGTACAGCCAGATGTAAGCAAAGATGCTCCATGCAGCTGTGACAAAGAAAACCCTCAGGTGTTTTATCTTTCTGGTTTCCCCATCAGGGATCACATAGACACAGATGGCAATGATGATAAACATATTGAAAGCTGCGCTGCCAACAATTGTAGATGGCCCCAGGTCTCCAGCTATGAATCCATGCCCACACACTTCTATCAGAGACAAAAGGATCTCAGGAGCAGAGGAGCCTAGAGCCATGAGGGTCAAGTTGGAAACAGTTTCGTTCCAAATCCGAATGGTGGTTGTTGTGGTCTCTCCATTTGGTTTTTTAATCGTTATTTCTTTCTCCTGTGATGTAATGACCTCTATGGATGCCATGAAACGATCTGCAATGATGGAGACTCCAAGGAACATGTAGATCAGCGCTACAAAGTATACGATAACACGGGCAATTTTGTCCCCAAGGGATGGGTTTTCTGGGTACCATATTGGCAGGATGACACCCTCCTTGCAGTCAAAAGATCCTGAACACGAGCTGTTTTGTACTGAACTGGTTGAGTCTCCCGTCAGGCCAGCATCCACCTGCAAACCATGCAAAAACAGTACAAAAGTAACCAGCCCAAAATGGAGGAAGGCCGAGGTGACAGGCTGCAAGCTTAACCACGCCATACACAAGATGCAACTTCCACTGTGTAGATCCAAGAAGGCCAGGAACCTGAAACAAACAAAACAGAAAGGGAAGAGGGAAGCATGAGAGAGAAGGAAGATGCAACATTTACCCAAACACACTACAGTATCTCACCACTGAAGAGCAGAGATACGTGGGGCACTTTGAAAAAGGGATTTAGCAGGGACTCTAACAAACTGCAGCATTGACACGCCCTGCAGATGAAGGTCAATTGCTAGAAAATTAATTCAGAGGAAAAGTGCATATATGTAATAGCCCATTCTTAACCTACAACATGTGCAACAGGAGAACTGAGTGCTCAGCTGCCACTCACCCAGGGATGCCACAGTGTTCCCCAGCACACAGCAATTCAACTCAGCACAAGAAACCAAATCTAAGGGCTCCCCTGCCTCACAGCCCAGGGCATAAAACAAGTCAAGCAATCACTACCAACACAAAAAGCAACATTTAAGGACAATAAGCAATCTCCAAATGAAGTCCATTTGTAGGACATAATTTAGTTATAAAGTATCAAGTATCTTAGCGGCCAAACCATTCCTACAGCCAGCCCCTCCTAACAGGCTGCAGAGTCTCCAGAAGGGCCCTAGGGCTCCCCTAAGCTACTGAGACATAGGGCCTCCATTTCAGGAGGTAAAGATATCCACCCAGAAATAGGGCAGAAGACTCTTGCTCAGCAACGTGCCAAAGGCCATTTTTCACTAGCCTTTCTTCTGTGATCTGGATGGTCAAATAATCCTGCTTTTAAATGGTCACAGAAACCTACAAACCCACCACAGTTATAAAAAGTGCTCGTAAACTCAGAAGACAAAGTGTATATACCCACCAACATTCCCTTTGCATCCCTAAGAAACTGATATATATTAAAATATCTTCTAAAATGAAAGTAATCTCTAACCTAAAATACCACACAAAAACAATGGAGCTGATTGATGTATCACACAGATTTGCCATATCACTGCCCAATAATACCTTCTATTACTTACAGACTACATTGCTGTAGGGTTTGCACTGCTTAAAATTGGATTCTGAACCCTTCGTATTGTCATGGATCACAGTGTTCTCCTTCCTTCATAACTGGCCTCTGGAAGAATCTGGTCTCAGGCTTAACTGACAAATGACATTTGTGAGTCCAGACACAGGCAAGTATCTCACAGGAAACATCAAATTTAATAGCAGCATTATCTACAGCACTTGGAAGGTTCAAAAGCCTTAACTCCCACTAACTTTCATTAGGGTTTGTACTGCCAAATGAGCAGGCCTGGGATTCATTTTCCCCTACCGTAACTACCTAAATCTTGGGCAGCAAGTCAAAGTCACTTAGGCTCCCTTTGTAGTCAGAGGAAAGAAACAACCATTTCCAGGGGACAATCCTTCCTGTCCCGCCCTGTTTGACACGAAAGATGTATTTAAGACACACATCTCCAAAAGGGATTATGTCCCTTCCCACCCCTCACCATGGTCTCAAGAGGGTGCCTAGTCAGTCAGTTTAGAGCAGACGCCTGACTTTCAGATGGCAGTTCAAAGAGATGAACTGACCTCTGAACACTTGAAGAGATTCCCCTCTCTCTCCTTTGCACTGTAAATATTCCAGGCACCATTACTGTGTTATCAGCATTAACAAATGCATCTCAAATGGCTATTTTATCATCGTGTCATGTCGCTCGCCTTTTTCCAAAACCAGGTGCAATCTTCCTGATACCAACAAAAAACATTTTCAACTTTCAGATAAAAATCTATAAAGACAAGCAAAACAGGAAGGAAAGCGTGAACAAGGACTGCAAATGAACAAAACTGCTCCTGACAAAGCACAGCAGAGGGGAGAGAACTGATTATGCAGTATCAGGATCACAAACCCATATCTGACACCCTTGATATTAAAAAACAATACAGTTCTTCATGCTACATGGACTAATTCAGAAGAGCGAGATTCTCCCACGCTTGCCTACATGCCTTCTCACTCCAGTGCCTACTTATCTATCCACCTGTCTAACCTAGTCCCAGTGCCTGCCTAATCAAGCTCCCAGGGATCAGAGGGACCTGTCCCAGTGGGGGCTGTTAGACAGCCCCAGCTCCAGCCTTGAAGTCTCACTAAAACGCCCCACTGCCTGCACAGCTCAGGGTCACAGGGAGGACTGAGCTACCCAGCATATACAACCTGAGTTCTGTATGATGCTCCCATTTTGTCCTCCCTCCTTCTACTCATGGTATTTTACTAGATTTCTGGCTGCAAGATGTTGAAAAGTCCCCGAGAAAGAGCCAGTGAACATGTGCAGAGTGACTATGAGCAGCAAGACCAAGATCTCTGGGCAGCAAGGTAGATGTGTGCACATGCACACCAAAGATGACATGTTCCAGGTGCCGCTGATGCAAGGTGCACACAGAGACCAACTGCACAAGCACAGCAGCTCCCAAAACACTCCAGGCACATCAGATCATCCTTTTCCACACTGCAACTGCTGGCAGGTATCCACCAGCCTCTTGACACTTCCAGCTCCCAGCTCCTAGTTAACTGTACCACAGCCAGAAGGTGCTGTGTCTCCCAAGTTCAGTAGTGTAGAAAGACAGGAGGAATTTCAAAAACATCTATGTGACTCAAGCACCTACATTTGGTTTCAAAAATGACTTAGGAATCTAAGTATCACTTAAATTCAGAGCCTTGTCTAGGAATAGTGCAATGACTAAACTGCCCTCTGAAATAAATCACTGCTACCACCAACCTCCTTCTCTGTGGGACAAACAACTTCTGCAATTAACACTATCTGTCTACCTTCTCTAATGCCATGATGGCTTCTATTGCTAGGCATTTCTCAACACACTCCAAGACCTTGCCAGTCCTGCTTAAATTTTTAATTTGATTTTAAGCAGAGGGTAATTTTACTGCAAGTATACTATTTCAAAGACAATCTCGAGCAGGGTAGCCTCTGTGTATGTGTTACGACCTCCAAACTCAGGCCGTGTGTTGTAGACTAAAATCTCAGAATTTGGGAACATTTTTCTTCACTAGTTTGCACTTGCTTTGGCAAAGATTTCAATGTTAAGTGGAGGCTGCAATCATTTTTATAAAATGATATAGTAATGACACAATCCTGCAATTCTTTGTCACAGATAAAACTCCACATTGGAATAAACAGGAACTTTACACACAGACATGCTGCCTAAGACAATATGTGTTCATTGATTGAAAAAACAGTAACCTAACCAATCTGAAAAATACAGTGAAACATTCTTATGGACATCTCCCCTTGAGAACTGCTGCAAAAATGCCTTATAACAGAATAAAAGTATTAAATTTTAAAACCACTCTTAATAAAACAGTTGAGGAAACAGTTTAACATTTAGGCAACAGAGAACAGAAGAGTTAAAACTCACTCTGTAGCTCTAGGTCAGCAAGGTTACTTATATCCCTAAGATACATCTACTTAACTCAATCTAGAAATCACTGGAGGGGATCTACGTAGCTCTGGCCTGCCCAGAGTGCAGTAGATATGTCATCCACCCCTATTCTAAGTAGTGGCATTGATATCAGTCGGACTGCCTGTGACAAGAGCCACCCTTCCACAACAGTCGTACTCTGAGGACCAAGGCTCCAGGCAGGCTTGTAGCACAGTCCTGAGTCCCCATCACCCAGGAGGCGTCACAGTGTCAGTCTTCCAGCACCAGTGTGACAAAACACATCCACATCTGGCACAGAGACATGTCATTCCAGCAACAACACTGTGCTGGCCCTGCGGGACACCAACAGCAGGAGGCTGCAGCACCAGTGCAAAGTCAGTTGGTAATGGATGATCTCTGGCTTTATACCACAAGGACCGTAATTTCCACTACTTCTTTCCTATCAGACATAATTTTCTCACAGGTCTTTGCCCCACTATTGCTACCACATTGAATACAGGCAAATAGGAGTATTGGTAGTGAGAGGACCAGATAGTGTTGCCTATCTGATAGGAAAAGTTCAAAGCAATCTATCAGTGCAAAAGAGAGACAAAATGCTACAAGCATCACTGCACCGGAATGAGCTAGCATTCAATAGCAATGCTCTGGACACAACAGTTATTTTAGCAGAGGAAACCACTTCTTCTACAAAAGTTTACAAAGGCCATGCGATCCAAAAAATGCATAAATAGAACTCATAAATAAAAAGATCAGTTCTTGAAATACTTCTGAATACAGTCCAGAAAGTAGCATGGACCACACTTGTCACAATTAAGATCCCTTCCAATCCAAACAATTCTGTGGTTCTATGATACCATTCTATGATGTTTTATAAAGCTGAGTTTTACAAGACTGATAGTTTGTCTGCCATGGACCTATATGAGGCAAAAAGCTGGGAAGGCTATACTGATCCCTTATAATTTAGCTTTTTATATACAGATTCTCATTTGATTCTAAAGGCAAGGATATTTTCAAAAGACAGCATTTTCAAGAAATCAAATGAAGAGGCAACATAATACAATGATGGCTGATAACATGTAACCTCCACATACCAAGTTCCCAAGATCACTGCTCATTAAATACAAAACTAAAGGCAACCACCTACACCCCTATTAATTTCTTATTTAGGCAAAATTCCCCTTAAGCCAACACAAAAGCCTTTGGATTTGACCTGCAAGTAAGATTAAGTTTTCTGGTATGTCCCCCTCCTTCCCCTCTCCCTCCCACCTCCCAGATAACTGAAACACGAGAGTACATCTGTGGCCATACATCCTCTCTCGCCTGACTCTAGAGCAGCCAGGAAAGGCTGCTGATTAGATCTCAGCGTGGAGTGAACCCCATTCAGGTGTGGGTGCTGCACAGGGGCCAGACAGAGACATCTCAGGATGAAGATGCACTTGACAAGGATCTGCTCCAGAATAGAGCGGATACAGCACTGACATCAATGCCAACTTACAGCCCTCCTCCAGAGCTGTGGGATACAGAAATAAGGTTCAGCTTAATAATCTGACTTCACATTCCTCAGCTCCAAAGCACAGAAAAGCTTTTTGATTTGAGCACACAGGTTTTTTACAACTATGAGCAAAAATTGAAATTATAGCCTTTCTGTCAAAAAATACAAATAACTGAGTTTTCACAGAAGAGGTATTATACATAATTGACACTCCTCCCTCCCCTGAAATAACAGCATTGCAAAATCTTTAATAAAACACAAAGTATACTTTTCAATTGTCTCCATTTGAATGCTATTGAGCCCTTTGCTCATCACTATGAGCAGTATCCAGAGTGCAAGTTAAGATTTATCTCCAAGCAAAAAGCCAGAGCAATGTAATTAGATCCACTTTGTCTGACAAATGCAAATTTCCAATACAGACCAAGCCTTAAAATGTCGGACTGATGCCACAAGCCTATCTGAAATGAGCACAACGAAGGACGCCAAGCTGACTTTACACAGGTTATGACATAGCAATAGTTGCTTAGCTCTGTACTACTGCACTAGCTAGGTTTTATGAGGAAAAAAGCACCATAACTCATGTTTAGGCCATGCCAGATCCCCACAGTTCAGCTAGATGGAAAAGTTATGGCGAGGAGCTGTATGTGTGCTTTGCACTTCATCATAAACATGCCAAAACTCAGAATTAGGTGCCTATGGATTAATCCCCTTGGTATGCGTCAAAACCAGCCTTTCTTTTCTCTCAAGACCATGCAAAAAGCTACCATAAAATACCCTATCAGCTCTCCTAGCGAGTCTTTTAATATTTACAAACTGGTGTCTCTACTAATTTGAGCAGTACCCACCATTCTAGCGTGGTAAATTGGTGTTAATTGATGTAATGACTCAACTCTACTCATTCCTTACACAAATGCTGCAGTGTCGACATTCTTTTATATCCGGTGATCCCACGGGCTGGCCCAAACAGAGCACAAGTCTGAGTTTAGCTAGGAGCAACCTCCAAACACTCAACTCACTTTGGGGAACCAGTTCATGCTGGGTTTTCTGTATTTTAGTATCCATGATGCTCCTGGAGAAGCAGTGGCATAAATAGCTAACCCATAAAGACGCCTATACTTAATTGTCCCCTTCTGCACCAACTCACTTGACTGGCCAGGCATTTTATTTCCTTGCTCTCACCTCAGCTGAAAAATATCTGTATAGGATAGACAGCTATATGGACACAGGAGATGCAGCTTATGCTCTGTGCACAGACACATACAGGTGGTGGCAGACACTGCAGAAAGCCTTCAGTGGGCAGTCACAGCCATGCACTAAGAGCCATCCTTTTTTATGGTGTGGGCTAGCTCAGCCACAGTGTGTATGCTCTTCTATTCCCCACACACATTCCTATTCTGAGATTCCTCAGTTTGAGAGACAGCAAGAGTTACCCTTTTCCATTTTTATCCCCCAGAACCACAGCTCTTTTTACATTCAAAAACCAAAAGCTGGTATTTAGGCTGACCTACTGATTAGTAGCAGGCACTCTCCTGCTCAAAAGACAGTATTATCTGCTCTGATGCAGATGAGGGTTTTTCTTTTCATGAGTATTACACACTCTCTCTGTTGTTTTCCTGGTACTTAAAAGTGGGCAGTTCACACAGGGGCATCCAGGTGACTTTTGAATAGATTCAAAATGCATTCAAAAATGTATTTGAGGATACTGAAGGACAAAGGATGGAGTCTCCACAACCACCTGGGGCAACCTGTGCCAGAGCTCAGTCATCTGCACAGTAAAACAATAAAAATGCACAGGTATGAGGTTCAGACCTGCTTGTGACCACCACATCCAGTGTTAGTGCATGGGAAGCCAGAGCAAACCCATGCTGTGTACAAACTGCACTGGGAGCTCACTGCAGCTCAGCAGCGGCAAATGTGTATTTGGCAAAAAGTCACTGTCATGACCTTTTAGAAGTCACTGGGAAGCCTCCATTGCACATTTAGAGAGAGATCTTCAAACATCAGACTTTTCAATGCATTTAGAGAAATTTGTAAACACAATTAAAGCCTTTATGTGCTTGTATCTCAGTGCACATGTGAATATACTATTCTTTGCAGTATGAACATTCCCAAATTGAGAGGGTAGGTTGTTCCAAGCACATTCACCAGACCCTTGATTTTATGCCCATGATGTGAAAGGCCCAGTGAAGAGGCTGGAAGTCCTTCTTTCAGGTTTAGGAGGCTAAGGGAAATACAGAAGTGGAGCTTCTTGGTCACTGACTAAGTGGTTCCCCTTCCTCTTCCATGGACTGCAGCTGATGGAGACAATCTGGAATACCTGACAACACATGGGGTTGCAACAGGCACTGGCTCCTCTGCTGCAGCCTTTCAAGGCACCAGTTTTCATTGCTCTCTGTCTTGCTAGTTTATAAGGAGCAGGAGAGACCATCTGGGGAGCAGTGGGGGAAAGGGAAAAAAATTTCAGCAGTGTGAGGAGAACTTCTTGTCAGCACATTTTATGTACTGCCTGTGGCAGCACACAGGGTGTGTTATTTACTGCTCCTGTTTCACAGACATATTATACTGCTGGTTCAGGTGCCACCATCAGAGTGCAACATATCACCTAGTGACTCACAGCATCCTACAGACGACAGCAGCAACTCGTGACATTTCTTTAGCACTCTGGTGACAGATCTAAAACTGTTACAATTAAAGGCCCTAGGATTTGTTGTCATCAGGGCGTTTGTGCTGCAGAGCCCCTAGTTATTTGCACACAGAGGCAGGCTAAATGGTAAATAAGAAGAGAAGAGGTGTTGTAGGCATATCTCATCCTCTTTAGATCCAGAGTTAGTTAAGAAAAACACAAGTTTTCTGACAGAAAACACTCATTTGAGGCAAACGAAACAAATCATGTAATGTGCTGGATTTGATGCAGTAAGCAGGTGGGCAGTGAGCCCTTCCCTGACTGGCTTGTGGGCTCCTGGGACAGCCACCAGCCAGCCATGCTGAGTGCTAACCCCAGCAGCTGGAGCACACACTGCTTCAATCCTCCAGAACCCCAGCAGCTGAGTGCTAACCCCAGCAGCTGGAGCACACACTGCTTCAATCCTCCAGAACACCCTGTTTATTTCTTAACTACTCCTTCAAGGAAAAATAAAACAAAATTTCTTAATTTTTTTTATCTTTTTCTTTGTCTATATACAGAAAAAAAATGTTTTTAATGTTTTTACCAAAAGGGCCACATCACACGCAACAGAAATGATAAGCCCTCCATGAGTCTATTCAGAAGGGCCTACTCCTGGCTCAATGAGAAAGAAAATATTTAAAAAGTGAATGAAGGCAGAAGCAGCAAATGGGGCAGTGGGAGACTGGGCAGACAAAGAGGCCAGAGAGGATGAGAAGAAGGCTACACTGAAGAAATCATCTTTATCACTGCAGCAAAAACAAGTGGTTGTTGTTCATCATGTTAGATGGAAACGAAAGGCCCTCCCCTAGCCCAATTAGCACATGTTTCATTCACTTCAGAGTTAGTTAGCCCAGAGATAGAATAGTTGTCTGGTCCATGTCTCAGGGACTGACACTGCATTGTTCCCCTTGTGAATATTATTTCCTAGTACTTTGTCCAGTTCAGTTTTAAATCATCCAAGTGATGGAATTTCTACAACTTCCCATAGACACTCTGCCATCATGTAATTTATCTGGGAGGTTTTAGCCATCTTCCTTATATTTAGGATGAAATTAAGAAAATTTATGCTGCTAGTTCTCATTATTGTGTCCTTGGAGCACTCTCAACCATTCTCCTCTCTGTCTGAGATTTACATGCTTCAGATACTTGTAAATAGCTGTTCTCCTCTACAGCTTTTCTTTAGCCAAAGCACACAAATTCATTTTAATCTTTATAAATTAGGCCAAGCTGTCCTTTAATAATTTATCTTCATCTCCTCTTCATTCCCCGTCTTCGAGGTGGTTAGAAGCAGACGGGTATCCGAGAGAGTTATAGCTCAGTGCCTGCTCCCACCAAAACCAGCAGCAGATCTGCTCTCTCTGGAGCTGGGATGCTGTGCTTGGGTAGTGAAGACTGGCCTCTCAGCTCTGCTGTACAACAGGTTTTTCTCAGATACCGGACTGTAACAAAGGTTAAATCAAGACTGAGATACAGAAGCTCACTGTGTTGCACACTTCCGATGGTCTCTCCCCGTGTTTGCTGTCCCCAGCACAGTGGGGCTGGCACGGGCAGCGCTGTGCTGCTCACTGGCACCTGCCCACAGAAAGCGGGGATTTCCAGAGTTTCAACCAGAAAGTCGGGGTCTCCAGCTGAGAGGAGGGAAATACACTGTAACACGCACACTGCTTCAGCAGATCTGAGCACAGCAGGAGGCATGAAAAATGCACTGAGCTATGGGTTATCCTCAAAATACCTCCCACTTCACTTGGAAGGTGCCAAAACCTGTAAATTCACCCAAATTGAATACAGTTACCAAATAAAATTCCACACAGCACCCTCACCCTTTACTGCCATACATCCCCACGTCTCTGTTACTGACAATTTAGGTATCTTAATCCTTCACTGTTTTTTCAGCTGCTAATTCTGCAACTGCTTTTAAAAAATGACCCCTCACATCCACCATGATTAATTCATTCTACATAAGTCCAGGCTGTTTATTGCTCTTTGTTCATTTACGCACTAGCTGTTTACAGATTCTCTTTTAATATTAGCTCTGTTATTTGCTAGAGACTCAAGTCATATTTACCATAGGTAATTGCAGAGATGACATGGACAACAAACAGTGGAAGCTGAGCTGCTACAGCAATTACAGTAAGTGGCAGCAGTCTCCAGGCTATCTGCTGCCCCACCTTCATTTCTTCTCTCCCCACCCTCTGATGGCTTTCCCTGTGGGCTGTATAAAGTCATACACCACTCTGATCTCTACAGCAAAGAGATTTGTTCTTCACTACAGCATTATCAGACAGGTTGATTCACCTTTTTCTTTTCAGTTTGGGTTCCAGCTGCAGGTCTGCTCTTCCTGGCTGGCTGCCCCAGTCTGTGCTGCCAAGGGCAGGTAATCTGAAATATTGTGTGGACCTAGACACCCTCAATATCCACATCTTCTTTCTCATTGTTACTACAGCAGTAACTTCCTCCTCTGCCTCTCTCATGGTCTCAATGTGTGAGATATTTCACTGAAGGAGTCACAAAGGATCAGATTTCAAAGGCTAATTAGAAGCTTAAAGAAGCAGCATTTTTTAATCCACTTGGACACCTGGACCCCTTTGAAATCATGGATTTTCCACTGGACACCTAAATATGATTTTAAATTTCTGCAGAAAACCAAACAGATGACTATGAGAGGCTACCGCTGTTTTCTCCAAAGAAAAACCTGAGTTTATTTCTTTATTCCTGTCAAGAGTACCAGGCAGGTCCCACCCACACAAATGTCACAAGGCTAAGCCAGGTAAATACATGACTTGATCCTTCAAGAAGATTAAAAAAATCAAGACTACCTATATGGGTATGCCAGCTTGGGAGCAGTGCATACAACAAAGCACCTTGTCTGGAAAGGGTGAGACTCCTCCCTTACTATTTCTAACACGTCTGCAATGATACTCTCCCAGTTACCAGCACTCAGCAAGTCTTAACTTAGATACCAGTGCAGAACATTTGAAAACTGGATGCGGGGCATAATGTATCAGAATTTTCTAGCACAGTATATAATAGTCATACTGCTGTTTATCTCCAAAGTGGAAGAAATAGCATTTTCATTGTATTCAGAGCACTACTTACACCAGCTTCCCTCCCTTGACCCTTCTGTCCAAAAGCCTCCTTTTACACAAAGTCATCTTAAAAATGAGAACTATCTTTCCAGCCCAGTCAACATGCATACCATCAGCTGAAGGCTGGCAAGAGAGAAGAGAGAGGGAGTCTTTAGGACCAGATTTTCCCTGCTGTATATCAGCATAGATCCAATGAGCCCAAGTCAGTAGAGCCAGCTTATTTTACTGAAAGCGCTGCCTTGGGAACTTTGGCAACATTTCACATAACAGAAACCTCCAAAATGAAAGCTTCATCTATTTCCTCGTTGCAACCTGTGTCACACAGCAGCTGAGGGGCATCTTTGTGCTTTCTCCATACCAACTGTAGTCGTGTCCATCCTGCCCTGGTTCTTCATTCCTCCCAATGCTCCATGCTGGCCCCAAATTTGCTACAACTAGTCCTGCCAACAGGAGCAGCAGCTGAGTCATGGGAGATGACCACATCAGCCAAATGCACTAAAATCAGACAAGGGAAGGAGAAAATTCTCTTTCCTCTCAGAATCCCAGACCCCAGCAAACAAGGCTGGAGTCTCCTCCACCATGTGCCCAGTGTCACCTTGGATCAACACTTGAAGTGCCTCACCCTGAAGGTAAAATGGCAGGAGTCACTGGCTTAATGTGCGTGCTTGGATAACATACCCATCCCAGGCAGCCACTCACTGTACAATTTATTTAAGCCACCAAGGCAAAAAGAGAGGACAGCTTCAATCCAGCCACTGAGGGGCACAGTCTCCCTTATGGATGCTAGTAGTACCACATCTCCATCAGTTTTACTCAGGAGCTCAAGTCCCCTTCAGGGATGACAGAAATTATCTCTTCATCCATTTCTGCAAAGAAAAGATTAAAACTGGAATGTACTTAATTTGATTTGAAGTCCAAATTTCTTAAGACACTGCTAAGGCAAGAAAATTGCAGGGCCCTGCTCTTACTGCGAGTTTCAGAGAGGACTGACTCAAGAAACAGCTAAGATGGTAACACACAGCCTGTTTTCACACCTTTACTCCACACTCACTCCCTATCCCTCCTCCCTTCAGCCCAGGAAGCCTCTCATGCCTAGCCATGCTTCTGTGGTGGTGCTGTGAACCCAGCTCTTCCTGACACTGCTGATGACAGTAACTTCTGTCATCTGGGAAACCTGTCACAAGTGACAGAAAAATGCTTTGCCCAAACAGGAGCAACAGTCCCAAAACACCAGCAAGTGAGAAGCAATGTGATAGGAAGTGTTATCCTGGGCAGAGCCACCATTACTATTGCATTCAGGTCAGTGACTCAAATAGGTAAAAGAACAAGCACAAAAGGTCTTCGACAAAACGATGGTCACTTCTCAAGACAAGCAAAGCCTTGAAATTAATCCATTCTGCAGTGGAAGCTTGATGACCAAAAAAATGAATAAAAATGGGTATTCAGTGAATGTGAGACCTGTATCATAACAACCCTCCACTCTGCACTAACCCTTCCTCTGCCCATTCACTGTGCCCTCTGCTCTCCCCACAGATACACATACAAACACTTCTGTGATCCTTCCCCTGAACCTTCCTCCAACAGCACCTCTGTGGTTCTTCCCAAACCTGGCTCCCAAGACCACGGCCCCTTTGTCTGAGGTGATTGCAGCCAGCCCATCATGCCCTGTAGCTGTGGGCTCCCATACAAATTATGCCTGCAATTTATAACCACGCCACCTCTTCGTGCTCCCTGTGCAACAGGAAGTAGATAAGGTTTCTGGAATCCTGCACAATCCAGCATAACTCCCATGTCCCCTCCCTGAGCCTTTTTTTAGGAAATCAGCTCTGATCAGAGGGACAAAGAGGGCCAACCAGGCCAAAAGAGACTCAAGGCTAACACCAACAAAAGCTTCCAGACTCTGGGTATTTCATTTAGTGAGCACTGAAAATTTTTTAAATTCTATCCTGTCCATTTGTGTCATCTGTGGAACTCAATGCTATAAGAAACAAATTAAGGACTCTAAGACTGAGAGAAAAAACAGACGTGCATGGAACTCAAAACACCCATAGATTCACCAGACAGGACGCATCCCTCCTCTTGCTCCAGAGCATATTTCAACCGCACCAAAGTTTGTGAAACTTGCTAATATGTGTGTACAGCAAAAGCTGGGAAAACCCTTCTTAAATGAGCATCTGCTGCCTCACTGGGCCAACCTTTTGCTTTGTCCCAGCAGCCAAGCCCTTGTGAACTTGAGAGAAGGCAGAAAGGCTCAAATAGAGGATATGTGGTGGGCTGAACATGTGAGAAATGCTGTTAGAACACAGGGAAGCTTGGAAGCAGGGAGTGATTGAGGGAAGTGGCAAGCTGGAGCAGTTACTGGAGAATCATGAAGAAATCTCTATATTTAAGAAGAAAAAGTAGAGGAGGGAGAAGGCCAGAGCTGGGGGAAGGAGGGGTGTTTGTGACTCACTGGGATGCACGAAACAGCAAGGAGATGGATCTGGATAGGCAGCAGGCAAGCCAGCAGGCTTTTGGGAGTGACGTAGGTGCACCAAGTGCAGCCGAGCATCTTATCACCTTCAGTCTCCTGGTGTGATTCCCCAGAAGGGAAGCAGCTCTATCATGCTCTGAAGGTTAAGCTGTGCCTTCTGCCTGGCACAAGAGCATAGTGCAGCCAATGGGTAAAACTGCCTACCTACTTAAAAGCAAACCCCAACACTGCCAGGAGGGACAGGCTTTATTTTTAGCTGGGACACCAGCAGGGTCACTGCTGGTGCTGCATTTCCCCATGGAAGCCAGGGTTTCATGAAGTGAGCTGTGTGCACAGGGTCACTGCGGGGGAAACATCTGTCAGGTCAGCTTTGGGGAGATGGATTATTTAAGTTAGAAAAAAGGAAACATTTACTAGAAGAAGTGAACCTGAAACTACTCTGGAAGGTTAAAACAAAATGGAAAAATGATGCCTAAAAGAGTTAGAACGGGTGGTAATATATGTGAGGCCAATGCCTAGTGCATCCATCTCCAAGATGCTCATAAAGGAGAATACTCCACCATGTCTAACTCCAGCAGCATCCCCTCTTTTGCCTCCCATAACCCAAGCTTTGAAAGGCTTATTCTTGTCTAGGGGTTGCCAAACAAAAGCAGTGGCGAGTCACTGTCCTTCATAAGAATCCTTCACAAAGAAAAAGCACAGAGAGACCCACCTTGCTTTGCACCTTGAAGACACCACCACTGAGACCTCCACCTCATTCTGCTCCTCAGGTCCTCCCACGGGGGCAGTTAGCGCCGAGGCAGGAGCTTCCCCGGGACTCACACACTGGCCAGGCACAGCATCCGCAACGAGTGCACAGCAGCAGCACAAGCTTAGCCCATGGCAGTCTCGTGAGGACAGGGAGTCAAGTCCTTCCCTGCTAGTGGGTTTCGTGGGTGCAAACCTAATAAAGCAGTTGGCACTGCTCCCACTTGCACTGCCAGGAAATGCAGTCTGGAGGCTTCAACATGGAGAGATTGTTGTTGATAAAGTGCTGAGTGATAGCACGAAGCTTTCAAGGGACTTGAAAGAATTAAGAGCAGAGGGGAAGTTCTCATTTTATTCTCTTCTTGAAAAACCCAAGTCCACTTGCCACGTTGCATTTGAGAAACAGCTTGGCCTAGACTCTGAATTTTTTTCCTCAGGACCAACCCCACTTCATGTTCTTGGGAAGATTTTATATTAAAAATTATTTTGGCGCTTTTTTCCTGCCGATTCTTGTGCCTCTTAATAGCTTAAGAAGTGCTTTTCAGACCCCATCACTGTAAGGTTCTTTGCAACTACTTTGCATTCAGCACTATCCGTTTCATCAAGAGCAGACTTCAAGGCTGAACCACCTCCAAGCATTAACTGCTGCAGGCAATTCAGGCAGCTGCTTTACAGGTGGAAGCAGGGCTTCTTAAGCCAACCTGAACAGTTTCCACCTCTGGTCATTTGTTCCCACTCTGCTCTAGCTTTCCACTTTTTGTTGGCATAGCTGTTTGCATGGCTGGGGTGTGAATAAGGACCAGGAATCTATCTGGCCAAAAAGCAAGCTGAACCCACCATCTGGCCACTCATGCCACTGGGCCAGTATACTGCAGGGGTGGGACAGGAGCAGGAACAAGCAACCAGTGTGGGAAAGCTGTAGAAAACAAAGTCCAAATAAGAAGTGTGGCAAGTGCATTAGCTTTATGGGCAGAGGAGGTTTGTCTCTTGCAGCAGTGAATCCTGTAACATCTCCTGGACCCTGAAACAGCCTTGTCCTGCTACACAAAGGCAGAGACAGATCTCTGCCCCTATTTTTCCCAACTAATATGTGTGTTCAAAGGTCAGTGAGTAATTCCAAACAAAACCACAGAAGAGGATAAAGCACTTATTAAAGTTAACTTTAAGCTCAAGATACTACTTCCCAACAAGGAAGACCCGGCTACCCTCAAGGCACTAAACCAAGACACCCAGGTCTTAATGACCCAAGCCAACTTTTTCTGTATGGAGAGCAAAAAGACGGCTTCTACGCAAAGCACAAAGCATACCCATCCATCACCAGTGCATGGCAGAGGCAGAGCTGCCTTCCCAAATTTGGGTGTGGGGAGCTGTGGCACTGGGACAGTGGTAGGTTTCACAGCCTGCCTGGAGCCTGGTGACAGACTCTATACCACTGCTACTTGCATTGAGAGGACCTAGAACACATCCAGAGTAAGCTGTAGCCTGACTGCAGAGCGAGGTGCAGAAATGCTCTAACTCTCCCTGCTTTTGCTTCCACTGTGGTGAAGGAAACCAGTGTTCACCAGCATGCAGCATACAAATGTACTGGCAGGGCACCTTGTGTTGTCCGCACTGGAGTCCCACATTCACTCCTGGACATGTCACCTTCAACACAACCTCAGCAGTCAGCTCTAAGTGCCCTCTCCCAGGTACATCCCTGCATCCCTACACTTCTTTTGATTAAAACTGTATTCTGCAGTGCTGCTGTTTGCTTTGAGACAGCCTCCAAGCACCAGCCTAGGAGAGGGAGATGAAAGCAGTGGCAATGCAGTCTCATCTGTCTATAGTTTCTAAAACTCTTTGGCACCTCGCTGGTTGCAAAACATGCCCAGCAGCATAGGATATTTAGTATTTCTGATTGCTCTTGACCTGGCTGTCTCTGCTGCTGTCCTGAGTTAGGCAGCTTAGGTTAAAACACAGCAGAGTACAGGAAGGCAGCAAACAGAGCAAGTTGACTACTGTAGCCTTGAAATAATCTGCTAGTGAATGGAAACAGAAGCTTCTCTCTAAATCTGAGTGCTCTGGAAGAGCTCCCTGTTTTATTATGATGGAAAATCCTCATTGGAGTGTTTCGTTAGAAAACAAGCTATCATAAAAGAAATGTTAAGAGCCCTAAGCTGTCTCCTCTCCCATGATGTCAACTGTCAGAGACATCAACTACAGCTCAGCTGTGTGATCAAAGGCTCTAGCAAGCGGATTTAAAGACAGAATTACTGGAAAATTGAGAGTTGAAGTAGCATGGGGGCATGATCATCATCCCATCTATAAGTGTGTCTTATGGGGCGAACTAATTACTTTATAATGCTGTACTGCAGGAACAATGGCACCGGGTCTATTCATTATGACACTGCCAAGATGGGGTTGTGGTGGTACCTTCAGAATGGCATGACACATCCCTGCCACCTCATGCTTTGCTATTCCTGCAAAACCCTGTGACAGAAGTATCTAGGGGGGAGACTGGGAGGCCATCATGATGAACTTCATGCACTCGTATCTGTGATGGCTCTCAACCAGAGCTTGCAGTTTAAAGCATTAAGGCAGAGGTGAAGGAGGGAAACCAACTACAGTCTGTACCATGTTAGTCCTCAAGCAGCCCAGAAGCCCACTGAACCTGCAGGACACCCAAGGTGGTTCCCAGATTTCATTCTGCAGGTAAGCAGGGACATGAGCTGGAGCTCCTCTCCAGCCCCAAACCCCACAGTCCCATGTTGCTGAAATCAGCAAATGCGAGACCACGAGTTCTGCAGCACAGGTGTTTTACAGGTTCCCCCAGAACAGCTTATTATCTCGTGTACCTCTCAATGCATGAAACTCTTCAGGACAAAGACTATCATTTACTAGACATTTGTATGGCACTTTGAAACATGGGCCCCCACCCATGCCTTTAGGAGTTCCTTTTATCAAACAGTAAATCAACAATAGCATTAATCTATGCCACAATGCCTAAACACAGTGGGTGATGGTAGATGGTGCATCACAACTATCAATTTCCTGGCTTCAGAGACTTTTTTTCCATATTAAGATGTTTTTGTCTTTGCAATTTAATTTCCTTCCTTTTTTTATATAGAATTAGATATTACTGCCTGGTTTAAAAAAAAATTGGCCAGCAATCAAAGCCATCTTTTTAACTGTGAAGCACATGAAAGGCATCTGAAACATGACAGCAACAAAGAACAAGGAACTATTTGTCAACGCCACTTGGTCATTGGGGAAGCTTAGGGGAGGAGACTGATGCTGTTTGTTTAAAACAAGCAAACAAAACCATGACAGACAGACCATTTATCTGTATAGTGCTTCACTTGAAAATATTGGTGAAGGGAATACATCTTCACTTGGTTTCTAATAAAAGTGCTGACACACTCTGTTATGGCCTTTCTGTGCCTTGGGGATGGAGGATGCTTCTTGCAGGAAGGACTCTTTGAAAACAAGGGATACATGTGGAACCAGGCTCAACAGAGCAGCAGCCCAGCCTAGACCCTTAGCAATCTCTCCATCTGTCCAACCCACAATACCATAGCTCATCTGACTTGACCCACCAGCTTCAGAGTAAAGCAGAGGAAGCAGGAAGCAGGGAGGCTGGATTCATCCCTCTTTCCTTTCTACAGGCCAGCCAAGCCAAGGAGCAGTGCCCTGAGCGCTTTATGATTGCCATGGGGAGTCCATGACTCCTAACAACACAGTCTGCTCCTGTCAGGCAAGGCAGCTCCTGCCCTCACAGGGCCCAGCAAAAACCTGTGGGAGCATAGCATGGTGCACAAGCCAGGCCATGCTTGGTATCTGCTCCACATCCGCTCTCCAGTTCTGGGTGCTTCCCACACTGCCCAGGGCAATGCAAAGGACTATCCCACCTGATGGTGGCATCTGCCACTCCAGGTGCCATCCTGTCAGGTAGGTAGCAGCTTTGCAGAGCAAGGGCCAATCTCTCTGCAAAGGACAAGTGCTACACAGATTGGTGTTAGGGTGGCTACACATCCTCCTTCCTTCTCACACTCCGTCACCTACTAGTTATTGTAACCATGTCCTCACCAAATACCCACAGAGGGAGAAAAGTAGTATTAATGATACAAATGAGACACAGAAGATTAAACGTGTCTAGCAGAACACTGGTCGTATGTCAGAGACTGCAAGCCTACATGCATTTCCATCGCCCTCATACAGGATTTCAGCAGTGGGATTACAACAATTTGTCCTACCTTGGACGTTTGGGAAATGGTTAAACCATCCACTTATTAACAGCAGGACTCATATTTGGCTTAGGGGAAAAGAAAAACAGATTGCTGTACTGCACCTTTAACTAGGACTCTACCCCCATCAGTCCTCTCCTTCCCCAGCCTCACTGATATTATACCCTTCCATTTACAACACGGGATAGCCAATCTGGCTGCCATCACATTGCACTCACAGCAGATCTGAGGGCTCCTGGGCTGCTCTTGCTCCACCCCAGCCAGCCCTTGGCAGTAACAGGACATGATCTTTTCCAACATCACTACTTCTATTCAGAAAACACATCTCATTCCAGTTGAACACAGAAGCAAGAACATAAGCACCAAATGTGACTTTCTCAGCTAAACCATGATAAGGGTAAACAAATGTTTCCAAAAGCAGTGGATGGAGCAGGATTAGGGGCTCTCTAGAAATGCTTTTGCTGTGGGGGAGTGATGGCTCTCCCTGCTGCACCAACCTACAGAGCACCTTCAAGGCCTCTGCGTCTCAGCAGTCCCCCAAAGGCAGCTCTGCTCTCCCAGGCCTCCTCACCAGTCTCCCAGAGAGCATGGGATGAGTGCTCCTGAATGAGAAGGTGTCACCGGTTGTTACCTAAGTCTTCCAGCACTGTTGTCTCCACAAATAAAAAACCAGCTCAACAAAATCACCCTTTTGCTTTCTAAAGAGATGTGAAGAATTAAAGAAACATATATATAAACCGGAGAACGGAAGGATGTCCATAAGGAACCCCTTCTCATCTCAACTGTCCCTCCACTGTCTCCCCTTAAATCTGAACCAGATTTTTAGGGTGAAAAGCCAAGAACAACACCAGGAACAAACCAAGAAGTCCGGAACCCAACCATTACTCTACAGCTCCTTTGGAGGGGGCAGAGGGAGAAATGGCCATGACCTCACGTTTTAGAATAACAGTAAATAAAAAAAACAAAACACTTGGAATGGTTTCCTCTCTCACGCAGGGTGAGCCATACTTTAGACACAGGTGAAAAGCATAAAGCCCTGAAGCAAGGCTGGGATAGGAGTATGGAAACCAGCCCCCATGTGGGTCAGCTCTCATGTGTGTGCGCGGAGTTCCTCTCCCCTGCCATGGGGGCTGCGGACGCGCCGGCGGCCCCGCGCCCTATTTAGG
>JAOXXN010000065.1:28819973-28851028 GCA_026770055.1 Myrmophylax atrothorax | reverse complement strand
AAAGGCCATGAGCAGAAACAACAGGCAGAAAAACCCACCTCATCTCCACATGCCAGAAAGAGATTTGTGAGGGATCCCAGCAGCACCAGCCACCTGAACCACACTTGACAGGAATGACCCTGCATCACTCAGCTCAGCTGACAGCAAACAAACCCCAGCTGGCAACACTAAGTGTCTCACACTAGAGATCTAACCTACCATGTGCTTCCCTCAGACTGGGCATTCCAAGCCTCTTATTCCACCTGCCTAATTGCTCACAACTGGGAAATTAGGACTTTGGGAACTGCTCCCTGGCTATTACATTTCCATACACTAGTCTAGCAGGTCCCAGAGCCATGGGAGGGACCGTTAGACACTGCTGGCAGAGGAAGGCTTACACAGCCTCCTTGCCTCAGGAGCCCAGCCTAGAAGCCACAACAGGCGGGTATCACACATGCAGATTAGGTGCCAACTGCACAAGCCTTTTATAAAGGCTAAACCATGGGAAAATGACACTTACCGTAATGGGAAGAGCAGCAGAACCTGATGCAAGCACCAGAGCTGAGAGAAGACTGAGTCTCAAAGGCCAGCATCAGGCAGGAGCTGGAGACAGAGCTGTGTTCCCTGCCAGACATGCCCTGTGGTGCTCAGGCAGGCCCAGCTCTCCAGCACAGAGAGAAGGTGGATGCTCAGAGGAGGCTACCTGGCATGTGGGAGCAGGGTGGTGATAAGCTGAAGGTGGGCTTCAGTACCCTGGGATCATGCTGCCTTCCCTCTGGGGAGGCCAGCGAGTGATGCCAGGGAGCAGGTCCTGGTTCAGGTACCTGCCTTTGCCATGCCCCAGGAGTGTCCTGCAGCAGTCCCTCTGAGGTGGCAGAGCCCTCACTCTTGTCCTGTGACCAGCCCCTCTCTTCCTGGGGACAGGGAGCATCTGTGATCCTATATGAGCTCCCCAGACATTACCTCCACGTGCTGTTCCCTGCCCCAGCCTGCACTCAGGTCACATACACTTCATCCAAGGTCCTCAGAATAGCCCGGATATACTTCTAAACTGGAAATCAATGCCAGAAGCAATTTCCAGGTACACCTCCCAGTCATCACCCATGCAGCAGAATAGGCTCCCGAGTTCCAGCAGTGAGCAGACAAAGTCATTTGACCAGCACTGAGGAGAGGAGCTTCAGCAGTGCCAGGCAGCTGCTCAAATGCGATGGGGCATTACTGATGTCCCAAAGGTGCTGGTTAATTGCTTGGCCCTTGGTTCCGATGTCCACCAGAAGACCAAGGTGTGGTTCAGCACACTCATTATGTGGCTCATTCCAGAAGTAGTACTTACTAGACAAGGGAGACAGCATCTCAGGAGTGGCAGCATTGCAAAGCAGCCTTCTTCCCTAGCATCATGTCTTTGCTCACACTGCAACAGCAGTAGGTCCAGTAGTGCTTGGATTTCCTTTCAGCTGGGTCTGCTATGAACCACTGCACCCCCCTTTCAGCTGCTGTCCCTACTGCCATCATCTCAATGGTTTCAGCTGCATCTAGAAGTGGACTGGGCCCTTATTTACTTAGTATGGTTATATTCCTCTGGGATTCCATTTAACATCTTTATAGTGCCTCCAAGTACTTTCTTGTTAGTAAGAAGGAGAGTGAAGGGATGGCTCCATACCCTGCAGGGCACAGACAGCTCTGTGACTGCTGCTGGTGACTAGGAACAGCCAAGCCTTCAGCTGCCACAGCCACCCCTGGGGAAAAGACCAAGGCTCCCTCTCCTCCACTGCCTGGTGGCACATTACTCCCTTGGCATCTCTCCTCTGCACAACACTATCCTGTGGATCACCATGCCTCCAGGCATCCAGGCTGCCACCTGTCACCTACCACATTCAGAAGCCTGGCAGCAGGCCCATGGTTCAGGTCAGTGACAGACCCACTGTGCTCCCCGGGGAGGTGAAGGGCATAGCTTCCACTTTACATGCTGTATGGATTTTAGTCCCATCCCTATAACAGCATGGAAAGGGACATGCAATAGAGCCATGAGGTGAAGTTCATTTCATCATGCCTTCAGAAAGACAGGAACCAGGAAACACCTTTTATCTAGCCTCTGCCTGAACAGTTTCCTCCTCATTTCTGTATTGGTGGTTTGTTTTTTTTTTACTGCCTTGATTAGAACAGAGCTGTTGCCATGCAGTTTGGGGACAGGTTGCGAGAGCAGCTCCCTTGCTGAACTTGTTTGGTAGGTATATTAAGATTTTAAGTCCTTTGTTAGCTTCCATGAACAGTAAGTGTGTGTTCAAAAAAAGGGAAAAAACAAAGGAGAAAAAAGATATTATTAGAATGAGCAAAGACTCTATAAGTCCCATCACCTCCCCAGCTGCTGCTGTGTCTAATCATTTTCATAGTGTATCAGGAAGTGTAAAATCACCAATTAATTTTATAACAGAGATTTTCATCACAGAAGGTGGGGACATGAAACCTTCCTCTCCTGAATGCAATTGCTCCTGTGGACTCATTCTTAGCTATTGAGTCTTACCGCCAGGTACCACTGGAGATGAGATAAAACAGTCCAAAACAGGTTACCTATTTTCTTTGATGAAAACAGACACATGAGGACCAGTCCTTGCTACAGAAATGTCCCAGAATGCAAAGACACTGAGCAGGGAATTTCCCTTCACAGATTTCTCACCAGCACACAGTAAGACAGACACATGCATATTTCCTCTGGCTCTTGCACCTCTCAGTAGCAGCAAGGGCAGAGCTCTGAGCCTGAGTGCTCTGGCTGTGAAGCATGAAGCACCTGACTCAGCCTCCAGGCATTGCCTGAAGTGTCTGAGCATTCACTGCTCTTGGCCAGGTCAAGGGGCCCCACATCTTGTAAGACCAATTCAGGAAATGCAAACTCATGAGCTTTGGATGGCTGGAGAACATAAGGACAATTTGCCTTCATCCACATCTACAGCTGCCAGTGTGAGACCTCCTCCTTGTCCAATGCATTTACAGAGTCAAGTGCAACAAGGCCCCAGTCAGGCTAGTGCAGAGAGGGAGGTGCAGAAAGCTTCCAATCACTGGATCAGAGTGCAGATGATGATGAGATCAAGCCAAATCCTGATACTATGGAAATCAGATGGAATTTTGTCACTCCAAGTACAGTCCACACCACTCTACCAGACCTGCTGCAGAGCCAGGAGAAGCAGTGCAGAGCGGTGGAGGGCAGGAAGCAAAGCGTGCTGCATCCAACACCTTCCAAGGGAAATTCACAGAAGCTGAATGCCACAGTTACCAAACTCCCTTTTATGACAACTGCTGAGTTGATGTCAGCTACTAAAAGGCAAGATCACAGACAAACAGGTCATTGTTTTGCTCCTGACCTTGAACTGTACTGCAAGCTATTCCAGTCCAACTGGCACCATCTCAGCCTCTCAACTATAAGAGTACAATATGCATGGAGACCTCCTGACACAGCCTACAGCCCCCTTGTATGCTGCAGGTCCTCCTCCTTCACATACCAGCCCAGAACAACATCACTGTCCACCCTGGCATTACACTCTGTTTATTCATTTAATGAACCTGGTGGGGAAGGGGCACTGACCTGGGGCAGCAACAATGAACCTGTTTTCCTGGCATGGAATGCTGTTAGCCAGCATGGGTGAAGTGACAGTCCCGCAATGCACTTGCCCTCACCCTGTGCAGAAGGGAAGGCTAGCTTGGGCCAGGTTAGCACACATGAGGTACAGATACTGCTTGGTTTCCACCAGTGTCCAAACAAGACTGATCAGAACAGAACACTGGGATAGAGAGAAACCCTTGAGCCAGGATACAAAACTAAATCAAAGTTTTATGGGCTAGGATGAAAGGGGAAGTACTTCAAAGTCTGCAACACATTAATTTTCCTTTCTGCTCTGGTTTTTCTTTCCCCCTTGTTTTAATATGATGGATCACCTGATAATGACAGGAGGTTGCTCTGCTGACATGTACACCCAGGATAAAGGAGAGCAGGAAATTAGATCTGAGGCTCTGTACTGTATTTCCGTGAGTTCTGGAGCCACCAGAAAGAGACCTTTTGGATTTGCTAATGCCATCGCATTCCTCACAGCCACAGACATGCAGTCCTGTGTCAAATTTCCTGCTGCCACTCGTTGTGTCTAGTGCAGTCAAAGAACAGGAGTATGAAGTGTATCTGATTTAGAGATGCACACGAATCAGGCACAAGCTCTGGCTACTGTAGGAAATTGAACTCTTGATGAAAATGGTTTTCACCAGGGAGCCTCCTTGTCTTCTCCCAGCCTTCCCCATTCTGTATTGTCTGGGACTTAAGGTCACAATTACTGCCTTTTATCAAGAGAACTGCTTTAGTATTTGCTTTTTTAGCCCTACTTTCTCTGTCCACTGTGAGGAAAGCACTTTCAGAGTGCACTGAGCCCGTTTTCCTCTCTTTCTTCCTGTTCCAGCTGCTCTGGGCCTCAGTGGAGGTAACACACTGAGCACACCAGTGAGTTACACACCTAAGTGAGTTACCTTCACTCTGCTGCCTCCTGCATGCTACAAGAAAAGCTGCTTTGTCTGCTGAAGGGAGTGGGACCACAACAGGGCAGGGGTACATTTTCTAATACATGACAAAATCTCCTTTGGATTCAGATCTGGCCTCACAGGAGCTATCATAGCATAGGGAATCTGTTCCTGTTTTGGGCTTTGCAGGGTCCTCAAAGTCAATCCCATCACATGCTTCCTCAGCTGTTAGGCAACTGTTACACAGCTATTTGACACTTCCACAATGACCATGAGACTTGCAGGTGCAAATACAGCTGTGATGTGGCACTGGGGCACTAAGTTCTGGATCCTACCCTACAGATATTATGAAGATAAGGCCTGTGAATCCCAACCTGGAGAAAGGCACCAGTAGCAATAACTGCCTCTGAACTAGATTGAAACAACTTTATGTCCTAGAGGCTTTGGAGTCCAGACCCTGGTTCACAGCCTTCACTCATCCCTTGTTATGGACAGCGATTTGTACTCCTAGACTGCAACCTGAACAGAGACAGACGTAGTGAAATACTCAGACAAGGTTTTTGCTCAATTACAGCCAGGCAGTCCTAAGCAAAATACCCCAAATATTTCATTTAAACTGTATTTTTATTTTAGATCTATGGGTTGGGCAAGCATCTGAACATGCATGAGTTTAAATTGCTTGCCAGCTTTGGGGGATCTACCATACATCTCCCTGGAAAGCTATTTTAATTGCCACACCACTTGGAAAACCACTCAGCAACAACATCCTTGCCTTGCTGGCCCATCAGGCTGGACTGTACAGACAAGATATTGATGCAGCAACCTGATGTAATCAAGAGCTATAAAAGGCAAAGCAGTAAATCATTTGGATGCAACAGTCTGTCTGTGTACTTAGCTGTTTTTTATGTTTTCCAGAACATCCAATAAACAAAATTGCATTTAACTATTAACAGTCACACAGCAATTTTCCTTTCAAAGCTTGTGCTCTCACAGTGGGTGGTGGTGGGGAAGGAACATGGCTTGGAAGTAGGTCAAGAAGTGTCCAGAATTGGGAATTATTTTACTTTTTTTTTTTCCCCTGCAGGTGAGTCATCTGAAACTTATCTCACAGTTTTTGTAAAAGGTGGCTCTCACTTCTCCTAGTATTAAAGAATGAACCATGTTCTTTACTGAGCTTTCCCACAGTGGTCTTAGGACTGACCATCAAGCCCACTTAAAAGACCTAAAATGAGATACGCAGCTCTGAGAAAAGCTGGTGCAAAAATCACTTGAAATGAATGGTTAGGTCTGTCTCTTACACTGCATCAACACCTGCCCTAAAGGGCAGGAGCTGCCTGGGCAGAGGCAGAAATGCTGGCTGCAGCTTTTCTTGTGAGCAGGAACTACCATTCCCCAGAGCTGCACATTCAGGTAAGCTGAAGAAAAGCACACAAGGGCAGTAGCAAAAGAGCCTCTCGCTAGAGAACCAGGAGGCCAGAGTCCCCTCCACAGCACAAAAGTGTGTCATGGTCCCCTCCCTGCTAGGGACTCAGTATTTCAGCACAACTCATAGAAACACAAAGCCACCTTATAGATTTCAGATACTTTAAAGAGTATGTTCGTTCCAGTCCATGAGACAAGCTTTGCTTTTTCTTTGTATCACAAGACTCCAGTTTACAAACAAAAAATCAGTCAAGATATGCAGAAGGTAAATGAGATCAGTGATTCCTATCGGCTTTTAAAGTGGCTAAAATACATCTGAGAACCTTGGAAAAAAACCCAGAGATTGGACAAAAACTGAGACATTTTCTCATTTTACCCTCATCTATATTCCTAAGAAACAGGGGCAGAAAATGCACTTTCTTTACCTATCTGGCCCCGGCAATAAGGCAAACTCCAGGGCCTCAGGGGAGAGAAAACAGTACCAGCATCTCAGGCTTTCCTTAAAAACTGTGGACCACCTCACCAGCCTCCTCCCAGAAGATTCACAGCAGATGAATGCTACTGAACCAGCCTTGTCTGGAGGTGGGTGTTTGGTGGCCAAGTGTCTCTGACAGCTGTAGAGCTAGTTCAACTTACCCCAGCGAAAATTTTCCCCATTGGCTGACATTTAACTGCCCTGTTTTTTCCAGGATTTATCAAGAAGTCAGGCACTCAAGGTGACTCATCGCTGGCTAAGCCAGAGCCAGCAAGAGCTGTCACACTGTGCAGTACTCTGGCTGCCCAGGGGGGCTGTCAGTAATGCAGTGACCGGATCTTCCCCTGCCTTAACAACACGGGCATCCATAGTGTGTTGTAGGACATCACTCAGGTTGGATAAACCCCTCCTGTGCACTAGAGGTGCGGGTGTTGAGGAGCCTTTCCCTCTCTACTGCAGTGGGACAACGTTCAGAACATTTGTAATGCTGCAGCAAAATTCATTTACACGAGGGCATCCACCAGGCAGTCCAACTGTCTCACATGCAGCTACACCGGGATAAACAGGAAGAAAATCCCTAACTATAATGACCTGTCAAATATCTTGCACCTTCCCCCACTCCACTCGTTGTCTTTATAACCTGTCTCTCTCCCTTTCAGCCTGCTCTTGATTTTCAATGGGTTTGCATATAAGGAGGATGAAGTTCACATGTGAGCAGATGAACTGGAGGCAGCAGACCAGGACTTCACAAGCCCTGGAGGAGGAGGTGGCGTGTACACCCAAACGAGCTGGTCAGCTATAGGCCCTTCACCACCATGCTCTGATAATGCACCCGTATCTGCATACAACAGATACTTTACTCCACAGGCCCTCTTTTCCTTCTGGTCCCAAATGCCAGGCTTGGACCAAGGGCATTTCTAACTAGAGGGCATTGTGATGCATTTAGAGATGGATCCTTCCAGAGCCAGCTGGGCCAGAAGTCACCCAGTCCTCTGGATGCCCAAGAAACAATAAATAGGACAATATGCAGGCCATGGCTGGGTGCCATCACCACAGCCCACACATGGGGCTGGGAAGGAGCTGGCCCAGTGAAGTCCCAGCCATGTGGGCAAAGGGAGGGCTTTGCATTCGGAACTATGCCAAGAGGTCCAGGGCAGCACTGCCTGACATTAATATGTTTGGCACGGCATTAAAAAGAGGAGCAAATGGAGTAGGAGGCCAAAGTAGCAGCCTTGATGTAGGACATGAAAGGAGACATTTGCTATCAGATCAGAGACAAGGAGGCACCTCTGCAATAAACAAGACTTGAATGGCTGCTGAACAGCTGTGTGATGGGCAGGATTTTAGAAAGAGCTGCTTCTTATTTAAAAACACACACAAACCTGCCTTTCCCTGGTTTATTTCAGAGGGAGGAGTTATGCAGGAGGGAGATGTGAGGTGAAACTGTGTTCAAACAGAGCTGCTAAAAGCTGTGGAAAACTGAATTGAGTGCATAGGATGAATTCAACAATAACACTGAAGCAACACAAAGTTTGTCACTGGGATCTCTGGACTGAAAAAAAGAATAAGTGGAAATTAGTCAGTGCGGGCAGGCAATCCTTTGAATAGTGGAAACAACATTTTTAAGTTTACTGTTGCAACCAGATTAGTCCAAGGGCACTGAACATAGCACTCATTATGTGGGCCAGGGATCTTCCATTCCCATGTAGGCTAGAGGGAGTGCCTGCTCCAAGGGCATATTTTTAGATATACGATTTGATTCTCCTTAAATTCTAGACGTACTGTAAATGACACCATTGAATTATTGTTCAAGCTATTTTGCACCTGGTTGTATCTAGTGGAGAGAAAATAAACTGTAAACTGCTCACTGCTACAAAAAGCAAGGATATGTACCAGCCATGATGTAGTCCATCTTTTTGCAACAGTCAAAAAAAAATCTTTGTAAAACTACACAAATCACCCAGAGTCACTCCATTCACCACAGACATGAAAGGGTGTGAAGGAGCACAGCAAATCTTTCATTAGCCATAACCATTCGACCATGAAGAAGGCAACATCCAAATACCAGTGGGGAATATGTTTCTGCAGATAAAGAGAGGTCACTGGACTTGCCTAGGAGAAAGCTCTTAGGAGACCATGGGATCTTAGACCTGGAAATACCTGCATAGACAAGTGACATTGGGCAGGAGTCAAGAACTGGAGAGAGTCAGGCCCCAAATGTGGAGCTGTGGGATCAACCAGCCTTTGTACAATGCATTCTGAAACATGGCTAGTTTTCAGTAACTTAAGATGTTAAAATTAATACCTAATATTTTTAACTGATTTACACTATTTCAAGCAGAAGTTTTTGAGCCTGAGGCAAGGATTACTCAATGTGTTTAGATGGTGTGGCTTGTTCAAGAAGACAGCCTGGAGGAGGTACAGCTCTTTTCCAAGGTTTTGTGACAATACCAACGTCAGAATAGAGGACGTCTGACAACTCGTGCTACTTGTTTACACGGCACATGCACAAGATGCCATCTCTTGCATCTCTGCAGAGGTGGTTGCACATCCTTTTGCCCCTGCAATGTGGGCAGAGGAAGAGCTGCCCACAGGAATAGGCCTGGGCAATGGTTCTTGCCTACCACTACATCCCACCTGCAATAACACCTCAGGGAGCCCGAAGGGTGCAAGAAGCATCACAAAGGGTGAGGTCCAGTCTGGGCAAGGGAGAAAGGAAGCAAACCTAATTAAAGGGTTAACAAAAAAAGGAACAAAAACAGACCTTCTCTGAGCTTTGGCAAATTGGCTCTGAAAAGACAGTGTGAATGACTGGAAGAAAAGGAAAAACTGCCCCCAAACCTGCCTCTTGTATATAAAAATCATGTAAACTCTAGATGGATTTTACATCCTCCACCTGCATTTCCCATCTTTAGAAATACAGATCATGCAGACTTCCTGAAAAAGGGTGACAAGAAAGGACAGCTGTGATCATTATCAAAGTGCACTTCTTTCCTTAGGAGGCAATACATGTTTCCTCTGACTGCTCTCATGCCATAGCCTAAGCTTGCCAAAATCACACAGGGTCTAGGGAGACACAAGCATGTGTGGATGAGCTGATGGACACAGGGCATCACCTGTGACTATGACTGGTTCAGAGCCATTCCTACCCAGGAGCTCCTTTTTGCCACAGTCTGGATATCCAAGGAAAATACTCTTCCTGGACTCATTCTGCAGATGAGTGTCTCCAGTAGGAGGCTGTGGTCACAGTGCCCAGTCAGCCCTCTTTGTCTGTAGCCTTCAATACTGGTTTAACCACAAGGGAGGGGCAGCTTGCTTTGCCCCAGTGCTCTCCCCTAAAATGCTGACAGAATTTGGAGAAGCCCCTGGCACAGGAGGCAAGCAAACGCTTTGGTCTGCAAAGCTGAGCTTGCTAAACATCAAGCAGTTCTTGGCCAGGCGGTGATTTTGGGACACAGCCCTGCCAGCAGCTTGCCTGAGGACAACCATGGCCATTTCCTTCCCAACCCACCGACAAAGGGAAAGATGCCTTGAAGAAAGACTTTAAGTTCAAGGACAGCCAGGCTTTGACCCTGTGCAACATTTAAAGAAGCATCTTTAGCTATATTTGGACCTCTGAAACACTCCCACATTTTGAGATGGCTTCTCAGAGGAATGAGGTGTTCCTGTGGGTTGTATGTACAGTCTTGCCTCCTGTTTCTGTTCCACTCTGATCCCAGCAGCTGAAAATATTACCCAGGTAGAACAAGAAAAGAGCACAAATAACTTGCCTGTATTGTTACAGAAATGGAAGTAGGATAGCAAGCCCCAACCCCACAAATGGTTATCTTTGAGTACATAATTTTTAATTACATACTTAAGCAAAGCCTAGGGTAATTTAGTAAGTTAAGCATGTAATTCCACTTTAACTGATGGGTAAGTCCCTGAAGCAAATGCTTATGTGTATGCAGGGCTACTCCCTAACTTGGCCAAGACTCACTAGAGACTCAGAGAGGCCTAGCTTGGGTGGCACTGGGGATTCTTTATCAAGGTACCCCACTGGTGTGGCACCCACAAGTGGATGTCAAAGCCAGGGCCCAAATTTGTACCATGACTCCAAGCCACTAAGAGAACAACTCTGGATGAAAATAACCCACTTGTACTGGAAGAAAGGGAGACGGGGTGACAGATGCAGGCTAAGGAAGGCTGTCCAGCCCGATTCATACACTGCAGCAGGCAGCCCTAAAGCCTCCCCAGCAAGTGTGCACCTCTCCAGCTGCCAGCATGACTCCAGCAGCCAGGCACCTCACCTCTGCTCACCTCACCACAGTTATGCTGCTAGAAGGTTGTTGCACAAACACATCGACTTCTTAGTTTCACCAGGTTAAAAATAGATATCCACTTTTGGAAAACTATCTGGAGACCCTTAGAAGTGCTGTGCAAATAGAAATTGTCGTCACTAACCACCAGGGAAAATGAAAAAAGAAGCAAGATGGGAGATACATGCTGATCCTTCTGATAGGCCTTCTGCTTGGGAAGAAAAAATAAATTAGCCATTAAAGTGGCATTTACTGTTTGAAAAATGTCTTCATCCTTCATCAGGCTAAAAAAACCAAAACATCCCACCACTAGGCAAGGAGCCTCTATGTGGCTGCCTGTGAATCCACATTCCTCTCCGGGGGCCAGCGAAGCATCACCTTACCTTGGGAGACAGGGGTAGAAACCACATCTTGCCTCAGGAGCTCCAGGGGCAGCACAGTGGCTGCAGGACCATGCTGCTGCTCAGCCCAGCCCAGCTCCTTCCACTGGTGCCCACTTGCTGGTCTTGTGACCTGGCTGCCCTCAGGGAGTCCCCATACTCTTAGCATGAAGCTTTCCGTTTCTACCTTCAGTCATGTCATGAAGCTGTGTATCAAGTGAAAATACACAAGAAAGAGGAGAAAGTCAGCACCACGGCTTAATTAAATCATATAGGTGGCTGCCACGCAGCAGGAGGTAGCATAAACATGAGACCAAAGTCATGGCACACTGCAGAAACATCACACTACTGATGCCAGTACAATGGAGAGTGGATTTTACATAATGCTCAAGGGAAGAAGTGGAGGGAGAAAGGAGGAGAAGATGAGGGTTGCCTGACTCTTTTGGGCACATAAAGGAGGGTCTGTGACAACAGGACCTGTTTAAAGGAGTACAGTACTAATTTCACATCCACTTTGTTCAGTAAGAAAGGTCACCTGAGCCCCAGATGAGACCTTCACCAAAGCACAGAGAGCTGCAGTGAATGGCCTGGCCATGCAATAGCCAACCCTCCTCAAGCACTTATATCTCTCCTGTTTACCTTCCAAGAGTGAAAGCATCCCACTCAGCACTGAATAATGGGCTAAAGCCCAGTGCAAGCCACTCCTCTAATTTTCACAGCTGGTACCCACACATCCCTGTGACAGCTGAGCCAGGGGGCACAGAGTGAACAGCTAAAAGTGACCTCTAACCACTTGATCTGCCTGCTAACAGTGCCAAGGAATTTATCCACTGCAGAGGATTGTTGTTCTGGATATTGTGAACTAGGTTTTGCTTTCTTACCAGTGTATGAAGGCTAGGCAAAGGGTAGGAACAATGGGGAATTATTCCCTTTTTCTGGATGTCGCAGAGCAATGACATGATGTGTCTGTGATTACAAAGGGAGACACTGATTTTCTACCTCCTTAGAAAGTAAGGGACAATTTCATTCAAGAGCAGCATCAGTAATTTCTCCAAGGCCAATAGTCAGTTCAAACTAGACACACAAATGCTCATTGACATTTCAGAGGTGAACAGCAAATAAACATTCATAGTTGAACAGATACCCTGCTCTCTTCCTTGTGTTAGATACACTTTCTTCATAGGCAAAAAAAGATAAAAGAAAATGGCATTGCCAAGTAGCTTCCATTAAAGCATGTGACGTCACCTTGTCAGAGCTGCTGACCCTCTGGGCAGGAAACTGGGTGAACATCCCAAAGCATGTTGTATGTGCTGGGTTTTATTTCAGATGATTATAGTTTGGAGGTTAGAATCATCTGAGAAGAGATGTGTGAGGAGACAACCAGCAGAGATGCGTGAAGGAGGAAACCAAATAAAACTGAGGAGATGGGAGGGGGAGGAAGTGTGCAGCAGGGGGAAGATGGGTCTGTCCTGGCCAGCACAAATATCACTCAGACAATGAGTGACTCAGTCAATCCACTCTGAGCATGACATTTGTCTTGGTAGAAGAAGTCCTCTCCCCAGTTTCTACGCTCCAATGCACTGATGCTTTCATTTCAAAAGGTGACATGATTACAAGGGATGCTAAAAATACACATGGGCTTTCATTCCACTCCCCCGTCCCTGGTGGAACAGACTTTTCAGCTTTCCTGATAGTCACAGTGATTTAATCTGAAAGGCATTTGGGGGGACAAGACCGTTGCTTTCTTTTCATTATCTCTTCCCTTTACACAACACTAAGAACCAAAGCTCAGTCTTACAGCCCAGTCTAGTTCTTTGGATGACCATTAGTTAGCACTCTCTCAGTCTAGCCAAAGGAAAGAGAGCCTTTTCTCTGCCCATCCTTCATTCTTCCAGCCCTTCAGCATGACTAAAGGTCTAGCCTGGTAGTGCCCAAATTTCCCATGCTATTGTCCACCTTTGCTACTCTCCGAGGTCCTCACAGCCCCTTCCTTGCCATAGAACTGAAGATAGAGCAGACACACAGAGCTGGGGGACATCACATGTGCAGCAGCCAGATACGCCCCCAAAACACACAACCCTCCCAGTGGTCAGGCACCACAGAAGTCCTGCCCACTGCCTGCCACTCCTAGGAGGCTCTGGGGACCAGTTCACAGGCTGAGTAAGTTGAGCTTCTTAAAGGAATACAGCTCATGGATGCAGAGATCAGGTGCTCCATTACTCATTTCCAGACAAGAGATGAATGCCCAATCAGTCTCTATTGCAAAAAGCCAGCTGAGCATGTAAAACCAAGTGGGTTTAGGAAAACAAGGAGTTAATCATATGAACATTAAACTTTCCTTGCTCCAAATGCTCAAGGAACTTACAATCCTGCCTTAAAAAAAAATGAAAATCAGCCTATGGATGATATCAGACAGACTCCATACAGGGGAGCTCTTCAAAATTATGGGAAAATATTTAATAAAATTACAGTTTATTCATATAACATTAGGTCACTATAAACCTTATGTAGCTTTAAATGCTTTTATGTCACATCTGAAACTAGTTATTTTTCTGCTGTGGTTTGAAAGACATATCCAAGTACTAAGTTATGGTAATTCCTGCTTATGCACTAGGTATTCAAAATAGCAGCCTTAATTTCAAGTTGTAAATGCTATAAATGGCAGGCAATAAAGCTCAACAACAGAGGATCAAACCAGAAGAATACCCAGTAACATGCTTGCTTTTATCTAAAACCAGGCCACATTAGTCTGGTACAAGACCTCAGTTGTTAGAAGGGAAATTTTCCCTCAAGCGACAGATTCTACAAAATACTTGTGTATTAGGACAATTAAGAAAATACAAACATTTCTACTCAGGATCACTGTCAGTATCTCACAACTCAGGGACTGACATTGGTTTTTGTTTGTCTTTTCAAAAGAAGATGTCTTTATGTCTCCAATTTGTACAGACAAAAGCATGGGACTATTGAAAGATGCTTCTTAGAATAAGCACTCCAAATTTTTTATTTCAAAATTTCATAGAAGAAATGGATGACTGAAAACATTCTTACCACAGCTTTTGTTGTCCCCAAATTTTTGATTCTCTTAAAATCAGACATTTACTCTTAGATATCAGAAAACCCTTTTGAAGTTGACATTTGTAGCAGCATGCAAGCCTCATATAACTTCATAGTGAGGGCAGAGGAAGAGGACATCTTTATGCACAAACAGAGCACATTCACTTTATGTTGTTGCAGTTATTGATCAGGAGATTGTTTACATATAGAATTTGTATTAAGGGTTAAGGAATAACTCCTTTGGGAACATGGAAGTGAGTTCCTTAGTAAACTCAGAAAACTTAAGCAGAGGGAAGATGACCTTTTCTTTCAACTACAGTATATGAGACTTCATTATTTTTTTAAGAGATGGCTTTAATTTACTTTTACATGTGCTTGAACTGACTGAAAGTGTTTTTCAGCTCCTATGAAGCAAAGTCAAAGTCAATTGCTCATATAATATGTGTGTGTGTGTAGATGGAGAGATGGAGGGAGAGACGACGGAGGGAGGGAGAGACGACGGAGGGAGGGAGAGACGACGGAGGGAGGGAGAGACGACGAAAATCTAAGAGTTTCAAAAAGCTCCAAAGGCACTCTATAGAGCTGCTGCCACAGGGATAGCACAGCCTGCATCCCCTCCACCTCCTGAACAGACTGCTTGTGGAGAAGGATCACAGGCAGGACAGAGGCACCGAGCTGCAGCACCTGTGAGGGACTGACAGCGATGCTGCCCGGTCCTTGCTGCATGGTGTATTCCATTTCTGCAGAAATGGAATGTTCCTCTGCCATTGAGCAGCAGCAGGGCTGTCAAGCCCACCCAGCACACAAGGCCTCTGTTCTGCTCCCGTACCCACTCTGGCCACCCTTGCTTACCCCAGCCAGCCCACAGCTCTACACCAAGCCAGCAGCACAAGGCAGCAGCTTCCCCGCTCAGCACTGATTCCTGACACAAAAACATCCCCAGCTCATGACATCAGTAGGAGCGAGAGCGCCAGAGGCTAACGTGACACTTCTCTAGTTCAGCCTTTAATGGGATAATGAAGTGCGATTTCAGGTAGTAACAGCTTCTACTCCACATCACAGGCCTGAGGCCATGTATTCACAGGGAGAAAGAAGCTATCCTCGGTAAACAGATTTCACTTGGACTGAAAATTTTCAGTGTTTATTCACTGATTTGTTTTGGGAAAGCTGTTTCAGTGGCTTCCCTGCCACTATTGATTCAAATACTTTTGCTAATTATTTGGAACACAGCTGAGATTTGCCCAGCTGCTGCAGTTATCTGGGACACACCTAACAAGAGTCACCAACTGGTAAATGAGGTTCTTCCATGAGAGAACTCATCGGATTACTTACACAGGAGCAAGGCTCACTGCCATGTACAGAAATGAGGGCTTTGCTGTCCCCTAAGGAGAGTACAAGTGCTCCTAGGTCTGTTCAAAGCTCTTCAAAGAGACAGAGATTGCCTTCAAATTAACTGTGGTTTATTATTTATTTCTACCTTTTCCTTTTTTAGTAACAAACCAGTCATAATTATTAATCATGATCGTTTCGAGTGCATCTAATTGCAGTGTTCCCTAAAGCATAGCAACACTACCTCCACACCCAGTCAACCAAAATAGAAAAATCACATCCTGAGAAAAACAACAAGAGACGGCGAACAAAAACCTGGCCTCCCACAACTTGTGTCATTAGACCAGACAGCATTTTGAAACTACTTAGATGGGAGACTAACATTTTGGAAGACATTTCTGCCTTCCCATAAAAGCCAGTTAGAGGTTTTCTGCAGCAGAAGTCTCCTACATCCCTCCCAATGCCAAGGGATAGAGAGCTGGCTGGTGCTGCCCCAAAATGTGACTTTGAAGGATACATGGCCAGCCCTCTCTAGGTGAAAGGCAAATTCCCATCATCCTTCATGTACCTCCTCTACAAAGGACAGCTGCAGAGACAAAGGTGGAGTTTCTGAGGGAACTCTACCAACACAAAGACTGGAAGATACCCTGTAGTTACTGTGTTTGATGTATGGAGTGGAAGTCCTTTAATTGAGTTACACACCAGGTTCCACTGTGTCATTTTATGGTCTCTTCCAGAAATAACACATGATTTCCTGTGCCATGACTGACTTAGGAAAAAAAATCACAAAGCAAAACAAATGACCCAGATCAAGTTAATAGATCTGTGTATAAAACCCAGGATCAGATAAGATCTTCAGGCACTAAGTCTGGATGGCAACTATGGTGTCCCTTGTGGATACTCAGCTCTGGATTTATAAAGTTTACAAACCTAGACAAATAAGAACATATTATCACAGCATTTTAAGGTCTTCCTATGTCAGATGTTTTTGCCTGGCCCCAGAACCCTATTAATGCAGGGGTGCAAAGCTCTCAGAGGACTTACCAGTATTGTCTTCTTTCAAAAACTTTGGGGTTGTATTTCCTCTAAGCATTAAAACAATTTTAAAAAGTGTTATTCATTGGCTTTCAACAGAAGGGAATCAAGCTACACTGCAATTTCTCCCACTCTAGAACACAGAGACCCACCTGCCTTTTGAAACAGAAGTAATTCAGGGCAATGCATCTCAGCTGTATTTGCAAGGCATGTTGAACAGGACTTGATTTCTAAAAGCTGCCTGGTCTCTTAAAGAGCAGGAATAATAGTAGTTACAGATGGATAGGAGCTAGGAGGTCACTGAGCCCAGCCTGCTGCCAGGGCAGAATAGAGTCCCCAAAGACAGCACAGGCCAAGACTTCAACTGATACTACACTTGATCTTAGCCAGAAGGTCAAGAAGTGATGATGGGAAGGGGGCTGAGGACAAAAGTGACTGGCAGCTGCCTCTATGTGCTCTGCAGAGGAGATTCAGGCAAACCTCTTTGGAATAATACTCAGAATTTATCACATTAGGCAGATGGTATTTGACTTGCTGCTCTCAATACATAATCCTGAAAGGTCTGTGCCAGTTCTCTACTGTAATAATAATGCTGTTTTGCATGTTACAAGAAACCTGAAGCAGCATCAATAAAGTGGTCTCACAGGGCCAGTTTACTGATGCTGTTTGTGCCCTTGCTGCACACAAGGTTATCTTTAATGGCAGAAAGTATCTTTTTATTGCTCCCTAATGACTTAGAGGAGACTATGGATCCTTTGACCTTATTGCCCACACAACATGAGCTTTGGCTGAAGGATGGTCAAAGAAAATCTTCGCTTTTGAAGTAGGAAAGAGGTATTTCCTTACATTATTTAATCTTTATTTCAGATGGAACTGTGTTCAGTCCTGCCTACAGGACTTGTCCATGCCATGATTTGCCAGATTTTCTCAGAAACAGTTTACATACATTACCTCCATAGTAGGCAATGCTGGCATTGCAATTTCTATCTAAACACCAGTGTGACATACTCAGATATTTATTGATCTTTGTAATAATAATTAACTGAGAGAATCTTATTTAAGCTGTCAAGAAACTCATCATCTTTTTAAGAGAAAGAAGAAATCATAAATAAAAAACATGGTACCATCAGAGCTGCCCTAATTTTCAAGCTCTGTACCAAAGAGTTCAGGGAGAGAGGCCAAGGGCATTTTCAGAGGAACACAGAGGTGGTTTTGCAAGCACTCATCACAAGGTTTTGTCTTAACATCCATGAAAGCTTAATAAGACTTCTTAGGATCAAGCTCACTCAAAACTAGACTCACAGAAGCAAAGTGAACAAAACTCATGATCTAAGTGTTTTCCAAGATCAGCGGAAGGGGACAGCAGAGCACAATTCAACACTCACCTTGGTAGACATCTACCTTCGAATGAGATGATTGTTGCATGTGACTGGATGTTAATGTTTGCATAGACACTTGACTTCTCTGGAGCTACCATCTGTGTCAGCGGGAAAATGAATTCTCTTCTGTGTAACCTGGGCAGGCAATCACTGTACAGAGCTAGTTCCTGCTAAGGCAACCATCCTCATTCCTCAGAGGTGATCCCTGCCTGTCCCCACCTTGGCAGGGCAGTGACTGTGAAGGGACACTATGCTCCAGCTCTCCCCATGTGTACACAGAGCGGGAAATACAGTGTTTGGGGCTGCCTAAAATATGTGTGTTTCTATCTATACATATGACCCTGAAATCAGCTCGATTGGTTAGAACATGGTGTTAATAACACCAAGGTCATAGATTTGATCCCTGTACAGACCATTCACTTACGAGTTGGACTTGATGATCCTTGCGGGTCCCTTTCAATTTTCAGAATATTCTGTGAACTATTTGGTATATAATGCCCACCTCCTAAAATACAGCTTTACAGTCATACGACAACATATAAGATGCTCTAAGGTATTATTTGTTTTCCAGGTTTCAGATTTTCTGCTACATCTCTCACGCAAAGGAAGCAGAGTGGTGAATCCTCTGACAGCAAAAGAGACTTCCCCAAGGACAAAAGAACAAGGCACAGAGATACCTTCATCAACTGCTGCAGCAGTTCCTACATCACAGCATCTCCAGGCAGAGAGCACAGGAGAGAACTAACATCTGTTCTACTGCTAGTTTCTTGGCATTACCTGAACACACAGAATACTGTACAGAATATGTGGCTTTTAAAGTGGACAGTGAATGCCAGTGATAGAATTGTTAAGATCATGTGCAGTATGTGTGAGAAAAATGTACCTGTCAGGTAACATTGCACAATCCTGTGTAGCTTCGAGGGACTAAGACTGCTCAATTTTTAATTTCTGTTGTGAATAATTCATTATAGGGGTAAGAAATCTTCTTGAATAGATGAAAGATAAGAGATAAGGGTCTCCTGCTCCTATTCATATTCAAGATCACTGCCTGGCCAACTGGGTCTGTCCATACAAAGTACAAGTTTCCATATCCAGCTTTCTCTTGCTAAATCAGAGTAACTTGGATCAGTCAGAAACATGTTCTATGCTGGTCATGAAAGTACACTAAAATTCAAACATTCAAGTAAGTATTTAAGATATTTATATTTCTCATTATTTAAAATATAGGTGGTTTTACCTAAACTGAAACATACCGCGAATATTCCCAGCTGTTCCTCCCTAAGCCAAGCTGAAAAAACCATAACTCTGTTTTAAATCTTAAACTCAACACCGTATCAGGGTGAGGGTGAAATTTTAAAAATTTGATCAAACTGTACTCAAGTTCATCTTGATTTAAAGGATGATAAAAATAAAACATACAATTTTTGCTGTCTATTATTCCAGCACACTTCACAGGGAGCACTCAGCCCAAAAGGTCTGTTATAAGAAATGTGCAATCTGATTTTTGTACTGAAAATATGTGTTTATCTTTAATCACATCTTTAATTGCATCTGAGTCGGGATGTTTGCAAGGCAAGAAAGCTTCTGCAGCGGTGGGGTGGATAACCAAGTAATGCTAAGACACGACTCCTAAACTGTAAGGATTATAGTGTTACTTCAAATACATATGAACATGAGTAGGACTGAAGTATTTCCAGCACTGATTGCCAGTTTGTTGCTAGACAGGTAACTTAAAATGATGGAAGCTCTGAATCCAGCACTTAAGCAAGGGCGATGCCTTTTTTTAGACTGGGTTTCTTCTTAATATATTATGACAGATGAGCATGCTGTTTGAATATCTAATAAAAGGTGACATTATTTAACAAGAACTAAACAGAAGTAAATTTAGGTTGTAGAGTCAGAAAAAGCAAGGAGAAAAAGGAATTAATTTTTTTTTTTGAGGAAACTCAATTAGCTCATGTTAATCTTACAGTGTGATTACCTGGGATACCAGAATATTGGAGGCAGTAAGGGGTAGGTCTTTTCTTACGAGTTACTGAGTAGCAAAATCCTCTGTTAAATTGCAAGCATGCCATTTTCTGAATGCAGGTGTGCACATCTGGTGGGGAGAAGGCTGGCACATGCAGCCACAGAGGTGTGCAGTCACATTGTCAGTAAGCAGCATCAGCACTCGCCAATTAATCAAAGGAACTGACCGGTGAACACTTTTTGAAAAAAGACCTTTGACAATTTCTTTTTCTTTTTTCTTTTTTAATCTGGTTGATTGACATTTTGCAATCTGTTCACTGAGAAAGATCTATTTTGGTAGATTTTACTCTTATTGAGAACATTTTTGTGAAAAGTTTTGGAAACTGTTGAAGCATTCTGTGCCCTCAATCTTTTAAGTGAAAACTACACTTTTAAGGTCAGTAGTGGTCTTTCATTTCCAGAGTTAAGGTACCTAAGGAGAAAGAATCAAGAATGGAAAAACATGAAACACAAAATACAACATTGCACTTCACCCAAATAAAAGTATTTCTAAAACAAGTAGCTTGCAAAATATTGAACTTGATTTTTCTCTCAGACTTGAGTGTTTTTTGAGCTCAGAAGTTTTTCCTGAGACAGAAACAATTTTCCTTCTTATTCCGTTCAGAGGGACCAATCATAAAAAACACCCCGTGTCCTAAGACTATTTTTGTCCCTAAGCTTTTTTCTTTCCAAAATTTCTTCTCTCATTTCCTTTTTTGTTCCACTTTCCTTCCTTTCCTTAAAATGCCCTATCTACTGCAAAGCAGGAAGAAACTTGAGTCTGGAACCCAAGATTCTTTACTCTTGCTCTCCTTTTTTCCTCTGTTTCTTCAGAAGAAGTAAGAAAAGAGCTATATTAAGCTGAAATTCTATTCTGCTGTCCTCTGTTGAACAAAAGATAGTCCACTAAAGCTACTAAATCACAGATAACAATCCTCTGGGCAACATTATTAGGAACTGACAGCTGGAGATAAATGAAGATCTCATCTTTTAAAGAAAAAAGTACAATTTAATTTCCTTTGTACATAAGATAGAGAGCATAGCGTTGTGTATCTGAAGATAAAAAGACACCCAGTGTATGCTGGCTGCCATCCTTAAGGCGATATAACACTGGGTCTCTGTTTCTGAGCTTACATTTTACAGGGCATATTCAAATTCATTCAGAAACCACTATTCTTCAATTCTTGGTAGACAATGACATTTAAAAAAGAGGGTGGTATTTTACAGCTAGCTCCATTAGAAAAGAGCAGCTCAGAGACTGAACTGTTACTTTTCAGGAGGGACACTGGAAGACAGAACAGAAGGAGGAGGGAGAATGGATCTGTAGAGCAGAGAGATGGGTTTACCCCGATGGTGTGTGGGATTGAGCCATACTGCTGGGAGCCACTGGGCCTCAGAGAGGTTGATACCATAGTGGATTTGGTACTGAACACACACAGAGGAGCTGGGATCGAACATCAAGGATCTCATCAACTGCCTTGAGACAGACACGCTAAAAAGGTATGATCGTTATTTCTGTCAAGGCACATCATGCCAGACTCCAAGGATGCCAGGTGAAAGTGCATAAATTTCTTCTACAGAGGCACTGGCAATGCACAGTACTCCCTTATTTCTGGGGGCTTTTTTCGTGGTTTTTGTTTTTCTTTCTCAAGTGATCTGTGACTATTACACATACACTACTCACATTTGCAATGTATAACCATATTTTACATGACCATTCTGCAGCACTACCAGCTGCTGCCTTGGTTGAATTTAAGCAGCATGGAAACAGGGAGGGTGAAACTAATTGCCTGTGTTAGGCAAGACAGCTAAACATGCAGTTAAAGCACATGTTCAACACGACAACATGGCTGGTCTGATTCCAGTGGTATGAAAGACTGCTTTGGGCTCCCAGGGAGAGTGCAAGTTTTAAGAAAAACATCTGTATGGAGTTTTTGTTCCTAAGTCTAGAGACTATTTGTGTGTTGGCTGAGTCTGGTTGCAAGTCCTTGTAGAAAATGAAGGCCTAACAGTAAGCAATTACCTTCCTTTGATTAAAACCTTCTAGTTAGCTAGTCTAAAATAAGAGTGGAAATTTTTTTGTGAACCTTACTCCACTGGAGGATGAAAGTGGTTTTCCACTGAAAACACTGACAATAAGCAGCCTTTCTAACCACAAAAGCTTAAGGAAAATTCTTTGAACATATTTATGCAAAAATAGTTCTTCTGCTTTCCTAAGACTTCAGATAATTTCCTTCTTTTCTGTTGCTTCATTCTTTTCTTTTTTCCTTTTTCCAAGTGGACATGAAGTAGTTAGTAGCAAAGGATAATATTAGGCTTTCACACTTCTTGCAGAAATAAACCCCTCTGGAAAATACAGAATATAAAATTAATCTTGTCCTGGACTTGTGCTGGAAATTCAAACATAGCAACACAGAGCAAATGCAAGATCATCAGGAGTGCAAGGGTCTGTGTAGTTATTTCAGAAAGTAAAACCTACTGTTTTAAGTTTCACCTACACACATGCATGTACAGTGAAACAAGAAGTGCCTGTGTAAAACATCCAACAAAGTGACCTTTAAATCACTCCAAGTTGCTGCTTCTCTGTGAAGAAATGGATTTCTTTCTCTGCTTTTTGGGACTGGTCCCCAGGTGACGGGATAGGTTTAAGCTGTTTTTCAGACATTTCTGATTCTATATTTTGGTCTAAAACTCCCATCACTCATATTCTATTACACCATGACCTACCTTTTTTTGGTAGCTGGACCCATCTCCAAGACCTTGGAGGATCACTGTTACAGCAAGATTGTTCTCTGCATTTTGATTCTGTAAGTTTTAACACCAAACTGCTCATCCAGGTGTATTGAAGAGCCTTGAAATTCAACTGCTGTGCTATTCACTAGTTTTGAAACCTTTTGCTCCACAGTAGCTACAGCTTTTGCATCTGTTAGAGATGAATTAAGATATTGAGCATTTTCTTTTGGGTCATCCATGCATCTGCACATTCAGAGTGCTATAGGAAAACCATACTCAATAAGCAGGATCCATAGGGCTGATCTCACACAAACATCTGGCCAGCATTTTGAGTTGCAGACAGCTGCCAGTGGGAACCATCCAGACAGACACGCATGTATCTGTGGTGTTATGCTGACCTCTCCCTATCCCTGGGGACAGGTGCTCCAAATTCCCTCCACTTCTATGTCCTACTGCTTTTCTTGTTATGGAAGATCCCAAAGACCAACTTTGCTAGTTTTTTTGAGGGATAAACGCTTTTTCTCTTATTGTCAAAACACGGATTTTGGAACTGATTTTACAGCCCACATACACACAGACACCTAGCCAGATTTTCTTATTTTGTTTCTAATTTCAGCAACTCTGATTAGAAGATCTGGCTTCTTCAGTCCTTCTACCCTTGTAATACTTAACACCTCTCACTAAAGCCTTGTTTTCACTCCCCTCAGACCTGTATATGCCAGTTACCAAAGAGGATGCAAAAATGTCAATCAGTGGCTCAGACTTACAATTGCATTTAATTACCCCTGACACCCTCCAGCCACAGATGTTTAGAATTACAATTCAGGAACTGAACAAGGTTGTCTCCGAGTGCCTTGGAGATAACCAGAATTGCTATAACTGGCTTTCAAAAGGATAGTTCAAATAAGCAGCCAAACAAAGCATGAATTCTGACCAACTGAAGTTTACCTCTTCTGCTAGTGTTATGAGCTATAATTGCCCACATTTTTGGAGTGCCTTCTACTCTAGGTCGCATGACAACTTAAGAGACTTAATTGGCTCTCAACACGCCTTTCAAAAGTATTACTTCCAATTCAACTGCAAAGAAAGGCATAGCATAAAACACGAAGCCATTGTTCAAGTGCATGGCAATAAAGATGAATTACTGAAATGGCTCTTCTCATTTTCTGAAAATTACAGCTTCTGTACCACTTATTGTTGGTTTGTTTGGTTTTTTTTTTAATTCATAAATGAGTCAACAGCATTAATAAAAATGGTGGAATTTTATTTTAGTAGACTATCAGTAGATATGGGCTGTCTTTTAAAAAAGAAGTTGAAGTGAAGGACAAGTTGGAAAGTTTTCCAACTGCATGTCACTGTTTCTCAGAGGCGCCAAGATAAATCCATCACTTTCCAGAGATGCCGCTTCAAAGACAGTTACAAATACATCCTCAGAAACTACAGGATTTAGTGCCTATGAAAAAAGGATGGGTGGGGGGACCCCACAATCAGCAAACAGTCATCTAAAACTGGATCCTAAGTTATGACATAAGAAATGTTGTTCGTGTAAGAAATTATTTACAATTATGTTCATAAACTGCTGAAATAAGATGACCATTCCCAAAACAGTCTTTTCAGAATATCAAATTACTAAAAATACACAAGCTATTACAGTGAATATTTTGTTCATCAATAAAACTGATAAGCTTAAGGGCTTCGTGCAAGAGAATACCTTTGCTTCTTCCCCAGAAGTCAATTTGAAAAATTGACTAGATGCTTCTTCATTGATCTCTTTCACTAGAAGGGTCCTGAACGTTGGCATGATGTCCTCAAACTAACACTGAGCACACAAATATAAAAAGAGAAGCACTTCAGAAGAATCCACTGAAAGATAAAAAATTTCTGTGCACATGCAAATGCACATGCAATAATACATGTAAGATAAGCTTTGCCACTATATAGTTGTTCAAGAAGATTCTGCTATAATATTTACTCACAAAGAAACAGCACAGCTCTTAGTGAGGAAGAGTGCTTCCAACTTAAACCAAGAAGTTCCAGTGCAGAGGTCCTGCCTGCACAAAGGTATTGATTAATCACAAAAATCTAAACAAATGTTATTAACCAATCACCAGACCAGCTGACACGCTGTACATGCCTTTATACAGTCAAGTCCCTGGAAATGAAACACAAGAGTATTATTTAGCCAAAAATGGACTCACTGTTTCAAACAGCTCACATGCCTGTGGAGTCCTTTCCAAGCTTAAGAGCCTGAAGTCATGCAGGGGCTCCCTGAAGCAGCATTTATCTGGTAACACACATCTAGATGACAGCACTGTTGTTCTCATTAGGATGACAACTTCTGGTAGTGACAAGTGATTCTTGAAATGTTATTCCTTGCTGAAGCAGTTTTGCATGTTAAGAGATTGAAAAACAATGGGATATTCCAAGTAGAATAATCAGCTTTTTTTAATTGAAAATTCACATATACAGCCTGTGGTACTCTGTGCAAATGGATGCAAACACAGAGCTTCATATAATACAGTGCCTTTTTGACCAATCTCACCATTACTTCTATATACACCAACATGAATTACTCAGTGCAATTGCTCCCATGTCTGTTCCTGACACTTGCATAAAAACTAAGTCCAACCAGAGACTTTTTTTCAGAGGCACCAAAGTAGGCTTGCTCAGTCACTCTGCTTGAGACGGAGAGCCTCCCGTCGTTGCTTCTGAACAGTTCTGGAATCTTCCCACAGACTGGGTCCTCTGATGTTCTCCCAGTTATTCAAGTCAGATTTTTCCAGCTTCTGCAGACAAACAGCAAAAATAACAGTATCACCTTGACAGATCCATGATTTAAAATACTTTCATCTACCTTGCATGAGAAGTTCAACTAGAAGGAAAAAATCACTAGTAATTACCCACACAGCTACATAAATTACTAGGATGGGCATTACAGCATCTGCTTATCAACAGATAAATAATATTTAAGGTCAGGAAGCACAGCAGCATCTGAACACAAAGATACGTTGTATTTCTTGAAGATACCTTGTATTCCCTTTTTCTCCTCTCACCTTGTTTTCCAGATCTGTTCTTCAACTGCGAATCTGCCAAGCATTGAAGTAGTAAGAGTGATAATCATTAGTATAGCTCAAACAGAAGAATAGTAATTAGTGACCTGAAGTATCCTGTCAGCACAAATATAAAGCAGAGGCAAATACAAAGAGAGACAGCAACAGTGCAAACCCCTTCAATCCATGTGGTTTTAACTTGAGAAAGGTATGCAATGCTTTCTGCTGACTAGTTTCTCATGGTGCCCAGCCATCGCAGATAGATCTACGTCATACATGACATATGACAACTGACTGAACTGTCAGATACTTAAAAACTCTAGCTTGAATTACCTGCTTGCCTATTACTATCATACCCACTCAGAACTACCAATGACTGCAGTATTTATCTAGACTTACAGGCACACAAAAGCAAAGCACAGGAGCTCTCCTGACCTCACCTATCAGATGCTGCAGTTGAAGAACACAAACACACATTGCATCTTCACAGTCCTAACTGGCAGAGGCATAGAAGTCTCTTCCCAGCAGACAGAGACCTCTAGTCTCACATACCAACCTGTGGAATAGCACACTGGACATCATGGGGAGACTGAGGAGAGGATCTGCCCCACTGCCAGAAGCAGGGCTGTTCTGCATACTACTAAACAGAGTAACACTGAATACCAATATTGATACTCATTGCAGTGGGCTTCAAACCTCTGATTTGTGATCAGGGCCTTATTTCAGCAAATGCTGCAAAAATATATCAGAAAATACTCAACCCTGCCCTGAGCCTGTGGTCTAATTTACCTACTATCAATCATTCAAATAAATGGCAAACACTGAGGGACCTGAATAATACTTGCAGAATAATTCAACAGCTATAACAGAATAGACTTGCTGCTATTAGTTCATGTTATGTAAAAGTTTCCTGCCACTTCTACAACTGAGGGAACTGCAATGAGGTTAGTCAGATATCAAAAGAAATTAAGCAACACTCTACAGAAGATACAGGAGAACACATGCACAAACACAGCAGACTTCCACAAGGTAGGAGCAACTGAATATTTTGTACAGTAGAGCACATAGATCTTTCTGAAGAACTGTCTTTACTACTTCATGTATTTTGCGTGTAGCTGGTACTTCCATTTCAACTGAAAAGGATCTGAGCTGACATGGAAGGAGGGACAAGGAGAAAGGTACTCATCATCCCATGCAACAGTGACTATCCCCTATGATGGCAAATTCAGAATTTAACATCTGAGTCTAATGGAAGTTTCAAGGAAACTACACTGAAAATAACACCATGCTTTAACAACAGAAGGGAAGCATACTGATTTTGTTAAACACAAAGGTATCATATGGCTGTGAGGATCTAAACTACCCCCAAAGGTGTTCAGCTCCCACAGTCTGAACAAGAATCAACTTCTAAAATATGTACAACAAAACTTGTGGTATCTAAAAACAGGCTACATAAAGAGGTCTATCAAAAGAGACATGCATACTGGAGATCTCTACCAAAAGCTCGTATTATTTTGCCTCTGAAACTTCACAAAGGCTTTTCAGAGAGGAGGTTTGTCCAAAACGGGAAGCATTTAAAACTATACTATCTAAACAAACCAGTACCAGAAAGTATCTTGGCAGATTCCAACGGAAACCATAAAAGTATCTAAAAAACACACTGTGAGCTTCTGATAAAACAACCAAGTATTATGTACAGTGAATGGCATTTCCTGAAAAGACAAATAAAATCTACTGATCAATTAAAATACAAAGAAATAAAGATTCCAATGCATACATAGAAAAACTGTGGTTTTATTTTTTATTTTCGTTATATTTATAGAGATCATTCAAATTCTGTGTCATGTATAAACGCTGTGTAATGTCTTACTGTAATTCAAGATGAAAGCAGCTTCCTTATTGGCATGTGGCAGCATCTATAAAAATTAGTAGCTTATAGGACAGGTATCAGCCATCAGAAGGCAGAATGATTAGACATTCCAATTTTCTGAACTGGTGCTATCCAATTTTGGAATAATAGAGGACTCCTGCTGTATGTGTTTAAGTTCACGAAGGAGTGTCACTGCTGAAAGAGGACCTGAAATTCTGGTCTGCAATGCTCTCCTACTGTACAGCTATTTTCACATCCATTTGCCTGCAGTGGTTTTGTCTGCAGCAGAGTTAATTTTCTTTATAGTAGCTAGGATGGGGCCATGGTTTGGATTTGTGCAGAAAACAGCGTTGGTAACACAGGGATGTTCTCATTACTGCTGAGCAGTGCTCACACAGCGCCGAGGCCTTTTCTGCTTCTCACCTCACCCCACCTGCCCCTGCGCCAGGGGTGACAGGAGGGGACACAGCTGGGACAGCTGTCCCCAACCGACCACAGGGACATCCCGGATCATACGGCACCGCATTCAGCACATAAAGCTGGGGTAAGAAGAAGGAACAGGGGGACATTCACAGCAATGGAGTTTGTCCTTCAAAGCAACCATTCCCTGTGATGGAGGCCTGCTTTCCTGGGGATGGCTGAACACCTGCCTGCTCACAGGAAGTGATGAATTAATTCCTTGTTTTGCTTTGCTTACACCTGTGGCTTTTGCTTTACCTATTAAACTGTCATTATCTCAAGCCATAAGTTTTCTCATCTTCCCCCTTCCGATTCTCTCCCCCTTCCCATCGCAGGGGAGTGAAGGAGTGGCTGAGTGGGGCTTAGTGGCTGACTGGGGTTAAACCAGGACAGCACCTCAGTGGAATGAAACCTAACTTTCTTCCTTGGTCACTGACATGAAAATTCTTACAACAGTATCACTCCAGGAAAAATGGCTACATTAAATGTAGGCTAAAGATATGAGTTGGTACAAAGAAATGAAACGTGAGCAATTCAGATCTATATGGACCCTGCGAGACTGAAGCAGCTACCAGCTAAGAATCAACAAGGCCAGAGCTGCTGTTGACTGGTAAAGGAGAAATCACTCCCCAGGAGTTCTCAGCGACTCCCCAGAAGTTTCTCATAAGAACACGTCAACTTTCTCACAGGACCCTGGAGATGTACCTGAAAACAGCCAGGATGAGTTCATCAAAACACTGGACTTGTGAGATATGGATTATAACCAATTATAATTTGTAGTTTGATGGTGTGAGGATCAATTTAGCCAATAGAATGTAGCCTTAACCCTATATAAACCGTGGGCAGTGTGTAACATAGGTCTTTCACCATAAACCACAATGGCTTGTCGTGTGAAGTCCTTTTCCTCTGTGTAAAATTGTTTACTTTAGACACGTACATAGCTACATTTTAATTTCATCTTAGTGCTGAGAGTAAGACCAGGATGACAGTCCTTCTATCAATGAGGTGCAGCACAAACTGCAAAGTTACACAGCTCCTTCAGATTGCCTAAACTGCACAGTGAGAATTGAGGCAAACAGCTAGGTCTGTCTACTCTCAGATGAAGGGAACCTTTTTTTATTCTATCTGGCTTGGTCTTTTTAATTTATAGGGTTTTTTTTTTATTTTAGCCACCTGGACTCTGCCTACCTAACTTTATAACAATATCATATAATGATGTTTAACTGGTTCCAGCTTTTACTAAACTGAAATTCATATAAACCGGAAGTCTAAAAACCAAAAAGGTTTTTCTCTCAATTCAAATGTACTTAATAGTCAATCACTGGAGACTACAATGAAATGCAATCAGGTCAGATCAGCACTACTTTTCGTGCTTGTCTCAAATAGCCCAAAGGATATTGAAAATTAGCTGTTTAAAGTAAGATCAGTACAGTCCATTAAATCTACTGATTCACTCCTTAAATCAGCTAAACTGCTTCTTAAGAGTACAGGACTGACAGAAGCTGTAAATTCAAGGAAAAAAAATGCAGTTATGCAGACAAGCACCATGAAAAAGAAAAATATGTTCAACTGTTTGCAGCACTTGACTTTTAAGACTTCTGTTTCACACCTTGACTGGTACAAGGGTAACAATAAGGACATAAAGAGAACTTCACTTCTTAATTGCTGGTTCAAATGCCTGGCTTAAGTAGAAGTCATAATCCTCTGTCAGCCTTAAAATAAAATAAAATTTACAAAGAAGTCTGAATGCTACTCTTGCAGGATAGCTATTACTGCTCAGGCAGAGTTAATTCAAGGTAGCCACGTGAGAAACACATTTGGCTTTATTCTCAGTTTCTCACACGTGGAAGGAGGGATAAGAGAATCTTGTTTACTTTACAGCTTGATGCAATAAATTCTGTGATGAGCACCACAGAAAGAAACAGCTCTAATTCAGAGAGACAGTTACTTCCCATCATTATAGTAAGCAACCTTATTTGTAGTCAGAAGGTGAGCCAGAGAGAAATATCCTCATGGCTGAAAGAGGCAGTGTCCCTTCCAACTCAGAATATTCTGTGATTCTGTAAAGAATTAAAACAATTGTATAGTCTGTTTTTGCAAAGCTGTCAAAACAGCTTGAAGAGACTGAGGAGCTCTGTGATGATACATATATATAGATGCAGAGGTACAGAATTAAGGCTAACACTGAATCTGCTGATCTGCTGTCTTGTACACGACTGAAAATCTTAACTTCATCATCACATTCATATGGTCTTACTGTTTTTTTAATTTTGCAACTCTTTCCCAGAGCCACCTTTTTGACATCTCACTTTCTTAATATAAACTTGGTGTTATGTACTTTGTTTAGGAAGCAACTTAATTTAGTATCTGCAATTAGTGATTTAATAATCTGTGATTTAATAGCCTATGATTAGTGATTTAATCCTCAGATTAAAAAGGAGTGGTTTTTCCAACCAGAGAATGTTTATTTTTTATGATATTCCTATACAAGCAAGTTAGCAAGCAGCACACTATGGCCAGAGTAATAATTTTTTTTGTTCATTAAGGGAACAAACTGGGGTGGGGGTTGAATGTAAACAACCAAGGAGCTGCTTCTCTTTTTGGCTTTGCTGAAGACTGGCAAAAACCAGAATGATGAAACCAACAGAGGTTTTGTTGCTTACTTCAGTGGCACAATTAATTAACCTATGATGAACTTGTTTAAGAGATTCTTTCCCCTGGGTTATTTTCCCTTTAATTATGCCAGTTCTACACTGGGGCTGTACCCCAATCATAAACCCAAAATAATTTAGGAAAATAAATTTATATAGTTTATGAACGAATCCTGTATAAGGACAGGACTACACAACCACTTGAACTGGCACAGCTGAAGGAATTATGGGGTGGAGAGAGAAGACAAACATCTTTGAATGACTATGTGTAAAAGACATGTATCAAAGAACTGCACCACCAGTTTTTCTGGGCAAAGTTTTCCCAATCTGAAGCATGAGAGCAGAACTTGCCTTCATCTCAGAGGTGTCAAAGTTTGCTTAACGTTCACAGAGTGCTCTCATAGTTTTCTGTGAAGGTGTTATGGCGATAGAAATTG
>JAOXXN010000065.1:28795093-28818609 GCA_026770055.1 Myrmophylax atrothorax | reverse complement strand
AAAGCAATTCAAACCACCAAGATTCACTTCCCATAAAACCCTCCCAAAAACCAGAAAAGGTTTACTTCAAAGAGCTTCCCAAGGATACTCGGAAGTGTGGGCAATTTTTTCACTTTCTGTATATAAAATCTGGCACAGTATGTCCTTCTAATAAAGATAAAAAGCTACTCTAATAAAAAAAAAGAATGAGGTGTACCAGGATCAAAAAGTATTAGACCCATGAGTCACACATGGTGTTTTTTCTTCTGAAGAGATCTGAAAAACAAGCTTTTACAGCTTTCTTACGTGAGAGGTAAAGCTGCAATGAATACCATAGTGAAGGGCCAAGAATTACTACAATAAGAAATGATAGTTTCCACCGTGGAATTACTAACAGTATTGTGTGGGCATAAGAAAAGAAACAACTAGAGAAGGTTTACAACAACAGTGTCAAATTAAACTTAAATCCAGGCCAGTAAATAACCACTTCAAAGTAACTACACCCCTTCAAATCAGCAGTCAACCTTATTAAGCAGCAGATCCTGCTGAATTGGTGAGTTAAATCTTCTGCCTCTCACATGCTTCCCTCTGTCCTGGTCTCAGTTAGTTCAGGTAACACTCACAGACAGTTAGTGTAGTTTAGGACTTTTGTTTCTCATCCACACTTGCCTGCTGATTTCCCACTCATCTCTCTTCCAGAACTTGCTTATCAATTTATATGCTGAAGCAGAATGCTTTTCCCTGTGGTGGAACTATGATTTTGGCTAAATGTCAACAGGGCAACTTCAAACCTTTCAGCCATGAGTATTTTTTCAGTTACATCAATGCCTACTGTTAAGATTTGTGCTGTCAGGCAAATTTTTCACAGGAAAAAAAAAATCCTCCTGTTTCTTCTCTGTGGCTAACATTCCCTGTCTATTTGATGAGGGTGGTAATAGGAGTGTTAATGCCCCACTGTATTGCCAGTGACAGTAAAGCTACTTCTCAGCAATACTGCTGAATGTACAGTACACAAACAACTTGTGAATAACTCTACCTTGCATTCTGTCAGAACCAAGAGGTCTTCAAGCCAAATCAGAAAGATGTCCATCTAAGAAAGACCAAGGCACCTATCTAAATTTTGACAAGAATGAAGAGGAAGTTTTAGAAGGCAAGGTCTGGGTTTTTTCTAGAGTTGGAAGGCATTCTGGTTTTGAACTGTATTGTGCTTGAAGACTATGTTAGAGCTGTAAAATGGCACAGAGGGACACTGGCTCTCCAGTGACTTAAGGGGAAGATGCTACGAACAAGATGCATTATTACACATTGAATTGCCAACAGCATTTCCCTCAGCCTTTGAACTGTTCAAGGATGTCTCCCACCTATACCTGGGCAAAACTGAAGCCTTACCAGACACATGATGAAGTCTGGGGTTGAATTTGGTAACTTTTCTACTCAATTTTTAAAAGATTGATTATTTAGCTAAAAAGTATGCAAATTCCATGGCCAGCCTTCACCAGCATCTCACACCTCACTTTTCTGTATGATCAGTAAGCCTGTTAGGACAGGCAGCAACCCACTCTCTGACAGGAACTTGCTATAGCAGAGTACAATTTTAAAGTACAGTTTGAACATTAAATAATGATAGGTAACAATCATTTGAGAAGCAAGGAACATGCAAGAATTTTATAAGAATCTTTTAAAGCAATTCATATTTAGACTTGATTGTCCATGTGGGCATCATCTGGAACTACACCAGCAGTCACTAAATTTTCCAGCTGATGTTTATGAAACTGGCCAAGAGAAAAAACAAAGCAAAAAGCCAAGAAAAACAAACAGGGTTTGAAAAAAGTCATTTTGCCTGGTTGCTGAGACAAGACCTTCTTTTAAAACTATTTGTTTTGCTGTTTCCTCTTCAGAGGCAGCCAGTGAGAGGAATGTATACAGACTCAACTGTGAGTGAAATACCCACACACTATACTAAGGTTACTTCAGATATTTCATACCAAAGCTCCAAAAATTCTCCACTGGGGGCCCATTAGTATGACAGATGTGCTTAACATTTCCACCTAGTCAGCTGCATAAGATAATGTTCCTCATACTACCTGGAAGAAGCTAGCAACATCCTCTAGGACAATAAATCAAAGAATTCAGCCATCCTGAGTGGATGCAACTCCCTACTCAAACTTTTGGGTTTTTTGTGAATGAGACAACACAGTGTTGGCCCTAACATGGTAACAGCTGGTCAGTTCCTCTGGGATTAAAAAACCCCAAACATACAGGCGGCATAAGCAGGTACAAAGGTTTCTATTTTGCAGAGAGCAGAAAGGGTGATGAGATTATTTATAACAGGCATTTGTATGTCCTGACCATGTTTGCTGTCTGACTGCACTGTTAATCGCGTCACTGTGGGGGTTGTTCCATCTATGAAAAATCACTGTCTTCTTATGGAGTAAGAAAAGTGCAAATGCAACACATATGAAAGAAACAGCTCACAGTTAAGGAAAATCCTGTGCAAAGAGATGACCAGGAGAGAATTTACAGGACTATTTAATAGAGATGAATTTCAGAAATAAGAGCAGGAAAAAGCAATACCCTATGAACTTTCCTCTGGGGGATGTGTCCTTTTCCCTGTAAGAAGGCTTTTCTACCAGAGTTCTTCCTGTGCTATCCCCATCACCAAATTCCACCTTCTTGTGTTTCTCTATGAAAATCTACGAACATACTTTATAGTTCGAACTTATTGAACTGTGGCACACAAAGCTTTTGAGATGTCAAGACAAAAAGGTCCAAACTGTACCTTGGACATGGATTATAAATCCACTCATAATAAAATGTGTAACACAAATTGTTTTAACTAAAATCCTTTCCCATGGCAATTTCCATTAACGATAAAATAACACCACTTGGTCCTTCTCTGCACAACTTTAAGTGTTGAAGACTCAAAGTGAAATAAAAACAATCGAGACCATTTTACATGGGAATAAACTGAAATGCAAGAAACTCAGCTTGTCCCAGACACAACCTGGTGGGCAGTTGGAATCTGATGTCTGGACTGGACAATGCAACAAGAAAGAAGAGAGCATAGAAGGAACAGAGTGATAAAGTGGGAAGAACACTTTCTCAGCTTCATTTAGTGTCCTAACAGGAGCAATGTTTTCCCAACATCTTTGTCAGCTCTCAAACAGCTCAAGGCATTTAGCCACTAATATCTGCACAAACACTGAAGTAAATCAATTCAATACACTAATCTCTTAAAAACAAAATCAGTAATCTTCAGTTACTGATAAAAAATTTCATCCATTCTGCTGGCTCCACAATCTCTGGAGTCAAATGAGCATTAAGTGACTTGAATCTTTTTAAGAAGAGCTTATTTAAATTCTTCTTTTAAGACAGTAAATACAGAGGCTATATTCCCAAGAAACCCCTCCATATACCTGTTTTTAATATTTTATCTGACCTCAATACATATTTTAACACTGCAATTACAATACTTTTGCTGCAATTCTCAGGACAAACAGTTACAAAGCTTCTGTCCAGAGCTAGTGTTGAACTTTTGTGATGCAACAAATTATAAGGAACAAAACCTGCTCAATATTTATACACTACGTCAAGAAAGCAGCATTCTCTAGTGTGACCATTCAGAGTCAATTATGTCATTCTGAGTCCAACAGCTTTCAAGTAGTTGAAAGAAAAATTTCAGAAGTTTTATGGTCTTGATATTCTGAAAGACAGAGGACCCTTGCTGTTGTGTTCAAATTATGTTCCCATCTATCAATAATGGACCTTACTTCTAATTTTAGTATCATTTCCGCAATAAAAAAATCTTCAAGAGCTAGAACTTTCTTCTTATGAAAGTACTTATATGTAAGCGACATTCTTTTTGGTACCTTTAAAATTATTTAAATATTTAAGCTTCTTTTAAGGCCTTCTCTCTAGCCCTGAGTTAATACAGTCAGCCTGTTCTGCAGCCTAATCCATTCTTAAAGCCCTGTTCAAAATATGGATACCAAAGCAGAACCAGTGCTCAGTACCAGTTTCATCAGTGCCACAATCAGAAGTAAAATCTTCAATTCCCTTTTATTTTCATACACTGAATATCACAGGAGAAGATAAAGATGAATTATCTATTTACTGACTTCTAAATCTTTTCCATAATTGCTGCTTTTCATAATGCAGTCCAATCTGGCCTGCATTTTCAGTTTTTTAAATAAATAACTTTGGTTACTTTGCACAATTAATGGGCCCAGCTTACCATGTTATATGAACAACTCTCTGTCCCTGCCTTGCCATACTTGTACTATTGCAATACTTTTGTGTTACTTGCATATTAGCAATGATTTTACAATTTCTTTAATATCTTTATACTGAAAAGAATACTCAATATTGCCTAGATATATTGCCCAGATACACCTCAAATCTCACAGAACACTTAATAAAACCTTTCTGCCCAGTACTGATTCCCACAGCACTATCCATCCCAGACTGAAAATTTCAGCAGCCACTGAAGTCTTCCAAACATAGTCTTGGGAACTCAGCTATAAACCACCAGATTCTAGTAGATATTAAGAACACCTTGTTCGGTCATTAAGGGGCTTGGAAGTACATCTAAGACAAATACAAAGGACTTTTTTCTATTTAAAAAATACAGATATATTTTTTGAATGTTGCTACCTTGCCAACATGGTTACTCATGATTTTACATGCTCATTATTTTATGTTTGGTTTGCTGCAACACCATCCTCTTACCCATATCCTTGTCAGCTTACTTATCAGACACCTCTGACACCCTTAGCACCCTTTGTCGACCTTCTCTGCTTTGTAACTTCTCATTCCCTGTTTCCACAGCAATCCTTTGCATGTTTATTTCTTGTGATATTTTCTCTTCTACTTTCACTTGCTATTGGTTCCCACTGGATAGCACATATTTGATTCAAACTTAAATGATTTTTCCAATGTAAAATGTTAATCAATTCTTAAGGATTTTTTATTTGCTAGAAAACTCTTAAACAACAGGTCTGTATTTTGGGGTCGGATGTAACTGAGGACAGATTTTCTAGTGTTTACCATTAATTTCACAGAAGTACAGAAACTAAGTGCTAGAATAAGGAATGTTATTTTAAGGCTGCATTAAACTAATGAAGAGGAAGGTATTGTGATTGTTAAACAACTACAGGAATGTTTTTCACTCATTAATCAGCTTTTTTATCTCCCTTTTTCAAATAGTAGTTTTGTGCTTTCAAATAAAATACTCTATGCTTTTGTCATAGGTCAAACACCTGACATTTTTTCAGTGTCTTCTACAAGACCCAGCTCAGCAGCAGAACTACGTTCACATTAGTACCAGTGTCACTAGTGGACAGAGCCATGATTTATTGGGCAAAGGGGAGCAGCAAGAGCTAATTGGTCATTTGAGGAAACATTTATCTGTGAAAGGAATGCATAAACAATGGGAATGCATGCAAAGGTAGTCTGCTCCTCTGGCATGTCCCAATGCACAAGATCAATGGCATTATTAACAGATCTGAGATACAAGAAATGCAGTATGAATTACACCTGTAAATTCTTCCTTCCTCAAAATAGTATCCTGAGCAGAAACATTCCTGCATGAAATAAGGTAAATTTTGTATTTATCTCTTGAGAAGAGATAATTCAATAAATTGGAAGGTAAGAAAATGTCTTTACGTTGATTTCCTCACAGTAAACTGATTAAGTCTGTGATTACAACTTCTTATACCACCACTACCACCACCACACTGGGGACAAAAAGCAGACTTCAGCATGTCTGAAATGTCGGAAATATCTTTGTCTTTTGCAATACACCCATTAGAGCATATGCACATACAAGAAGTTGTGACAAGTTAGAGGGATTTAGTATGTAATCAATACGTACCTTTCTGTAAGGACAGTAAGATATTTTAAAAAGTCTTAGGGCCAAAGGATATTTTTATGTATCTGGCAAACCAAGATTCAAAAGAGCTGGTGTGGTATCCTCACTAACACCTGCAGATAAAATCCTAAAAATATTTTCAAATAAGGCTTTACATATCAAAACAGGGACTTCTTTTTTAACTGCCCTTGATCTCTTATCACATCATACTTAGGAACAGCCACCAGTGTAATCCTTCAGTGTGACCTATATATTGAATTAGATGTCCTTAAGAAGTGGACAAGTCAAAAAAATAAAGAAAGGAGAAAGAGTCCACCCCAAGCCCCCTAGTCTGGAACAGGTGGGGTCCACAAAAAACTACCCTCCTAAATGTCTGCTGTAATTCAGAGATTGGTTAGATTTCACTGAAGCTAGAAATTAATACGCCTAGTGCTTGCAAGTTGGTTCCCATAGTATATATTGATAATAAGAGTTCAAAACAAAAATCCAAATGTATTTTCATTATGGGGAAATGCAAATCCATTTGATTTGTTGAACTGGTCTGCTCTCTATAACATCCAAACACTACTGTAGCAGAATCTCAGTCTGGAAACTCTCAGCAGTTTAGATCAAGAAAAAAATACGATTGTTTCTCCCATTTCTGTCCATCAGAAAGGACCCTCATTATCCAAGTAGGCTTGTAATATATTGTTATGTCAGATCTATTTTACTACCATTGATTTATCCATAAAGCTAATGCAATTATGGCTATTTAAATACTATCCTTCAACTACTTACTTATCTTCTGAAGAGAAAGTAAGGCATATCTGAATACAGATCGGTTGATTTTGAGGTGACGTATTGAGTTTGAGATGTGGTTCTTTTTACTGCTTGTGGTTGTTTTTTCTTTTTCTTCCAGATAAATAAATCAGAGCAGCCTTACAGTATATTGACTGGGAAGTGAGAGACACAATAATCCCAGAGGCAATCACAACCTAATGGATTTGTAAGTTTTTCGTCTCCATTGGATCTTTCAATCTTTTTACTCCCTACACCACGAACCATAGTTCTTCATAGCAGGGGGACAGCCCAAAACTATTTGCAATAATGGCAAAAACTGGCAGGTGGGCAGATATTTTGTGAAATTAGGCGTGTGAAAATACAAAAGGTAAATTTTATTTTTACTTCAGACAAATCACAGAAGAGTAATATAATAGAAAAGTTTTATTATCAAGACCATGTTCTGCCATTCGGACACCTAAGTACAAGAGCAATGGGTGCAATCAAGATCTTCAAAGGCTTGTGACAGGAACGTGGTATGTGACGAAAACAGAAACCTGTGTTCACCATAAGGACCATAGAGATGGATGAAGTGTTACCAGGACATTAAAAAGTATTTTAAATAGCTTTATCCTTTGTTTCTGGTTTAGGGGAGGCTTTTTCCAGTTTTTCTGACACTGCTTTTTGTAGGCTTGAAGATTTATGAAACTCCAGATATTAAACCGGTCAGAACAGCCATTTTGGAGCTCAGTAATGTTTGAAGAAAATGCAATGTTAAGGAAAGAGTGAAATATTTCTCTATAAAATTTTCTGAAACCATATAAAAGGAATGACAGTTGTTTGAAAGATACACATAAACTTCAGAAGCAAGAAATATCAGGAAGTACATCATGCACATTGTTTTGTAATTTGGTCTAAAGATCACCCAAACTCATGCAGTACAAGTGTTCCCGTATGCACACACACATTCCATCTAAGGCAAACATCAGCTCTACATTTATAAACTAGGTTAACCACAGAAGTAGTGGAATTTATTTGTACCACTGTACTTGGCATCTGGACATCAAAGTAAAGCTGTGTTCAGAAAGAAGCACTGTGTGTTCAAAAACCTTTCTTTACATAAAAACCTTGTTTTTATTGGACATCAGTGAGTCAAAGGCAGATGGCTGATCTAATTTTAGTTAGGGACAGATACAACCCACCAGCGGCCAGGGTAATCAAGGGTAGCCAAGGTTATGAGCCCCAAGCAACAAATTTATTTTACCTCATATTCAGATTCCAGTGTCACAGTGTTCTGTTTTAATTTTTCTTTCAAAGCTGGATCAACCTGAAAGACAAACAAAAATACAGCAAAAATGCTTGATTTTGAGAATATTTTTTAAAGAAATCTTAAAACCCCTAAATATTGGTACATGCAAACCCTCCTCTTCTCTAAATGAGTTTATGTGCCATTTGTTCAGATATCAGGATACTGAACACAGCACAAGAACTGGGCTGAAAAGAGACAGGTCAACAGCTAAACTTTTAAACTCAAAAAGGAAGCACCTTTTTAACTACAGCCCTGCACTTACATTACCTTACATACTCAAATTTGTATTTGTTTAGTTTGAAACTCAAACTAAACAAATCTTAAATAAATGAAACAAGTGCAAGAAAGAGAAAATTGTGATCACATTATATATTTTACTCCTGAATGTTGAGTTCAGTGAATAGGTACACAATATGTTCTGGTTTTCAAAGTCTAAGCATGAGTTGAATTTCCAGTTTTCTGGTGAACACACAGCTCTTTCCTCGTTTTGATTCTGTCCTGCCCATGCTGGTGACTCCTGCCATCTTCTAGAGAAGTTTATTCTAACAACAAATCTAAGAACAGACATGTCAGTGAACCAGAGCAGACGCATTTCCCGCTTTAACTTGTGAGCCCAGAAGAAGTGATGTTCATCCCTCCCTCTTCGCTCAGTAACATCTGTCTCCCACAGGCCCAAGAGTAGAAGCAAAGGGGAAAAAGATAATTAGCATTCTTCACGCTTAGAGAAATTGTTTTATGTTCTTTTCGAAGAGACATCAGCCACATACACAGTATTCAGATACAGTCTTTAGGCAAATTAATTAAAATACTGAAAAAATCCACCATGAGAGAACAAACTCATTTTTAGATCTTAAAAACCAAAATAGATGTTTAAGGAGACTGACAATTTGTGTAGTTGTACATCCCTGGTACACTAGTCCAACTATGACTAATTCAGTGAAGAAAAGTTGTTGTTACTATTAATTTGCTGCTTCTTGACCTAAATGAAAAGGGCTCAGTTACCCTCATCACAACCAACATCTATAAGCAGTCTAGAAAAGAGAAAGGAGGGAATACGCGTAACAGAATCTGCTTGGTCAGAATCTGCCCAGTCAATGAGAAGGTTCACCTTCAGATTCTCCCCTAACACAAGCTCCTCATCATCAGAGGTACTTAAAATACACACCTACTATCTGTATCGATGGGAATTGCTCCGAAGAATTTCCCTAGGCCATAATGTTCCCCTTGATTACAGACACTGCCTACTAGTTAGCATGCAGCCTGCGAGACCTCAATTCCTAAGGATGGATGCTCAGATAAGCAAGTCTAACACCATCTGTGCATGGCCAGAGGTTTCATTTCCCCATCTCATCAGCGATCTGGCCATAGAAATATACACATTTGCAACCTCCAGACTCATTAAACTTGGGAACTAAGCCAAAATATCTAAAATGGTTAATGTTTGTACTGGATACAGCTCCCACCTTCTTTGTAATTAAAAAAATATTGTAAAGCAAGAAAAGTGCCTCTGCACTGGCCCTCTACATCAAATAAAAAAATGAAATGCTACATCCTCTGCCTTGGCATTCAAGGCCTCTGTAGAACTTCCTCTCTTTAAAGATGGATTGCCTGTCTGCTGTGACAACGAACTCCAACAACAGCCATGCTTCATTAGAACTATGAACCCATCCATCAAAGTTCAGGAATGCAAAGTCTTTGGGCAGCTAGGAGCTAGGCTTTGAAGCTTGCTTTCACAGGGAGAAGAGGGACTGTGGACCTCACTGTGTTCAGAACTAAATGCAAACACTGTTTGTTCTGCTTCGTGTTCTCACAACACACATATGAAAAGGGGAAATAAATGCTCCAGCAAGTAAAGAGCAATAGTGTTTGATTTCATCCTACATCTTACCTTCATTTAAAAATGAAGCATCCAAAAATAACATGGTTGGAGCAGCATATTTAGCTAATTAACTGCAGCCAGAACTCAACTTAGAAAGACAGTTCAATATCCCGATTATCAAGCTTTGTTTTAGCAATTTTTAGTGTGTTGGTTTAATGCGTAGTGTTTGCATGGCCACATTTGTGCAAGGTAAAGGCAAACAAGCAGTGAAGTTACTGCTGCTTCTTCCAACTTCCAGCCCCTTCTGTCCTCAGACCTCATGGCTTCATTCTCCTCTGCCTGCACAAAGGAACAAGACTAGCAAAACTAAGACACTGCATTCCAGTTTGATGCTGTAGCTTTAGTATTAATAAAAAATGCAGAAATGAAGGAGGCCTGCTGAATTTTCTTTTTAAAATGCCCTGTAAATGCAAAAGGAACAGAAACTGCTGCTTCTGTAGAAGCAAGAATTCTATTCAGAAAATTAACTTACCAAAAGACTAGTCAAACCCTGAATTGAGGGCAAACTATGTACACATCTTAAGTCCACTCTGCAGAATATGTTCTTTTGCTCCAAGTTCACAAAAAAAAAAAAGGAGCAAGTATGTATTTTCTCTTACTTTTACCTTTTTAGTTCCCTACATACATACTCACCAAACAGAGTTACTCAAACATACTTGACTCTGCACACCCATTGAGTCACCTGCACATTCTAACGCCTTGATTGCAAATCCATGCTTTTCAGCCACCAAATTGAGACAGATGGGTTACAAATTGTTTTAGGAACCAGTATAGCAGTGAAGAAAAATTGCATTATAAAGTTCTGTTTCCACTGGGTTTCTAAGATGCTGCACTATCTTTGAAACATCACAAGAACAAAAAAAAGCAAAAGGGAATGATGCTATTTTCATTCTGAAAAGGCAGATAAATATCAATATGAGCCCACAATCACAGATTATAACCAGGGAACACTTAAAATAGGGGCAGAGCCAGTAAACTGCCCATGCCAAAGCTCCTTTGTATTACACATCTGCCACAAGATCCCAATACAAACACACCCATTTTGCTGCCATGATGACTGCTATGCCAACACACATATGGCCAAATGTGCTAGAAGTATTCACCTATGTACTGGCAAATGAATCATAAGCTAAACTATGGATACAAATCCATATTAGTGAATATGACAGCAGCAGACAAAGCTCAAGCACTGTAACAGCCTGACGGTGTCCTCTGCACATTATTTAGGAGGCAGGAAGGAACAGAAAACAACATCCCTTTACATTAGAGGACTCCTCCTTGTTCGGCAAAATCTCAGATGCTTTTTAAAGATCCATTTGAATTCAAACTTTGCCGCAAAATATAGATTTCAAAGATGCATGCATCTGTAATTATAGCATAACTTCACATTAAATTCTTACTGAAAGACTACTGAAATACTTGATTCAAGTATTTAGACAGCTTTCATGAGATGCTGCCTGCAAGGCTTTGAAAATGATACTGTAAATACAATTATTCAACTTTTTTTTTTCCCTGAGGTGAAGGTTTGGTTTTTTCCTTTGTATCACTTGTATCAAAAATGAATGAAACACTCTCAGAGTATTTTGCATTATACAGGCTTATTTCATATTACATCAACTGAAAGGGCAAGTTCAATATAGAAAAATCTCAAAAAGGGTTTAAGAACACAGTTTTCAAATTATAATTTTGTCCCATTTCACACTGCCATTGTTCCTTCAGACCTACCCTTACTTAACTTCAAAAAGTTTGCAAAGAAACAGACTTTAAAAAAATTCTTAGATGACGAAGAGTAATAGAGGTTAAGCACAGATACATTCTTAGAGATCTTAGCAGGCAGCTACTTGAGGCTGTAACTACCTAAAAACCTCCCAAAATGTGGCTGTTGCTTCATTTTAAGGCTGACATTTCAGTTTTTCCATTAGAACCTGGACAGAATTTCTCAGTAGAAAAAATGGTGCACCTTGGGGTGCAGACAAGGGGCATCATTACACAGCAAAGCAGAAATACTTGGTGCTTGCAGCCCCTACCAAACCAGGTACTCCTGCAGTGCACTGGGAGGAAGTATGCACTCATTTCAAAAAAGGGAATTTTTTGTCTGTGACACAAGTATTTCTGGCACAGTTATAAACCTAAATGTGCTGCTACTAAGAAAAATTCTGCAACTGACAATTTTGTGTCGATCCTCAGTGACCACAGTTCATTTTGTCTCAGAAGCAAATAATACAGTCAGAGAGTGACTGTGAAATTATTAAATGTCACTAACTTTACTTCCAGGATAAGGAAAGATAGCTCTTCCCCAGGGAACACAAAGAATGCAATCACTATTCCCTTTTGAAGTTTAGAGGGATGGAATATCTCTCCTTATGGAGATGGGCTGAGGGCACTGGGGTTGCTCAGCCTAGAGAAGAGAAAGCTCTGGGGAAACCCTATTGTAGCCTTTCAATACTTAAAGTGGTCTTACAAGAATGACAGGGACGAACATCTTAGCAAAGGCTGCAGCAATAGGACAGGGGCTAATGGTTTTAAACTAAAAGAGATTTAAACTAGGTACAAGAAACAAGTTTTTTCCAGTGAAGAACATGAGACACTGGCACAGGTTGTTCCAGATCTGAAAACATTCAAGTCATGTTGGACTGGGCTCTGAGCACCCTGATCTAGTTGAAGATGTCCCTGCTCATTGCAGAGGGTTGATCTAGATGACCTTTAAAAGTCTATTCCAACTCAAATAATTCCGTGATTCTCTCAAACACAGGAATACAAAGCAGATTAGCAGTGTCACTCCTGTTCAGCATTCAGAGAGGAGGAGCAAGTTGGTTCACATTCTCATTTTCAGGGTAACATCCCAGTTGTCCGCAGGACACGTATGCCTGGACCCATAACTTAAGCAGCCCACTTTCACAAGCAGTCTTTCTGTGCTGTAGCCACCATTATTTATTCATCCATGTACTATTTGTGGCCATGGGCTTTAGAGCAAACCAGGTCTTGAAAATACCTTCCAAAATTATGGCCTCAGTTACTACACAAGTAAACTGTCAGGACGCAACCACATCATGAGAAGAGGATTGTGCCTTTAACAGTCTCCTCTCACATAAGTCTGAGCAGTACCTTGTATACTTGCGTCCAGAGACTTGCATGTACTGACCAAATATTTGTATGCCAAAGTCTTACAGAACTTTCCCTCTAGTAAGCATTTCCAGAAGGCAGTAGATGTTTTTATTTTAAAACTAAAACATGAGTTTCTGTTTCTACTCTATCCTCCACAAAATAGTAACCCACCGAGAAAGATTTCAGCTTTTACTTTGGAAATGGGGAAGATGATGGCTTAAATTTAATGAACATGAATTAAGCTTTTTTATTTTTCCATTTGCTCCCACCAGCAAAAATACATGGGACACAATTTTCCTGCAGTATTCACAAGACAGAGTACACAAAATGACTGCTACATGAAATTCTTCAATTTGTTCTCCCCACCCATTTTTTAAACTTCGAGTAAACCAGAATCACAAGTTCTAGCTCTCCCAATAGAGTATCTTACTTGAAAACATTTATCATATGCCTAACTCCTCTAAATGGAAAATCAGCAACCTTGCGCGGATCAGTCAACTTTAATCTTCCTTGAGAAGACTCCCATAAATTGCTACAAAAGTCTGTGTCATAAATATTCTAAGCTGTGGTTTATGATCAGAGTGAGAAGCTGTAGACAGGAGAGGATAAATCCCAGGACTCAGGAAATGCAGTATAAACTACAGCCAAACTGAGTGTGGTTCTACTTGCGAAATTAAAGGAATGAAGCTTGCAAAGGTTGTAAGGCACAATGAAGGCTGTACTTATGCCAAGCTCTTTGGCATACAGTCTTAGGTAACAGAGAAGGGCAAGGCAAAACAAACCATTTTTGTGCAACTTCATTCACAACAACCCATTAACTACATTACTTAAAATACATAATACACCAAACCCACTTACATAGGGCTACCTTCTTCCCCGTGAGGATGGTGAGACACTGGAACAGGTCGCCCAGAGAGGCTGTGCATGCCCCATTCCTGCAAGTGTTCAGAGCCAGGTTGGACGGGGCTTTGAGCAACCTGGTCTAACAGAAACTGTTCCTGCCCATGGCAGGGGCTTGGAACGGGATGATCCGTAAGGTCCCTTCCAGCCCAAATGATTCTATGACTGTGATTCTGTATCGCATAGAACCAAAGGATATCACCTGGATAGGAATACTTATGGAGAGTGGAGAGACAGCTCAGTCTAGATGTAAACCCTAGCTTTGCATCCTCATACCCCTTCCTGTGATCTGCATAGAATACAGACAGTTAAACAAAATATTTCATGCAGCCTCTGACAGAAATCGATGCAGACATTTCCAAAGGAGCAATATAACATGTTGTTACAGCAGCAGTTCCCAGAGTTACAGTACACAGTGCACCAGTGACCTCTCAAAATCCAAATCTTGTACTAGCTTTCAGATTGACCAAAAAAAGACCTACAGTCCCAAACTCTGGACCATCCTTTTTCACATAATAATGCCATGGGAAATCCAAGTAAGTTAAAGGCTATTATGATGAACTAACTATCCCATACTTCAGCAAGTACTCAAGAATATCTAGATTTCTCACATATAACATCATCAAAACTAAAAAGGATTCTAGAATTTTCAGTTCTCAGAAGAAAGTACTCAATCATTTAATCAATTTGCTTATGCTTCCACATCCAGCTTGATTTTCAGGTACACATTTATGTATTTGATTCATAAAACATAAATTAGTGCCATAAACCTTATAAACCTTGGCTCTAAGTGTGCCAGCATAAATTTAATTTCACAGTAAAATTCAGTACCAAAAAAAATTCCTTTTCATATTAAAAAGGTGTGAATTTGTGATGCCAGTATTTAGAAAAAAAAACAAACACCTTTTTGCCTCTAAGATATTCAATAGCTAGAAATAATCTAAAATACAACTTTTGAATGCAACTCCAGCAGAGTCAACATTTTTTTATCATCTTTTTCAAAGATTGTTTTTTTAATGGCTATGTACCTCCTATGCAAGTTAAAGCTGGAAAATTAGTTCAAATACATTTTAACATTTCCTTATGGCTCCCTTAGTGCTATCCTAACTTTGCAGAGAATCAACCTCTTTGAGTTAACTCTGAAAAACAGAAAGGTCACTTAAATGTCTGTTCAAAGCAAGTAACTTCAAGAGAGAAGTGGTGAATTGGCAGCTGAAGCTCCAGCATGCAAGCAGCCTGTGCTCCTCTCCTCCTCATTCCTTCACTGCTGTACCAGCACACAGAAGAGCACTGGAGAGGGTGTTTCCTTTAGTTCTGTACTGCAGCAGAAACACCTGTGCTCAGGTGCTCACTGAGTGCTCAGTTAGGCTTGTCCGTAAACTCTTCCCGCCTGCAGCCTCCCTTTAACAACACAGTGGAATCAAAGGCACCGCCCAGCAGCTAAACCAGCACCTTTGGCTTGGTGCGTCAGTTCAGAAACGCAAATTCATTTGAAGGAAAAGGTCTAACTATCTCATAGGAGACTAAACCTTCAATAAAAGGTTTGAGGATTCAATAAAATAACACCAAAAATGCTAAAAAACCCCTAAAAATCAACTTTCTCAAGCAGGAACAGAATAGTCTGATTCCTCAAATTCAGTATAAACATGTAATACAGTTAAAAGAGAATGCACAAGCACACTCACAGATTAGGAATGCTTTCCTTAATCAAACTTATATAAATATATATGCACTTTTTTCTTCTCTAAATATGTAAGTTAATGCCTAAGCCCTGTCTTGTGCCATGTGAATATATACTTGCTACTCTTATAAAAACAACACCATTTTCCACAAACCAACAGGAATAAAATATACATTAACATCTTTTCTCATGGAAAATAAAAAGCAAATGTCTTCTGCTTTTAACCGTAAAAATTATTTATGCTTTAAAATTTGATCTTGATTTACTGTATATATCTCAGAAATTAATTGAATACTGAAACAAATTGTGACTTTTTCGTTGCTTTTTGAACAGCAACAGTTTTTAGAATTCAGTGTAAACTTATCAAAATTGCTTTCAGTGCTCGGAAACTGCATTTCTACAAATAAATTACTACCAAAATCTAGCAAGTGCCATCCTAAATCTGCATGTGTTAAAGAAATTAACACTTCTCATTCTACAGTTCACAATGCATTTAAGAAAAAATATTTTCCACACTGACATCTGGTGAAGTTTTACAGCAAGAAGAAAAAGCTTATTCTACTACTTTGTACTTACAGAAAGCTTTTAATCTTCCAAATTACTTGTATTTTAAATTACTAGAATTTGCAACACACTTGTGCACCATGCACTACTTTCTTCTGAAAAATATTTTGCCAATATTCTTAATAAATAATGTGTTTACCTGCCAAAGGATCAGACATTCTGATGGGTATATTAGCGAAATTTAAAATGGTAAGATCTGGTGTAATTAAGTTTAAAACATGAATATAAAAGTTACTGTTTTCCTTATAAAGGCTAAACATCCAACATGAACAAAACAATTCTACTAAAATCAGTGGGGAATTACGAAGGCAAAATATTTTAATTTATTCATTTTAGATACTAAAAGACAAGTCATCTCTCTTCTCAATGCAGTATGCAGAAAGCTTATATTCCTACATTCTCTCTGTAATCAGTGAAGAAAGAAGGGTTCCTCTGGGAATACCTAATTAGCCTCCTGCTCTGAATTATCCCAGAGCTCGTGCTCAACAGGCTCTATGGCCAGCACACACTGTTTGACAGTGCAGAAGGGGAGAGACTGTTTGGAAGTCTGTGGGAATGTCCTGACCCCACAGCTGCCCATCTCCTCACACAGGGACAACATCCACCACCAGACACCACCCACCCTCCTTGAGCTGTGCTCCAGGGGGCAAGACATGACACTGTACCAGCTCCAACATTCATTTCAGAGCTCATTAATGTTCTAAAGGCAAAGTCTTAATTTTATGCCTCATCAAAAAAAAAAGCAGTTAAGCACTGCTTGACTCAACATACAGGAGGTTCAGTGCCAACTTTGGGGAAAATGCATCACCTACTGAATGACAAGCAAACCTAGAAATGCATTCTGTACTGACAGATGTCTGAAGAGAGCCTTTTACCCCTCCCATACGAGTTTGGACTCTGCTTATTCAGACTGCCCCGTAGCTGTAGTTTGCAACAGCACCAGCTGATTTGAGTCTTTCAAGCCTCAAAACATAAGGGAGAAGAAAGGGAAGGTCCATTTAGACAGAGATTGCACTTAAAATGGAAACATTTCTGGACAAAGGGTTTTCAACACTTTCTTGGTAAAAATGGTAGTGATCTAGAAGTCCAGAAGTGCAGAAAATCCTGATGTGGGGACTGGGACTCCAGCATTTCTGTTTGAGTTTCAATCTGCTGACACCATGGCTATTGGCTTCACAAGAGAAATCTGGAAAGCTAGATGTTTTCTGGTGCTTCAGGGAGGTGTTGGGAAAAACAGCTGGACATTTAACCACGTTTTGGCTAAAAGCTGCCTGAAGCAAAGTTACACACTTGTAAACACTTCAACTGCAAGGCAAAAATACCAGTAAATTAATCGTGGCAATGTGACAGGATTTAAATAAACCAAATAGAATTCTTGGTAGTATATAAAATGTAAATATCTGAAAGCTATCAACATTTTATGGACTTAAATTAGCTCCACTTGCAACAGCATCAGAATGAGTTTCTCCAGTTAATAACCTTCTCTTCATCTGAATCTAATCTTGACAACAGAAACACCATCAAGAATTAAAAAGTGGGAAAATGGCTTCTTCTTAAAACATGGAACTCAATACTTGAACTGTATTTTGTGTTTCATCACAGAGAAGCTCAATAATCTGAGGTAAAGCTGCCAGATATTCAAATTTCTCCAGACAAACGCCTACTTCCTCCCTGCACTCCTCCTATCCCCCTCAAAATTCTGCCCTGGAAAAGGGGGAAGAAAAAAAAAAAGGCCAAATTTGGCCATTTGCCTGCAATTTCCAGATGCTGGGCAACAACATAGTCAGGTGGTAGCTCTAATGTGGCTGCTTGATGCTTGGAAATCCTGGACAATGTATATCCACCATTTAGGACTGATAGTCTTCAGCCATCTCAGAGCGAGGTAGACCAAGTTTTGGTTTTTTGTTTTAAAGAAAAAGAACAAGTCTTACAAGTTGTACTCAACAGTTCACTCAGCAACACTCACATCCCAGCTAACACAAACTGAGGAGCATCCACTTCATGGGGCCTAAAAGATTCTCAGTGTATTTAACAGATGCCGAGCTATGCAGCACCATGAACACCATCATACTAGAGAGCTTGGCCAAATGCGGAAATTTAGGTACACGGAGGACTTTCAGTCCAAAAGCAACACACATCCAGGTAGTTGCAGAATGAAAGTTTTGAAGAATGAAAACTCTGGGATCTAGTCAGCTATTAAGCTCATAAAACTTTAAGTCAGTTTTTCCAGTCTTTAGAAAAGGCACAAGACCTCTCTGCCTCTTAGAGACATGACATTTTTGATTATTATTATTATTAATTCATCCTTACACAGAATAGAGCATGACATCCCAGCACAGATGGCAAAAAACCCTGTGATTTCTACAGTAGTTGTAACCACAGCATGCAGGGAAACTGATAGGAAAGGGCTTTTCTTCATTAGATCTCAAACTTATTAAAAAAGCTTCACAGGGATTCAGTGAAACACTTTCCTGTGGAAACCCTGAATATTGTTATGCATGGTCTCCAGGCAAACTCAGTACCATTAACAATACATTTTCATATTTATTGCCAAAAGTTATGCTGGGACAATATTGCAAGATTGAAACTCAAGATTCATTTAAAAACCAGATATTGCAAAGTTAAAAACTAGTACAGCTTTAATCCTTCATCAGTGAACACACAGATTACCAAAATAATCTCTATTAATAACATCATCACATCCTGATTTAATGAGACTGTCCCAACTATTGTGATTTTGAGAGTCCAAACCTGTTTCAGGTTATTGATAGACATCTTTTGCTACTGACAGGTCTCCCTGGTTTCATCAGAACAGCCTAGATGGCCCCAGTCTCATTTTTTTCAACTTGATACAAGATGGTATGAAAGAGCACATACAGGCAATTCCTTAACTCCAAGTTGCCCTACAGTGCTTTAAGCTGTTTATGGTGACAGTAAGAAGTGGGTGTAGGTGGATCCAATCACTAGAAACCATCCAGAAGTATACACAGTGTCAGCCTCAGAATCAGGCAACAAAAATCTGACTGAATCCCAGACTGAATCTGTATTTGCCTTCTACAGAAAAAAGGTGGTTTATATGCTAAACAGAAAGCATGTCTGAAAAATGAAAACACACCTCTGGGTGGTATCATAGCAAATTCAGTAATCAACTCTTCACAGACGAAGTGGAAAGTCATTTGAGCTCAAGTAAAATGGGTTAGTGTTTGCTGAAATCAATTGAAAAACATGAACTGAACACTAGCAGCTGAACCTCAAAATCTTCAAGAGTGGCAAGGATAAAGAGCTCATTTCCATACAATCCCTCTGGACTAACCAGAAAAAAGAAAGAAAACTGACATCTGAACATCTGGTACCACCACCACAATACAGAGATTGAAAAGCTCTTGATACCCTTTCATTTCTGTGCTACATTGCAGGACTGAAATTACTACCTGGATTAGTTCTGAACCATGGTCAAAAGATGCAAAAAGTTCCAAATCCCCCATGCCAACAGAAACAAAGACACTGCAAGGGTACCTCAGCCATCAATCAGCCAAGCTGTCTCACTTAACATACAATTCCAAACCCCTCCACTGAGCAGGCCACGCTTGAAAGCAGGGTGTGCTTTAATCTAGTAAAATGTACTTTGTGACATAAAGAAAATTGACTGACAAAGATCTTTTTGTTTCTCCTATGAGCAATCATAAATGTATGCGTCTCACATTCTCTAAAGCACCAAATGACAGTCAGTGTATTATTTTCTTAATTTTTGGAGGACCTAGGGCCAAGCTCATTAATGAGTTTAGTCTGAAAATCAACTAAATCTACTTACACATGGAAATTAGCTGAAGTTTGTCATTAGACTTGAGACTCAGGCCAATCTGACCTGCTTAAGGAAAATAAAAAGAAGAAAACAATAATCACCAACATCGATTCCTTGAGACACTGTGCTTGTGTAATTAGCTTCCTGAAGCCAATTAAACACATGAGGATGAATTTATAAATAAATAAATGCTAAAATGCTAGATGAGAAGACTTAATTATTCTGCCAAACTCAGTGAGAGACACTAAAATAATTCCACATTCCCTTGGCTGACAGGTTTAGAAAGGATACCTTTCCCATCCAAAATATTCCACCAGACAGCAACTAAAGATATTCTGATTTTGTTCACACTCATATCAAGCAGGATGTTTGTAATAAAAAATCCTATGAAATCAGATTCTCCAGAATACAAGAATACCTCAGGCAAAAACAACAGATTAAATAAGAATTCCTCTCCCTTCAAGCCATCTGCTAGTTTGCCAATGAAGCTCCAGGGAAAGAGTATTTAGGGCAGGCTTCATCTCACCTAATTTTACTCATGTAAACTTTTGACTTGGAACATAAAAGTCTCTATTTAGTATCTTCCCATAGTCAGCTGTAGACAGGCATTCCTAGAGACAATAAATCCCACTACAAGACACATATCCAAAAACCTAACTTGTCTGTACCCTGAAGTTACGTAGAGGTTCATCTCTCCTATCATTCATTGGTCAAATTAAATATAAATATATTCATACAGTAAGGAAGGTAAGGTAATCATCTCACTGCAATAGGGTAATAATAAAACGTTGAGCACAAGCTCTCTACTTCTCAATCCATCAAAAGAGAACAACATATTTCTCAATCATCTACTTTAATATTTCATGAAGCCTATTACGGGGGCATTTCCTCTCAAACCACCTTTATGGACTATCTGGATAGCTATCTCAAAGCAGGCATTTCAGACAATGGAAAAATGAGCAAGACAAAAAGCCGACTTAGAGGACAACACCACAAACATACATTTAGATTTAGCTGAGCAGATACTAAAATTTCACTTCCCTAGCTTTAATGAGACAAACAACCCATTTACAGTCTTTTGAGTATTAACAGTGTTAATTTAAATTGACCTCAGCATTGGTAGGGGGTGTTGGCTAAATCCATCTAACTCCATTTGGAATAAAATGAAACAGAAAGCATGCAGAACACAGAAGATAACCGAGGGCACAGAACAACCTGGGCTGGCAGCAGTAGCGTTAAGTCCATTAGTTGTCATGAGAACCACACCACTGTGGACTTTGCCAGCCCAGTCCAATCACAATGACTTGGCCCATACAGATTACTCCTTGAAGTGATAAAGACAGTCAGATTTTGGTTAGACTTTGGGAACATCAAGGTGCAATATGATTTCAAGAATGGATGTTTACCCACTAAGAACTGTAATAAAAACGCTGAGCAGTTTTCAGTCAATTGAACAGTTTGTGGAAGAAAATTAAAACCAAGTATTTCCATCCTGTGACCTATGTCAGTTAAATTCTTACTATCTTTGATAGCTTTGCAAATAGAAAAAATACTGGTTTCTAACACAGACACAGGTCCTCAAATAAGACAAACTAGTCAGCTTGCAGTAAAACAGTTTTATCTATTAGCTTGCAGTATGTTTAGTGATGGGGACAATCTGGTGACATTCCATAACTCTAGGTAAAAAGTTGCATTATTTGTGTAATTTTAAATGCTACAGACATATTCAGAGGTTTAAGTGATTTTGTTTTAAAATGACCACCTCATATCAAATACATTATTTAAAAGGGAAAAAAAGATGGGACATATAGAAATATGACAGACTGTTCATAAACCATATGAACACTACACTAACCTTTTGAATTACATTTGATTCTGTAACACTTCTTTTTTGGAAAAAAAAATAAACAACAGAATAAACCAAAGAAACAAACCAGACTTCTGCTGGGGCACAGAAATCCTATCCAGGTGAAGTTCATAGGGAGGTAAAATAGAAGCAATAACCAACAGACAATTTTTGTTGCAATACTTCAGGACATACCCATGTGTGCAACTGCTGTAGACATACCCGACCCAGCTTACATAAGGACAGCAGTATGAATGTACCAGCTGGCAACGAGGCATAGTCCTCTCCAGTAACTCACAGCTCTATTCCCTTCTTGGGTGATGTTTAACTTCACTTAAACACTGTGCTCCTGCAGTTGCAACCATCTCAACTGTTTGAAACACACTATGGTTCGTGTATGAACCAGAGGAATGTTTTGACAGCAGAACAAAAGCATTCCAACAGGCAGATAGCACTCACTTCTCATCTATCCACTTATAACAACAGGACGATGCAGGACTGACTTCCTAGATCTTTCTGAAGCAAATGTCAGATATGTCCCTTGTCACAATGGTCTCACAGAAACGGGTCATTCTCTGCCCCTGTTTCTTCCTAGCTATTTCACCCTGACCCAGAACACTTGAATTAATGGATCTCATCTGAGGACACTTTTTTAAAATACTCATATGAATTTAAATAACTCCCTTTATTTGAATTAATTAATTTTCCTATTTCCTATGCAAAGTAGAGCAGCGTTAGTTACCTACCTTTTACAGACTAACAAAGACAGGCAGAGGAGAGCTCTGTGGTAGAGGAGGTAAAAGAGGCAAGAAGCTGAACAAGATGAAAGAAAAATTTCCAATGAGAGCAGTGGGTGTTATTTAAATCACATGCTGCTGTGGGTCTCCTGACAGCCATTCCTGAGCTTCAAGACACGATGTTAAACACTAGGGACCAACTAACAACATTCTAAAACTGTAATAATTAGTATAACCAACCAGTCAACGCACTTAAATCATTACGAAGCCCAACCATGAGAACCACTGTAAGCCAGTAAAAGTCAGAGTATCCTAAGTGATCACATTAGCCTTCTTGTCTCTTCCACTCCTCATTCTTTCATTTTTCAAAGAACAGAAAGGTTTCCAGAATAATCCTCTACATACCATATGTGCTCTTCCTCCCAATTCCAAGGTTTAGGATTATAAAATGAAAGCTGAGATCCCCACAGTTATAAGATTTCATGAGTTAGGACCTCAAGATACCATTTAAATGCAATAAATGAGAAATGACAATGGCAACACTAACATCCTGCAGGTGTCTTCAAGCAATGTTTCATGTGTAATTACATGCCAGTCAATCAGTCAAAAACATTAGCTAAGGAGCTCAAAATCCTGCCATTCCCTTTAAAGAATTTTTAAAGACAATCTAATTGGTCTGCATAAAGCAGGCTTTAACACTCTTAGTACACTTACTAATGTTTCCAACCACCACCATCACTCCTTTAATACTCCGGGTTTGCAGTTTTGTTGCTCATAGAGGATGGTGAAAGAACAGGTCAGGTATTTTCATCTGGATTTTAACTCCTGCAATGCCATACAACAGTCATGCATATCTTAAGGTACAACAACTGATTCAAGAGTGAAACTCATGGAAGAGAAAAGATTGAAATTCTGTCATTTTGACTCTTTACTACCTCTATTTTCTGCCTCCATAAGACAGAAAACAGTATTATTATTTCTTAGCATTCTACCTTTGGGGTACAATCATAAAAACCGTAGTTAATGATGTATGATCGCTGGTGTTCACACTTTCCTCTCCCTGGAAGTGAGCCCTTTTCCAGTTTG
>JAOXXN010000065.1:28779845-28793842 GCA_026770055.1 Myrmophylax atrothorax | reverse complement strand
GGCATATCCAAGGTCTTATATCCAAATATGCTATACTAAATGGATGAAATATCTTGTCTTGAGAAGCTAATAATCCCTCTTCAACTGCAGCTCTAGGCTCTGTCTCTCTATCCCATACATGGGCTGAGCCACAGTCTGAGATATAGCCCAAATGAACAGAGGGTCATAATTCCTTCTGCGGCCTCTTCCCAGCCCCACTCCACCTACAGCTCTAGGCTCTGTCTCTCTCCCAACTCTAATGCCTAAAGCCCCAGCCCAGTGCATCACTATCAAACCATACTCCCTCAAGAGTGCAAACCATCATTTTCTCTTGGATTTTAATTCCTTGATCAGGGAATGTTCTTCAAACACCAGTCTGACATTAGTAACACAGTCATTATTAGTAATGCAGCTTTCGGTCATTCAGCCACAAGAACACAAAGTGGCAGTTAACCCCTTAGTCACTGAAACATGACTATAAAGCAGCAGTTCTACCATAATGCTGCCTTTGAAATATCACTGCTGACTGAGAACTGGCTTACTATTGTGTTTTCCCTCTCAGCACAATGAGAAGTTAAGAGTAAAAAAGGAAAAGGACAAATACTCTTCAAGGGAAAGGATCACAGTTTAACATTTGAAATGTATTACAGATTTACCACAAAAGGATTGTCTAAGTTCTGTCTTTTTAGCAGCTGAATTAGCAAGAAAACAAGTTCAGGAGTCATGCTTACAAAATAGGACATACTGGAGTTTGCGCTTCCTTAAAACAGAATCAGAAAAGACAGGCATTTGGGTGCTATGAATCCCAGACTATTTTTGGATGGGTTGCTTAAATTTTTGCAACCTTCATTTTTTCAGCAGTAACATGTAAACAATCCTATGTTTTCAGACAATAGGACTATGAAGCTTAATTAATTTAAATTCTGTGAAAGTCTTTTGAGCTCCTTGAATGGAAAGTGTTACTTAATTAAATATTCATATTATTCCAGAGGAGCAGCTGTAACAAAAAAAAAACCTGTTGATTTTATTGCTTATTTCCATTTGTGTATAACTGTTCAATCCCCTGAAAGGAGCACTTGTCCACTTGTCCCAGTTCTGATAGGGACTTACAGTGGTCAAGTTGAGTCCTATTAGAAAAGCATATTCTAGCCCAACACAAAAACATTTTCACCAGTGACAGAAACCCCCGGATGTTATGACCATCAGGATTTTAACAGCACTTTTAAATTACTTCATGTTCTTCTCCTGCGTTTTACGTACATCTTAGACTAGATTTGTGTATCCATTAAAATACAGTCTAATCTCTTTTACTGTCTTATTTAATGAATTAGAATGGCTTTCAGCTCTTTTCTTGGACATAGAAACAGAAATTAATGGAAAACATTGCTTTGATTTGTCCATTTACAAATAAGTCCAGAGCTGTTGCTAGTTCTCAGCCACTACTGTACCGTCTTTATTTAAATTTCATCTACTCCTTAATAAAATGGCAATAAACAGGAAAAAAAACCACAGGAGAGATGCTGCAGCCTTAAGCAATATAGTTAGAGCGGAACTCTTTTAGCTTTTCAGAGTTTAAAAACTCCGGGGTGAGGTAGATTCCACTGAGAGCTTTCATGTAGTACTGACTTATTCAGTGATGTTTCCCTTGAGTACAAATGCTGGGCCAAAGAGCCTCATAGATCTGAATGAGCACAACAGCGTTTTCCTCAGGTTGTGGTCACAGTGCAGATCACAGAGTCAAATGCAATTCACTGAGTATGAATCTGACCACAAAACTGACCAAAACACAAGCGGCAAATTCTTGTCCCTGTTGTGATCCTCACCTGGCTGGAGAAAAACTTAAAGGCTCCAACAGGTCCTAAAAGACTAGAGCTGATAGAAAATAGTTACCCAGAAGACAACACTGGAGAAAAGACTTGTAAGATTACTCTCCCCTGTCTACAGGCTACGTCATACACAGGGCTGAGCAGGAGCAGGCCACATGGTGCAGGCAAGGCCACAGTCTGTAAGGCATGCAACACAAGGATCACTGAGGAATGGTTAAAGTAATTTAGATGGCCCACAACAAGAGTCTAAGACAAAACAAAGCAGTCTTGAAACTTTCAACATCTCAGGATCCCCCCAAAAAGCCACAGCATCTAAAGCAGACTAAAGCAGAAAGCCACAGCGTCTGGAGTCCTGCACAAAATTTTTTTATATAAAGTACCATACAGTCTTTAAAAAGGCTTCATGCAACCTGCAAGTCAGCAGCACAGAGACCAGAAAGTCTCTCTGCCTTGCAAACGCAGACCTGTGCATTACCAAGCTATGGAAAACAAGCCAGTAATTACTTTCTGCTGAACCGACATGCTCCTTTCAGATCATTTCATATGCAATTTGGAACTAGTGTTAACACTTGGAAGAGTAAGCAGCACTAGTAAACATGCTATTTCCTTCAGACAGAAGGTTTCAGATTCATTTAAAGGAAGGCTTCTTCTATACGGTATATTCTGACATACTGGGTAAAGAGTAGCTCCTGTTTCTTTCACAGAGCTTAAAGAGCAGGATGTAGAACAATGTCAAAGGTATCTGCTTGTCTCAGTCTACACAAAGCCAAGCCCCAGAAACCATCTAACATTATATACTCACTGCCAAGTACTGTTTGAAAACTGAACCTTTTAAAATATCATTTTTTTAGTCTAAATTGGATACAGTATCTTTGTAATAACTTCCTTCTAGATGTGCTAGACTTCGTTCTGAGAATTTCAGAACTGCCACTTACAATCAACCAAAGGAACAAAATGCTTCTATTACTTAGGTTGATTCTTTTCATGGACATCAACATGTCAGCCCCTTTATTCTACCTACCCTGCCCACCACCTGAAAGCCTCAGGTGTACCCCAGAGCCCAGCGGTCAAAAGCAAATCCCCCACACCAAGTTTGTTTGTCCTAGCAATTCTTTAGAAAACAGTATGTGGGCAAAATGAAATGAAAAGTAAATAAAACCATTTCAAGTACCTTGCCATGTAGTTTGTGGACATCATATCTTATTTGAGCAAATTCACGGAGTCCAAAAGATCCTCCGATGAGATACAGCTGAAAACAAAATGTAAACAGGTGTGTTAGGACTCTCATGAAAGGGAACACTTTGCACACTGACCCGAATCATTTACCAAGGGACCCTACTATTCTTCCAACAGAAACACCAGGAGCTGAAGAAAATAGTATACTGGAAGACAAGTATAGGAGCAGGAGCCTCCTTCCAGTCTCTGGGCCTGGATTTCACACATTTCTTCCTTGATACAAAGACACCTGCTACATGAACCACACTTTCTAGGGACTTACTCTCCTTTTACCCTTTTCTTTCCCTCCCCGTGTGGTTTCCTGACATAACTGCAGCAAAGGAACCTTTACCTCACTGCCACAGGATTTATTCTCATACATCTTCAAACTCTACCGGGAAGTAACAATGCCACTTTGACTTACTCTGGTATCTGTGGGTAAGAGATCTAATTAAGCTTCTGAATAGATCATGATGGTAACTGAAGTTCAGTAATATATTATCACACATGCTAAAAAATTATATCCAGCACACCTGTCCTTTTATTGTTGCTTTCTTAGTTGTCCTGCTATTCCCTCCACACCTGTGAAGCTTATGAATAAAAATAATGAAGGGAGAAATGGGGGGAGGCTTCATACCCACATAGGAAATCATTAAATTATTCTTTCCTATGGCAGAGTGATATCACAAAACTTTCTGTATATTTTTACCACTAAAACCGAATAGACCAACCAAAGACCAAGTACTGTCAAAAAAAAAAAAAACCACCTTGAAAATTATCTTAGAAATCTAGCTCCTTGGTGCAAGAATTGGGCCTCTTGCTACTGCTCTGACCTGACAGACTCTCTGCTATTCTCTGGTCAAGGCAGATGCACAGGAGGACAAAAGGCTTCACAGCTAGTCTAAGGAAGGTGGAAGCATGAGGAAGCTCTAAGAACTTGAGCAAAAGGAAAAAAACCAAAACAAATCAAACTCATCACCACATCAGCTGCAAGGCCAAAGAACTCTGATTTCAGAAAGCCAATCAGAAAATCATCAGAAGGCAGCAAATTAACTTCCAGCAACTAGAAATATGAATGACCAAAACCTGCATGGCACTATCCTTATGTCATAACTGTTTCAAAGAATTAATGGTGATCTTGCAAATATATCAACGAAACAGTCAATAGAAAAAAAGGCAGGAAAAAGTCTTTCTTGTATCAGTATTCTGGTAAGAAATAATAAAAGGAAGTAGAAAATAAAGTGTTCATTAAAAAGAACCTGAACATTATTCAATATTTATTCAATCAAATCAGAAGATTTGTCAGCTGAAGATATCACATAATGCTGAAAGTCTTAAGGAGCAGCCTATAATCAAATTGTAACATGGCTGACACCTCAGCATAACTTTTCATTAGCTGATCTTCTTTAAGTCCTAACCAGCATTATGTTAATTAACAGCCAATGAGTTAAGTGAATAAACTTTAAGTCCTAATAAACAGAAATCAGAAATGCTATAGACAAGTTTGTTTGTGGCTGTTACAAACCACAATTTATTGCCTTTATGTACATGAGTGTGTTATCAAAGAGAGTCTATGGCAGGGTAAAAGCAACTGCATTAGAAATGGTTCAGTCGTTAAAACAGGCAGAAAGTGGCAAATACTCATGACATCAATTAAAAATTAATTTGCCTAACAATAAACTTGCATGGAGTATACACCATTATGAGATGCAATATAAACAAGTGGAAAACTTTCAATTGGCCTGTTCCTCATAACCTGACTGTTATTTAACATAATGAAAAGGTACCCTATGGCTTACAAGGATGCTGCAAGACAAAAAAAGAAATATCACATTCTTTAGCTTTGATCATTTAAAACTATGTAATGGACACTGCAACTAAGGGAAATCAAGTAGAAAGTTCTAGCATGAAGTCACGTGCTACTCCTTTTCTCTCATCACGTTCTATCACTTGTTTGACAGCAAACATCCATTACATGGTGCACCTTACATGTGCAGCAATACATGATAAAGAAGTTCATACACACCTCCCCCCCCCTCCCAGTTCCCTGCAGACAAGTTTTGGCCCGACACTGCAGTTTGACTCACATCACCTTTATACTATTAAGGGGAAAATCCTACTTGGTTCCTGACGTCCTTTTGCTCTTCATACAGCATAAGCAGCATAACTAGCCTGGCAAGTTGGCACATTTCCCTTATCAGGTATTCCCACTACAGTCACCTTTACATTTCCAATACTGCAGTGGTTGATGTATCTTCTGATGAAACATCAGTTAAGCTGCATCAGAGATAAAGCACACTGATGCTGTAAGGAAGTACAAATGCTGCTCAAATATTACATAACGTAGTGCTGGAAGGTTAGAACTAAGATTGAATAATTTTGCAAAGCACAGAATTCACACAAAAAATGTAAAACAGTATGTCTGTAAGTTTCCTTGACCAATGCTCTAAATAATCAAACATGATGTCTGACTTCATTGCAAAACCTGACCAGAATCAGTCATATTCAGCATTTACTTAATCAACAGACAGCATGTCCATACAGTCAGCTGAGAGATGCAGCACGAGTCACCAGTCAAAATAACTCTAAGTGGGATAAGACTTAAGTTAAAATTTCCAGCAATATTATCAGCTTGTTAGCCTTGCATATTCTGTACGTCTCACATGCGTTTCCAGTTCCCCACTCTGTAAAAGAGGTGATCTCTACATTCCTTGCAAAACACTCTTCAGGTAAAAAAGCACCCCAAAGGACGAATTTCTTCAATGTAGGCCAAGGGCAACAGCGAAGTCCAGCATATTCCATCCACTAGCCCAGGCATAAAGACAACAGCAGAAGTTATCCAGGATGCCATATAAATAAAAAAGTTAGGCTGGCAACATTCTAATGAAGTCAAGCTCAAGTTCACTCTCCAGTTAATTGAAAGGGAAAAATGCCACATATAATGAAAATATATATTTTTCTTCATTGCAATTTTAGAATCATACAGATACTTAATGTACATCATAAAATATTAAGGCACTGGCACCTGAAAGATACTCAAGCTGGAAAGTTCATATATACTTGCATTCTTTTATGTGAAGGAACTTTTATTTGCTTCACAATGCAGAGAAAAAAAATTGTTTTGTGAACATCATCTAATTACTTGACTGCCTTCAGAAGACGGATGAAGTAATTTCTCACTTTTTCCTTTACATCTGAAGTTTAACGTAGGAAGGCAAAAATTACAAACCATGCTAGTTAGCCAGCACTTAACACCAAAGCAAACAGCTTAACAGCACTGCTACCACAACCTCCCAGTAAAGATCCCACATTGGATTAATCCTTTATGTTTCAGTGAGTACACAAAGAACCCCCTACAATGTTGTAATGCAATTATGCATGCATGGAAGGCTTGCATGTTCCAAAACAAAATGAAAGATAGGATGTGACATAAGAGCACCATCTGTCACATACACTCAGCAACCTCAATAAACATTTTATGTAAAAAAATGACATAAAATTCTCTTTAATAACATTCTTTTACAAATTCTGTTTGTTCACTGCTCCATTGGGAAGCATGTTATGCAATCAGCTACGGATGGCATCAGACTGATCCCTTGAACTACATCTTAGAATGGGAAATACTTTTATTTGTCACCAACTACAATGGATGGTCACTGAGAGCTCATAACAGCAGAACTCAGGACTTACAACAGATCCCCACTTTTTTAGTTTCCTGCATAATCTAAAGCAGTCCACTTCACTGGGTTAACAAAATAACAAGAAACTGTTTCTCTGGTAGCACCAGTAACTTGCCATGTTATACACAGCTCTGTTGTTGGGCAAAGCCATTCCTACTACAATACCAATTGTGAAAGCCAGATTATCACTAAGTCATAAATCCCTAAATTAACCAAATCATAATGTTTAGTGCTGGCAACACAGATCATGTAGTAGAAATGTTATGATACATGTCACTGGGGAAGGAACATAGCAATTTTCAATCCTCTTCTTCAAGACTGCTGCTGTAAAACTCTCCAGCAATTCATCAGGAGCTTCAAAAGTAGAGAAGTCATGAATTATTTTCATTTAGTTTGCAGTGATTGCCACAAACAAGAGTTTGGGGGCCTCCTTTTTAAAGAACTGTAATATGTGCAGTGCAAGACTGGTGAAAGATGGCAATTTGGCAGTCCAGAAGACCGAAGTCTCTATCTGTTCCCTAAATAAAGTGAAAGGGCAAACTGCCAGTCCCAGAATAGATCCAGACAAGTCATCCTAACCTGAAGCGCCCCCCTCTGCCAGCTCTAGCTCTCTAGAATGTATTTCCCACAACCATTCCTGCACTTGGGTCTAACAATGAAACTACAAAGATGAGAGGAAACCAGTGCAAATTCTTCTCAGAAACACTAAATCCTCTCCACACCCTCAATGGAAGCAGAAGTGGGCCTACCCTTACTTCTTGTCTGCAAAAAAAGGAAATAATTCATAGCTCACATCAGAGGCCTCCTTTGGGGGAAAACAGAAACCAAAACTATGCATCCATTAGTAGTTATTTCATGCAAAAGCACATCAAGTAAGAGAATGCTCTGACTTAATGTACGCACTAAAATTCACAAACTGTAGAAAGACTGAACTGCATTACATTCCAGAATGGATGAAATATGCCAGTAGATGAGCACATGGAGCAGGCTGGCAATGCAGGACAGCAGCTAGTGGAAACTGGAGCCAATTGTAACTGATTGATAAAGCAGAAGAGTGTAGTTTTCACAGCATGCAGAACATGTGCAGAATATTAAACCTGGCCCAAGGTATCAGGTTAATTGGCTCAGTGTAAGAGCATGTTCAAAGCAATGATTTTGACGATTGCAAGTATGAATGGTTACAGGCCAGAGTACAAAACCAGAAAAAACTGTTCATAACCTTTCAATGTTACTGTTCAATGTCTTGGGAGAAAACAAAGCCTTTTTTTGTTAGAATGTTTGACTCATAACAGGTTTTAAAACACAGAAAATGCAAGTAATAGAAACCATTCTAAGAATAATGCAGCAGAGATACAAACACTTCTGTTCCTTAAAGTGACCGTGAGCAAAAAAAGGCATTTTCACCCACAGCATTGTCATTTTGCATTATACACATTGCTCGGACTGGTCAGACAACAATGGAATTTCACTCTGCAGCTGTGTGAAACCAAGTCTGCCCTGGTAGTCAAGCTACAGTTTCTGAACACCACCTTCACTTTCTGCACAAGCTTCTAAAACCCCAAATTTCAACTCCTTATTAAAATTATCCTTCCCACTACTACCAGGTTCAAATCTAGCCAAGGTAACAACATACAACAAGAAATTGTTTACATCACACGACAAGCTGGTGCTCCTGTGATGTGTTAGGCCCAGCTCAAAACAGCAATACACTGAAACCTGCATTAAAGAACATAAAAGGCAACCACAACTAGTAATATTTCCCTAAGGACAATCCTGGCCAGGGAATGAAGATTAAATGTTCTATAGAGTAAAAATTAATCATACATTTTTACCAAAATCACCCTTGAAGAAGTTGGGAGACTTAGAGCAGGACTAAACACACAAAGTGAAAACAGGTAAGCCTGTACTTGTGTTTCTGTCCCGAGGCTCAACAGAGAACCTCCGTTCCCCTAAGTGCCAGATTAGTCCATTCTAACATCATTAAACAATGCTAATAAACTCTATGTTTTCAAATGAAACAGAGAGGAAATCTCAAGTGCTAACAAGCGTTTATCTGTTTGTCACATATCTGGAAAATGGTTCTCAAATATTAAGAATGAAAAGTTTACTGTGTTGATTCAAAAGGTGAACTCAGAAGTTCTAAGACCAGACAAGTCAGCTGAAAGACTGAAGTCAACTAATTCAGACCGCACAAACTGCAGTCCACAGAAGCCCACTCAGCTTGAACATCTGCACAAACATTTCAGCGGGTGGTTTTGTCTCAAACAGCTCCACACTGTGGATTTAAACACACATAGATGAACAGGAGATGCAAAGCAGAAGCACAGTAGAAGTTGAAGACATATCCTATCATAGGCTCAGAGATCCAATATTTATAATATGAGTCACTGAAGCACAAAGGCAACACTTTATTATTCCCTGAGTGGGGGCAACCACTTGAAAATTCTAAAAACAGTTCTGTATTTATTGCTTTTCTAGGCTGCAAATGTAATAATGCTAATAATTTATCTACAAATATTAGAAATCAGAATTATCTTCTCACAGGGAAATGTTAACCTCTATTCATCTATCAAAAGTGCATTAACATTTAAATCAACCGTTCTGTGTATGTCACATTTTATTGTAAAGTTACATGAAGTAATAGATATTAATAAAACCCCTGCAATTCAGCATTACGAATTGTTCAAGGCAAAATGTGAAAGATGTTAACAATAACAGTGACATTATCTAAAAGTGAAAAATGCTGATTGCAGTAATCCTTTTCCAAACAGTATCAGAAGATAATGTAATAACAGTTTCTACTCAAAGACACCAATAGCAACGATAGATCTCAGAAACATCATTACTCCTGAGAGGAATTTTTCAAATTTCTCAGTATTCATAACATCTTTTTACAGGCAGATCCTCCAGAATCTGTGGGGAAAAGTGTGCCTTGGATTCATTCAGTGTACTCCAGGACTCAGAATTCAACAGTTTTTAATGAAATGAACTAGGAATGCTGTATCTAAAGACATTGAAAACTTAGCTATTTAAATTATAAAAACACCATTTCCCTACCCACTAATGCTGTAAAACATTCACTGACTCACAGCACAATAAAATATAATTTCACAGTATTTGCAAAACATTTCTGGGCATCGGTCCTCGCTCCCAGATGACCCTGACCTCACCAGTGAACAGAACTAATCCATAGACATGTAATTACCTGTCCTGATATCTCAAAAAGGTGTTTTGTTTTGTCAAAACAATTGGCTCATTAACAAGAGCTTGAGATGCCACTGACCTTCTCCACTGGTGCCTGAAAGCACTGGCATTGCTGCAGCATTGTTAGGGACTCGCTCAAATCTGACCTTTTTTCTTGTCCTGTATATGACACGCATTCTTGGTGTCTCTTGACAAAGTGCTTATCAAAGTAAACTTGCACTGTTTAAGGCAGCAATGTAGATGGCATTGTAGTACAGTCTGTGTTCATCAACACCGATGAAAGTAGATTTTAGACACATATTTATTCATAGAAAAATCTTCCACTGTTCCAAGCTACCCCATCCTCTCCTTTGGCAACACGAGGCACATCGTGTAAAATGCCCAAGACAGGATCCAGAAGGAGAAGCAAAGTACTTGTAAAAGTAGTCGTGAAAGGATGAGGAAAAAAAAAAACAATCCCAAAGAGAAAAATGAAGACAAAATCTACAGCTATAGATATGAAGAATGTTGCAACACAATGCAAATCTGAAAATGTGCCTTACTACATACCTAGTGTAACATACTTCTTTTAGGCGTGCAATAAAAATCACCAAATGAGCCATGGACTATAATTTTCTTTCTGCTTAGATGTCACTTCACATACTCAAATGGAATTTTTCTCTTGAAACATGTTGACAGAACTGGAACTGCATCTATGCATTCATTTTGCAACTTAGAGGATTTGAAAAATCCTTGCCTAGAATCACATGGAGACACATGGAGAGACAGAACCACAAAGGCAAGCCTTGGAAAGGGGTGTCAGCATATGAAATAATGGGGGGTTTAAATATGTTTTACATTTGTTACTGCTTCGTAACTTTGAGATCCAAACATGTTTCCTCAATGCTCTAGAATCACCATTTATACTCGTCAGAAAAAACAACTGTCAACAACCTACAAATGTTCCAAGTGCACTCAAGAAGGAACCAACATACATGTTTGGTGTCTCAGGAGAAAGGTCTGACACCAGATCTACTGGCTGTAAGACCCAAGAGCCTCACTCTCAGGCTCTTACAGAAGCTTCACTGCAGCAATACAACATTGGCAGACACATCCTTTTTGGTCAGGTAGAGTTGGCTGTGGAATCTAAAGCAGAAGAGACTGAAGCTCTTCTGAGAGGAAACAGAGATGACAATATAGGTGACAAAGGTGTTTAAGTTACCACAGCGGTGGCACAGCCCTCCATCATCATAACAACAAATTTTACATATACCTGTGAGGTCACTGGAGTTCATCCCAACATCTACACACATGCATCTTCAGAAATGCTTTGGGACTACACACTTGGTAGCATTTAAGCTGTTAAAATATTCCTGACTAGGTTACATCACTCTCCCTGCACGCTTACTGTTTTATGCCACGCAGAGATATTTTATCTACAAAGTTCAGAGTTAAAGGAAAACTCAGAAATCAAGGTTTCCTACAGGTTTAAGTCCTACCCCCTACAGTCCTGTTGGTGTTCACAAAGAAACACTCTTAGCTACTGAGAAAGTATAACTGAAAACTGTGATTTACAATCTTACACTGAAATTTGCTGTCAGTATGGGGTTTAAAGATCAACCAAGAGAATTCCTTCTCCACCAAAATATTCTAACAGTCCCAAGCCCAAAAGAACAAATGAAAAACTATCAAGATAATTTACCCTAAAAAGTAAGAAATATTTTAAAGATGTATTTGTGTGCATAGGCGTATATTGAGACACTCATCTGTCTTTGAATTAGGATTCATTCACCCTAGAAGCCTTTAGAAAAACTGGCACAGGGATTTTTCATTCAAATATGCAGTGCAAAAAGGCAATATATGAAAGCCATTTGGTTATTTTTTCCCATCAAAAAAGCAAATATGGTACTGATCAAGACTCTGGCAGTACCGAAGAACAGTCCTGCACCTGTCTAGTGAAAAAAAAAATTACATACAGAATGCAAGAATCTAACAGAAACCTTTGGTTTCAGTATTATTAACAAATTCAGCATAATTTAAAGAGTTGCAAAGGCATGCTCCTTCTAATTCTGTGCCTGGATTCACTGCCTTTTTTGCTGTAATTGATCTTTTAGCATAATTCTGTTCAGCTTCAGAAATGCCTTCAGAGTTCAGTAGATAGCTGGGAAACTGACAATTGCATGAATTTTCCTTTCTCCTACTTTCTGGGAAGCCTTTGGGCAGCAATACAGAAACATTCTGAAGTATTCACAAGGGAGAATAATTTCAAGGCAGGGAGACAGGAAACCCTGGAATGAAATATAATAGAATATTTTTCTATATAATATTGTGTCTGGAGGAAAGAACTCTGTGGTAACAGGAATGGAATGAAATTAGGCAGTACTAAGTCAAAGGAACCAGTCTAAACAATTTCTGCTATGACCTATTGCAAATCATGAAAAACACCAGGATGGCCAAAAGGACAACCACGGGCTACCCTGGCCTGGTAAGCTGAAGTCCCGGCTCTGGCACTGAAGCAGAACTGAGACAATCTACACCACTGCAGCCAGATGGTTGTTCAACCTCTTCTTGAAAACACAAGTATCACAAGTGCTTTTTCCTAACAAAGAGTAACATCTGATTATTTCCCAAATTATGAAAAAACAATCACCACTCTCAATATATGATGTAAGAACTTCTCAGACTTTTCTAAAATAAAGCCAATTCCTTCAAGCATTCCTTAAAGAGGGAATGTCTGCTTTTCATTTTCCATGGCTCTCCTCTATGAAGGAGATGAACTCATCTTCAACATCTCCAGCCTTTTAGGTTGACATGCATGCAGCAGGTTATATCTAAACAGCTTAACACTGTGCTTGACCACTTTAAGAAAGGTGTTACAGGAAGAGGTTGCCTGCAGTAACAGGGAGTGGAGTTGCTGATGCTGATGATTCACAGCTGTGGTCTTATCACACTATGCTGTTGATTTGTTTGGTTTAACTGTTTCCATTTCTTAAAATGCCTTCACCAGTATTTTGAGAAAAGACACTTTAGTGTATTTAACTGCATTAATAATTTCCACTAAAAGTCCTTACTCTGGAGCCTGTAAAATATCCCTTTAAGATAAATGGCCTTAAACATTTTTAACTCTAACAAATGTCACTGTCCTTCTCTGGACCACTCCATTTTTCTAAGGCATGCTGCTGAGTATTTGAGAAAGATGACACTTATTTCTCTAGCAGCATTATAAGAGTTTTGGAATTATCCTTTGCCCTATTCTTTATCCACCTTGAAATGTGCTTACTTTTTCCAAACCAATTGTATATTTGGAAAATGAAACCTGAATTGCATAGATGGAAATCACACTGGCCTTGGTGCTGCTTTTGTCTTCCTTCCTGGGTTTTTATCTCTAAGTGATATGAACTGTTTCATTTTTCCTTTAATGAACACAGGTACTTTGGACAGGCAAGTGCCACCTAATGTTCACTAATTACAGAAGTAATGTGTGTAAGCGAGTCTTGTAATTTTGTTTTATTGCTTTGACATTGATTTTTCTCTAACCTCGACTACTCTAAAAAGTTATGCCTCACTTACCACTTCGAACACAATTGTAACTATAATCCACCAAGTCATTGCACTCAGATTCTTTCCATTCATTTAGACGTACAAATTATCAGACCTACAGTACCGCTGCAGTGTAAAATCCACTGAAAAGCTACGGAGACAAAAAACACCCATAGGCGATGTTTGAAATCTAAAACAAAACAAACACAATAACCCATAACAACAAAAAGCCAAAACAAAAAAAACTACCAAAACAAAACACAAAACCACAAAACCAAGATCCATTCTTCTCAGCTTCCAGTTAGACATATCCTTATGGGCACACTTTAAAACCCTATCCCTGAGCTCCGCAGGCAGAGCGGGCACAGCCTGTCCCGCACAAGGCGTGGACAGCAGCAGGGCCATCAGCCGCACTCATCTCCTCCTCCACAGCAGGAATGCACCGGAGCCCCGCGGTGCCCCCGCACCGGCAGCGCCCTCCCCGCGCCGTGCCGGCCCCGCCGCCCCCGGCGCGGCGCTCACCAGCAGGGGCAGCCCGAAGGTCACGGTGCGGCCCCTCCACAGCCTGCGCAGC
>JAOXXN010000065.1:28736222-28769540 GCA_026770055.1 Myrmophylax atrothorax | reverse complement strand
TGTGTGCAGTTTTGGGTGCTGCAATATGAAAAAAATGTTAAGCCATTAGAGAGTGTCCAAAGGAGGGCCATGAAGATGGTGAAGGGTCTTGAGGGGAAGCTGTATGAAGAGCAGCTGAGATCACTTGGTCTGTTGAGCCTGGAGAAGAGAAGACTGAGCAGAGACCTCATTGCGGTCTTCAGCATCCTCACAAAGGCAAGTGGAGGGGCAGGTACTGATCTCTTTACTATCTTGACCAGGACTCAAGGAAACAGCATGAAGCTGAGTAAGGAAAGGTTTAGGTTGGATATTAGAAAAGGCTCCTCACCCAGAGGGTGGCTGAGCACTGGAACAGGCTCCCCAGGGAAGTGGTCACAGCACCAAGTCTGACAGAGTTCAAGAAGTGATTGGACAACACTGTCAGGCACATTGCTGTGACTCTTAGCGTATTCTATGCAGGGCCAGGAGTTGGACTCGATGATCCTGATGTGTCCCTTCCAACTTGGCATATTCTATGATTCTATTCATAAGGGAGATATAGTGCTTAGAATTTTCAAGAAATTGTCAGGGAGAATGACTGAAACATTTTCCAAGGATGGGCTGTACCACATTAGAGCTGTTATGGCTGATGAGCAGAGCTGGTTCTTCATGTGTAAGGCTGGGGCAGAATGATCTAAGCCCCACTCCAATAGTCACCTTGAGCATAAGGGAATTGCTTGCTCCAACAGCATGGAGTTTACAATGAGGTGTGGATAAGGCTGCAAACCTGTGACTGTGCTAATTTGACTATGGAACTCCCTTGATTTTGAGATGTATTTTTAAAAAATCAATATGTGAAATTGGAGACATTATCATTAAGTATCAGAGAATGAGCAGAGCCATTTAGCTGCTAAAATTACTTGCAAGCATAGACTGTTCTTTACCTAATACACTCCAAGGACTATTATTACAGTTCTTACCAATGCTGCATTCTACTTAACCTCAGATACAGCTATTTGAATCTATATTTTTGAAATTTTTAATCTGGGAACAATTACTCTATTAGCAATTTTTTATTTCCATCCAGGTTCCCTGGTGTCTATTGCTAGAGCTATTGCCTCAGCCTGTAAGTGGATGTCCTTTCCACATGTGCTTAAAACTCATTCATAGAAAATTTGCTGATCTGTTTCATTTTCGTACCAGACATATCTGACCATTTGTACAAGAATACTGTTGAATTTTTAAAACTGTATTCAATATGTTCTACTCAAACACTTTGACCTACACTACACTACTTTGACCCTGAGTCAAAGTCTCAAATTGCAGTACAATTACCTCTAGATTTTGTAGCATTTCTCTTTCTTCCTCTCCAGCAACTTAGGCAACATATTGCCAAGTGTAGAAAGTGACTCAGTTTAGGCTCCTTGTGATGTATGCACACCTGTGAGTTTAGTTCTGAAGCAGTTTTAATAAAGCCTTCCTCCCACATATTAATAGAAGAACTAAACCATGGTATGATTCTTCAGAAAATTAGCTGAAACAACAGAACAGCATAAGGTAAGATGCCCTGAAATAGAAATACTGGTTTTAAGAGTTGGCTTTATTTTCTAAGCAGATTCCCTAGCAACTGAAATAGAACTTCCCAATGCAGAAGCAATGCTGAGGTATTTTTCTTTTGTTTATAGGAGCTTCTTCACCCAAAATGAATCAGAGAATGGAGATGTGTGGGCATTAGGCCATCAAGCAACAAGGGACAATTTGTGATCTTAAGGGTAATTATAAAAAAGTGTTTTCCCTTTCCTCAGTCATGCTTGTCAAGTCACCTCATTATTATTGTAGTGTAGCCTCATTACTATTCCACAGAACACAGTAGGAGCAAAAGGGCAGTGCCAGGGAATGCCACCAACACTACATTCTGCTTCTGTGTTTCTCACTACTTGCCATAAAGCATATTGTGCTGGAACATCCAGCAGAGCTTCGGTAATGGAGACACATCAAATAAATCTGGATGTTATGGGATTAAGTCAACTGAGTTTAAATAAAACAGCACAAGCAAGATGAAGTGGGTGTTTTCCAACTGTGTATGAAGTTACAGAAAAATCTACCTACTGCAGCTCTTCAGGACAATTCTTCACTGAAAACCACACACTGAAATGAAAAACTCACAGAACCCTGTTACCTTCCATTATTTCCACCATCCTTTTTCAGATGTTTTTAGCGTTTAAGATTTCCTGTGGGTTTTTTTTCTTCCTTACCAAGCAAATGGGTTTTTCTCTTTTGAAAGGGACAAACTTCTCTGTGATAGGTCATGTGCTGACTCTGACAGGAGTTGTAAATAAGTAATAAACTGTTATGGGTCAGAAATTGCTGGTTCTGACTATCATACAAATTGTCCTGCTACCTTTCCTTTAGGAAACTTAACACATCTGTAGAGGACCCTGAGCTTGTCATTGGACAAGAAAGTAGCTGAGCCTTTTGATACGTAGCTGACCAGAAAGGGCCTAAGAAACATAAAGTCACAGAAGGGCTAAACCTACATGAGATATAAGCTCACTTGTCTGAGGCATAAAAGTGTTTGGGATGGAAACCCTGTGGAGTACATGAGAGGCTGGACAACCGGCATGCCTGAAACACCTCAGCTCACATATGGCTTTGCTAAGCTTTGCAGACGTTCTGTGAACAGTGGCCAGCTCTGATGGCCAATCACATCTCTTTCTCAACTTTTCCTCACTTTCAGGTCCTGAAGGTGTGAGTTATTCTCAACCCTCAGAGATGCCCAGTCCCTATCACAGACAGAAATCCACCAAGAGGGACAGCGAGCACAACTTCTGATTGCGCACCAAGACCGGTCCTCACTTCAGGAAGAAACCTGGGAGAAGGCTGCACGTACTTGCAACTTCCACTGAGTGGCACCTGGTGACAGAAAGCCAAATGAGTCTCCCATTAGCTACTGGGGGCTCAGTAAGAACTGGGAATGACCCGCTGGCATCTGCAGAAACAGCCATTCAGAGTGCGTGGCTGAAGCCAAATGCGCGGGAGAAATGGGACCCGACAGTTCTGGTGCTATTTCTAGGCAACTGTCATATCCACACCAGGATTTCAACTCATCAAGAAACAAATCATTTGGGATATGAAAATATCCTCTAAGCATATTAAGCTGTATCATTTTGCACTATTATCACTGTTTAAAATGTACAAATTGCCCTGCACCCCTTTCCTCCATGCTAAGCATCCCAAGAGCTAGGTGTCCCTGCTTGGCAAGCCTTAACACCTCCCCTACAGCTTTCCTGTGGGCAGGGGAACAGCCTTGAGCTAGGAAACATGGGCTGAAATGCCATTCAATAATTGAAGATACTGAGTCTCCTGCCTTCTAGAACACAATGTTTTCAATGTGCTGCATTTTGAGAGGGGTTGAGTATATGGGTATATGACAGATACTATCTGAGATAGTGACTTGCTGAGCCCCTTTCAAAACAAAGAGAAGGGCTGATCAGTTGTAGATCCTGAGAGAGTGCTCTCAAATGTAATAGGTTATGTGCTGTGCTGGATGATGCAATTGGGGCAATTCAGGCCATGCACAGAATTATAACTCAAGGCACTGAGGATTTTTTTTAAGCAAGCCCTCCCAAAGGCACCATGTGGTGCTCCAATCCATGAAAACCAAGATGAACAGAGGCAACATAACATTTCTCAAACAATACAAACTAATCACTTCAATTCTTGTTTTCAAACTGAAGCTTGCAGAGTTCAGCACTGAACACCTGCTGAACCACCCACTGTGTCTTCCACTTAGCAGCCTTGCAAAAAATGAGGTGGCATCCATATGGGACATGTATCCATTTGAGCTACTGTACAGTATTCCCCTTGGTGTCTCTTAGAGAATGCAAAGGGCTTTTATTGGCACCCAAGAACTCTAACACACACCCCAGAGCAATTTAAGAGAGAAGGCTTTAGAGCCCAAGGGGAATCATTACAGTGTTTGCATGAGCTGGCTCATAAAAGGCTTACACAATACAGCATAGATGATGCCTATCAGAATTTCAGAACAAGGCCATTAGATACAAACAAGCACAGCTGCCCAGGCAAAGCCTGCAGGCTATGTTAGGGCAGCCAAAACCCATATATAGAAAGAGAAATGTGGCAATTTGATTGAAGCAGTTCTTGGACACATGCAGAATAAACCACGAATCCAATGCACAGAGACATCTTTTTTGCCACCTCACAAAAACTAACCTAGTAGTATAACTGCCCAGTGTTGGCAGGGCTAAGGGAGTTTGGGTGCCTCACCAGGGAACTTACCTCTAGCTCTGCACTCCTGATCAGCTGTTGTACATAGTGTGTATGCTGAAAATAATATTTCTGAAGAAGAATGGACATACAGCCTTCACAAAACACCTGAAGGCACAGTCTCACATTGGTGGAGTTGGCATGCTAAGTGCAATTGCTTGAAACAGATTTATTGTATAGTTACTGTTTAAAAATGACAATTTCTACTCTAGGGAATATAACTAGCCTGTGGGGATCCACAGAATAGATGAGGTGTCACAGGGCCATGAGGCTGCATACAGCCCACATTCAGCAGAGCCTGTGACTTAGAAAGGAAAGAGTATAGCTGAGAAACTGTAGATGAGGATAAATGAGCTCAGTAATGAAGCTGTGTTCTGGGAGGTAGCAACCTGAGTCAAAGGCAGGAAGGTCGAAACCAAGTCAAAAGTATTTAAAATTATTTTAAGCAACCGTCTGAAATGCCCCCATTCTCCTGTGCAACGTTTTTTTGTTCCAGAGCAGGCAGTGAACTGCAACTCCTATGGGTCTTCCCTAAGGCTGCGGGTGTTGTAAAGCAGAGGTAGCACCTGCACTGTCTGCCTGAGACTAACCAGGAGTGAAGAAAAAAATGAAAATATTGAAAGGAGAGCCTAACATCTACAGTCTTGCTCACCTTATGATGCCAGCTGGAACATGTTGGTCACCTCTGTGGACGTGTGGTAGAAGGAGAGAGTTGCCTTTATGCAGGAGTGTGCAAGCAGAGACGATGGAGTAGATAGCTCTGGGTCAAATGAGACATCTGGTTTATAGCACCTCAGCACTCATGGCACTGCTTCAGCTTCACAGGATAGGCCACCAGTGGAGACACACGGTGGCTGCAAATGTGACATCTTGTTCAGCCATATTTGGAGTTGAGTTCTGAGTGGCATCACTGATTAGTCATGTACCAACACAAGGCAATACCCTCTTGAACATGAAGGTCCCTGCAACAAGCACTTACAAGTACAGCCAACAGCTGCAGGGTGATAGGGCAGGCAGCAAGTTGCCTCATAACAGATGACTGTTTGGTGAAAGCTGAGTATAATTAAGTCTGGGCTTGGTAATTGCATTTACAATAAAGAACCTCCTACCAAATGAATTAACAACTGCAATTCATTCCTATTATCATGATGCCATGAAGAGGAATTTTGTTCTTCTAGCAGGTGCTGCCTCGAGACCAGTGGCTGAGAAGAGCTGTTGCCTAATGGAGTCATCCGTTCAAGTGTTATGGATATGCTGAACATGACCAGGCCAATCCATATACATGTCTGAGAGGCAGACATCAAGAACACCTATTTTTCCTGCCAAGCTAACCAGAAAATTCCTGTGTTTCAGTCTCAAGCCTTGTTTCCTAATATTAGCGAGAGGCTGGTGGCTGCAGATGGACATATAGTGAGAAGGGAGAATACAAGAACTCATAGGAACAGGCAAAGACCTTCTGTTTGACAGTGTTGGCAGGACTCCTAAGTGAAAGGTGCCAGTCTGGCACTTTTCATTTATCAAGAGGCAGTGGTGAAAAGAGCAAGTATTTTTCTTGCCATCTTCATTTGTGGAAATGAGGCATGTTTGTAAGGCATTTGCACAAAGACTCGAAGGTTCCATGATGGTGTGACTAGAAATTAATTCCCCTGATATCATCAACTAACTTAGCTCCAAAGTATCATGCTTATTTATAACAGGTAAGGAAACTGATTTCAGTTTGCTAAGGCAAATGCAAAAGGCAGAGAAAATAAATTAGATGGATAAAACCACCCACATTTATACCAGCCCCAGAGCACTCAAGTTTTTTTTTAAAATTCCTTAAAATATATTCAATTTTAACCTTTTTTGCTAGATAGATCCCATTAAAAGGAAAACCTAAAGTAACTCAGAGGTATATGTGGCAAAATGAGCCCTTTTTCAAAAAATTGAAATGTGCTAAAAACTTGCCACTTAGGAGGCATTGATTTCTGTTTCAAGTTACTGGCCTCCTCATACTGTTGCCCCTGTACAAGTAGATAGATAGGGCAAAGAAGATGAACTGGGAGCTGAAAGGCCCAAATAAGGAAGAATCAATAGGAAAAATCTAAAACCATGAGGATAAATTTATGGGAGCAGGACATCTTTACAAATAAGCTTCTTCTAAACACACTTGGCAGCCAAAAACCAGAAAACAAACACAGCCTGTTTCCCATAGAACTAACAGTGTTCAAAGTCTGCTGCAATGAAGCAAGGCGTTCCATCAGCTTCAGTGAGGAGTGGCTTAGGCACCAGAAATAAAGCTTTCCTAATGTTCTTTCATGTCCTGTATCTATTTATTTGTTTGTTTCCTTCTGTCCTTTATGTCTGTTGGGAGCATCGTCTCCCCTGCCATTAACAGAATTGCGCATAGGTTTCTACTCAACAAAACACCTGCCTCCTCTGCAACAGAGGCAACTAAACAGCAGTTGTTGACCAAAGAAACATGAGTATTACTTGTCTACTTAGGATTTGCTGAAGATTGGTTTATAAAAGCTTCTACTGCTTTTGACTGTGACTCAAATGCCACCTGATCCTCCCTTCTTTCATGTTTAATTCTTTCTCTGTGATAGCTTTCAGGCTAAGGAGAGCTTCCTGGTTTTTAATAACTTTATGATGAACACTCGCATGTGCCTGGGGATGGACCTGAAAAGCTTTAGTCTTGAATTATTAACTGATATTTAAAACTGCCTTCATTTGGTCCTTGATTCAGCAAACCTGCCTTCTTTCAGAGAATGTGCTGCAAACGTAGCTTCTGAGGAAAGGAGGATTCTGATGTAGGTTTGTTATATGCTGTCAGTTTTGCTGTGGCTGAAGAAGGACAGGTGAATATCCAGAAAGAAAATAATATGTACTGACCACCATCTACTATCAGTTCAGCACAGCTCCACATCCTCTACCAGTAAGATACAATCCCTCTGTTCAACCAAAGCTCCAGCCACACTGACAAAGGACAGCTGAGACAGCCACACCATCAGGGAAGTATGCACCAGACAGCTGTAAAGCCAGTCACAATGGTATCTCCTGCTGCACTGCAGTCACAAGAGATGTGTATTTCCTGCTATCAGACAGACATGCAACGAGAGTGCCTCTCTCTGCTACTATCAATAGGGCAGATATTTACCAACAATACAAAGGAAGGGGTAAAGAAGTCTCAGCACCCATCCTAGACCCAGTGATCTGCTGATTGCAGCAAGATCATCTCCTGCCTCCCAAGGAGATTCAGATGTGTGGTTCACCAAGCATTTCCATCCCATCTGGCATGCAGGTTTAATAATATCTCTGTGGTGTCTTCAGTAGTGGGTATGCTAGATGCCTGCTGCAGTCCTCTGTAACCATCAGGTTACAGGATCCACTGTGCAGACTCCATCTGTTAATCTTTAGAGTATTTCCTGTTGGAGCCTTTTAGGCTGATTTGAGGCTACTGACTTCAGGAGACTGGAAGCTACTTAATTTCCAGGTTGAGCACTGCAGTTCCGCAGCAATAAGACTCTGGCTGCAACACATTCCATTGTGACAGGGTCCATAATCCCTCTAGGAGCCAGCCTCATCTAGGATGCTAAAGAATTTTTCAAGGCTGACCTAAGCCACCTCAAATACGTAGAGACTCTCTTTTCCTCCTCTGTCAACTAAGCTCACTTTGTTAATCTCCAGGTGTATTTTTCAAGGCCACTTCAGCCCAAGAACAAGATCCTCAGTTCTTCAAAATAATTTTCTCTCTCTAGAAACTTCCACAAATTCAACAACTTCAAAATTAACTTCTAAAATGACAAGCACAAAAATTCTGATTCAGGCCTCTCTTTTCCTGCTGAAAGGTGTTATCTCCTTGTTTATGTAAATAATTAAAGTAGGACAGTTCCCACAAGAGAGGCTGAGGGACTCTGATTCAGAATATCTTGCAGCTGATATTCAGAACTTTTGCAGAAATATAAGAGATAAAGTAAATAAATCTTTAGTCCAATTTGCTCTCTTGCACCTCAGTAAGCTTCTCTCTCTTGGTTACTTGTGAATGAGTATGTCTCACCAGCTACAAGTCCTGTTTGAACACACAAAGCATCCTAGCAAAAGTTTTATTAAAACTATCAAATTCTTCTAAAAGACTCCTCTTTTGATTACTTGGTTTGCTCCAAAAATCCCAGTTCAACTCTAATATTAATTCAAGTTTGAGCCATTTACCCAGATGACATCTCTAACTCCTGTCCCCTGGATCCAATTGTTTGGATCAAGAAATGATGAGCAATAAGGAAACAGATCCTTTAATATTTAAAGGAATAAAGGGTTGAAAAGGATTAGTGGGTACAAAAGGAAGCTTGATAATGAGATACCAGTCTGTTTTCCTGAAGAGTTTTTAATTCCTCAAATCCAAATGACCTTAAAGAGTCTTCTGGAGAATGACCAAATGCAGACTTTACAGTTAGGTCTGGTCTTTTTTAGTAGATTTCTCTGGGTATATGAGAAAGATGAGATAATTTCAGAAGCAAATACGGATTTTTAACTGCTCCATCACCCCTCAGTGATGTAGAAAGATTCTGCTGTCATTGACTCTGAGAGAATTAATACCACATCACTCAGGTGTTTCTCAGCATATACAAAGGGATTTGATCTTTTCCAGTACTTAAGACAAATTACTCATAAAAATCAAAAACAGATCACTCCTCTTTCAAGAAGATGGAGGAAAGCCATGATATAAGAATAAAACCTTCTGCCACTGCTGTTATCAGGTAAAGCTCCAGCATCAATAATTTCTAAGGTGAATCAAACCACTACCTCTCAATTAATTTCCTAATTCTGATAAGCATCAACTTCATATATTAGCAAAAGAGCCCATAAGACCCACTGACTTGATTGCTATTCTGTCACTAGCAAGGCTGTTGGGGACTAAAAGGGGATGCCTTCCCTGGTGCTCAGAAGCCACCCTTCTTTGGTAATTATGTGCAACATGTCCCGTAGCAAGGTGCTGAAGAGTTTCCTTAAACTGGGATCATTCCATTTGCTTGGAAGTAATCACATTAATGAAAGGAGTGGTTTCCTTGAGGCATTCCGCTTATCTTTCTGTCATGGTTCTGATTCACAGGTGTTTTTCTCACTTCCCATGGCAGTTTGTCCTTTTCTGAAATGTGCTGCAGCAACTGTCATCAGTCAGGGAAGAACAGAGCTCCATAGTTTATTTAGGAAACTTCAGAAGCATAGAAAATTGCTGGTGGGAAGTCAAATGAGTTGTCTTCTGTTCGTGAATGGGCTAAGCAGCAAAAGGTTTTTTAGAGTCTAAGATTCAGTGACACGGTGTGATCCCTACACTCAACATTGAGGAAAATTGTCATACTGGAAAAGAACCTCACAGCAGAAAACCTTCATCCTCCCTCTGATCCCCCTAGTTACAGCTATCTCCTCTACTGAAGCTGTCTTCAGGCACTGTACACTCACCATATGCCCACGTATCAGCAGGGCTCAGATCCCCATATCATATGCCCACATTTGAACCCTGTCAATCAACTTTTCACCTTTATGTGTGTTCAGAAGTACAAGCTGTGCCAAGTATGCCTTTTCCTCACCAAACATCTGCCTTCTGCAAGTCTACATTGTATTGTATATTTGCAGGGAACTCATGAGCCATGCTCTTGCACTGAAAAAAAAAAGCTGTCTGACAGCAATTTCACAATTCCCTGTATCTGCGTGTTCCTACCCATATCTATACCCAAAGAACAGTTTTGGTAACAAGTATATAACTGCAAGTCTTTCTTGGCACTTCACATCATACTTCCTCAAGGTTCACTGCTCCAGTGATGACTGCTTCTGCAAAACAGTGGCAAGATTGCGACCTCAGACCTGCAGGTCCTTGCAGGGGAATTTATAGTCCAGGAATTTCTTTGAGTTTGGCTTTTCCCTGAAACCACAAATGTATTCCTCTTCCTTTATGTCTGCTTTACAGCAGTTTGTAACTTCTTGCTATCTCACATCTCCATGTTCTGAAAGAATCTGGAAAGCCAAAACCTCACATTATCATAAAATCATAGAATCATAGAATCGATTGGGTTGGAAAAGACCTCCGAGATCATCAAGTCCAACCCTTGGTCCAACTCCAGTCCATTTACTAGATCATGGCACTCAGTGCCACATCCAATCTGCATTTAAAAATCTACAGGGATGGTGAAATAATTATTTTAGCCTTTGGTTTTGTTTTATAATGTTTTTCTAATGCTCAAAAGCCAGTATTTCTTTCCATCTGGTAGAGTTTAAATAGCCTTTTTCATCACCCAGAACAACTCATAAAGAACATAAATATTTTGCAATTCCTTGAAAGACCCTTTGATGATATTGAACATATGGCTCTAAGTATACATGAGGGATTGTTTGGAACAAAGTGACTTAAAAATCAATGATCAAACAGAAGGGCTTTATCCAGTATTGATGTGTCCTAACTGAATTCCCCATTAATGTATAACTTCATCAGAATGAAACACCACTGGAGCACCGTAACACAGAAAGGTATGTAAGCTCACAACAGGATGTGAAGTATCGGATCTGCTGCTGATGGTTTGACTGATTTTTCTTCGCAGAAATTGCAAGTGTAAGTCCTCCATAAGGATTGCCCACACTCTTGGACAGTTCATTCAGGGAGTATGGTATGGATACTACTTGATTTTTGGGACTGTCAGCATAAGCAACATGAAAGTAGTAAGCTTCTTGTAGGCAAATTGCTAATCCCAGTCTGATGAACTTTAACCCACAAACAATTTGCTTAAGTGCTTTATAAATACAGGTATCATGACTCCATGTTGCAGGAATCAGAGTGGCTGAGGCAATTGGACATGTGACTGTTGTCTCACAGTGTGATCCTGAGGAAGCTTACACAGCAAGGAGAACCAATCTTACACCTCCTTTCCCCTCTCTCTGAAGAATCATGACCTCAGCCAGAAGCACATATGGCTACATTTGCCCTCAGTCATCACCAGATGGTATTATCCTCCCAGCCCATGGCCCTTCCACCAGGGTAACATCTGTATGGACTAATTAGCAAGCCCAAAGCCAGATGATAAAATTAAGGTTACTGAACAGAGCTACCTAACACAGGCCTACAACCAAATCTCAAGTCCTGCCAGATGGATTTGTGTAAACATGCATTAACTCATACATCGCCACTTGGCTATAAAGCTTTATCTCTGGTTTTGCATGCTGAAAACAGAACAACCATAAATCAGATAATTAACACTGGCAGATGAGAGAGCTGTCATCAAAAGATTTCAGAGCCCTTTCTGAAGGCAGGAAATAACCCAGTATACAAGAGGGGGATACTTAGGTGCAGCGTAGGAAAGTGACCTGCCTGGCATTATCCACAAAGGCTTGGAACAACCATCTCCTTGCCTGCCCACAAGTGCCTATGCCTGTGAGCAGAAAAGCCTAAGAGACTGTTTGGATGCACAGCTGGTCATTCTCTCTTTCAAATGAAAAAGTATCCTCCACCCTGACCCCTCTCTGGGATGAAAGGGCACTGCGGTACAGCTGCATCACCTTTCAGTTGAGCTACAGCAACAGGGAGACCAAGAATTTACACTTGCTTAAAATCCTTGGCTGCTTTTATTTGTCACTTGATTTAAATTCCAGTTCCTGTGCACAACTCTACTATGTTGAGTAAAATTTCTATATATTTTCTTTAAATTCTTTGGATTCTGTTTCCAATTTACTGTCTTTAACTGCCACATATGGAGGGCCTGAAGAAAAGAGCAATACAAACACTAAAGAGACTCATGTAAGAATTGATTTTAGGGCACAAGTATCATCCTTGCTTTTTGCCCTCTGTGGTGACACATATCAACACAGGCTTGTGAGCCAGTCATCATCTGGCCACCATGTTCTGCACACGTGAGGCTGCATCTTATAGCTCTACATGGAAGGGACTGGAGCTTCCCAGTGAGGTGAGTTTTGCTTTGTTTAGTTTTAATGGAAACTACAGCAAGAAGAATAAAAAAATCACTTAAGCTGTAAAGTTAAGCAAGAAATCAGATGTTGAGAAATGAGAATAGAAACTTCTATTGCTTTCAGTTCAAGCAGGTTGTGCCTCAACAGATTTCAAGAAGTCTTTCCTCCAAGAGGCCAGCAAAATCCCAAGATAAGCAGTGCTACTTCTCACTCAGCTCTGAAACATGGTGATTGCCAAATTACTGTGTTTACCAGAACGGATGGAGATACCTACTGTAAGGCTGACACACATTCCTCATGCTGGCTGAGGCATATTGAATGGCTAGAACTTTTGCTTAGTGTCTTACCACCAGCAATTTTTATAACAATTTCAGCTCACATTTTCTGTATCCCCATAGTAGCGACTATCTAGGACACTCGACTCCTGGCCCTGCTGTTCAGTTCCTCTGGGTTTGCATTTGTAATGCTTTAGAGAGGGTTGATAAACACAGGCATATGTGAAGAGCAACAGCAACAAAAAATCCTGCTTGCCTATGAAGGGTTTATTTAAACTGACATAAATCCTGAGTAAATTCTGCTTCTGGGAGCAGAAGTGTCAGAACTAGCCATTCAGGCTTTTGTTTTATTATCTAGACAGGTTACGGAGCAGTGAATGAGCACTCAGAATCCACCAAGAAAACTCTTGCAGGAAAACTTAACCCTAAATTCCTCTTCTAGAAAGATGCTCACTGAAGATGTATTGAAAGCAAAATTTAAAATAACCTACTAGGTTTTTTTATAAGATCTCTTACTTGACTTGTGTTTGGAAGGCTGGACAAGGAAGGGGCAGTGAGGGATTCACTGATATGTAGCAGTAGAATCAAGGAAAAGTGGCTTCGAACTTATGTCTTGGACACAATCACAGCATATGCCGAGTTGGAAGGGACCCACAACGATCATGGAGTCCAGCTCTCAGCCCTGCACAGAACCAGCCCCCAGAGTCACACCACGTGCCTGAGAGTATCATCCAAATGGTTCTTGAACTCTGTCAGGTTTGGTGCTGTGACACTTCCCTGGGAAGCCTTTTCCAGTGCCCAACCACCCTCTGGGTGAAGAACCTTTTTCTAAAATCCAACCCAAACCTCCCCAGACACAACTTCAGGCCATTCCCTCGGGTTCTGTCACTGGTCACCACATAGAAGAGATCAGTGTCTGCCCCTCTTCTACCCCTCATGAGGAAGTTTTATTTTTCAAAGTACATAATAAGCAATGACTTAATTTCACTGCTGCAGGTAAAGGGTTTTATTTATCTTTTCCTAATAATCACATAGCTTTCTCCTGGGTTTCCTTCATAATTTTTAAAATTTCCATTTTCTGTTGTAGTAGTTTGAATGACTCCAAATTAGTACTGTGGCTAACACTAATTTGCTCTGTATTGCTTGAAACTTCATTCTCTTTTTGTACCAATTCAATTCCTTCCTGGTTGTTTTAATTTGCTAACATTTACAGAAAGGACTAAGTAATTTTCTCTATATATAATTAGTAAGGGTGAAACCAATGGAGAATTGGTGTCCCTAAGAGCCTAATCAGGTCACTTGTAAATTAATTGATGATTTTCAGATTCACTAGGGAATTTCTTACAAAATCATATAGTATTTTTTTCTACACATCTCAGCTGGGATCCATGATGGGGTTGTTTGGGGCTGAATGGACACTTGTGGCAAAAGAAGTTATTGGCATAGGACTCTTGCTCCGTATGATGAAGAAAGGCAAGAGATGTGTAATGAATGAGAATGGAGACTCCAAAAGGAGAAATGAAAGTTTCACTGTTACAGCTGTCATACTCTATTGTGACAAATGATACTGTCTCCTTGTGTTTGCTGTAAAACAACTACGGAAAGCACAGAAACAGTTTTTATGGAAGGTCACTTCCATCTTGTGCTTTTCCCACCTTTTTCTGGCACTGCGTCAAGATCTGGAATTCAGATTTACAGAAATGCTGAATACTCACACATTAATTGAAACACACTTCAAACAACTCATCTAGGGGGTGAGGAGGAAGGCAGCTTTTCCCCAAAATAATCAGAACTTTGGGAATAAAAGATCAGATACCCCAAATCAGCAGATAGCTAGGATAAATTTGTGCTTCTCTGTGCTTCAATTGTCTCTGAAGAGAAATTACAGCTCTGTTTTAACAAACAGTGGTTTTGAGAACATGGAAATGAATAAGCACCGAAGATGTCTATGATAAAATCAATTTTGTTTATAACAGGTTTTGGATGGTACACATTAAATGAGCAAAAAGGACATCCACTTCCTGAATTCTGCAGATTTTTGTTTCCAGAACACTAATAAACCAGTTTTATGCCTTTGCAGATCATGAAGGGTTATTTATGTTACTAAAATGCACATTTGCATGCTAACCAGGTTTGCCCTTCCAATTCCTGCTCAGTGCCTGTTCAGTGAACCAAATTACAGGCACTCCTAATTTCCCATAAAGTTTAAACCAAACATGTGATAAATCTGCCTCATTTCCACCTCCTGATCCCATCCCTTTCAACAGCAAAGGGCTTCAAAAACATGAAGGGCTGAGACAGGAGATTCGACTATGGGCTCCAACCTGACAGGCTGTGCTAACCCCAGTTCCATTTTTGTGAGCATTACTACAGATCTGAAGCAATAAAAAATAAACAACCCCCCCCATCTGTGCCCACCTCAGCCAGAGCAGCAGAAAAGTGATTACAGTTCTTGTGCATCAAGTGGTATGCGTTTCCTTTGTATTCCTTGCCCAGCTCTTCCATAATCTTATCCACATCCTCTTCTGTGAAGTCTGTGGTGCCCAAGGCAATGGATTCTCTAGTTAAAAACAAAGCACACAACAGGAAACATGGAAAGGTACAGTGAAGACTGTGATGCATACCAAGGGAGAAGGAAATTATTAGACACTGGCAAGAAGGACAGGCTTAAAATATTATGGACATGCATATCTGAGGCTATCAGAGACTCTCACTAACAGAATTGCAGAATAGTAGTCCCAGTTTTTCCACAAAGCAGGTTATAGCACAGGCAATAGCCCTTAGAACTTCCTACTCACCACCTGGGAAGTCTCAGCTCTGGGGGTCTGCTCCCACTCTGCCCATCACCTCACAACCGAAATTTCCATTATGACAGAGGAGATTCTTTTTTTCACAATTGAGAGGGTTCCCCTGGGGTGGGCCAGGAAGGATCAGACTGAAAACCTGCAGAAACCTATTGCTTCTCCCAATATTCACTCAATAGTGCTTATTCTAAAAGTCCCCAACAACCTTCAGCATAAACTGGTGGCCTGGGAAGGTCAAGCCCCATCTGCCATGGGCATTTCCTTGACTCACAGTCCCACAGCCTGAGCACCTTGAACAACACATGAATGCAGCATTCTCCCAGACTCCTCTAGCAGCCAGTCTATCTCTTGTGACAGAGCAGCAACAAACACAGGAGATGACTTCAGGTAACTCTTTGCACTATCCACAAATAGGTGGTACTCATACAAAGACAAGTTTTACTTTTTCCCCTGTGCATTGGCTCTGTGTGTTAGGTGAAACTGGGAGCACAGAAAACAAAAAAATGGGAAAAGAGAACTGCATTCATTTGTAAGCATGCTTTTAATCCCTGAAAAACACATTTCAGTACTGTTCCCTGTCTGATGTACATGCTCTTTTATCCACCTCCAAAATCCCTGCAGGGCTGCCTTTATATTGGGATCGTGTGAAGGATGCAGTGAGGGAGATAAAGGGGGACCCAGAGGACAGGACTTCCCTGTTCCTCCTACATTGATGGTTACCAGGGACAGAGGAGAGGATGCAGAGAAGAGCCCTTACTTGAATTTAAAGGTCTCGCCAAGTTCTACCGCACTGCCAGGTGTGATCTCGAATATCCCACTGAAAGGGTAGGGATGCCCTCCATAGGCAAACTCTGACAAGGAAAGAAACAGACCGTGAGTAATTGAATTAATGCCATGTCAGGGAAAAGTCTATGGCAGCTGTCTGCACAGCTCAACATCAGCACCAGGGGCTCGGCTGTTGCCAAAATCTGTTTCAGCCAGACTCTGAAAGCCATTTTCACTCTCTGGTTACCTACCGAACTGAGGATGCCCTCACAGCCTCCCTCCATGCTAACACTGCTGCTTTCCTACAGCACCAGAAAAACTCTCCAGTCTGCCTCTGTGCCCATCCAGGTGGCTTCTCCTCAGTGCAAAGTTCTGCACTGAAGGCATCTGGATAAACTAGGAGAGGCTGCCAATGGTGCCACTGAGCTGGAAGAAGTCTTTTCTAGAGTAGGAAGAAGTCAAATCTTACGGAAGGATTTACAGGCAGTGAGTGGGAAGTCTTTGCAGAAAGCCAGGCTGATTGCACATTGCTGCCTCAGCACACAGGTCAGGCCAGGGAGTCCCTCTGCGTCATACAGGCCACCTTGCATGGCCTGTGAAACACAGCCTGTGGTCCTCATAGTATCACACAGGCCATCTCACAGGGCCTGTGAAAGCCTCTGTGCTTGAGATGGAAATGGCACCCCAGGGGTTCTGCCTACTGCATGGCACTGACTAAAAATACCATGACTGAGTAGCCCAAGTCATTCCCATTTAATGCTGAAGAAGGGAACAAGAAGTCTGTGCTGTTAGTCCATCCTTTGCTGCATTACAGCTGTTTCCCCAGATCCATTGGCTGTGCCTTTTGCAATGGGTGGCTCTAATCAGCTTTAGCCCCATCCAGACAATTTCAAAAGTCTCACAAGACATTTTTTTTTCTCTGTCTGTAACTCTGCTGTTTCAAATGAACTGTTTCCAAAATCTGGAAATCCAGATTCCAAGATTTCCACACCATAAGCATTCATTAAAAGAAAAATGGAAAACGGATTACAACAGGGACAGGGAATTAGCACAAACACATATGCAGGTATTAAAACACCACTGATCTTGAAACACCACTGATCTGCCTCTCTTCCCCCTGCTTCATTTCTCTCATTCTCTATCCCCTCCTTCACTACTGTCAGAATGGTTTTCCAACATTCCTCCTCCTATCTGCCATCCTGCTACAAACCTGCACGAGCTATAGAGGCTGCAGTTACATGCTGAAAATAAGAAGGGCTACAGGGTTCATAACAGAACCGCACAAGTTCTTCTTGGACTGCACAATGGACTCTAAAAAGAGAACTAGGTGAGTTTTTCATTCCTCAAAACATTCCTTGCCAAAAGCTCTAAGTTTGGAGTGTTTTCCATATCAGGCTAGCCATACACTTGTCCCCATGTTCCGCAGGTAGTGAAAAGGAAATACTTCGTACCTCTGCCGTAGATCTCGATGCCAGAGTGGAAGACACCAATCCCCAAGGTGGAGGTGTATTCATTTATCCAGTACTACAGTAAGAGAAAAGCCACATTGGGAAGGATTAGTGGAAAAGAAACACATGATCTTGGTCTAGGGTATTTCCCCCATCTCCCCAACTCCTCTTAAGGGGAAGAGTGATTCTGAACTTACCTAGAGACAAATTGAGGCTCTCTACAGACCAACAGAAGTGGGCACTGTGTTTATACAGCTGGCTAGGATTAGGTCTCAAAAAATGCTCATCTAATCCTTTCTACATAAGGCACTAACCTGTATTAAGATAAAACTGGACCTGAACCTGCCTAAACTCAGCTGCTACAGGATGTGTGGTCATCTCCCTTAAGTACCTGACATTGAGCCAGTTTTATCAATTCACTTGTCTTATTTGATCTTCAAAATCTGGAGTAAGAGAATCCCCAATTATTTTCCACACACCTTTTTACATCATCTCCCAACATCTGCTTATTATTATTTTGGGTTTAGGCAAAACGGTCATAAAGACAGAGGTCTGTTCCCCAAACAGGTCAGAGGAGCACTGTTTAGTAATTATCTAACACTGATAACTGCTCTATAGAAAAAAAAGAAACTCAGAGCATGCTAGACAACATTTTGCTCAGAGGCACCATAACTATCAAGCACTGATCTCAGAAGAGACAAGTGCTTGATGTTCCAAAATTAGGTCCAAGATACTAACAGTTCACTCAAGCCAAAGACAAATTTTCAAGAGAAGCTGTTAAGTGACTTTGTTGCTCTGGTGCCCAGCACTTCCCCATTACTTTTAGAGCAGAGGAATACTGCAGTCCAGTGCACGCATGTGACGCTCCTCCACCAAGCACTGCGCAGGGCCCATTCCCACCACGCCGTGAAGGACAGTGCAGACGCCCAGAGAAGTCCCTGCTAAGCTAATTCTGGAGTGGGAAGCTGTACAGCAGCAGGGCAATGCTGCACTGGAGATAATTAGCCCTGCCTAGCACCAGTATTTATTAGGTCAGCTGCAGAGCTCTGGTGCTACAGAAATGATGTTTTCAGGCTCTGAGCAAACTGCCTATGCCTGGTATATTTACAGTTCACTTACGGCTGCCATGCAGTGAAGATACATCTCTAGTAACTCAGAGCAACTGAATTCTTGTTTTAATAAAGCACTGCAAGGAAAGTGGGTGTTGTTACTTGTTCCTGTACAAGGACATGACATATTCATTAAACTAAAACTCTCTTTTGGGTCTAGTGGCAGCTTCTCATGGAGCCAGATTAAGCTGCACCTTCTCTGTGTCTGGTGTTGTCACTGAGCTGTCATTGTATGAGCAAGAACCCCTCTGCCGTCAAGTAACCAGAGGTCTGGCAAACTCCAACTACTGTGCTCACATCATTTGCTTATGTATTTATGATGGCTGCAGTAGTTCTGTAAATCACCTGAAAATGTTTTCTACAAAACCACTGCTACTGTAAAAAACACAGTAGCTTTAATATGAAAAGTGTAGTTCTGGGCTTGACTGAATGTATGGCCAGTCTTGATACCTTAAACCATGTCCCCAAAAATGCTTGCCTCTGGCAGTACAACAGTTCCATTTCCCTCCAGAAAATGCTACAATGCTTCTTGTTCTTTGTGAGTTTTGTTATTACAAATGATGTATATGCTGCTGGAGGGTGGTAAATCACCTGACCCCAGCTGGACCCCTGCCCACTGCTCTCTACCGACCTTGTATAACTTCTATTCACTTCTTCACTTGAATTATGCAAACTCTTGTTTTTAGAATACATCAGAGCATTAGACTGGAGCTGGCTCAGATACAGCTCTCAGCCTCTGCCAGCTGGGACAGCACATCAGCAGTGACCCCTCTGGTGAACACCTGGCTTAGTATTTAGGTGCCTTTGCCTTCTGCTGCCCTCTTCCACAGTTCTCTGTTGCCCTACCAGGAATATCCCTACTCCAACTAGAGAAGAACATACAGAGATGGAGGTCACACATGACACCAGGGGATAAAAGCCTGTCACTCCTGGACACATAACTCTGAGTTCAGTTCTTTGATATCCCAGATCTCATAGAATCATGGAATTGTTAAGATTGGAAAATGCCTCTAAGATGATCAAGTCCAGACATGAAATTCTCACCCCACCATGTTCACCACTAAACCATGTCCTCAGGTGCCACACCCACACATTATTTTAGTATTTCCAGGGATTGTGACTCCATCACTTCCTTGTCAGCCCGTTCCAATGCTTGACAACCCTTTCTGTGAGGATATTTTTTCTAATATCTGTTCTAAACCTCCTTTGACACAACTTGAGACAATTTCCCCTTGTTCTGTCACTTGTTACCTGGAGAAGAGACCAACTGTCACCTCGCTACAACTTTCAGGTAGTGGTAGAGAGCAATGAAGTCTCCCCTCAGCCTCCTCTCCAGGTTAGACAACCCCAGTTCCCTCAGCTGCTCCTCATAAGACTTGTGCTCCAGACCCTTCACCAGCTTCATTGCCCTTCTCTGGACATGCTCCAGCACCTCAGTGTCTTTTTTGTAGTGAGGGGTCCAAAACTGAGCACAGGATTTGACATGCCACCTTACCAGCACCCAAGTGCAGGAGAATAGTCATTTCCCTGGTCCTGCTGGTCACACTATTTCTGATCCAAGCCAAGACTTCATCGGCCTTCTTGGCTTCCTGGGCACACTGCTGGCTAATTTTCAGCTGCTGTTGACCAACACCCCTGTGTCCTTTACTGCTGGACAGCTTTCCAGCCACTCTTCCCCAAGCCTGTAGCACTGCATTGGGTTGTTGTGACCCAAGTGCAGGACTCAGCACTTCTCCTCACTGCACCTCATACAGTTTGCCTCAGTCCATCAATCCAGCCTCCCCAGATCCCTCTGCAGAGCTTTCCTACCCTCAAGCAGATCAACACTCCTGCCCAACTTGGTGTTGCCTGCAAACTGATTGAAGATGCAGTTTTCACTATCTAGGTTAACTCCTCAGGTAGTCTCAGGCAGCCTCAGCAAGCTTCAGAGAAACACTGGTTTCTCAAGTCCTGCTGAAACAACTCCCAGATGATACGGTAAGTAGGTTGTCTTCTTACCTCAGGCTAAGCTATTGTCTCACAGCAACAATACAAGCAAAACATGCCCAGGTCGTGCCAGTGGCTTTGCTTAGAGAGGTAACTAATAGGAAGAGAAGGGACACTTTTTAAATTAGAAATGCTCTTTTCAGTTATCAAAATCAGGGCTATCTGCAGAGCCTCATCTCCATCAGGCTTTGTATTTCTTAGAGTAATGTGCTGAGACCTGATCACCTCACACATGCAGAACACTAGCAGACCACAAGCCTGCCCTGTGTCTTAACCACTGTAGTTCCCAGCACAGAACTTCAATGCCTGGAACCCACCTGCCCCAACTCCAGGAGCAGAGAGCCAGGCTGTGGGACAGCCCTGGAAGCACAAGTGATGAGGAGGATCCACCAGAGTTAAAGGAGTGTTTCTCTGGCTGATTCCAGGTGTTGCAAGATTACAACCATCACATGATATTTCTGTATTTAAATAGTGTATTTTTCAGTATTAATTCCTTTAATAAACTATGAACTACTATGGAACTGCAAGAACCTCAGCCACACCTAAATTTGAACTGAACAGAAGCTACTCTGATTTAGAACTTCCTTTCAAATAATTTCAATAACACAAGGGTGAAACTGAAAAGGGGTCTGATTTACATCTTTGTTCTTTTGGTATGATACTGATATGACCTACTAGCAAGACCAAAGTGCAAGGCAGCTCTGAATCATGGCTGTACTGTCCTCATCTCACCCATGCCTCCAGGGTGCTGTAGAATCTGCCTCCAGTGTGTGACTGAACACACAGTGAACGCCTCACAGCACTTCGGCACAGCCCACAGCTTGTCTCGGGAGGAAGCTATGCCAAAGTGAACATGTCAGTCACTTGCTGATATGGAAGAGAGAATCCCAGCCAGATTTGAAACCAGGCTTGTACACACATGCACGAGCTGGCCTCATTTTTCCAAGGGGTTTGCATTTCTGAGCATAACAACAGCACCAACAGTCAGCAAATACTCATCTCTGGAGTAAATTGGTTATTGCTTAGATTAAAAACAAAAATCTACAGCCTGTTCAGTCAGATGAAAAGAGCCAGGGAATTGAATACAGCAGTATCTTCAACGGAGTTGTGATTCATGTCTTCATTTCATACTGCCTGGAAAATCATGCCCTAAACCCTACACAGAGGGTATTGGAGCATTCTGTCTCATTTCCATCTTTAACAGAGACAGAGAGCTGCTCAGAAGATAAGAGAGGCAGGGAGGAAAGCTAACCAGATTGTAATAGCTTCATAAAGGCAGCAGATAGCCCAGGACTCAAAATTCAAACCCAGAGATGAACTTCTGCATTTACAGTTTGTAGTGTATCAGTTGAAAGCTTTTAATGAAGGTCCCTGATGAAGTAGAATTTGAAATTTTTGAGGTTTTATTCAAGTTTTCACTGATTTCCTGCTGGTTTGGAGATCAGAATATCTGGTGAGATGGTTTAGATTCTGGAAGATAACTCTAAGTCAGTTTCTTGTGTTATTCACTTCATTTATTCATCACACAGTTAGAAGTGGAAATCCTACTGAAACAATGAACCATGTCCTAACTTCGCAGAAAGGACAGAAACTAAGAAGCTCTATTATACTGATATGCTTCTGTTAGGTCTAGGATGGAGAAGTAGATGATGTGACACTAGCAGATTATATCAGTCTCGGACTTTTCAGAGCAGGAGTTACTAGGAACTCTTACCAAATAGAAGAGGCCCATCCATGTAACCACTAACTTCTACAATCAATTACGATCATACTATAACACTGAAGTTTGTGTCACTAAGTTTATCTTTACTTCCCTACTTCAAACCATTATTTTCCATGGTGTGTCACCTAAGTCTTTCCTGCATCAATGTCCTGAGCAGTTTAACTAAACAGCTCCCTCAATGCTGCAGACAAGAGCACTTCTGTATCTCAGATATTACTTTCTCTGAACAGACAACACACTAGGCAATATTACATTTATCACCCCAGTACAGACTGGGTATTCCACTCTGCCTGTTCTAGCCACTCCTGAACAGATGCTAAGCCATCCTTTCTTATGGTCTGTATGAACATATAGAAGTCCAGCAGAAATTGCTAAATAAATCTGATTTCAGCAAATACCTACAAACTCAGAGTACTGAGTGTCATAGATCCTTGCTGTGAGTTTCTTCTCAAAGCATCATCTGCATATAGTTCAACAGGATTACTTCCTTTTCCCTGTGAGTTCACTGGCAGATCTTTGCTTCTAGGAGGAAGAAGAAAAGAACAGTAAAGGAGGATGAGATATATTCTGATATTGTTAGCAAGCAAGGAGCATTTTAAGAGACTTCTGTCAACACAGGTCCAATAACAGACTGCCTGTCCTACTACTTGGGCTTGATTTTAACCCTTTCCACTTTGAGGACCAAGTCACACAGTGTAGCATGAAGCTTTCCTTTGCAAAGATGTCTCCTGCCTGTAGGATGGGGAACTGGCTCACTGCAGAAGACACCCTTGGCTCAACAAATCCAAGTGGAGGACACCCAGGGCAGTGCTTGGCCCCTGCAGTCAACTTACATAAGCAGCCTCGTGAAAATATGCAAAGAAGTGTGTGCACTAATAAATGCACTGATCAGTCATATGTCAAACATCAGGAGAATCCTCTACAATGTTAAAGCTCAATACAAAAGCCAGTCTTTTAAAGGCAATGTCAGATTGATGCAGGACACCAGCCAGGGAACATTAAAGTAATATCTAATTATATAATTCTATTTTATATATATATATATATGAAATAATATATGCTCCTATCAGCATTGTGTCCTGAGATGTGTTGATCCAGATGTGAAATTTGAGAGTACAAAAGACAAAACCAGAGGTAAAAGCTAGAGAACAGCATTTCAGGAAACCAGCGAGTAAAATCCAAGCTCTATATGGTCAGCAAGTTCAGAAGACTTTCAGTTTCCCCCAGTACAAGATCACCAAGACACAGAATCTTGGGCCCATAAAGGTGGAAGGAGAGAGCCCAAAACAGATCACATATTCCCCAAGTAATGCTTGCAGAGGTGAAGGAAGCATTATTTCAACTACAGACTTGCAGGACAGGGAGCTTCCAGCAGATCTTTGCCAAGGGGCTTCTGTCATATTTCAGCAGCACTCACTTCTGTTCCACGGCCCCAGGCATGCACACAGTTCTGCCAGTATGTCTCAGTCCTTCTGCTGTTCACCCCTTCTGGCCTGGAGTTCTAGTATTAAAAACTCACTATCATGTGGGATGACATCAAATTATACATCATGGCTACTATTAGGAAGTTTTCTTTAGCAATTGAATGAGACTCAAGCTCACTTCAGTGTTACCTGTGTCTCTTACACTTAATTCTCCAGAGGTCCAAGGCTTGTATATTCACCAAGTCTAAAATGCTATTTTCCTAGTATACTGTGAATACAGATTAACCAGGTAAGGATTTAAACGCATGTCAGCAGAACAGCAACAAAATAAAGTTTAACAGACTATTGAGAAGAGGACTGATGACACAGACCTGTCTTTGGTACTTCACATCTGGAAAAAACTACCTGGGTTGGTTCTCATGCCAGTACACAGAGGACATGACTCTTCCTGCCTGGATGATCACCTCCAATGTCAGGTGCTCATCACTGTTGACAAAAGCTATCAGTCTGGAAGTCATGGACCCGGGTGTGACAGGCCAGCAGGTCACTCGAAATCCGACTAGCCAAAAGCACTGCTTTAGTCAGGTATGCTAACTTTCACCTAAAATGCCAGACAGTGTTAAAGAAACAAAACACTGCAGTAAGCAGGCCTGTGTTTACAAACAGGCTCAGCCTCCAGCTGCAATAGGCAATAACTTTCAAGTCTCAAGAAAAACAGTTCCCAGAGTGTTGGCACTGGCCTGTTTGCAAATAACCCAACTAGCAGAACTGACCAAAGCTTGGGAACTACAGGTTTTCTTCTAGGAGAGCCTTCAAGTACTGAGAAATCTGCAGCCTAAGTGCAGCCAGACAGCTTGACATAGCTCTGATGGAGGGATACAGGGCTATGCAAGGACACCATGCAAGGACCCCACTTCACATTTGGACTGAGACAGGAGCATTGGCTGAAGAACAGGCATCTGAGGAGCAGAGTTACGTTAGAGAAAGAAGAAAAAGACCCGGCATCCTCTGGCATGCAACTGCCTCTTCCCTGCTGTGTTTTGAACAAAAGGAACTCCATTCCTCAGGTTAACACACTCATAGAGCAGGAATTTCCTAGGAAATGACAGCCTGATACTTAGAACTTACACTGCTGAACATATTCCCTCATGCAAACCCACAGATTTCAAGAGACACAAGGCAAGATGCTCAATTGCACCCTTTAAAGCAATGATAGGCCAACCCTCTGTGGGACTGCGACAACAAACTGTTTCAGCAGCTCTTCTATTTCAGCCAAGTTCTGCTTTTTTCTTTTCTGTTCATGTTGGGTTAAATACATTCCTTAGCTGTCTCTTCAGGAGGAATTTCTTTGGAGTTTACTTTGGCTTTCCAGACATTATAATATGCTTCTGAATTGCCTGATGCATGAGCCAACACTAAAATCTTTACAATCATGGAGTATAAAGAGCTTATTTCCGAGGCTTCTAAAATGCTGCATGCGGATTAAAAACTGATGCTGCTGCTGAGAGAGATTGGAAATCTACTTACGCTTCAATGTTGTGACGCAATGCGATTTTACTGGAAGAATAGCAGGACAGAAGAAAGTATTAATCATGCTACGGAAAGGAAACAGTAAGCATTTCAGCAGTTAACTTTTGGGTGTATCCAGAGTATTTTAAATTAAAAATCACAAACAAGATTTAGCTGTGAGAATGGGATACCTCCAGTGTTTCCACTTACAGCCTCACTCCATACTCTGGCTCAGTATACTGGTATTACTTGAAGTCTCTTACATTTTCCTGCTTTCTCCATTACTGTTCCACCTTCTCCCCTGTTACACTGATGGCAGGCGTCCTGAGCAGAGCTTCCTTCTTGCAGCTACACCCGTGAGCAAGTTTACACTTTACCACTGTGTACCTTTGGCCTCAAGCCACGCACATTTGTAGCTGCTGTTCAGAAGGTGGCTGACCCAGTGTGCTCTACATCAAATACAGTTAACTCTTGTTGAGGACAGTGAACACTCATCCAACTTACATTTCAGCGCTTGAGTGGGAACCTGCCTTACCAATGGAAACACAGGGCAACTAGCTGGATAAATAAAACAACTATCTTCTGTCCCTGCAGAAGGACCATCCCTGTGTCTCCTGTTTGAAGGTTCACACAAAACCAGCAGAAGTGAATCTACCAGCCCAAGGGTTCGTCACAGCAGTCATGAGTAATGGCCCATCTTGGCTGTCTGTGTACACAATGTGGTATTTATAGTAGATTGTTTTCAGCATACAAGAAGGAATATGCCATTTTTCCAACCTCCACCTGCTGCCCTTAACATCATTATTGACTACTACTGAAGGAGTCAGCTGAAGGGGCCAGGGTGGGACTGGGGACAGCAAACAGAAATCACTGAGGGGGAGCTGCTGGAGCATAGGCCAGTGCCAAGAGCCTGTCCCACACAGTGGTCTCCTAAGCAGCCTGGCAGAAGGACTATCCATGCTATTTCACACCACTTCACATGCTGTATCTCTTTAGTTTTGACAACTTTCATGTACAATCCTAATCTCAAGTATATGAAGCCAGAAAAAAAGCAGGTCCATTGCAGGATTACATTGAAATGTACCTGAGAAACCTCATGGAATATACCTGAGAAACTCACAGATGTTAGAAACTTAGGAAAGGGATAATACCTTTGCCTTAGATGCATTCACAATGACAAATTGAGAGGTATTCAGAAAGAACAGCAGCAAAATAATCAGGGAAATGACGAGACTGACATAAAAGATTTAATTCAGAAGAGCTAATACCTTGGCAAAGCAATGACTGCAGATGACAAATTTGCAACATCTTAAGGGCTGACATGAATTATGGGTAGACGATTAAAGAATGACACAAAAGACTCAAGCAGGAGCAACATACTCAGCTTAAAAAAGAGGAGGGACTTTGACTAAGTGCTTAGAAGTTTCCTGGCAGCAAAAAAGAAAAAGAAAACATTTGTATGACTGAAAGTCAGATATTGAGAAAGACTTAGTGTGCCTGTGCATGACAGAGTATTTCATGGTCTGAAATGTTTTCCTCTGCTAAAGTCAAGGAGGCTGTTAACACCCTCAGCTGAGCGTATTTCAGACCCTGCACACCTATCTGCATTGTGAGCCCTGAGCCCAGACTTCAAAGTGTGTCAGCAAGTAAGCTTTGCATTAAAGAGGATTCAGGTGACTTGAAAACAAACCCAAAAAACCAAAGGAAGGTAAATACCCTATACCTTGGCTCACTGGGAGGTATCTAAAGCACAGTGCAGGTGCTTTGGCTCTGGAACTAGCTTGGCCATGACATAAGCTGGTCAGAGATATGGCCTGAGGGCTCTCTGTCCTGTAACTTGAAGGAAGAATGTAACTTAGAACTGTAATAACAAATAGGGCTGCTAAATGATTTCTCAGATCTGGAGTAATGCTGTGGCTAAGCCCTGCTCAGACCAAGAAACACTAACATCTCCTTTTCCTTGTTGGTAAGGATACTTTGCTGTCTTCTATGGACCTTTACCAGTCTTTATCTCCTAAGAAGAGACTAGCCCCATCCTGATATCCAGCATTACAGAGAGAAAACAAGATATTCAGTGCATCCTTTGAAAACGCACTCCAGTCTACATATCAATCTTGCCTTAGCCAAAGTGGTAAGACAAGGGAGGATCATCTCCAGAATTTCCAGGCTGTCACCACTTTGAAGGGATGGGATGCAATAGGCTAACAAAAAAGCCCCTCTTGTCAGATATACAATCTTGAAAATTTTGGTCAGCTGCACACAGGCCACTTCCAGATTTCTTTTGGCAGGAACATTCTCTCAAGTGATTATGATAGACTGAAATGTTGTTAATGTCTCAAACATTGTCAAAATCATAGAAAGACTTTTTGTCAAACTGCAAAGGACCACTGAAGCACACCCCACCTTCCCACCCTCACCCCAAATATGCCTCCTAACTGGAATTTGGACAGTGATAGAAACTTGAGGTGAGACTTCTGTCTGGTTATCTCAGGTCTAAGGAGAAGTAAACGAGGCTCAGGCAATAAGAATTTATCCACAAAGAAAGCCAAACCCAGCAGCTGTGCTAAGAATCAGCCCTACCTGGGCTCAGCGGGTGGAGAAGGAGCAGGAGGAGGATTTGGGGGGTGTGATGGCAAAATCTCTCCATACAGAAGAGAAGGAGGAAACTCCCCCTCCAGGCAGACTGCATACATACAGGACATTCAAGCGAGAGGCAGCTGAGAAGGGCTCATAAACCATCAAAGACCCACAAAACACCTCCACACTCATTCCTGAGGCCTTCCACCACCAGAGGACTGCACAGGATCCGAGTGATGCAACAAATCCAGAGGCTGTAAAAATTTGTTCCACTCTCTGGACATCTTCTGAACGTATCTTAGTCCATTGGACACTGTGTTTGGTGGGACCTTCACCACTAAGAAGACCAGAAGAGGACTCATGGGATACTGTGGAGTTCCACGGAATGGTGAGATATTTTCTATTTCATCTCTGTGACTCTCTTTCTCCCCCATCCTTCCTTTTTCCTATTTCCTTCTGTCTCTCTGCCTCACATTTACTGTTAAATAAAATCCATACTATTTACTTTGGCAGGTGGGTCTGTTTACACCTTAATTCATGCAGAGACATCTCTAATAATTTTAATAACCAGACCATAACAGGAATACCATCTGAAGGCATACTGTGCTAAGGTAGGAGTGAGGAGAAAAACTCTCAGAGATGGCTATCAAGTGGAAGGAATACCCATATTTGTATTACAATCCAATTCATTAATGCTTTCACCAAGGGCAACAGCCTACTAGAGACACAAGGCAAAAACATCTACCCTCTTTATATCAAAAAAGTACAAGAAACTAGTTAAAACAAATTCCGACTTCTGTCAAGTTTTTACATGGATAACTACTTGGAGAAGGCTGAAGTAACAGCAAAGTAATTGAAACTATTGCCGTCAGAAAGGGATAAGAAGTCCCTTTATGATATCACAGAAGGACCATGAACACCACAGGCAGTAGAATAAATAGTTCCTTTTGCTCCATTCCATTAATGCAAAGCACAATAACATATTGTTTTCAACCTGTTGTATAGAGACCCAAGGGAGACAGCAAATGACTTCAAAGGAATCTGCAGGCTGGCAGGGTTACATTTGTTAGACAAAAGCTGACATCTTCAGTAGGGAAAAAAAAGAGGCATACAGATGTTAAAGGAAATAAAATTACTGCCTAAAAGAAAAAAAATCTTGGGTTCAAACAAGAGGTGAAAGCATATTTGAACATCTGTAGAAAAACTGATGAAGGATAGTTCTCTTGCTAGGGTGTCAAACAAGGACTTGAGAGGTTCATATTCCCTGCTCTGCTATGGACACACTACAGATTTGCTCCAGACTAGATCAAAACTAAATTTCGTCAGCATGATAATAGATTCAAAATCAAAACTGTGATCCTATACATTATTCTTCAAATTCCCATTTACCCTTAAGTGTTTAACACCATCATTATCAGCAATCTGAATGGAAGACCATCCCACTCCACTGCAGTGTGAGCTCTATATTCAGATAAAGAGAATCCCAGAGAGAGATGGAGACCCCAGCTCTCCTTTCAAACACTGATTGTTTGCTGCTGGAAGTCCACAACTTAAGCCTCACCCTGAGATTCCTAATGGCAGCATTAGCACCTCAGAGCCGGGAGTTAAACGTACCCACAGGTGAATCTGGATCCTTACAGAAAAATAAAAATAGAAGGTAATACTCTCCAGATCTCTTCTCCAGACAAGGACTATAAAGGTCAAAATTACATGTTGAATCATTCCCATTCACTTGCCAAAAACAGTTGTGCCTGTCCTGTGAGCCAAGAACAGATCAGAAAAGATCAGGAAAGAGCAGGGTGGGGGCTGTTTGCACCTAAGGAATCTACATTCTATACTGGCTTTAGTGGTGTGCAAAATACCTCATAGTGCCCATGACAGAAATTGACTGTGTGCCACTAACATTAGTTTGTTATCGCAAAAAAATCAATGTTTACCTCTAAGCTTCTGAGAAGGGAATCTTATTCTCCAGCATAGATGGGGGAAACCCTTTCACAATGTGAGTGCAGAGTTTTTTTCCTGGAGATGTTCCAGGGGGCCATGCCTGGCTGGCAGGCTGCCTAACCAGCTTAGCTTAGAAAAATACTGAGAAAAACAAATTCCTGCAGCTAGATACTTGTCATTTTACCCTACAGTGCTTTGTCCTGTCTTGGATAAAATGCTTCAAATACAGTGCCAATTTCATACAATGCCTCATCTCTCTTCATTATCTTTTCCTACAAGTAAAAGGATATATGTGCATTTTCCATAACTGTACACTCTCTCTCTGCTGTTCCAGCACAACTACTGAAGAATCGCATTGCAGTGGTATCTCCAGATTAGAATTTAAGGGATATAACAGAAAGGAAGGAACTTGAACACAGCAATGATAAAATGCTGCATCTTCCCTCAAAACCCGTTTCTGCTGGTTTGAAGAAGAAAAAAAAAATATAATTGTAAAGCAAGGAATATTTCCTTGAGAAGGGAACTGTCTCAAGAAGGGGTAGCTCTATAATCTAGTCCAATGCCAAACTGGGTTTTTGGAATATATTATCTTCTACAAGGCATAAAACTGATACAGAAACGGTGATCAGGGAAGTTCAGATAGAAACTTGTTTATAATCCATGATCCAAGAGGGAAAATAAGGAAATACTTCAGTAAGACCGAGGAGGAGATTTTGCAGGTTTCCCTAGGAATATTCCTCCCTCTCCCTTCACCCCACTGTCCCCAGGTCCATTTGCATTTATCTCTATAAAAATCCATTAGATACTGCAACTACATCTTGGCTCCTATTTATTTTAGTGAAAAGAGAAAGGGTTGTATATTTGTATCATGGTGGGCAAATGATTTTGTCTGTCAGATCCTTCAGAGAACTGCCAAAACATTTTCCAGCATGTAGAGCAGGCATCTAATTAGAACTGTGGCCAGGCTGAACTGTAATGTAGGAGAAAGAGGTAAGCACTGTAATGCCTCATCTAGTTCCCAACATCTAATATCAAAGACATCTGCTCTCAGATTAAATTATCTCCCTAGACTGGCCCTTTTAAGAAGCTTCTAGATGCCCAGGTCTCTGGGCATCAGTCTTATTCAGCATTAGCTGAAAATGTCCCACCACCCTTCTCAAAAGCAGACTGTAATTCATTTCTAGGAGTGAAGAAGCACACCCCATTTTGATTAGCATCTAAAATAAGAGCCCATGCTCTTAATAGCACAATATACACAACCCATATTCCATATTGACCTAAAATGCTCCCTATAGAACCAGAAAGGTAAAAAAATCACCACACTCTTTCCAGAGTGATCCATAGGGCAGGAGAACAAGGGCATAACCCCATACAGCTGGGCTTAGCTTGGATAGGGACATGACTCACACAAGATGTGAAGGACATTGTACAAGAGATGTGGATTTCAGTTCTCCTGAGCTGCTTTTCTTTAATTTCACTCATGCAAGCTGGGGAATTCAAGTGGTCATAAACCTATAAATTAACCTAATTATCCAGTAAACGAAGAGAAAAAATGTTTCTATTTCTATATAATAGGGAAGTAATCTTAACACTCTAGCCATGAAAGTCATGCATCATGCAAGTGATGAATGGATAGGTCTGAGACAGTTCAGTTCCCACTCTATATATCTGCCTTCTTCTGAGTTAGATGGATGCATGCAAGAAGTAAACAAATTCATCAAACAAATAAGATCAGCAGCTCAGCCTGATATATTTCATCTTATGTGAAAGTTCTATTTACTCTATGAAGTACGAGTTCCATAGGATTTATATAATTCATTTTACTGTGCTTTCCTTTAACACCACAATAACCTTACTTAGTCTCTCTCACCGAAAGGGACCAAAAAGGGATAAAACCCCCAAAACAGTCAGTATTAAACTGGGTATCATAACCAAAGGAATGCTTGCATGATGTGGAGATCTCATCTTCAGAGGCGTTAGTGTCACCAGACAGAGTCCATAAACCAAATTCTGTTTGCATGCTTCCTATCAGATCTAGATGAAAAGTAGCTTGTAATCTCTTTGGAGCCAGAACTCTTTCTCTGGTTCCCATTTATAAAGTGTCTTCATGAAATATGGTGGAATCCCAGTTCATATCTGAGGCTCATGTTTGGTATCACAAATAAAACATTCACAGCAGGACAAGGCAAATACCAGCATGCTGTAAGCAGGAGAGCATTACTTCCTTCCAAAGGAGAACATAGATAAAACTTGCACAAGCAAATAGGATGTATTTGCTCATGAATCACATGTGCAACTATAAGTATAGTCTGTATGTAAGTAATGAAACCATAGAGAACATGGTCACTTGCACAGTTGTGCTATGAATCCCTAGGAATGTCTTTGCTTTCCGTGGCACTAGCTGTTAGCCTGCTCAGAGGACAGCCTTCTACAGCAATAAACTACAGAAGATGCAAATATTTTAACTCAGCTTACTTTATCCTCCAAGGTGCATTTGCACATTGTGAACAATGAGAGTCAACACACAGCTTTGTTTGGTACCCTGCAGCAGCAATAACGTCCAGGTAACCAAGCATGACAACAGCACTAGATAGAGAAATACCAGCCACCAATGCATCTTGCTTCCTCTCGCTTTGAAAAAAAGACCACCCACTGTGACATGAGCTTCATTCTTATTTTCTATAATTGTGTAGCCATGGTTTCTACCTCACTTGAACACTAATACCATTGGGGTTTGTACATCCATGTTTGCGAATACCATCTCTGCTTTCCCTTCCAACTCAGTCCTAGGAAGGCACATGTTCCTTTTCATTCATTTGATCAGACGGTAATACACAACGGATGTGAGCAAGACCAGCCTGATGCTGAATCGCTGTGTTGGTGCCAGTTCTAAAGAAAACCACTCTGAGAGAAGGAACACCAACTAGGTTCAGCAGAGATATGGGATGGAGAAAAACATGCTTCACATCACAAGTGAGCCTTTGGAAGGCAGTTGAAATAAACAGGAATCAATCTTGAGTTGTAAAGCCTTAAGAATAGCCAAGATTTTTGAAGCATCCAGATGGTCTGTAACTTTGGAGTGTGGAACTGCTTGGCATTGTGGCACTCAATCTGAACTCGTGGGCAGTCAAATAAAAGATTTAGAAACATGAACACAAAAATTAGCAGTGGGAAAGGCACAAGGTATCCAGCAGAGAGCACTGCAGACAGAGAGCACTCTTACTGATCATTCCTCATTCAAATGGTCTCAGGACCCTGTGCTTTCAAAAGCAGACAAAACCATTGCCACTTTTAGCTTCTAGATAGACTTAAAAAAATATAAGAATATCCTCCCCTGTAACAATCTTTCCTCCAACATGTCAGAAGAAAAGTCTCTAGGGGCAAGTGATAAGCAAAGCTGTAGAAGGAGAGCTCAAACCTGACACCCACTATTGCAGAGAAAAGAAATTCACTCTTTCCATCAGAGGTTTCTTGTTTCCACCAAAATAAAACTGCTGAGATTCTCATGCCTGAGCCTCCCACTTTTTTTTTTGTATAAGGAGTAGGAAGAGTGAGGAAATCAGAATAGGCTCTATTA
>JAOXXN010000065.1:28716418-28734685 GCA_026770055.1 Myrmophylax atrothorax | reverse complement strand
CCTCACCCCAGTTCTTTCCAAAAGCCTCCAGTCTGTCAAGCTGTCCCCAGAGCACATATGTGCATGCAGTGTTTAACCACATCACCTCCTGTAACCCCAGTGTTTAACATGCTGCTATCCACCCAAAATCCTAGGTAGCATTTTATTTTGACAAATACCAAGTAAAACACAAGAATATTTTGCAGATCTATTGGCCACCAAATTAAACGATAACCTGTGTAGACTGGTCAGCATAAAGACTTCAGGCTGGTCCAGAGCAATTGTTTTTATTTCTAAAGCAGAGGATAAATTTTCGTGGATTAACATGTATATAATCCTGTTGTTGAGTCAGAACTAGGACTGAATTTTACTCCTTTACCTCTTCCTATCCCAGTCCAAAGTTTATACAGTGTCAGGGGAAACAAGGGAGGCATTAATCGTTCATGTTCTGACTCATCTACACCTGTTTACATCCCTGTTTACTAAGTGACATATTTTCAGAAAGCCTCTTGAATTATATTAGCAGAGACACTGTAAATAAACTGGTTTGGGAAGAACCATCCATGATCCTGCTGGCATCACAGTACAACAGAAAATCCGACTTTTCTTTCAAACTGGAAATCATGATAGCAAGAGAACACCTGCACTTTCATTTTGAAAAGACTGAGTGCTGGGAGAGTGCTTCTGACCCACAGTTCCTTTCAGTGCTGGAAGCCACTTGAACTCCATCAAAGGGGAGCACAGGTAAACTGGGAAGCCTCAATTAAGCACTTCACTCTGAAAAATCTATCACAGTCCTTAAAAAGAAATCAGAGCATTTTCAGTAGTCACCGCTGGAGAAGAGTAAGAACAGTCTCACAGTTGTAACTCCACTTCAAAACCCAAGAGACTGCATAGCAACAAATCACCTAATCACAGAGTCACAGAATACCTGAAGCTGGGTGGGACCCATAAGGATCATTAAGTCCAACTCCCTGCTTCTCCCAGGACTACCTAAAGTAAATGGTAATGACTAAAGGTGTTGTCCAGACAGTCCTTGAACTGTGTCAGGTTCATGCTGTGACCACTTCCCTGGGAGCCTGTTCCAGTGACCAGCCACCAACTCAGTAAAAAACCTTTTCTAACATCCAATCTGAACTTCTCCTGACACACTTTCATTCCATTTCCTCATGTCCTAGAATCAGTCCAGTCAGCCTCCTGCATGTCAGTGCCTCAGCTGCAGAGTGAGAATAACAGCCTTTTCCTTCTCCAGGGAAATACTGGGAAATACACTAGAGAAGACTAAGAAAGGATCATGCGCTGGAGTGGAGAAGGCTAAGCAGATCCCTTGGGTATTCTGTTCCAGCACCTGCAACGTCAGCACAACATGGAGATAATCACATTTGCTTTAAACTGTCAAGTACCATCAGCAGGCTACAGAGTACAGAACTGCTCAGTGGGAGCTAATGTATCCAGTCAGAACGCACAGCCCCCTCATGCTGCATTGTTTTCTTACCCACTGCTTCTGCATCTTCAATCCCTTGAACAATAACCACGACACTGCAGCATGCGGATCTGCAATTTGTGTGCCTTCATCTTGAGCTGCTTGGGCTTTCCTGAATTAAATCAATAGCAAATTGAGCACTGTCTTTTCCTCCCCCTTACTTCACTCTCCCTTTGCTTTTGTACATGCTGAAGTAAAAAGCTTCCTCTGACTCAGATTTCAGCTGTCACAGATTTCAGCAGTTTTCTCCTAGGAAGTCTGGATGCTAATGACAGAAATAGCAGCTGTCTCTAAATATTTCATCTGTTATCTATTGTCAAAGAGGAATAAAGGCCAAGGCCAGGAGCAGGGGTAGTGGCTGACTATGTGTAGAAAATCCCCACCCTTGCCAGGCAAGCTCTGGTGAGAAGGGAGTGGGACCACCACCCCTGACTGACAGGAGGGCCAGGAGCAGTTGCCAAGGTAAGCAGGAGTGAGGTGGCAACAGGGCATGTGCTCACCTGGGCACAGGTGCAGGGCTGCTGCCCCAGCTCACTGCCCAGAAACCCTGCTGTTGCCTCCCATTCCTATGCAAGTCACATCAACCTAGGCAGCTACATCCTGATGCCAAAAAGCAGCTAGGGTTTTAACCTCCCAAACATCCCACAAGTATCTCCTCCCACCCCAATGAGAGCATCTTTTACAGAAGAGATGTATGTATGGCTGGGCTTTGCAAAGGAAGCTTTGGGCAGGGCTCTCCCCATGTGGGTGTGCCCTTCCAGCCTGCGCAGTGGATTTTTTAGGTGAGGCTCAGCGTGCACAGAACTGGCACAACCCTTTAACTCCTCAGGTTCATCTGCCACGGCCAAGCGAGCTTGGACAGTGACAGTGAAGTCCTCAGGACTAGATCCTACAGCACTCAAGGCAAAGAGATTGAAGTGACATGATAGAAACGCAATTGAGATGGGAACCAGGACTAAAGCTTTGGTATTTCTTTCTCAACATCCAGTGCTTTACTCAAAATGAAGTATGGTTGTTCTCGGCTAGGGTCCAAGGATACGCTTTGTTGGCAGCACGACACAATCTGTTTAGAGCTTTTTGATTCCCACATGTTCAAAGCACTTGTACTTTCCACAAAACATTGTGGTGTCATTGAACACAATGTTATGTTTGAACTGAAAGGAGATAAAAACATCTTCATCTATTATTACAAGTGAATAAGAGTTGGTGTTCTACAATCACAGCATCTTAGTAGAGAATGAAGTGAGTTTGACCCTTGCTGTGCTAGTAAGTGACAATCTACCATCAATTTTCTGAGACAAAAAAGCACCCTGTCAGATCCACCATAATTTCTTTCACTCTGCATGAAGGCATCCTGGGACAGAAGGAAGGGTGGAGGGGAACACAGAAGTACCTGAGGACTTAATCATTTCTTAGAGATCCTAAAGAGCACAATTTAAGCCATGTGTATCATCCTGTCTTAATGGGTTCACTTACCTGCAACACTCAAGGCTTCCCACAGCAGGATTTTAAATGGTGGCAGGAAAACGCAATGTTGCCTGAGCTAGAATAAAGCGCTGGTGCCATTCCATTTCCACTAGAATTGTCCCAGCTAGGAGGAGTCAGGCATCAGGTTTTCATGTCTGAATATTCCAATCAGTAAGAAGTGCCTTGAAATAAAGCTGAGTGATTTTCTTCTTCTTTCATGCCTACTCTTCGGTCTGTCTGCTCTCAACCTCTCTTTAGAATAGCATATAAGCTGTGTCAGAGAGCAGGCAAGCCCTAAAGCTCCACAAAACCCCATGTGTCTGTTTCTAGAGCAATGGTAAGCACCAGCATACCAAAGAGAGGCACAACAGCCAGCCAAGTCACAGAAAACTAGTTGTTCCCCTCTGAGGATTTACTAGCCTGGAAAGCATCTTTCAATGGCGCTAAATACTGAGGTATTTTTCCAAGCAGGTAGGTGGTCATACTGGGCCATATACCTATAACTGCAATAGCATTACAGTTCTAAACATATCCAGTGGTACAGCAGCAGTTCTGTTGCAGGATCCATAATACAAGTTTAACTTTCTCCTCTGGTTTCCCAATTTGCACATTTATTGCCCTTGCTAGTACCAGGTCATCTGGTGTGGGATTCAGGTATAATTCTGGGTGCTTAAGTTCTTTGACAGAACAACAACTTTACAATAATGAGTGGCAGAACAGTAAAACCATTCTGACTTGACTGAGAAAACAGTTCTCCATGCTTCATCGGCAGTGTAGATGCTTGACATAAGGGATATTGTGATGATTAATAATTAACTGGCTGGAGGGACTGACAGCTCAGGGACAGATGTCTCCCATCTGCAATCTTTGGGAGCTGAGACAGCACGTTTCAGGAGGGAGGGAAGGAAGCTCGTAGGGTGAGAAGGTGACAAGGTTGGTTTGCCCCTGGAACTCAGCAGCCTTTTCAAGAGACTTTGCCTTTTATCTCCCAACACTGAAGGGATTATGCTGCACTTTCAGTGGCTTTCGCTATCCCAGCCCCTGGGGGACCAGAGCAGCAATGATCCCTGCAAATTCCTGGTGCCAACTCACTAAAATGAGATGCATTATTAGAAGCTACATTCATGTAGCTTTAATGACATCAGCTTTAATGAGACACCTCTGAGACCTCAAGAGAGGCAACAGACAGTTAGAAACATGCTTCAAAGTCCTGTGGGTATGAGAAGCAGAATTCAAGTTCAGAGGTACCAAGTACAGGATTTTTAAGTGCCTGATGTGTTAGAGACTATTAATTTTGTTCTTTACACTAGCTTTCAAATTTCATCTGCATAAATTTCTTTGATCCACCAACAGCTTTAACTGTATTAAAATTAGCCAGAACAGCAGCTGCAATAGGCACTGAACTGCATGTATCAGAGTATTTACACATTACAAAGGGAATCCTTGAAGCATTTCAATAACATACCATATTACAAACAGCACTTAAAAAGCCACAGATGGATAGCAAAACTTTACTGCAGAGATGGATTTGCAAGGTAGGATATCACTTTTACTTGCTTCCTGCTTCCTTGCCTTTTTCTCAGAGGGTGTTTCAAAGAGCATTGAAAAAGTTTTAGTTCATCCTATGGGGGTGAAAACTGTGAAAGAGAGATACACAAGGAGTCTCTCCCTTCCCATCCCCCTTTTCTCGTACCTCGCAATTCAGCTCTCAGGTGATGTGTCCCTTCCTATTAGCTCTGCCTGAATACAAGGGACAGAAGAGTACACACTCAGAAGTCAGGGAGATGTATGACCAATCCAATTAACAGGGTGCTGGGATGAACACCCTTCTGTCCTCCCTTGTCCCCAAGGGGTGTCCTGCCTGCTTGCCAAGACCTCCAGATACCATGATGCGGAGCCTCTCCTGCCAGCAGCATTCTGCCCCGAGCAGGAGACAGTTTGACCCAGACAATAAAAACAACTGAAATTTTCATGGATTCCATGTGCTTTGCATTTTTTTATCCTTCCAGAGGCTTTTGCTCAGCAGAAATCACAGCTCTTTTTCTTATTATGAGACACATAGGGAAAAAAGAATTTGTAGTACTTCTTTTTTTCTGGTCCCAAGAACACCTGAGCTTGAAATGGACCCATTTAATTTGCCCCTGTTTCTTCTTAGCTTACACTGGATTTAATCTGTTCTCTTTCAATTTAGTACAACCCCTTTCTCAATGTCCTGGCCCCAGATTTTCTCCCAGTAGCAAGCACAAGAGGCACAGTGCTCCAGCAGCACAAAGTAGGTCTATTCCACATCCCAAAGAGCTGCCAAAAGAGGAGATAGCCAGCTGTCTTGGATAACAAGCAGCCATAAAAATTAGAGTGAACAAAAGTACAGCAAATGGCACTGCAATCAAGAACAATGAATGTTAGAACTGGGGACAGATGGTGGGTGGATTTCAGCTTGGGACATGCATTTTTAGCTCTGGCCTCCACAGATATGGAAACCTCCAACACTGCCTTCCCACCTTTCCACAATGTCTCCATCACAGGGTTACTCTAAAAAAGTACTAGCCCTCGTATTCTTAGTGCTGGCACAGACTCAGAAAAAAAGCTGTACAAGCAACTGACTCTCCAGGTGAAGCAGACAGGTAAGGAGGAAAGGGCAGAAGAGATCTTCTCAGGGCAACAAAGGCTGACATCTGTCTCAAAATGCCCTGACTGAAAATAAGCCAATAGGAGGAGGAAAGAGAAAGGTTGTCCTCTATTTCCCAGAAAGAACAAGTGCTTTCTGATAACCAGGAGCCCAGACACTTGCCTGGGAGGGTACAGACCAAATTTCTAACCACCTCAGCCTACCAGAGGGGATTTGACTCTCCACCTGCCTCAGAGGGAAGCAATCTGGCCATCCCATCATAATGTATCTGGAGTCAGGCTTTCTCATTCCTTCATGTAGAAGCAGTTTTAGAATCATATAAAGTAGAGAATAGATTTCTTTCATTTAAAATATATGTTCAGTGGGCCAGAGAACAAGTGTAAGTAGCATTATTGCTTGGCTCCAGCCTGGACAACCCCCTGGAACAGCCAGGATCCACTGGAAACATCCCCTTTTCTGCTAAGTGAGTATTTCAAACAAAACCTAAATGTTTTCACACAGGACCTAGAACAACCAAATCCAAAATTTCCTGCTGTCTGCTTCTCTGGCAGACCTGTGTGAAGGGGCAGTCGTGTTTGAGTCCCTCAGGGATTTTAACCTGGTTTCTGCCACTCCAGATGCATCAACACACTAAGTCGTAGAAGTAAGATGCAGAACTAGTACTGTTGCTCCCTCAGCACATAAGCAGAACTCATGTCAGAACCTCTGGGTATGTCATGCCATCTCAAATGCCCTAAAATAGTCAAGACATCTCCACAAAGTCAACAGATATGAAAGAGGATCAATAAGGGAAAATACCTTGACCTTTCATGAGAGGAATCCAGAGATCAGATGGATACTCTAAAACATCTTTTGAGATCTGTGCTTAGGCAGCTAGTAGAGCCTTTCACTTTTTAGATAAGTTATTTGCTAAGAAAGCACCTCAGCCTTGCCTTAAAATACCTACAAACCTAGGCCTCTTATGCAACTCAAAGAAGACTGCTTTGCCCCAGGTGCTGCCCAAGAGTACAGGTTACTGACAGAGGTAATGACTTCTCAGATTAGTCCCATGCTTAACTTCTTGGTCCCCTCTTTTTGTTACTTGTCACATTCACCAGGCTAAGCCAGAGCCGGGGGAAATGACAAATATGGGGCAATTATAAAATCATCAGCTCCAAGCAGTCCCAAACAGAGCAAGACACACAGATGAACCAAGAATGGATGCCTAGAACATTGTGTACCCAGGGAAAGCTAACCTATGGCAAAGCCTGTAGTTCACTCCGGAAGTCTACAGTGTGCTCCTCAGGCACTCTAAACCCTGAGGCAGCAATCAGCATCTAGGAAGCCTTTATTCTTACATCAGTATCCAGTATAAATAAAACACTAGTAGAAGATATTGAAGAGAACAGGAAAGGAGTTGATAGTTCCTTGTGGGTTAAGTATGACCATATAGAAAGTACAATAACAGATCCATAGTTGAAGTTTCAGCAAACCATGTTATCAACAGAACTTATACTGTGCCAGGTCCTCCCTTTCCCAGAGATGTGGATCTGTCAGGAGTCACATGGCTTTTGACCCACATGTTGACACATACAATGAAGGCACTAAAGAATCTGAAATGCTTTCAGCATTTCTAGGATCAGATACTTGTTTCTGAAGAACACCATTCTTACCTATTAGCGATCATTTGTAACTCCCACCATTTCTTCTTCTCTTATCATTACTTTTCCAGATACCTTAAGATTAGTTGCTTAAAAATTAAGCTACCAATTAAACCCGTTTTCCAATCTTAGGATGTAGCCTCATAATTTTGTCTAAGATGAGAAGTCTCACAGATTCTCATGCTGACAGATAAAGCTCTGAGGTGAGGAGATAACTACTTTCTCTGTTCTGGATCTTTCACACTCAAGAACATCCAGTGTTTCTTTTCTTTCCTAACAGTTTGAGTCCATTTGTTAGAGAAAGAACTATTAGACTTGTGAATTTTGTTTCTTTTCTTCTCCAGCAAAAATATAAATATTAGGTATTGATTGGTCTCTGCCTCCCTTCCCAGCTTCAGCTATGTCATCTTGACACAATGACAGGAACAAGAGAGACTGAAACAAACAGAGAAATAGAATAAGGGCAACTCAGGTCACTAACAAAGCTTTCAGCCCTAAGACACCCATTTAAATTCAGTTCATTGCACTAATGCACAACTATATACCTGTCTATCACCACACTTAGAAATGGATCTGACATCTGGTCCAACTTAGTAGCTCTGCTTCTACTGCTAATGCTCAGCTCTCCCCCGCAGAAGCGCTCACTGCATGTATAACTTCGTCCCTGTGGGCTGTCTGAGTAGGAAGCTGGATGACCAGCTGAGCCACGACACCAGAGCAGCTCAATCTATACAGCAGGGATGAAGTACAAAAGCCAGAAGGGTCTGCTTTGCTACTGCTAGCATAAACTTATTTGTTAGGAGTGTGACAGTCTCCAGTTCTGTCAATATATCAGCTTTCATTAATCCTAAGAGGGGTTTGTTTGTTTTTTTTAAAGAATAGACAAGTAACATTAGGAACCTTGACAGCCAAGTGAGCCACAGGCTAAGTCTTACTGACAGAAGTGTCATGTTCTAAAAGGAGTCTGCCTTGCTGTAAGGGGAAAGCCCAAAAAGCACCACAGAAAAATCCCTGGAAACCAGCTTCCATATGCTTTCAAGAGGAAACAATCATTTCTCTCAGAGCTGCTCAGAGCCAGGCCAGGGCATTGTGACTTAGCCTGTAGATTGGGTTAAAGGACAACTTCCAGGAGCAGTAGAAGTATCTGTATCTTCTGTATCTCTGGATTAGAGCTGACCTTACTTTGAGCAGCTAGGCTTATACCTGAAATCCTTCCCATAAGACTTCTGACTCCACAAGAGTTCAGGCTGCCTTGAAATGAGTGCTTTAGAGACATCAAGTCAGATTGTCATCTGCAGGAATCAACTCAAGAGTAGTGATGTGGGAACTATGAGCTAATGACAGGATCTGTGAAGTTTTGCCCCAAAGCACAGTTCACACGTTTTCTTACACTGTGTTAGCTTCCCTAGGTTCTCCTCACTCTTACAGCCTTCTTATATTTCCTGATGTAAAGGAGAGCATGTTGTGGAGCAGTTTTCTTAAGGCATGCAGGACCAGCAGAAGTAACAACTCCTGCGTTGCCCTGAATGAGTCAGTTCAACTCAGTCTACTGGACAACAGAACGCTGGTTCAGTGAGCTTACTGATAGGATAAATGCCATAGCTGGAGATAGCAATGCCCTGTGCACAGTCAAGAGACAGCTCTTAAAACATCTCATGCATAAGCACAGAGTAGCCAGTTACAGGACTGCAGTGCTGGAGAAGATCTGCAGTAACATGGACAGGTAGCCAGCTTGTCACCCTGACAACATCAAAACAGACTGTTCCCTGATGGATAATACATCTCCAGGCTGTTGCTAAGACAACAAAAATCCACTTATTATACATAAATGGGCACAATTCATTGCAGGATTTATTAACACAGGCCATGCCACTTCCTCTTTAGCTTCTTAGTTGATTTTAAACAGTTGGCATATTTGGATTCTTTTTTCTTGAAGGAATGGACTCAGCTACAGCTCAGTGTATTAGGTTTTTTTAATCTTTTCTTCCTCCAATTGATTTCCTCTGTCCAAAGACACAAGAGAAGAGGGTTGTCTAGTTGCATTTCATCATCTTCTCACAGGCTTGAAGCAGCCACTGACTATAACACAGTGCTCAGCACCACCAAACTGCTTTCCTTTTCCCTCTGCTCCTGACTTCAAGCAGGGCAAGGGAGCAATCTCAACCTATGACTAGCTTGCCTGAGGTCAGCCTGTTGTGACTCCAAATTAATTGATGCAGTCTAGGAGGAAAAGAAGAGTAGAAACAAAGCCTAGTTTTCCTCACTGGCACACACTGCCAGGCATCTCAGTCTGATTTACTTCAAACTTCTAATGTACTGCCACCAGATTTGCCATAACACCTTTTTCTTTAAATTATTCATACTTTTTTTTCCAAAGTCAAGAGCATTTGCACCCAGAAATGTTGCATTCAAGAAAACTGAATCAGTCTGGACAGACCCCTCATATCTTGGGCTCAGGACTCTGTTAACATCCAGTGAAATCAGCTTTCTCTGTCCCTCTTTCATCTGCAGCAGTGGTCTATGTAGTCTCTCTGACCTTTAACCACGAGTTTTCTCACAGAATTTTTGGGCCCATAAGAGAACGTATCATAACGTGACACCTGAGTGATTATGAATCCTGAGCCTATTGTGCAGCACACGCATAGTTTAGCAGTCTAAAGTCAGTTCTTCAAACAAACAAACTCAACAAAACAAAGCAAAACACATCACAGAAGGCCAACTCAGAGCTCTAGAAGGCGCATAAAACCAGCATTTGCGGTCCACCTGATCACCTACCCCTACCACCTTTGAGTAGTACTATGTTCGACTACTCTTAGAAAAAAAGACTGTTTAGCACTCATGTAGGACATGCTACAGCACTGTGGGGAACCCATTTCTAGACACCAGGCACCTGTTATCTCACCATTCTGTTTTGTTATCAGTACCCTGTACTTGATGTGCCTTGGAGACAGCAGAATGAATAAGGTTCTGGATAAATGAAGAGTCAGTGATGTAGTAAAACTCCAAGGACAGTGTCTTCCCCTTTTCTTTCAGGAATTCAAGGATTTATCTTTGAGCTTACACCTACAAGTCTGTGAAGAAGATTAAAACACCCCAGATCTTCCTTAGCCAGTTCTCATTCATGGAAAAGGAAACTCTTGAGTTTTGTGACTGGCCATGGAATAAATAAGAATATAATACACCTACCAAGCCCTTCCAAGAACATGACAAACTTTTGAGTGAACAGTGTGTTTTGAAGAACTAAAATGATTCAGGTTTGGCAAATAATTTTGTCCAGGGATGACTGGCAAATATTTTAAGGAGATCCAAAACATTTCATTTAATGTGTATACATGTATATAAACATCTATTTATTTACTTATATAAAAGGAGTTGCCAGACTTCAATTAAAATCTCCTGAAAGCAATATTTTGGTTTTTGCTCTCTATTTATTAAATACATTCACTTCAGCCAACATATGAAGGAAGAAAAAGAAAGAAGAAATCCTAGTGATGCTCGATGACCTAATCTTTCAAGACCAAAAGTTCTTATATTGACTTAGAGCATCTCTTCAGCTCATCACAGCAAGAAACTTCACAGCTACCAACCTACTTGACAAAATAATCCCCTGTTTTTCCATGTGGCTTCTTGGAATACCAGAGAGTCAGGTGATGCTGCGCTTCTCCACAAACAGCAGCTCACTAACAAGTAGCACAGAGATGGGGCGACCACCTGCACTAGGATTTTTCACTCTTCTGACTAAGCCAGCTGAGAGCATCTGAGAGCTTTACCTACAGTAATCACAAACATGTTGACATTTTTCTGAGTAACTAGACTTACTCTTTGCTTCAGAGAGATAATAACATACTCTATGATCCAGTCAGTGCTTAAAACAATAATTTCACAGAATGAAGTGCTATTGCTTGCAATTCTGTTGCTGCTTCTATAATAGACTCAAAGGCTCCTTATATACTGAAGCTAGAGGTACAAAACATTTCTAGTCCTTCAGTCCCAAAGCATTTTGCTATAGAGGCCAAGTCTCACTCTCTCTTTTCCACTTGCATAGGAAGCCCTAAAGGAATGCTAAGATAATAGGTCGGAGCTGCTATTCAGTGGTACACACAGGTCATTACCTCAAATCACCTATGACCAAATTTCTCAAAATGATAGAGTGAAGAAGTGCAAAAGGAAAAGTAACTCCCACCACCATAATACTATTTTGTATCAGACAAGTTGGCTTTAAGTACTAAAGTTTTATGCAATTATTCTGTGGCCATACAGACCCTCTAGTTTTATGCCTTTCCTCACAGATAGCTGGTGTGTCCTCTTCTCTCCAGGCACTCAGAAACTATATGGATATATTTTAGCTTGTACATCCTCAGCCCAAAATGTTAGCCCTACTTCAAACACAGGCTGCTTGCCATAATATCACAAAAACAAAACAGAGGCCTTTATCATTGCTGTGGGTTTAAGAACGCTATTGTGTTCGGTTTTCTGTCAAGGACACTTGGATGATCCACTCAGTGGTGTGATGGAGAAATCAAGTCAATGGCACCATCACCCACTGATCAGTGAAGCAAGAGAGCCACCAGTCAGTCACCTGCAGGGCCATCCTTTGCCATCAGCCACCAGCCTTTGGCCATTTAGGTGGCAAATGATACAAAATACATAACAAACTGAAAAAATATGAGAGGACCATTATAAATATTTACATTTTGGTTACCTTTCTTAAATTGGAAGTGACAGGGGAACATCTCAGAGTTGGTCCATCTACAGTGACCTGAATCTTATTTCCTTCTCATTCACTTCAGAGGGGATGACAAGTAATGTCAGTGGAATCAATGGAATAGCAGTGGGACAAGGCTGAGAAAGAGACCCTACATCATCGCTCCCTGCTGACCAGGGCTCTCATTCTCCTCCACAGCACATCTCAGGGGCTAATTTTCCCCAGCAGAAAGAGTAAGCAAAAAAAATACCAGTAGATGAAAACGGCAGTTTTGTATGTTATCAGCTGCAAAGACAGTGGAAATTCAGGACAACCTCAGTTGTAATAAGAGAGGGACATCAGTGATATATCTTTGCTTTTAATATGATAGCATAAATGTGCTATGCAATAAGCTGAAAATATGAGAGCCCCCAACTTGAACCTCTGCCAAGCAAGCTATTTTTAGTGGAATGTGTTTAGCTTGCTTGTTAAAGATTTCAACCCAGGTAATAGTTGCAGTTACTCTTCTGCCCCATTAAATAGGCAACATTTACTAATGGACAGTGATTAAGCCAAATATTTGAAAGTAAGTCACAAAGACTTAAAGTGATGAGGATATAAAATGATATCCTGACGAAAGGAAGTCAGATCTCTAACCTAAGTAAGATCTGTTCCTTGATTAACAGCTTATTGATGCAGACTGGAGGGAAGAAAGCTGCAAGTTAAGAAAGGGAATTTGATTTGTCCTTCTGAAGGCGAAGTGATAACTGATTAGAGCAAACTCTGCCTCAGATTTTATAGACCCAGTTTTTTCCTGCAGATCTCCAACCAGCAATTGTCTTAGAGTAAGTCCATGCAAGAGCTGGATTCAGATTAGGAAAGAGATTCATCCATGATCAAACCCCTGATACATTTTGTGTTCACACTGACACCTTAAATCAGAGTTCAACATCCTGCACATCTACTCTTTAAAATGTTCCAGTTGAGCAGCAAAGTTCTCCTGCCCTCTCCATTTTGCAAGTTTACAAGTGACAAGTGAGTACAAGCTCGTACAAGATCTTTGGCAAGAGACAGAACAGGATATAACCACCCAGCATGCTGGGGGTGAGAGAAGCTTGGTTTTGATGACAATATTCTGAACACTAGGAATACCCAGTGATTTTTCTCCATTATTTTATGCTGAAGAAAATAAGTCTACAAACAGATCTACCTGCTTCAGCTATTTGTGCAAAACACCTCATTAAATAGCAGCACTTTTTTCCCTAAAGAAGCCTAGTACGTATCCAATGAGTAAAAGGATAAATGGCTATGATCTGTGAATACACAAGGCTACACAGAGTGGGTATTTCATGGCTGCACAAAGTCCATAATTGAATTTCTGCCCTAGGGATACGCTTTCCTGCCATGTAAGTGCTTCCAGATCCCATAGAAAGGTCATGTTCTTTGTCAGGAATGTAGAGCTTTACATCAAGTTAATTGTTGTCCCCAGCTGTCTTTTTCATTGTTGTTGGGGTTTTTTCCCATTGAGGCCAGTTTTCCAACAGTCATTCAAGCAAATGTGACCATTTCCCAGCTCTGCTGTAACTCCCCACCACAGTGTAATAAAATGCAGATTTTGCATGGTTATATTCCACACTTCATGGTGTTAAAACCATAGCAGCAATGGAAAAGTATGTCACCTCAATAATCATAATGTAGGACTTGAGCTACAGGAGACTCAGTGGTAGTCAAACAGATGCTATATGAAAATAAAAGTTTCTCTGTACAGACTGGTTAACCCATGGCGTTAGTACTCGCACATTAAGGTTTTCATGGTTTTCATGGATACTGTGTCCCATCTCAGAACACAGTAACCATGAGCAGCAAGTCCCTTCTCCCATAATTTTTTTGGGCTTCATCTTTGGCGTCAATCAAACATAAAAAGGTAAAAATTATGTCCATCCAGTATTTCAATCTCTTCAGCTCAGTGGTGAATATTCACTGACTTGGGACAGATCAACCATGGCTGACAGAGGAAAGTTCAGACCATAGTCTGTTGCAGAACAAACTAAAAAAACTGCAAAGAAGACAGTGGATGTTATAGAAGGACAACACAACTCCTTTATTTTCCTCAAAGTATTAATGATACACTCATGTCAGTGTATTTGTAATGCCAGTCCCTTGTTACCAAGTACAAGCTACCACCTACTTGGGTTACCAGACTTGTTGGTTGAAGAACAACCTGGGGGAGTTCACAGTTCAGGCTGCCAAGAAACAGATCTTTAAACACTTTAGAGCAAAGTCTAGGGAAGGATTTGGCACCAGCTTGCTTGATTTTATCAATAATAGCACTAGATGAGGTAGCTTCAGTACACTGTGCTTGTGCTTTTTGGACTGTCCATCAATGCACATACACTTTAACAGGCCTTACCACTCGCTCTCCCCTCAGAAAACAACCCACCTGGTTTAGTCCACAAAAGATCCCTTAATCGTTATGACAAGAAGAGGTTTGACTTTTACAGCAACCCACTCCTAATCTCTTTGGTGTCTATTCCCCCAAGAAGGAAACCCACACTATTCTGTGGGCTTCCTGGTAAAAGTTGTCACTGCCTGATGATAAAAAGCAAGTGTATGCTGTAATCTTAAAGGTCTGGAGCTGGATATTTAGAGCTCAGTCAACACCTGGGCATTGTAAGTTGTATTTCCCCCAGAAAAGTTCAATAAATTTGTGGAAGATCTGAAAACTACTTTTTTTTAGTTTTCAAAATCATTAGTTGGTAAAAAAAGAAACGAAGATGAAGTACATGATCATCAAAACACTCCTCATCTGAACATGCCTCTCCTGAACTTCTGTTAGACCAGTGAGCAAATAGGTTGTGCCAAGTCTTCTTCTCTTTGGAGTCTTACGCCAAGATTTGAACCTTCTGGTTTGTTAGCACAGATAACACCCACTCACACTCACCCTTGCAAGAAAAGTTCACAGAAAACCACTTGCTACCCTGCGAACTTTCAGGAAATACTGTTGAGGAGCATGTGCCCATGCTTTTCGCTGTGCTGAAACTTTACCAGGCAATTGTTTACTCCTGTTGTTGCAATTAACCTTCAGAGAAAATTATTAACTAGAATCTTATGCATTTGAGGGATTGATACAGATTATTAGCCTAGAAATTATGTCCTTACTGCAATTCTACAGCTGTTTCTCCTCCCTAGATGAAATCCTGACCCCTTCCCCACAGCCTGGTACTGCTTGCTCACTCAAAGTTAAAGAACAATTACAACAAAGGTGATCACACTTCCTGCCTTAACTGGGGCACTGGAAATTAAAAAGTCCTCTCCTCACCCAGTACTGCTCCTGAAAGATTCTGCAGGAAATCAGGCCCAGTATGCTAAACACTTAAAAACCCCAGAAAAACTGATGTCAGTATAATCTCTGATATGATATGCTTGGATGAGGAGTTTGGGCCAGGAGAGGGGAAGGGGAGGCAGGGAATCAGCCTCTCTGGGAATTTGTGCTTGGCTACTCTTTGTACAATGCCTGCCTCCAAGCATGAACTCCCACCCAGCCCCACTGTCCCTTCAATCAGTAACAGTTTCATACTCACCATGTCATAAACATTCAGAATCACTGGTTCATTTGCCATTGTTGAGTGCAGTAGAGGCTGGATTAAAACCTTTCAGTCCCTGCCAGTTGTGTGTTGATGCCCCCAGGGTATGCTTTTACCCTGAGTCAGACAGAAGGAAATGCCTCATCCTACAGCTGCTGAAGGAAGAAGAGTGGATAAAGGAGAAAAGGAGCGAATTCTCGTGGTTGAGTGCGTGTGTGTGTGTGTGTGTGCGTGTAAGTTGGTTGCAGGGAGGCAGGAAAGGTTGAGTTGGGTTTGCTGGCTGTATAGTGCTTATTTTAGCCCTCCACAGCAGGACAGATCCAATGTTTCTTTCTAACTCTGTAGCACACCTTGGGGTCTGTAGACATACACCACTGTAGCCAGGCACCGTCCAAGCTTGTATATCCCGATCCACAGAAGACAGGCTCTGAGCCCCAAGGTAAGCCCTCTTCTGGCACCGCGAGCAAGGCGGGTGGCAGTGTGCGCGGGGGATTCCTCGGCGGAGCGGCGGGCGCTACCGCAGGGGGCTGCCGGCACTACGCAACCAAGCGGGGCTCCAAGGCACGGAGCGGGGCCGCAGAAGGCGCCGAGGTCGCTCCCTCTCACCGTTGGAGCCCGGAGGCACCCCGGGATCTGTCCGCGGTGCTGGGGTCGGTCCGTCTGGAGCCGGGATCTGTCCGCGGTGCTGCGGTCGGGCCGTCAGGAGCCGGGATCTGTCCGCGGTGCTGGGATTGATCCTCCCGGAGCCGGGATCTGCCCGAGGCGCTGAGGGTCGGTCCCTGCTCAGACTCGCCGTTGCGGTCTCTCCGCTCCCGGCAGGACATGGTGAAGAGGTTGTGCCAAAGGGGCTCCAGCGCGGGGCTCGGCGGTGGGAGGAGGGAGAGGAGGGGGCTGGCTGCCCTCGGGGCAGAGAGGGGATGCCGCAACCCCCATCCTGCCCACGACGTGCAGGCAGACCTGGCGTCGGCGTCGAAGTTAGTAGGCAGCTCTCCGCGGGAGATGACGCGGGATTACCCGGCGCTCGGATTGAAGGAAGAAAGACGCCGAGCGGGCGATGCTTGCAGGCAGGCTGCGAGACTGGAGCTCCGCACTCCAGCTCTGTGTGCCCTGCTCTCCTCAGGCCAGTCCTTATTTCGCGATCAGCTCGTCCCGAGCCGGGCAGTCCCTGCTGACTGACAGCCGAGGAGACCTACCCCGTCCTCTGCTGGCTGGATGCATGGATGCATGGCTGCATGGCACACGGTGGGAGGGCGGGGAAGGGACGAGACGATTGGGCAGGGCGAGTAGTTTCACTTCTGGCAGCAGCAGGGTCTGGAGTTTCTTCCCTCCTGGGGCTCCTTTATACTCGTGTTAGGACCGGGCAGCTCTGCAATGTCTTGCCAGCAAACACTCCCCTCTGACCTGGATGCGAGAATCAATTATAAAATGCACTGCGGTAAATTCATCTTCCATTTGCTCCTCCTCTCTCTTTAAAGGGAGAGCAGGGTTTGTGATGGTGCTGGGGAAGGGTGTAGCCCAGAGGGAGACAAGGGGGTTCCTGCATCCAGAGATTTGCAGTGGTGTGGAAACGAACACTGTGACCTTAAACGTTCATACACCACAGACTTCTGAAGCAGGAAAAAAAAAAAAAAAAGCAGGGATGACCTCATCAGAGGTGGAGGCGTATCTGAGGCTGAGGCTCTCTGCCAGCTCACAGCCAACCAGATCTGAATGAAAATTGCAGGGAGCCCGTTACATCACCAATGCCCAGCATGCCTCAGCCCTGTCTTCAACCACATGGGAACCATCCCAGCCCGGAGCAGGGCTCACCTGCCTTTGTCAGGAGTGGAAGGACAAGACCATAGAGCTGCAGTCTTGTAAAAAAGAGTTGTTACACAGTGCACAGGAGGATTTCTTGTGAAGGCAGGCAGCATAAAAGGGAAGTGAGTCCATGTTCTGCATAGCTGAGTTCCAGCCCAAAAGAGTCAGACATAAAACTTTCCCTCCAGACAGTGCCAAAGGAGATCCAGAACCGCTTTGCCCTAACAGTATGCATTTGCATTTTGAAAGAGCACAGCCACAGCTCAGGCCTGGGCATGAAGGCATGCGGGGTGGCAGAGATTCCAGCACAGTAATTTCATCTGGACTAGTCATTCCATGGTTGGGTTAGGGCAATTCCACACACATCACACAGGAGATGGACCAAACCCCTGAGTTCCACACCCCCACTGCCCTCAGCTCTCCAGTCCACCAACTCAAACTGTTGGGTGCCATTACCCATCTGTTTCAGCAGCCTGGGGCTGATGGAGCAGTTTGTGCAGGTGGGAGAAGGTGCTTCCTCCTCCCTACCATCTCAGAGTCCAGACAGTCCTCAGAGGACAGACTGGGCCCCCATTTCTTTTTAAAGACTATGGGGCAATGAAAAGCTCCTTCTGCAAGAGGCTCAGCACCATCATTCAAGCTCTAACTTGTAAGACAAACCTCCTACTGAATCCCAGAGGATTCTTGCTAAACTCTCACACATACCCTGAGATTGTCACTTTGGGGTATGTGTCCTGCTCTAGTGATTGTAATGTTTTAAGTAGACTTGAAAGAATAGGGAATAGCTGATACTAGACCAACTGATGTAACTGAAAAAGCAGCATTACAACACCTTTACACACTTGACAACATACTTACTTGCTAAATTAACTCCAGTGGCTGCTGTGCCCAGAGTTCACTAAAATAAATTAGAGACTTAAACCAGATACACCTACCAGATACAGACATCTATACATACTTAGGATTTGGGAAAGGTGACAGGAAGCCACAAGCTTAGATGT
>JAOXXN010000065.1:28680255-28691245 GCA_026770055.1 Myrmophylax atrothorax | reverse complement strand
CTCCCATCCAAGTACTAATCGGGGCTGACCCTGCTTAGCTTCCGAGATCTGACGGGATCGGGTGTCAGGGAGGCATTTAACTGCCTATTTAGTACTATGCAATATGCTGATAAATGTATTGGTAAAAAGTCAATTATCAAAATGCATTCATTAAACAGACAAAGAATCCAACAATCAGGAGATACCAAAAATTACTGAAAAATTGTAACGATTTGGGGAAGGTGCCCCTGTACCAAACTCCATTCGGTATTTTTGCCGATGATCGAGCAGAATGCAAAACCAGCGCTGCTGAAGGTAGTGGACTAATAAATAATAGAGCAGACAAGGCACAGAGAGAGTCATCTGGGCTGGTCAGTGCACACAGCCAATGCAAACAGGAGATTCAGTCTTTCAACAAAATGCAAAGTCAGACACCTTCCCCCACACCGTGCAGGTCACATCAGGTACTGGCAAGCATTTAGAAGCTGGAAGATACACACACTAACACTCATGACCAAGCAGAATTGCTCTTCTGACCTACAAACTGGAATTAAGAGAATTTACCCCTCATTTGACAATGGTGTTTTTCCTGTGGTTTACAGATTCCTTAGGGCACTTGAGACAGCAAATGAAGAATAGGCAAGCTGTATGCCACTTCTAAGAGACTTGCAAAAGTTATTTAAGAAAAGCAAGCCGTTAGGAATTGGTGTTCAAATTTGCTTTGCACTTATCTTTACCTTAAAAAGTTTCTAAAGGTTTGCAGATAAAAATTGTATTAAAAACTCCTAGTATAGGGCACTGGCATGGTGAATAGCTGTTGGGGTGTCTGGATTTTACAAAGCAATACAGGAACTGGAAAGAGTACCCAGGCACAGGAACTACTCAGAGACAGAAAGTACCCTACACTGAGAATCTTAAAGGGCTCAGATGGCTTCATTTCTTAAAAATAATGTGAACTACAGCACACGAATCCTCTCAAAGGGAGGGACTCAGTTATTAGAGGCCTCTTTAATCTAGCACAGAACAACCTAACAAACCAGTTGTTGGAACCTAAAGGCAAACAGAAAGCAAGGTACCGCTCCCTCCCACACACTCCTTTCTAGTCTGTGTTAATTAAAAAGTGCCAGAAGTAATGCATCTACCAATCTTCAGATCAAGTCTGGCTGCTTTTTCTCACTGTTATGCCCTAGTAAAATACGTATTACTAGCACATGCAATTCTGAAGACTCTGAGACAAATGCCTAGAATGAACTAGACAGATTTGCCTTTAAACTATGGACATGAAAATCCAGTCTTCGGCAGGTCTCTAAGTTCACAACACATTTGAGAGACCCAGATGTGACTGGGTGAGAAACATGGGAATTTAAGTTTCAGCTGCCCTCAGGATTCATGGCAAATGAGTTCTTAAAAAAGCCCAAATTACAGTGAGGATGCTTTTCACGTTTGTCTTAAAGATCTCAACTTACCTTTCTTTCAAAAGCCAGAGATTTAAGTTGCAACAAAAGCTAAAACTCTCTCTGATCACAGTCACAAGCTGTCCTCACTAGATTGTTTTTGTAATTCACTTCTTCCATGATGATAAAAAAATGTATATACAGCATTTTATACAAAGATTAAAGTCAAGGCTACAGAAACCACATGGTCGAAAAGACTTTGGAAAAAAATGAAAGTTTAGATGAGACAGTCAAGCTGCTGAGAGAAAGTAATAAGTGCCACAGTTCCACAGGAGAGTTTGAGGTTGAGGTAGTTTCCACTTTGATTTTGTCAATAAATGGGACAAGAGGTGGCTGGGCATGGGAAGAGCAATTGTTTGGTACTCCTTAGGCACTCATTTGAGAGGGCAGACACAGAAAGGTGTTCCTGACTGTTAGACTGGATGGTTTAAATTCTGAGTAAAAACTACTATGCAAATTTCTGGAAAAGTTACTGAGTGAATGCTGTGGTACTAAAATTATTCAGTAATTGTGAAAAGAAATCCAAGGGAACACTATGCACCGGAAGTGGCTTTTCTTGTTCAACAAGCCACATCAATCATCTGGGCTTTGGATATAACCCTCTCCCTATAATAAATTGCTGCAGCACAGATGGCAATCATGTCTGAACAGTACCCAAGTCCCAAAGCTGAAACGTCAAACAAACAATAAAAAACCAAAACCAAACAAACAAAACAAAGACTTTGCTTTCTCTTAATCAGTAAAGTTAACAACTCCCTTCTGCAAATCCTCATCCTCCTACGCCTGTTCCACATACTCCTTCTCATCACAAAAACTCAAATCGGGCAAGGGCTAACAAGATGTTTGTTTCCTTACTGTCTGCATCTTTATTCTGAAGGCTGTGACAAAACACCATCAACTTCTAAACATATGCCTTAATACGCATGTGTGCTCCACATGGACACCACAGCCAAATACAGCAGGTCACAGACAAATAAGCTGGTTCACGCTGTACCTGCAATGATCTGTCTGAACAGCAGCCCTGCTGCTATCAGGCACAACTGGTTTGCAGGCCAATACAAGTCACTGCATGCACCAGCCCAGGCCATCCAACACCAATATACATTCACCCAGTCACCTCGAGTCTGTTCCCAAAGTCCCCTAAGAACACGGGGCAAAAGTCCCCCCATTTCCTCTTCCTGTTACACTAGAGCAGTTTATAAACCAAAGCAGCATTTCATGAGGTCTAAATGCTCTGAGACTCCACCATGATTGAGGAATGCCATGTATGTAACAGCATAGCATACTGATTCTATGGCCACAAGACAGAAGGATAAGCCTTGAGCAAACATCACACTTTCAAGCACATCAGCAATGTCCTGCTAGAATAATAGAGACAATTAAAGCACCAAGACACCAGTTTTAATACGAACACATATATTGCATATGTGATTCTTTTTTGGCATCATACAGACCAGATCATGCATTTTGCTTTTCTTTTACAAAAACAACAAAATATGTTGATTTCTTGGAGACAAGTGAAAAAGGTCTTACCCCACAGAGCTCATATCAACTGGGGCATTTAAAACTATTCAAATCACAGTGAGGAGATGAGACCCAGCAGATAAATTCAGCAATGTGTTTTCCAGGGTAAGAGTTTTACCTGCTAAGCTTTACCCTGACTTAAAGCTGTCAGTCTATTTCCCAAACATCATATAACACAAACAGGCAATAGCCAGCATGATCCCAATCTGCTCTCAGTTTCTCCCTTTCAATCATCATGAGATGTTCTGACTGCAGAGAGCGAGTTACTTCATCTGAAGTATTTCCCATGAAAAAAATAACTCCCAAAACAGACCTTCAACCTGATGAATGGAGGGACTGTTGCTTCATTACTAATTTAAAGGCTCTTCTGCTGTTTCAGCATACCCAAATCTCTTGCCTCCACTTACCTTTGTGAATCAATTGTCTGCCTGTCTCCTGCTCCAGTATGCTATCCTTCTGTGGAAAGCTTTCCCTTACAACCCTGACCCAAGAATGAGCAGTAATTCTGACAAACAAACCATTTTCCTGGTGGCAGGCTATCTTCTATCTTTCCACAACTGGCAAAACACCTCACCAATGTGCATTACTACAGTTAAATCAGCAGCTACACCGATGATTTTACCTGCAAAACCACACATTAGATTTTACACATTTTTCTTAAGGCATTTATTTAGCAACAACCAACAAAAACTCAATGGAAAAAATATTATACCCTCTGCATTGCTTCTCTTTATTCATGGTTCAGACAGGGATCATTAGATTCAAGAAGAAGTTCTGTGGAAACAAGGCAAAGCCTCTAGTAAATATCTTTGATTTAAAACCACCCTCACTCCCCATGCCCTTTAACCAATAGTTACATCTTAAAACATGGAACAGATGAGTGTGTTTTAAAGTTCATGGTGCAAAATAGAGGAGGATAGCAAAAACTCCTCACATTTGTCCAAAAAACAGCTATCCCACTCTTTACATAAATGCAGTCTTCTCCCTTCCCCTTCTCCATCCACCCTGCAACAAAATCAACATATAAGAACATGAGCAGCAGCTTTGACGATAGGCAATGATCCTTTTTGACATCAGTCTGTTATACAATCGTCGATTCTCTATCTTTAAATTACATCATAGCTGTGTAAAATACACAGTGATACGCCAAACGCGAACTCTTCACATCCGCTGTCGATACCTCAGCAAGATCCAGACTGCTGTTGCGGCAAGCGCCAGGCCTGGCACAAGAATGGCTGCCAGAGGAAGCCCACCTGATTCTCCATCGCCTTGATGACCCACAGGGCCATTCTGTGGCTGCAACTACAAGGAAAAAAAGTTATTTGTGTCAGAATCCCTCATAGGAGAGCCCCCAGTCGTCTGGACCAGGTGGTTCTGTAAGGATATTTAAGATAGTTTCCCCAGTACCTGACAACTCCATGCCCAGGAGGGTCAAAATAGCTTTGCATGGACTGAGATTAACTGCAGAGTACCCAGCCACTATCAGGCACCTTCATGTTTCTCTGCCACTTTGTAAACTAGGACTCTAACAAAGCAGGATACAGCAGATGCAATGACACACACATACCCAGTCATCCAATTATGCACTTCCAATCACACTATTTCCTGCTCTCACTATCAGGAAAAGGTTATCTATCACATTCTCTCTGTTCTTCTTACCTGCCTTGTGCACTGGTCCTGAAGACTTACTCCTTTGTTAAGAAAGTAGAAAATGGATTTCAACCCACCTCTCCCCACCAACATGCCTCAGGTTGATCAGCATTTCCTTTTCAATTTCAATGCTAGCCAGTAACTAAGGATTCAATACTAAGAGAGGATTAATGATGCCTCTCTTTTTATATCTCAAATGTTGCCAGTATATTTATACTACAGCAGTTCACATTTCATATTATTGTAAAATCATTTAGGTTGGAAAAGACCTCTAAGATCATCAACTCCAGCCATTAAAGCAGCACTGCCACGTCCACCATTAAATTAAGGACCACATCGACACATTTTTTAAATGCCTCCAGGGATGGTGATTCAACCACATCCATCAACAGTCTGTTCCAATGTTTGACAATCTTTTCGGTGAAGAAATGCTTCCTAATAGCCAACCTAAACTTACCCTGGTGCAACCTGAGGACATCTCCTCTTATCCTATCATTTCTTATTTGGAAGAAGAGACTGACGCCCACCTCCCTACAACCTCCTTTCAGGTAGTTGCAGAACTCATTAAGGCTATTATAGGGTTATTTCTCCAGGCTAAACGACCCCAGCATCCTCAGCCACACCTCGTAAGACTTGTACTCCAGACTCTTCACCAACTTCACTGCCCTTCTCTGGACACACTCCAGCACCTCAATGTCTTTGCTGTAGTAGTGGCCTGCACACATCTCAACATTAACATGAGTGATGACCTCTGAAACAACAGAGGAGTTCTGTCTCCAGGAAGATTTTGGACACTGAAACAAAACTGGAGAACTTGAGATTCTGCCTTCACAGACAAACCTTTACCTCTTGCGAGAGGAGATCTGTAAGCAAACACACCACACTCCAGAAAAACAAAGACCTGAGGATGTCTCCAAACTCATCTCTTCACTGATGCTGTTACAAAGCAATACACAGACAATTACAGCCATGGCAACTAGAGAAGGCCATAGGTCAAACAAGATCTTTATATGCACATGTCATACTGAGCACCTGGACATAGTACTTTTCTCCCTTATGAAACAGACAGCTACCAGTCATAAAGCCCAGACTAAACTGAGACAGAAATAACCCTAAGAAACAGGTAAAACATACCCTGCGCTGAATTTTCAGAGACACGTCATAGCCTGCATTCCTGAACAGTTCCACAGCATCCTTGTGCCGCAAATCCTTCAAGTCTTTGCCATTGATCTAGCAAAAAAGGAAAAGGAAAACCAGATGCTGAAGGTAAAAAAAGTAAATTTTTCATGATGCAGGCTAACATAGGAAGGATAGGAGACAAAAATCTTCATCTTTCACAAAATTCTGCATTTGGGGCATGATCCATGACTAGCAATAACAATATTCATCCATTTATATTATAGATGATGTTTATATCTTGAGGCAGAACATGAGAAACTCCAAGCCAAAACACTGAAAGTACCAGAAAAAACTACCTAGAAGCAAAATCAGAATACAAGACCACAGTTGTGTCAACAGCAGCTTCTGATGCTGTTGCTTTACTAGAAACAAATCAAAGATATGATTCTGACAGATAATGAAAACAAAAGAGCAGCTACAGCAAAATCATTACTATGAATCTCTTCTCCACATTGTTGCTTCTACTGGTGTACCTTTGAAACCCCACTGTTTGAGAGAGTGTTGTAAACACACATTTAAAGGCACATCGATGTAACAAAACAAATAAAAACCAAATCACTTACTGACATCCACTTGAAAGTAGTAGCATTTTTCCTTATTTAAAATAACATATCGCAGAAGGTTTTATAACCTACTTGATTTCATTCACTAACTGATTATATTAATCCTAATTTTCTGTTTTCATCTCCATTACCCATAATTGTATCCCCTAAAATCACATCCAGTGCCTCCCTTCTCTTCATATTTAGACACTCCAAACACAAGTATATAAATAGTAAACTGTCAAGAAAAGATAGGATAATATTCTCTGTTTAACTTAATATCACTTTCTGGATCAAAAAGAGGCTCCAAATAGTGCAAGACAGACTATAGAGGCTAAAAAGGTTGCACGTGGAACATAAATAAGCATAAAATAAAATTAGTGAGTCTTAAAAGATTGTGTATCACACTAGAAGAGGCTACTTCTTCACCTATCACTTTGCAAAACATATTGTCTTGTATGATTGCCAGCTGTCTGAAGAACCAGTGGGACTGAACATCAGTATTTTTATAACATTTTCCTAAAAGGAGAAGCAGTCTGTATTATTCCTGAGGAGCTGAAATGAAGAGAAGAATTTTATGGCCTATAGATTTTATAGTCTAAAAATCCCCCTGAGCAAAAGGATCAGTAATCATGGATTACCAGTCAAAAAATGGAAATTTACAGGTGGAAAACCCTTATTTACACATGTGTAAATGATGATCCACTGTGAGCAAAAGAAGGTTTGATGGATTCTGTAACCTTAGGGAGGCAAGTTACAGAGGAAACAGAAATGCAGCACCAGGCAGCGCTTCTGAGACAAATTAAGAAGGCAAAAGAGATGAGCCCATGTGTAGAGGCAGCACTCAAAGCTCTCTCCAGGTGTCCAAGGTAGCTCCTCCATGGAGATGGGTTGGCATCATCCAGTTGCGTTCACCGCATCATTCCCCTCTGTGCACTGTGATGGCAAACCTGCTTCTCACATCACATCACCCATCATGGCACTTCAAGAACAGAGAGGACGACAGAGGAAAGGGCTTACCGCTAAAATTTTATCTCCTTCTTGTAATCGGCCATCAAGGTAAGCTGCCCCATCCTTTTTGATCCGGCTGACATAGATGCTGCTGTCATTGGAAATGTACTGCTGATCTGTCCCACCAACAATGTTGAAGCCCAGCCCTAAGGTAAGCCAAAGGGAAAACTGATGAGAAAAAGCACAAAGCTTCAGACATTCTTGCTGTCTTGCTTGTTGGAACTGCACCTTTCCATGCTGTCCTCTTTCTCCACCACACTAAAACTCACAGCACACAAATCTACATCATCCTTTCCAACTATCACTGTCTAGAAATGCTATTCTCATGAAACTGGTCTTGAAAGCAGAGGAGAGACACTAAATGCCTGAGGACCCAAAACATTTGTGAGCCATACTCAGGTAGTGCTGGGAAATAGGACATGCCATCATTTCCGAGATGCCGATTCGGCCTCAGCAGGAATCCACTTCTTCAGCACAGCAGGAATTCTGCATGTCACAGAGGGCTATAGTAACTCACCACCACTGAGCAACAAGAAATTGTGCCTGATGAGTGTTTTGTGAGCTGGGAAACAGAGCAAGGAAAGGCAAGAAACATCAGACCCTTTCTACAGATGAGGAAAGAGGAAAGCAGAACTGTGATAGGGCTCAGAAGGCTGCCCTTCCACATCCCAGGAGATGCAACTGGTGTGCTTCACCTCCAAGAATAAGACTAGCCCACATGAAGCTACTTCAAATTGCATGTAATCACTTTGCTCTGTTTCATGAATTCAAAACATGACAGGAAATAAACACAAAGTTCACAGATTTAAAGCAAAACAAAAAAAGAATTACACATACATTAAACACAACTAACGTCCACGTCATATTTTTGCCATTTTGTATTGCTCTTTAAAGTAACCTCAGTTTCAGATATCTAGCTGGATCCAGCTTCTGGATTAAAGTTAAAATTTCTTGTTGCATCAAAACCCAGAAGAAACCGAATTCAGAATCTGGAAAACCAGAGGTTACAAGAGCACATTCCTTACTGCACACAGAGCTACGTTTCTCTATAAATAATAATGTACGACAGGAAAGATTCCCTAAGAAGACACTTGCAACGAAAAAAGGGAAAGAAAAGCCAAGGAAAAATAAAAAAAATCAAATACACAATCAAAGTAAATGAAAAAACCCACAACTTTTTTTTTTCATCCAAAAGCTATTGTCAAGAACAGCTGAAGGTAAATTCTGCCCATGTTCAGCCAGGCTGATTTACTTGTTTTCACTTTCTTTCTTATCTTCTCTCAATGTTGGGATTAGAAACCTTGAGAAGGGGAGCTGCTAATGAAAGTGAAACCACTTGTGCCTGCTGGGAAGCAGCATTTTAAATCAGCCATAGGAGATCAAAGGACTTACAAAATGAGTCATGTTATTTCAAGTGTGCATCCACAGCTGAGGAGTAAAAGAATATTAACTGAAATCTTGCCACACTTTTTTTTTTAACTTCCCTTCCTGGCAGCTTCAGACGAGTGAGGAAATAAATGAGAGTAAATTGAACAAACACTGACGTTTTAACTAGACTATTATCTGTTCCAAGAAGGGGCAGTTGAGCACAATAACACGTCCTTCAATGGAAATTTTAAAAAAATTAAAAATCCACAAACCTGAAAATTATTTCCCATAAAGCCAATAACCTGGTAACAGGGGAAGTCAATACTACAGAAAGCATAAGGTTTAATCAGCACTTATTAAAAAGCCAGAAGGAAGGAGTCAGTTTCAGAACACATTGATTCTCTTCCACATACATAAAAACACCCAAATACACATATATGAAAAAGTAAGTATTTTGCAACTTTTCATTCACAATGGGAAAAATAATCAAAAGTCACAGCTTTCATCAGCAGAGGCAAATCTTTGCCACCAAGAGGCAGCAATTCATGCTAGACCAAGTTAAGCATTCACAGGACCTTTTCACTGTGTCTTTCCCTCCAGCACTTAAACTTCCACTCGGGCTAAAAATATCTTCCCTATCATTCCTTGAGCTCTCTACTATTCTCTCTCTTCCAGTTCACACAGCCATAGAAAGAGACACAGCACAGCCAGAAGAAAAGAAGGTAGGCGAGGAAGAGAGCACATGGCACTAATTCTCTTGTCTACAAGGGACCAGAAGCAGCATGGCAAAGCTTTAAAAGCTGCTCTGGGGTAAGGTTCTGACCCTCCCTGAGGCTGCAGACCTACCTATGCCTCATTTACCCTCCCTGAAACTAAAGAATTCCCTCAAAAAGACATTAAAAAAATTATGATTGCCAGGATTAGGAAAAGAGAAATTGAATACAAACAAATTTGGAAAAGAGACATATACACAGTGTTTTGCCACTGGAAATACATTCAACACCTCAGCAAACTTCTGCCAGAGATGTTTAGCATCAGACCCAGTTTAACAAGTTGCAGTCAAAATTCTGATTATTCAGGAGACAACAGTATTACATTGTGCTTCACAGATTTTTGTGCTCTGTTCCATCCCCAGAAATGAATAATATTTCACATGGTTAAGTGCATCAAGGCTGTAAGCACCTTCAAATCAAGTAACATAGCAGCCCATCTTAACAAGCACACAAATACTGCTCATGGTAATCAGACTTAAATCACAGCGGCCACACTGAAGACCGTTTGCAACTCCGCCCTTCAACATTCCCTTCCACCTCCCTCAAAACTTTAGGTTCCCAAATGTATGGCAACAGCTTTCCCACTAGAACTGGCTTTGTTTAGCAAACAGTTTTCACTGACAAGCATGACTTCATTAACTTGAGCTCACGGCTGTACAGGCAGGGAGGGCTATGCCACTTTCAGAGCAGCGGTCGCTCTGCTGAGCAGGTGAGGCAGAGGCTGCACCAGGGGCTCACCCTCCGGGTTCTGACTGCCAGCACGGGGGCCAGGACCATCTCCAGCCCTGCACGGGAACCACCTTCACCCCAGGGAAAGGAAAATGGCACATATGGCAACACGGTGGGTGTTGCGGGTCCCTGGGGTCCCATGGAGCCAGGGCCGGCCAGCAGCCGCACCCAGCAGTTGTGCAGACAGACAGAAGGGCTGCCGCCTTTTCTTTCGTGCTCGTTTTAATTAAAGAGAAGGCCTCACGCACAGAAGTACTGCTCTACCTCCAAAACATCCCTGGAGCCTGCGGTTCTTTAGAGCCAGCATTTGGCTCCAGAGCTGTACACTTGGTGCCAACGTGTCTCACTTCTGAAAGTATGATTTGAATGGCACCAGGAGAGCACAAGCTACTTCGACAAGAAAAGCAAAGCCAACACACTGCGCCACGGCCTGCCCAGCTCCCTGTCCCATCCAGCCTGTGCTGCACTCCCTCAGCACCCGCAGCCCCTCACGCTGCGCCGCACGAGGCCGGCCGAGCTGACACTGCAGGGCACGGTCACCGGGACACACGACTTTGAAATGGCCCCCGACTCAGGGCACCCAGCGCGGCTGGACGCTCAGCAGCGCCGGCCCCTCACTCGGAAGCAACAGCCGCTCCACCGGAGATGGCAGCTTCCTGGGAAAACCAAAGGCGTGTTGTTCACGGGGACACCGGCCGGGGCTTCCACAGAGGAACATGCCTGACCCAAGCAGGGCTCTCACGGCCCGCGCTCCCTCCCGTCCTCGCCGGCCGCTTGCCGT
>JAOXXN010000065.1:28660330-28672334 GCA_026770055.1 Myrmophylax atrothorax | reverse complement strand
ACCTTCGGGCACGGCCACCCCGGCACGGCACCCTCGGGCACGGCCCCCCCCCGGCACGGCACCCCCGGGCACGGCCACGCTGCCCTCTGAGCGCCGACACAGGCTCTCGTGGGGAGGAACGCGTGAATTACCCTTCCACGTGCACGTTCCCAGTTTTCATAAGCTTCATTTCAAATTAATGGGTGCTCCTCCTTCTGAGCAGACAGAGCGAGGCAGGCCCTCGGCTCAGCTTCGCATCCTTGTCACAGATGTTGGTGTTGAGCAAAGGGATTGTTTGGATAGACCACAGGTGGGAAAATCTGGTTTAAAATATCGAAGGTTGGCTTTTGCTTTTTTCACTGTTTCTGTTAAAGAATAATTTGTGAGTGAATAACAGAAACAGGTTATTTCAGCTCAAAAGGAATACCTGGAAAAGCTGAGAATCTGAAATTAAAAAGTACAGAAATACCCTGTGTTAACCTTTCTTAGTGTGTGCCTTACTGTAGCTACTACAGCTATATACGCCCCTCCATAAAAAAAATAGAACAAGGGGTAATTCACTTCTATTACATTCAATAATATAGAGGCAAACTAATAGCACCAAATACATAACCTCAAGCCTATCTGCACTACAGGTGTTGTAGGTGATACCTACCTACAACAATATGACTTAATTACAGACCTAACTGATGCAGCACCTGTTTCCCCACATCATTTCTGAAGGCTTGTGCTTGCACAGCACTGGAAAGAGAATGCTAACAGTTACATCTACCACTTGGCTGCCACCCCCGTTTGGGGATACAGCTCCATCAAGGCACAGCTAGAAGACAGTGACCTGGATTAAGACAGGATGTCCTGTGCAACAGATTTATGCACACTGGTTTTTTGGCATATAGAGCTGGGATTCAACATAGCCACAGCTGTTATCTTTTGGGAATTATTCACAACTTTCATTTCAGCACTGAAAGCATGGCTGGGATAAAGTCCAACCTGCTATGGCCCTTACCTTTCTCAGCTGCAGGAGGTGCACCCTCCCACTACCCCCTGTCTATCTCAGCAATCCTGCTTTTTGGCACCAGTTTCTGTGTGCTGGCCATCACTCTGGTTGAGGCAACAACATTTAAATTCCAAACTACCCAAGACAGGCACTGCCCCTCAGAAGGCTGAGCAGTGAAAGAAGCAGCTGGCAGAATGCTCAGAGCCTCCTCCTGCTGCCTCACGCTCCAGGGTCCCAAGTGGGCTGGTACACTAACCTAGGCACATGGCAGGCCTAACCAACAGCTGTGGAGTTACCAACAGCTGTCCAAAGGAACCTCAGGTTCTGTGAATTGGCACCTTGCTCACTCATTGGCAGCATAGCCAGCATTAGCAGCACACACCTTGTAATACAGTACCTCAAATTAAAACAAGATGCCTGCTTCTATTAGGATCCATCTAGAAGAATCTTTCAAGATATACACCCAAACTCATGACCTGTGTTAGCCTTACATTTATTTTCTTAGTTTTAAAATTATAGGAACTGGGGTTTTTTGTGAAGTCTTTTATGTGCAGCTAGTTGCTAAATAATTGTCCACTATTTTTCAATTATTAATTTTGCATTCCAGGGCTGTGAACTATGTCAGATTATGTCTTTTGAAACAGATATAACTCAGACCACAATAACTATAATAGAAAAATCCTGTTACATAATCTGTGTGCCGTCTGTAGTGCTATTTTTAAATACACACTTCAGCTGTGTGATCATTCCTTAAGTTATACAAAAGGCCCTACTAAATCCCTCTGCCAATTTGCTAGAGCCATCTCTTGCCACCTGTACGACCCCCTGACCTGAACACTTTCTTTCTCTTTTAATATAAACACAGTTATATAGTTAGGACTAAAAAATACTCCGGTTCCATTGTTGAGCTCACAGCAGATTATTCTTGTGGGCTAGTGCCAATGTAAGTTTGTGAGACTGCATTTAGTACCTAAGCAAGTCATTCAGCATTGAGGTTACATAAAAAGGGATCACACTGTTATGTTCAAGTTAGCAGAGCCTTGCACTTCTGTATTCTGACCACATAAAGATCAAAGGGCAGGGAGGGAAAGATTCCCATTGCATGACAATCAAGAGGTTGGAAGCTAAAAATTACTGACCTTAGAGTAGAGCAGGGAAAAAATATCACAGCAATCTTCACTAGTTCAACTGCAGAAACATTTGTTTGGCAGGTGTAATCAGCTTTCTCATGAGTGATTTTAAAATTTTTTTCAATTTTGTAGCCCCCTAAAATTTGCAATGAAGGTACAAGTGTCCAGGAAATTGAATCCTATCAACAAGATGTCTTTAGGAACAAAACCTCAGCAGCCTTGTGGACCACAGGTTGAAATCCCCTGTCCTGCCAGAAAGAAATTAAGCCTTCTAATTGCTGAGAAATCAGTAATACATCATAACTCATCTCACTGGGAAAATTTCTCCCCACTACCCATCCATCTATGATCCACATTAGGTTACAGAAGGATACTTGTCATGTAAGTGACCATTTGTTTGTTCCGTGCATGATTACAGGACCAATAAGTCACCTTCCTCTACAAGAAAAAAAAACTGTCTTGAATCTTGAACTCCTAGTTATCATTTTCTTTGCTATTGAAAAAAATGTTTAAAACAACCCTGAACAAGTGTATCACATCAGCTTTTGTTCAGAAACCATCTGTTGGTTCAGTGAAACCACAATGTATTTGCATAACATATCTTTACCATTTTTCTAACAGGGAACCTCTATGTCTTAAAATAAAGCTAATCTATCCCCTTTGCCTTGTCCCTCCTTTTGCCTATACCCTTCTAACCTGTCTGCAAGAACAGCTTGCTTTGGCAAACAACACGTACTGACTGTCCAGATGGCAGCTAACTTTCTTTGCTGGGAAAAGGTTACCAAAATATGAAGTATGAGGGCAGAGTAGCAAAGAATGGGCAAGAGCAACACAGAGCCTGGTCAGCCCTTACTTAAAGTTTAAAAAGACAGTATTTCTGCTGCACCTGAGACACCATTAGCTTTACAAAGTAAATTGAGGTAGCTAGACAGCCCCTCTTTCCACAGTCTGGCTGAATTTGTACATGTATGTGTATATACACACACATACAATACATGGGGAACTTCATGGGTATACGTGCACTCAGATGTACTTTCAGACTCTGAGAAGAATTGTTTCTATTAGAGTTCTAGGTTATTTTTAGCTCCTGCTACCCCATGACTTAGGCCACAAAAAGCCTTTTTGAAGTCTGCATGGTAATTATCTAAGAGCAAAAAGTAGATACAATTCTCTTGTACAACTGAATCTCCATGCAAAAGAAAGTGACACATGGCAAAGTTTCAGAACTCCTTATTTCCCTTTCATCCATAAGCTTTACAAATACAGAAGGTCCTTTAGAAGGACTTTGGGCTTTGGCAGTCAGGCTCTAAACCAAAAGTGTATAAATACCAGCAAAAGTGTATAAACACCAGAGAGAAAAGGCTTAGATTTTCATGCACAGAAAAAAATTACTGACTACAAGATAGCTGTTTAACATCTTTTTGACAGTAAATTACTTGGAGTTTAACAGTAATATGTGATATAATGTCACTTCAGTAAATAAATATAGCTCACTTAAGTGATAAAATTATTTTAGAATATCTGGTCAGCAAGTAACAGGATCAGAAGGTATTTCAGTCCCTTCTATGGCAAACGTTCAGCATGGACAGCTACTAACAAATTGACACACTCACTGGTAACATCCCTTACTGCTTTCTAATCTAACTCTCTCGGGAAAAGATCATTTCCCTGGAAGAGGCTTAACACTTTCAAAGGCATTGTTTCCTGAATGGAAGCCATTTTCTGTCCTCTCTACAGTTTAGATGCTGGCTCTTTAACTCAGATGGGATCAGACTAGAAGTCCATCCTTTTTAACACCCTTTGACACCAGCCTGTACCAGACAGTTCTGCAGAAAGGAAAAAGGCTGCTAAGAGATGCAAATGTGAGAACAGTCTGCCCCTTCAGGTTCCCACCCTTATCTCTGAATTGGCTTGAATTCTGAGCATGGAATATAATGATTCAGTCTAAATAGAACTCCAATTCAGCTTCATTGTCTCTCTGTTCTTACAACTACAAGAATGGACAAGAATTCTTTACTTTCCTACTTGCTTCACTACTCAGTTTTACAAAGACTCAATATTGTCTTTTCTTTCATAAGACATTAAAGTCTTGGTCCTCCCAGTGCCATCATTAGAGAAACTTTCTCCTCCTCATTTTATTGGCCTTCTTCAAATCCCTCAACTTTAGAGGAATTCTTTTTCAGACATTGAGCTGTACAATATATTTTAGTTCAGGTGAAGTCCAGTGACTGATAGAATACTTTGCTCATACTATGCTATAGCATCCATTTCTTACCACAGCTGTATGTATCTTCATCAATAAGCAAGCTACCTTTCTTCTGCTAGTAGCATTAAATATTTCTTTGGTGTACAAATAGATGATTTTTCTCCATTTAAACCAAACCAAAAAAACTACCCACACAACCAAAGCCCAACACCCCAGATCTTTGTTATAGTGCACTCTTTCTTTCTTTCTTAAGTTTTTCCAAATTACATACAGGTTTCTCAGCTCCTTAAATGGACATTTCCAAGGACTTTATTCTGAACATCAACAGCAAGGACTCCTGAGGTTCCTCACCATTCATGTCTCATTTCTGGAAATCACCCCCTTTCCATCACAGGGGTGGATGAGACAATGGCTTGGGTGCTTCTTCAGCTACTTGCTTTCAGAGGAATTTCTTTAATAAAAGAAGGAATCAACACCCTTTTGTTCTAACGATATTCACGTCACCTTGTAATTATTCAGTTCTGAATTAATAGCTGTCTTTTTTCAAGTATCACAGAATAACTGCTTTATATTTTCCCTTGATCTAAGAGTTCACACTAACTTATTATCTACTTCTATCAACATTTGAAGAAATACCTGTCCAAACCTGACCCATGTATGAAATAAACCTAATACACGCTTAGGTACACCAATATTTCAATTTCAGATCTGTATCTACTTCAGCAGAGAACAGCTATTGGCTTATCTACATCTTCCAACATTACAGCTTTGGATTACATGACAAAAATTACATAGGTCTATCATTCAATAATAAATAGTTCTGATAGGTCTTTCTATTATTCAGTAATAAACAGCTCTGACTGGGTAGCTAAGTTATGGAAATAGAGTGTCTGGTAACCTGAAAATAAATTTGGCACAGCTATCTAAGTGTATCTTAGTCTTTCATCCTGTCTGCATTTTGGTTGCTATGTACAAACCTTATTCTTGTGTACTACAGTTTACTACAGGGAAGCAGGTAACAGTTGTGGAAAGAAAGCACACTATTTCAAGGATTGCTCCATTACTTCAATGAAAAAAAAAATTGTGTAATAAACATGCTTCAGTAAGCACATAACTGTCAGTGATGTTTCTCTTCCACTGCCCTGCCTCCTCAGGTCTAAAAGGCTGATGTCTAATCAAGGATTAAGGAAGTGCCAGGAGCACAGAGGAAGAGATGTAACTGATATATTTGAGTTACAGTGAAAAATTATAAACATAAACAGCTTCATTAAATGTGCATCAGCAAGAAATCTTACCCTGTTTTATGTTATAAATCTCTCTCACAGAACACTAGCTTTTATAATAAACTATTAGTTTAGCCATTAAGGAAAATGAGTGCTCAAGAACATTTAGAGACTGAGAGCAGTCTCAAATCTATTTACATGGATTTGAGGCTCCAGTTATCAAATCTTTTATCTTTACCCCAAGGATACTAAAGGCATGGCAATGTATAGCAGGCAGCCTCAATCCTTTAGTTGAACCTTTCCTCCTCAAAACAGAACACAGTTTATTCCAATAGCCAAGCAAAAAATGCTGCCCACACGATAAGGCATATTTGCTACTAACAAAGTATGCATTTAAGAAAGGCATTCCAGCAGCCAGGAGTTTTATTTGCCAAGAATTTCTATTTATATATATACATATATATATATAAAAGTTTTTTCTTTTCACATAGGAAACCTAGACACAAAGGATGCTAGAGTTTGTAAAGTTTTCAGAAGGCTACTAAATATGTCCATGTAAAAACCATTCTCAGACGAGGACTGAAAACACCTTTGAGGCAGCTCACATCCTGACAGTGACATCTGCATGAGGGGTCTCTACAGAAAAGGCTGTTACAGGGACTTCAGTTCCTGAATTGTCAGTCTCAGTGGAAGAGCTTAAATATACAGAAAGGGGAGCAAGAATCTCCTGTTTTCCAGGTAATGACTAATCCAAAACTGCAACAACTTCTCCCTTCACTGGAGTCTCATGCGTTTTTCGGGCGGTCCTTTAGCAGCCGCACTCTGCTGAGCATTCTTTACAGTCTCTTTTTCCTCTGGCTTGACAGCTTCGGGGGCTGGTTCTGGTTCCTTCTTGATTTGATCCACTAAAGATGTACCAGCAAAAAGAAAGTTAAACCTCTGATTTTGATTGCTAAAATATTGTTCAGAGTATGCAGAAAATACTGTTTATGTTAGAGGAACAAAACTAATTTCAAAGGTGTAAGAATAAGCACGGAATAAATTCAGACTTATGTGGGTTAAAAAGTGGAATAGATTGAAGAGATATAGTTCATGCCTTTCCTACTTTGAGGTTGCTTAAGATCAAGTCAAAGTCTTCAGAGGCTTTCCAGAGCTTATAACACAGCGCAAAATCACTAACGTGCTGGATGGACTAAACTGCTCCCTCATTCACCTTTTCACCCTTCTACTTTCAAAGACCATTTCCTGCATTTGGACCTTCTGGCAATCCAGATTTACAGTGAGAGCAGGAGTAGAATACATATTATTTCCATTTTCACTCTGGCTCTCACAGAGAACTCTTATCCAGTATTTTGCACAACTTGGCAATGCCACAATTCCAAACCACCTCAGCAGCAGCAGCAGCAGCAAGGACCTTACATGGCAACTGGAAGATACTGCCCTATAGAGCTTATTTTTTTATGTCTTGTGAGAATATTAGAGTTTTACCTGGGACAGGCTTTTCTCCAGGCTTTTGCTGTGGGGGAAGAAGAAAAAAAATAAAATAACACATCAGTGGAACCAAAGTCATAATTCTTAATCCTTCCAACGATTCATTTAGGAACAAAATCCAGGCAATGTACTCTTATACATAAGAATTGAGGGTAGAATGGATCACTAAATACACATGTTAAACAAAATTCAATTAGCATTTTATAACATCAAGTTTTTCCTCTTACAACTGAAAAACACTAAAGCAAAAAATATGTAGTTAGCCAGTCCTTCCCACATCTGAGGAGCAAATGATTTTGTGAGATGCTGTAAACATAATTTCCTTTGCTCCCAAGCAGACCACATGGTGGAACAAATGGTTACACCAAAACCAATCAGAGGTAATCACAACTTCACAGAATGCCAAGAATTCCATGCTAATTAATGAGTCTCCAGAACAATGGAGTAACTAAAACAAAATATTGTGGTGGCTTGATTGAGCTCACAAAGCAGGAAAATGGAAGCAGCAGCAAAATCTGATAGCTGAGACCCTCTGTGATTAAATAAGGAATTTGTATAATAAAATTCACTCTGATAGTTTTGCCAAGGTCTTAATGACTCCTGCAATTACAAAGGCGAATCCTTCACTTCAATCAGAGCCTTCCATTTCAAATTTATTATCTAATCCATGTTACCATTGCAGAAATACACAAAATTCCCATTCAGTTTCAGCTATTCAAGTACTTATGACTGTCTTTTAATTTCTAACTAAGCTATATTACGGCTTATAAGTGTCATACCTGAACAAATTTGGGTGGAAACTTTTGTCTTAGGTCTAAAAGCAAAGCATCTACTCGTTGCCTTTGGAAAATAGAACTTGGTTCTTCTTTCTTCTTGGCTTTTGGTTTAGCTTTCTCTGCAAGTCACAGAAATGTTAGAGAAAGATGTATTAAAAATTCTTTTAGCATCTCTTTGTTGTATGACACGTTGGTATTTCTCTCTTCTCTATAAACCTCACTTGTATTTTCTCACTGACATCAGTTATTTTTTTTGTGGAAGATAATTAGGGACAATTTTTACCACTTGACAAACTAGTTTGGCTTCTGAAAATGCACTTTTGTCTCCAGTGGGTTGAAGAGTTGTCCACTCTGTTGAAACACAGCTCACCATTTCTATCTCCCACCTATTCCTTGATGTTCATCCCCACCAGCAGAGAAGAACAAGATTCTTTTACCCTGGTAGGGAGCTCTCACTTACCCTTCAGACACTACCTCACCTCTACACCATCACTGTGCATTGCCTCAAGTTTTTCCTTACATAACCTTTCCTCTTCCAAAGCACACAGGAGCAACTGGGACTCATACCTCGTTCTTCTTGATCTTTAAAATGCCACCAGTAGCCCTTGGATGGGTGATAGCGACAGTAAGACATAGCTTCTTCAAAAGCAGACTGAATTCCATGCACTGCAGTGAGCTTTCACGACAGAATATAAGGCAGTGGTCAGAATTTAAGGAGAAAATGCAGTACAAATTTTTGAAAGTGGGGATGTTAAAAGTAGTATTTTATATTCATTTTTGTTCTGGGAAGGGAACTTGGAACACCTACTTTTGGACCAAGAATAAACTTTCTTTAACAGTTTCTCACAAGGCATTTTCTGAAGCGCTTTTCTAAAGTGACAGAGAAAAACTTGCAAAAGCAGTAGTTTACAAGAACAGAAGGAATCAAAAGAAACCCAAGCATCCAATTTTAAAAGAAGTACTGCTACATCAGCTTAAAAACATAAGCCTCATTTAAAAAATAAACATTACATTAGTTTAACGTTAACATTCACACTCCAAAGCAAGCTACACTGAATATGTATTAGTTACTATTTCGTATATATTTGTCAAGCAATTTTTCTTTAGATTATTCAAACCTCATGCTGTTTTGGAAATTGTGTAGCTTCGGTTATTCTGATCCCTCATCCTTAAACAAGGTATCCCACTTTTGGGGCAATACTGCACTATCACACCATCTTTCATTTTCATGTGGGATGCACCCAATATTAACCAGTGGGGTTTGTTTGAACATATTGCACTGTTACTACACAGGATCTTTCCTCAAAACAGTGAAGGAGAGATTTAAACAGCTTGGGGAACAAGCAAAAGTACAATCAGATACAAATCAGGATGCATTAAATGCACAGAACACTTACAACTCTGGAGTTAATGACAGACCCTAAGTCAGGTGCTTGATAAATCACTCCAGCAATAATATAGTAGTCAGCCAATGGAATAACTGTGGGGAGAAAAAAAACATAAAAAAAGTAGGGTCAATTTAAAGCTCTGGCTAAAGACTGTGTATTTACTGCTGAATTTCAGTAGTAACCGTAGAAATTGCAATATTTATCTTACCATAAAATTTTCTATTAACCTTTTCCTTCAAGGTGCTTTATTTGCACCTTAACCACACACTGATAAGGAGAAAAAAAAAACCAAACAGAAGAGCATCAGCATTAAGTCTTATCCTACTGCAAACAAGTAATTGGCCTCCCAAGAGCTGGGGTTTTCAGAGCTACACTAGTGGAGTCAAGTGAACTGCACTGGTAGTAATTTCACTTGCCTTGGCTACCAGTAGAAACTCACAACGATGTAAGATCTCATTCTTCTGGTCTCACCTTTCTCCAACTTGCACAGTCCTCTCAGATAAACTTCCCAGACCCACTGGAGCTAAGCACACACACAGCATGTCTTTCTAAATTAATAACATTTTGCCAAAAAAAGACTACCTTGCAAAGGCATTTGCTAAATCAGATTTGTAACCTCTACTGAAGGTTCATTAGAGCTGCAGTGCAGCAGAACATGCACTTGCCTCCATAATACTCTGCCAAACATTCTTCAATTGAGCAACAATCACAATGCTATCAGCTTTGCATTCCTAAGGACTTTACCTCTGCACACCTTTGTTCCAGTTCCTCCATCTGTGTTAACAATTCATCCAGTATTTGCATTCTATGAAGCTGAGACACCCGCCTAAATTAACAGTCCAAGACAGCTGGATGCATAGTACAGCCAGTACCCATTTATCCTCAAAAGAAAAAAGATTTTCAGCACGTCCTTACAAGGGAAGCAAGATATGGAAAAGGAGCTTCACTGTCTCGGAGCTCTGTACCGGAACAGCCTACTTGCTTAGACAGGTAACTCTCCCTAACCATTGGATCCAAACATTTTTCTAAAATCACTTCAAACAGGGAAAAACTTGTCTTAAAGAATTTAAAATATAAACACATGTTTTTTAGAGACCCACAGAAGTCATAAGACAGGCCTGCACCAGTTGTATTTCAGTACTCTACACCAGTAGTGAACTCATTAAATTTTAGTTCTCCATGCCCGTTCCCATGTCTTAAATACACTAATATTTGTACCATTGTAAAATGGAACACATGGGTAACATCTGAGCTGGGGAACTATGCAACTCAATCAAGGTACCCAGCACAAGCCACAGGCACAGGGAGAAAAAATATTACCAAACAAGTCCCAGTTAAATTCTACCAAACATACATTTGCCTTACAGCACAAGTCTGAACATGCATACTATAGATGTTTCAACTCCAGTCTTGATCTAAAAGGTGTCAAACCCAGAAATTAAGGGCTGCATGGTATTTCCACACTCACCTTTTGGAAGCTAGATTCAAAACTTTTAATGAACAAATAACTCCAAAAATCTACTAAAGAATCAATCATATGTGTTCTTTTTCAATACAGAACTGCAATATAAAGAGGCCATTACCTGATATAAGCAAGTAAGAAGCACTGCAAGACAAGGCAAATCCTGTACAAGACCAAAATGCACATGCAGAGTCTAAATACCCAATGAAAGAAGTTAAGAAATAACTACTACTAACCCTGCCTTTCTTTTCTGTAAAGCTTACTCTGACATAACATAATTATTTTATATAAGCATGCAGTAAACAGAGAAGACAGTCCAATAACTATTGAATTGTGACTATTTTTTGATTAATTACACACAAACCAATTCAAGGTTAAAAAGGAATAATTCTGTCAGTTGCATGCAGATGGGGAAAAAAAAGCTAAGGTAATTTATTTAAAACTTAGATCATCAGTGAGACTGTAAGACAGAGTGGTGCTGTTGTCATAAGATTCCATCCTGGTAAGAAATCAACATGCCTGCATAGCCTAACAGAGAAATGCGACATGGAATGAATGCTAGGACCAATTTCCCGTGGCAAAATGTACCACAGAGCAGCACTCTCTCACTCGCTCTTCCCCTTTCACCACCAGATGGCAGTCCCTGCTGCTGGAGAAGGACCTCCCCCCACCGCCACAAAGCCTCACACCCTTCCGGTTACATTTGCAAGACAGAAGAATGGAAACAGAAGTGCTTAGACACAAATTAGGAATCGATAAACTGATTGGACTTCTCAACAGTGGCAAGAACTGAGTGACTGTACCTTGTGTTGGAGACTGCCTTTGCTGCTTTCGGATAATGAAGAGAATGGGCTCTTGAGCATGAAGAAGGATGTACTCCACTCCAACCATCTGGCTGAAAAAGAAGCAGAATAAGTATCTTCCTCGAAGTAAAATCTGTAGGATGTGAAGAGCAGCCAAACAGCCCAGCAGTAAAGTGACGAAAGTCTGATGGTTTGAAAGCTCTTCTATATAATGTGCAATAAATAAAGGCATAAGATTTCCTGAGTTAGCTATGAAACCCTGGGTACACATACAAAGGGAGTTACAGCAATCTGACACAATATCAAAGCAGAACATATTAGCAACAAAGGAATTGCAAGAAAGATAACAATCTACCATCACAGAGATGTCATTTAAACACAGCAACAAAGAATCAGTGTATGATGTGACCAACTGCATGGCTGGTGTAAAAGCCTCTCAGCAACCACAACTGAGCACAAGTGACTTTTTCAATGAACTTTTAGCTCTGGTTGCACGCTCTGTATCACACCGTGGAGGCTTTAAATAGTTCTCAAACAACTCACTTGTGC
>JAOXXN010000065.1:28635165-28653111 GCA_026770055.1 Myrmophylax atrothorax | reverse complement strand
GGAGGGGAGGGCCCGCTCTGCCCCACGGAGGGCGCTCCTCGCCCGCGGGCGGAGCGCGGCCCGGGGCGGCGGGCAGGACCCCCGGAGCCGTGGGGAGCGAGCCCCGAGCGGCCGCGCTCGGCCCGGGCCTACCTCGGATATCCACAGCTGCCATGGCCGCGCCGCGCTCTTCCTGGGCGGGGCACCCGCAGGAAGCGGGTCTGGAGCGGGGAGGCGGGGCCGGATCGGGACGGGGTTCCTCGCTGGCCAGGGGTGCACCCGCGTGAAGCGAAGGGTCGTGCTGCCCCAGCGTCCTACCTCAAGCCAAGGTGACCTGCGCTTCACCCATGAGTGATGCATAACCAGAGCGGCGGCACCAGTGCCGAAAATCAGAATGTTAATTCCGAGCTCTTTGTTCAAAAACGGAGATACAAGTGTTTTGCGGTCTTTTTCTCCTGATGTTGACCTTGTGGTAGTCGCCGGTCAGTTGCAAAGTGAAGGATGGGGCTGCAGATGCTGCTCAGCTGCACACTCGTCCTGGTTGAGCTGGCGGAGCATCTCTGATTCTGCCATGTGGGAATAATATGGGATTTTTGAGATCACATTGTCAGAAACACTGCATGGTTCCTATCCTGAGGTTTGGTCCTCGGCATTTCGGCTCTAAAGTGATACTGGTCTTTTACAGGGTGAAGAACAACATTCAGCAGGTGGAAGATTACACACACACTAAAGATCAACGAGGTTTTTGGTTAGATTGACAACTACAATCTACCAATGTGCTGTGCAGTGTCCAACACCCCTGCGTCCCCCTCGCGTGGTTCCAGGCGCTGATCCTGCCAAGCCCTTGCGGGATCAGCACTTCCCTCGCTGGCAGCAGCGGGACCCGAGTGGGTCGGGGCGTTACCAGCTTGGTAATTGGTCATGGAATTTCTTCGTCTTCCATTAGAGACCTGTGTGAATAAAGTACGGGAAAGGGATATTATTAGTGTACCAAAGCAATCCAAAAGTTAGACCAAACAAGAGCTGATGCTGCTTATTTACTCTTCGTTCAGCCCTCTCATACCAATGCATTAGGAGGCAGACTGGAACTGCAAAATCACACACACTTCCCCCCCAACCCCTCTAGTTTCCTGTCTCATTTAATATATCAAAGTCATTATCTGGCTTGTGAATATTCTAGGCTTGTTTTCTGTGAGGGAGAGCTGCCTGCAGAACACTTGCTTTATGTGTTTCAGGTGTTGAAAGATGAGAAGGTACCAAGTGAAGGTTACAGAAAGTGACAAGATGAGGCAGAATAATGCTGCTTTGGAAAACTGGACTAGACTTGCCAGTGATATAGTCATACTTTACATTAATGAAGTTTTTTTTCAACCTATCATCTGATGTATAGATGTGCCCTTGATGCAAATACAGTAATGGTGGTCATGCTTCGTGTGTTCTATAATTCTCTGCACACTGAGAAGCTGAGTTCTCTGAAATCCCTCACAGCTTAATAACCCCAAATAAGATTTTTGTAATCTCAGTGCCTCAAATTTGCATCTCTAAAAGGGGGGTGATAACATGCCTCAGCTCAGAGTGATTCATGAAAATAAATTTAATAATTGTCTCCAAAGTTATGAGGCTGGGGTGGTAAGTACTCTGAGAAAATTGATCTCCTTTTCAAAAAAGATCTTCTTAATGTGCAAAAAATAAGTAAAAAAAGATTGAAGAGTGGAAAAAACCAAACTACTGAAGAGAACAGCACTTTGCAACTGTAACACTGAGTTCAGAAGAAAGATATAAAAACATGACAGTTGGTAGTCTTTATTGGCACAAATACATTAAAAATTGAATCTAACATTATTTTTTCAATTTTATGATTCCTGAGTGCTCATTTCTGTTACTGAGATAATATTCTGTGTAACATATACTTTGCCATGGAGTAATTCCCATGTGTGTACACACTGCAGATCTCCATTCATTAGGTAGCTGCTACTTGTCAGCAGTTTCCACCTTTGCCAAACACATCTCTCTAGTGTTATCTGCACCAGAGCATTTCCAAATAATACTATGATAGGTTGCCATTCTAAGCCAAATACTTCAATATCCCTGTCATGATCAATCCTTCTGAAGGGCAAAAATGCCAACAGACATAACAGCCACCCTCCTGGAGCATCTCTGATTCCCTGTCTCATTCTATTTTTGTGCAAACCATTTCTCTTCAGTAGTAAATGGGAACTCAACCTCTATTTTAATTATTCATGTTGTCCATCTTTCCTGCTGACTCCGCACCTCTTCTCAGCAAGTATGTATGTCTTTGGATGAGTAAGGGACTGGAAAATAAAGATTGCTGGATGGGAAATAATGGGGTTTGATGGTTTGTAATAAATTTTCAATTACATGTGAGACTAGCCAAAGCACTGCTGGAGAGAATTGTTCATGTGGTAACATTTTCACCCTCTGCTGTAGCATAAAAGACTAGGGCTTTTTCCCTCGACTTGCTCTAAAAGGAGAGTCCTAATGAGCATTGCGGTTCTGTCCTTCTCAGCAGGAGGTGTGGATTACAGATGGAGAGCTAATGAAAGCTATCAGGTAAAATGAGGAATTTATGCGGACTGCTTTTGATGTCAAAGAAAGGCACCTTAAGCAATGAATATTTAGACATAATCATTCCATTTGTGTGCTTTAAGAATGCAAGAAATACTTGGATAAAAAGTGACACATTTTCAAGCTTCAGTGTCTAGATGTCATTTAGTGCCAGTGGAATTATTTTGTGTATTTCTCTGGTCAGAGTTAATGAGGAATCTCATCCTACTATGCCCTCCTCCACACATTTATATAAAACAGAAGAGACCATCCCTAATTTACAATGTTATCTCCAGTGGATGCAAGATTCGTAAACCACATTATGGGTACAGCAGGGAGACTACCAAGGAGTCCCTTTATAGTCTCACATAAACACAACTAAATTGAGAGGACTACCTCTAAAAAAGGATGAAAAACTATCACTGTGCACATCTCTAGCAGTCCACAGGGACTGAAAAATAAACTAGCTATATGCCATCAGGTGAAAAGTAATGTACATATATCCTTATCATTATACTCTGGGCAGTTTCCAAAACATATTAGAGGCTGTTGAAGAAGGAGATCATGACAGCACTTTGCATTCTGTCAACCTGCATTTGAACTCACAGATTAGTAGTAAAGGGCTCCAAGTCCCATTCTGTGATCTAGTAAATCCTGTTCTGCAGTGAAGCACAAGGGAAATTTAAATTCCTGTGCTAATGAAAAATTTCTGGGCTTAAATTACTTGGGAAATTGGCAGTTTGCTACTGGTTTTATAGTAAATAGGAATGGGCAAATCTTCTTTTAAATCCTTATCTTATGGTTTAAGGGAAAGATAACAACAAGGCACTGACAGAAAGTTATGGGCAAAGCAAGGAAAATGCTGAAATCACAAAATTTCAAAGGGGCAAAAAGGAATATTTGAGTGGGCTACCGTGAGTTCATCCCCCGCATTTTGTTTTAACATTTTTGCTTGTGAAGTTTCTTTCCACCCTGAAAACAATCACGTTGCCACTATCTTCAGATGGCATTACACATGCAGTCATTTACAGAACAGCTTCCAGTAGGCCTCAAAAGCCATCCCTGAATTGTGCTTTAGAAACCCATAGCACAGCCACATTGCAAATTTCTGGTTTTTAAATCCTTAATCAGGCCCTTTTGCTGACTTCAAAGTCTGTTAATTTCTCCTTTCGTTCAGTGCATCTGCATGTACTTTTCCTTTTCCTGAGCTGCTGTTTTCTGCACAGTTTTTATAAATACTGCTAATCACATGCATTGACTATAAAAAAAAAACAGCCAGGCTTGTAAGCTCTTTTTTCCTCCTGGAAAAATGCCACTGGGAAGATCTAACTAAAGTGGCTGCAATGATGGCTGCAGCTGGTACTCTTCTCAAAACTGGGTCCCCCCTTGTTGCCCTTGACTCTGGGCTGCAGAGAGCAGAAAAGCTGAGGGACACTGAAAAGTGATGCTCCTGGCCTCCTCAGATCACAGTGCTCTGTTAGGCTGTCCTGTTTGAAGGGGTGGATAAAGAAAAGATGAAACCTTGCTAGCAGTCTAAAAGCTTCCTGAAAACAATTAATCTCCCAATAAACCCCCAAAGGCTATCTGTCAAGAAGTTAATAAAGATGAAATGTCAGGATGCCACATGGCTGCTAACAACTGCAGGCAGGAGGGGAAATGAGCTTCCAAGCAAGGAAGCACCTGCTATGTCATCCTGCATATGATCATGTATTAAAACCACACTGAAACTCCAGATGCTGACTTTTGTGTCTCTGCAGACATCTCTGGCCTTCGCAACTCTGCTGCCATTAGCATTATCAACACAAATCCCATGACAAAGAAGGATGCAGAAAGTACAGTCTGCAGGTATTGGATAATCCAGAGGGAACTGGTGGGAGAAACAGAAGCTGCCCCATGTCCCAGGAGCTGCGTGGGTCAGACACAGACCAATGGCCACCAAGAGGCAGATTGAGCTGTCTGGCAGCCTTGGAGTATGGCCTCCATCCGATACAGCTCCACTTGTCTGCATTTGCTTGCTGGATTGGGAGTCAACCAATGTTTTATTTCCTCCCAGTTTCCAAAGGGCAGATTAGAGCCCTGGAGAAGAGCCCTGGCCACACTCGCTGCCAACAAACAAACAGTGTCTTCTGACAGCCAAGGCTTGTCCATGACAGGGAGGGGGAGAAAAGCAAAGCAATCTTCTCACCATGCACCCTCTTTATTGCACAAGTCTAATAATTCCCAATCTCTGGACTGCACCACAGAGTTAGCATTTGAAGGACACCTCTCAGTAAGCTTTGAATACCATTATTTTACTGTGCATTATAATGCCTAGTTTGGCCAAATTGCAAAGTCCTTTATTTTTATGCCTTTAAGCCAGGCACTTGGCTGATCTAAAAGAGGATTTTAATGAAATAAAGCCTCTCTAGTCTGATGAAGAAATCAAGACTTGTTTTCCTGATCTACTATAGTTTCTGTTAAAAAACGGGGCTTTGGTTTGATAGTCAGCCTTGGGCTACCCAGTGGGAGGATGAAAACATGAACAGGCTGACCAGATCAGGAAGCCAAAAGAAAAAAATTTGATGCTTCGAGATGGCAGAGAGCTACAAAATCCTGCAAGCAGCACTGGGGGCAGAACATTAAGGAAACCCTCTTAGCATTCTCTCTGCCTCAGGCCTCATAATGCTAAAAGGTTCTATTTCACTTCAGTGAAGAATTTTCATGTCTGCTCCACCCATTTGCACACATGTTTTTTCCCTGCACCTTCTGTCTACCTAAAACAGATATCCTCACCTACTATGAGATCTTATGGTGCATACTTCATCACTGTCTCAGATACCTAATGGGCCAGGCAGGTGTTTGATTCCAGTCCATCTTCCCTTCTCTCCTTTTACATTATTTTTTACTGGTGTTGGTTGCCTGGTAACTCTAACACCTTTGCTTCCTTCACAGGAATTTTACATGTCCCTGCCCCAACAGGTACTGAAAAAACCACATTATTTCCATTCTGTCTGCTATTTTCTTTTTCATCTGTGCCTCCACACTGCAAAGCTGAAGTCAGACAAATTGCCCAAGCATTGATCCCAGGAAATAGCTGCATAGCCAGGGCTGCTCATCCCTGGGACCAAAGCAAGCGGGAGTTAAGACTAACCTCTGAGCTAAGCTGTGGTGGGAAACCTGGCCTATTTGCTGGGCCTGTGAACAATGATCTATAGCAAAGAGTTCCTTCTGTGCCAGGTAATGCTGCATTATCAAAGGTTATTTGTGAGGTAATTGGGCACTGTTTTGGAGAGCGGAAAGGTCAAGCTTGGTAGAAGTGACATGAGTTTATGGGGGCCTTTCATCCCAACAGCTACATGGGGCTTTTGGCTGCTTAGTCTAAACAAGGTGTTTTCAGAGAGGGGATTTCCTTGGTCACTGCAAATATGGCTGAGAAGATAGGGGTTCCTCTTCCTTTCCATTCAGAACTGGCTGCAGAGTGTCATTACAGGCTTCACCTCGTTGCTCTGTAGCCTCTAAGCTGTAGGGTCCTCTGTGGGGTAGGAATCAGTGTTCAGCATGGGCTCTGGGATCTGTGATTTAGAGAGAAATCCCATTCTCAGGAGCATCTATTTCTTCTCCTGCAGGATTAACAAAATTCTTATCACAGGCTGCATTAAAAAATTACAGGGTTTTCCTACTCAAATACAGATTATCTTATATTTGACTTCAGTATGGTCCCACAGAAGCAACGTTAATCCCCTGTGTATCAGAAAAATATCAGCCCATCATGCTGGTGCTGCACTCTCCATCATTAGAGACTGAGATTAGTCTTGCTATGCCACTCCACAGGAACTTACAGAGGCTTTACTTGTCGCCCTGAACTCACAATGTACAAAGGTGGAAACAATGTGGGTTTGCAGGAGGGCACTGTCCAGTACAGGTTTGCACATGAGAGAACCATCCATTTGGGGATATTCTCTCAACCATATCAGTTAAGAGTGGGCCAGTTGATGTGAATATTTTACACTAGGCTTTGATAGGAAAGAGCACATTGCAGGAAAGCTCACATTGCAGAGGTTCAGCATCTGCTCCAGATAAGTGATGGACCTGCGCTGATACCAGAGCTTCATCTGTATAATGGAAAGCACCACAGCACCCCTCTGCTTTGCAGATTATACTGAAGTCAGTAGGTATGTGGCAACTTACAGTACATCATTGGATAGTTGCACATCCATCAAAAAACTGGTCATGTTTTTCTATCAGTGCAATGGAAAGTGGAGCCCATGATGCTTACGGATTAACAAGCAAATGATTTCGTTTGATCATTCCCCCCATTCTCCTCTCCCCAGTGTTTTAAATATCCTTTTGTTGAACAGGAAATATTAGAATAGCTAGGCAGGAGATACATGAATATATCTGGTCTACTGGAGTGAGGCCAAACTAGCAAAGCCAGGCATGTGTTTCTGTAGTACTTAGCACAGAGGGGCTCCATTGGGACTCAGAAGCTATCATGATGCAATGATAAATAATGATAATAGGAACATCAGGAGGTGAATACAGACAAGCTATATGTCCTACAAATCTGTCAAAAATTAACATTTACCATCAGCATACACCACATGACTGACCTTAAGAGCTTGATTCAGTGCCATGAAGTGTAGACTGTTGTTTGAGAGGAAAAAGCAGGGCAATAGAACTGCTTCTCCAGGACAGGCTTTCCCAGTACGGGACAAATCAGCAGCAAAGTGTTTCCTTCACATATAGAGCACTGCATCTGTAAAAAAATTGCATTTCTGCCCAGCAGGAAATGTTCTCACATAATCAGCTTGAGCTCTGTACTAAAAAAGGACATCATTACTGAGCTATACAGTCTGATACAGCCATACAGCCCCAAAATAATTCTTTTTTGGTGTCTCACACTGTACCAAGTCTCTCAATCATGTTAGTTTTTTATTTTTTTTATTCCAAGTTATAACAAGATTTGGGTTTAAGGAAGTGTAGGTTAAATGAGTTTCCATGCCGTTGTAAATCCAGCATCAGGCCTGTGGCAAAATCAGTATCTTTCAGCCTTTAGCTCCAGGATGACTGGAGTATCTTTTCCATCCATATTATCCATCTATTCAACTCCCTATTGTTCCTCCCTAAACGAGAAAGGTGAGTGGATAGGAACATTATGTGGCTTATGACTTACTAGCCTTTTAGATGAAACCTTGGACAGAATAATGGATCACTTCAAACTGATCCTCAGGTGAGTATCAGGGATACAGAAGGAGGAGGCTGAATTTTTGTATTGCTCATGGGTTTTCCCCTTTCTCGTCCATACTGGGTTTTATGACAGATCAAATGTTTCCTCTGTCTTTGAACATTTACAGAAGTGGACAGGGAAAGCTGTATTCATCCTGTATTTGCCTTTCTGTATGAATCTCAATTGTTAAAATGCATATGTTTGTCTGTTTTATAGTCATTTCTAATAAACTTTATCAGTACGTTTTACAAAATACACAATCCATTAAATGTGGTAAATTCTTGGATTTCACCACAGTAATCTCAGGTAATGCAAGTCAGGAGACATTGACATTCCATTTGTGAATACCAAGTTTCCGAAGCCCTACTGCCTTTCAGTGCTGATGGAGTGGAAGTGACTATATTTTATGTGATTTATTTTCCAGATTGTACCTCATCTCCCATACCCATTTGCTATGCAACAGCTTGTCTCAATGACTCCAGAATCTAGTTCTTTTTAGAAGCTGTGTGTCTCATTTCTGTAACCCTGAGGCCTCAGTCAGATGAGCAGATAAAGACTGGGTTTATGAGTGCAAGTGCATGTCAGGAAACCACCTCTAAACCAGAAGAAAAAAATCATCAGTGAAGCTACAAAGATATTCCTACTTATCTGGTCAACATACATAAACCTTTATATAGAATACTTGCTATGATATAAAAATGGCCTGTTTGCTTTCAATCTCTGGACCACTGTGGTGTTATACAATGATCTGATTTGTAACACAAGCATGATACTAAGTGAGTCTATAAATTCTGATATACCTAATACAGCTCAAATATCTCATTTCAGCATCTATATTAATTTTAAAGCACTCTTAAGGCATATGGTAAATAATTAAAAGCAAATTTATTTATAATTATTTTGTCTATGTCTATCTTCTCTTTGTTCTCTCATTCAATAGGAAAATGCCAAAAACACATCATACCTTTCTAAGATGGCTTCACAAATACACTGGCACTGGCCCTAATCACCAGCCCCCTAGAACAGATGCAGCTGAGAAGCCTTATCCCAGCAGGAGGTGCTGCAGGACACGGCAGAGGGGCTGGGTCACTGGGAGAAGTGGGAGAGACTCAGGGAAGAGAGGTAGGAAGGTAATTCGACTGAGATGCTTGAAGGTGTTTTTAAGAGGTTGGACCACCTCTCCTGGATCACACTCCCAAAGGTTAATGCCCTGGCATGCCACAGGGGTCAGTCCCTCAGCAGCTTGGAGACCCCTATGCTGCTCATGAGCATGTGTTCACCCATTTTGTGTTATCAGCTGATGGGTTTGTAGCAGTATCCCTGTTCTCATGGGTACCTTTCTACAGACGGTATTATCTAAGAGTAATTTGAGTAAACTGTATGAGTTGCACAGAGCCCTTCATATTTATTAACATAAGATGTATGTATGAGTTCTGTAGGAGGGGCCCTTTAAAGACAATGAAAAAAGAATAACCAATAAACTAAACCAAACTAAACCAAACTAAACCCAAAGTGGGTTAGCAAGCAAACAACATGAGGAAAATTGCGACATACCCCACTTCTTCCAGCAGAGTGGACCAGTTCCCACCATTCTCAAAGCCTTCCATACAGAATGAGTGATCTTGCTAATAAGGTCAAGCATAGCTTATTAATGGCTCTGCATTTTTTAGCACTGGTATTTCTAAGCATAGCACTGTGATGAAAACAATCATATAATTGTACAACTCCATGAAGGAAGGAAACAGCCCAATGAGAGGTTTATCTCGACTGATCCTCGTGAGCAAACCATTCTTAACTGAAAACCAAATGGGCTAAGAATTAAATGAAGTCTGGATACTGAAGTCAGTGGGTAGTTGACTGGACGTGCAATCAGAGAAGCAAAGAGAGGCATGGTCAATGAGTAATTTAATAAATCTATATTAATACAGGTATTTCCATTTTGGAGGAAAATATTTCATTTTCTTTCTGTTCAGTCTCCTCAACACCAGGAAGCCTTCCTTTCCTGAGCTGCCAGGACACTCCTGCTCAGGGCTAAGAAATTATTGTGACAGCTGTGCACAGACAAGTAGGTCCATAAGGACTGCTCATCTGACTCTCCTCAGGGCAATTTTGTTAATATAAGCTGTGCATGGCAGTTTATGGGGAAAGAAATACCTTTTGCAAAGAGTGTACCAATGCAACAATAGGGTGTTGCAGGAACCACTAAATAAATTTTCTACAGTGAAATCCTCAGTGAGCTTCCATTGAATAGTGATAGTGCTAATCTCTACATGTCCACACTTGGGACTTTACATTTACAATATCACGTGGACCCGCTAAATGAGCTTAAAAGGCTTTCATAAATCAAGGGCCATTAGCATTTCTGTGCTCTTTGCAGGATGAAGCAATGATGTTTCTTCAGTTAAAGTTCATTTAAGCTTCCAGAATACACAGAGTTATACTGATACCAGACAATACTGGCCACCTTCCACCACTGCAGTGTCCTAGGAGATGAGGTGTGGCCTGGAAAGCTGTCTGGATGGGGAACAGAACCATTTTTGCACCAAAAGAAGAAAGCTGAGAACCTTACATGTGAACTGCAGGGCTGATGCTACTGGGATCACACACAGCTGGTAAGTTATGACCACACTGCCTGGGGCTTTGTGCCCACCAGGCCTCACAAATTTCTTTGTAGCAAATCTGGGAATGAACATCCTTGGGAAAATGTCACATTTTGCACAATGATGAATGTTGGGGATGCAGATGATGAATGTTGGGGGAATAAATGTTCTTCTTTCAGAGCTTTTCTTCCTTTTTCTGCTTTTCTGTGAGCAGATACACGTGGTAAATGAGCTTAAAGATCTCCAGTTTTCACTGCAGTTTTTTCTCAAGTGGTTTCACTTGAGCACTTCTTTAGACACAAGAATCCCCATGCTCATAAATGGATCTGTCTCTGGGATGAAGCGAGCCATCTGCTTAGCTGTGCACTGCAGCACTCTCAGCATGTTAGGCAAGAGAGAAAAGCAAGCAGAATAACTACATCCAACTGCAAAAGCAAGTGCAAATGCATTTACAATGAAATTTGACCCAGGCCCTGCAGTTTACACTTCAAACTCAATAACAGCACAAGCATATTAAAGGTCAAGAGCATAAAACACCTTCATCTCACCTCTCTTCCAAAGATAGCATAGCTAACCAAGCTGCAGGGCCTGCCAGTCTGCTGACACGGTGGCTAAGTGCTCTCTTAGAGGCGTACCATTACTGTATCATCAGCCACACTTCCTGAAATAGCCTGTTTCTCCTTGGAGGCCACTCATCTGATCACCCACCATCAACAGCTTGCAGGTACTTCTGAAACCAGACAGGAAAACAGTACAAACTTTCCCTTTGACCTCAGCCCAGTCAGGCATGTCTAGCACAGCAAAAGCCTTCCCAGAGGCTGGGGTTTGGTACCGCTCAGGTATGTCAAAGTTAGTAGGCATAGCAAAGATTGTCCCATGACGGGAGACAATGAAAATGGATGCAATGTGTAAGACAATGCATGTAAGCCCTGGCTTTCGAAAACATTGCCAAACTAGGAACTTTCTAAACAACTTTGCTTGTTGTGAGATCTGAACTCCTTCACTCAGATATTGAAAGGGCAGCCACTTCTCTAGAAGGTCTGCTTGCTCTGTAAAATTAGTGCTCATGTTTTCCTCTTGCAGTTCAGCTGTAAGGAGGGTTGGGAATAGCTGTGCCTCGCACTATCTGGCAGTTGCACAAAGCAAGCAATTAGAAACACAAGCGTCCCCATTTGCTCCCACGTGCCATTTTAAGTCTCATAAACAGAGACAAGACACAAAACTGAAAGTGTTTTCTCAAGTTTCGAGGTAGTTAGACGCACATTTGAGGTGTATCTATATGTTACCATGGAAGAACTCAACTGAGTTGAGTTACAGCCATATGTGTGAGTTCAATCCAAGAGTGCTGCTTTTAGCTATGCAGATAATGGACAAGTAATGATAAATATGCACTCATCCTGAAGTGCAGTTGCAATCATTGCTTGATCCTGAAGGTGTAAGCATGCTGTAAAGACTAGGCAACAGTTCTCGTGTGGACACACAAACTGAGCAGGTTTTACTGCTGGTGGTCATTGGATGGCATTTCTATTCTGACTGCCAACAATTCATGGGGATTCAGTGCATTTTAGGATTCTTTTTATGTTGTTCAGTAATTCAGTTTCCAGTTACACTCACATACTGTCTCATTAGATGCAAACCCAAGTGACTTACTCCATGCTCCTGTACAGATCTGAATGCCAAGTGTTGCCAAGTGTCAGCTGGTCACTCTTGGAGTTAAGTGATCTTTACTAACCTTGAACTACTTGGCATTTACCTGGGCAGTAAGAAGATGCCAGACACTAGCAGATCTGCAGTAAGTGCTTCTATGCAGCCTCTTATTCTGCACTAATGCCACGCAGTATGCAGTCTCCCAGCATTATTGGGAATGAGTGTCTTCACCTTCATGAAGAGTCAGAACAGGCACCCTGCCAGTCACGGTGGAACAGCTGATGCCCAGTAACTCAAGCCCAAACTGCTGTGACATAGTATTAGGCAGTTCTGCAGGTCTCCCAGGGGCAGTACTAACTGTGACAGTGGAGCGAGGGTCTGCTTCCTTAGGGTCTCAGTAAAAGCATTGTTCTCCAGTCAGATCTAGGTCACTGCTAACTCAAAAGCCTCACACCAGGCTTCTTTGTCTGGTGTAGATATGTCTTCAGAATTAGGACAGCCTTGGATTCTGAAAGATAAGATAGAGAAAAAATGAGGACTGAAAGATATGGGAGTGTCTACTTTGCAGTTCTAAATACCTGTCTGATAAGTGAGATGTGGGTGTGGGTTTTTTTCCAAATCTACTCTCTGGACACACAATGGAGGAATCAACCTTGCTGCTCTTTAGTCCAGCCTGAGTAAAGTGCAAGAGTTGCCCAGAACACTGGGGTTCAGCTGAGAGATTATTGCTGCAGCTTGCAGATGGGCTGTCAATAACTGATTTTAAGAGACCAAAAGTGTTTCTCAAACTTTGTTGGCAGCATTTCCTTCCAGTGTGATTGCTCTGTAAATCAGAGTACTCATTTTTAATTAAAGTGCAAAAAGAAACACTAGGAGCATGTGAGACGGTTTTGATTTGACCTGTCCAGGGTCCATGGCTAAGCCTCCTAGTTAGCAATTTATTATTGCCTTTATGGAAAAGAAAGAATTCAGAATGCTAAAAACATAATTTGAAACAGTCATATTAATTCTGAACAGCTCATCTGTTTAACCATGCACCTCTTAGTATTGTCAGCAAACATTTCTGTGACAAAGGTGCTGCTTATATACACACCCAAGGAATGGCTTTACATAGAGACTCTCTCATTTGCCTGCAAACATTTCTGTTGACCATTTTTCCTTGATTGTATACTGTTCCTCAGAGACTCATTGTAGTCCTGATTAACCATTCTGAACCAGGCAATCAGCAGGCATCAAACAGCCCAGCAGGACCAACTGACCTATCACAGAACGCAGACTGTGGAAGAAAACACATGCACAGTACTCTTTAAGTGGTGCGTTGCATTTGATGAACACTTGTAAACAGAGAATCTTTTGTGCTAAAAAGGAATTGTTGACTGCAACAAGTGATGTGGAAAGATCAAAGGAACTTGTGCCAAGGTGACATTTTCTGTTGCACGTGATTTTATTTCTCTTTCCTCTCTTCCTTGGATATAACTACATAACACAATCTCCCAAGCAATGGATTTTGGAGGCTTGTCTGTTTTTGTTTTCCTGGGTCTTTCAGAAGCTCTTTCTCTTCTTTTCCCTGTATATGGAAAAAAGGCTAGGGCACAGAGCTTTACATACAATTTGGAAATAGATAATGGATGACTGACTAAGCTGGTGACAGACTGTAGCAGCAGCAGCTGTGTAAGCTGGAAGCTCACTGCTGCTTGGGAATTCTGCAGCTGAGTGGAGTCAATGAGGGATCTCTCCTCCTGTTCACAAGGGATTGACATAATTTTCATCACAATCAGAAATGGATGAGGCTTGTGCTTTGGCCTGAAGGACTTGTTAAAATAACACACACATGACCAACAGTCCCATCAACATGAATGAAGGAACAAGAACTGGATTGAAACCTTACAAGCTATACCGCTTTCCAAATGGATATCTGATTTTGAATATATATAGCCTTGCATGCCCACAGTGGCCCTTAAAGTTCCAACTTCTAAAAATCTCACCTAACAGCATAAATGCAGAGTGGATTCAATCCACAGAGTAGAATCATAGAATGGTTAGGCTTGAAGGGACCTTAGAGATGATCTATTTGAACCCGCCTGTTGAGGGGAGGGACACCTTCCACTAGACCAGGTTGCTCAAAGCCCCACACAACCTGGCCTTGAACACTTCCAGAGATGTGTTCTCTAGAAGCTTTTCTAGGCAACTTGTTCCAGTGCTCACCATTCTCATCATAAAGAAGTATCTTTATGTCCAATAAACCTATCGTCTTTCAGTTTAAAGCCATTCCCCCTTGTCTTATCAGTACCTGCCCTTGTAAACAGTCCCTCTCCAGCCCTCTTGCAGCCCCCTTTAGGTACTGGAAGACTGCTATAAGGTCTTCTCTCTTGCAGGTTGAACAACCCCAGCTCTCTTAGTCTTTGTAGGAAAGTTTCTCCATCCCTCCCATGTCCCACTAGAGCCCAAGTGCCCAGCCTCCTCAGTTGTCTCAGAAACCTTTCCAGTTTTCTTACAGCAGTATCCTGAAATGCAGGGAATCTGCCCCATATGCCTGTAAATTAATCGTCCTATGGGTAGGCAGGAACAATTGCAGCTAGAGGAAGGCTGGAAGAGCTCACAGCTATGGGGGATCCAGTATTTTTCTCAATATTTACCATTTCACCCAAGAACACATCTCCCAGCCACAAACATGACTCCACAAAGACAATTTTCTTCAAGGAACCTGTGAACAGGAAATTATGGTTTAATGAGTCACAGATCCTAAAATATCCCTACGGAGCATGTGACCACTGCATAATACTACTACTAATAATAATTGAGCAGTGCAAGTGTATGCTTTTGGAACATGTTAAGGAAATCTCAGTGTGGAGGAGGAAAGACAGGTGCACCCAGGCAGCTTTAGACACTCACAGCACCTGGGGGCATCCAGACAGACAGGCACACCCCATCTATTACAGTATGAGACAGATAAGCACGTTCTGCTTCTATGGACAAAACTCTCTCATTGTTGGATAGAAGTCAAGCACAATAACTAATACTGACCATTACCATGACCTCATCTCATGGCACACAGATAATGACTGCAAACTGGCCTAATTTTATCTGAATGTATGTATGCCTTATTTCGCAGTTCAGTGTATTGGTATAATAAATAAACTTACTCTTTCTGATGCTTTCAGGTTCCTGTCATGTTTTCAAGCTGGGTATTGCTAGAGGTGTTGACCACTGGCAAGCTTGTATGGGGAGTCTCGTGGGCTCCAGGCACCTGAAACATAGACCTGAATATCACGTCATATGTTAAATGAAATGTGAGGTATCTCTCAAGTACAAATCTTGTCTGACTCAGAAAGGTGATAGCTTCTTGTGTTTTCCCCCAAGCACTATGTTCCCCTTGAAAAAGAAATGAGCAAAAGCAGTCCCTTGCAACAAGAGTCAATGTGGTGACCCTATGACTGGTGTGATGTTTCATAAATATTTTAGTGCAGCCAACACACTACTTAACTCCTCTCCAGGAGGAAGGATCTGATGGGCTAAACAGATCTTCACCCATCATCCTGCACATCTTACAGCATCTTTGAATTCTCTGGCTGGGAGATCCAGCTCTCAGCTGAGGGACACTGTTTGCTATCAACAAAAAAATCTAAGCTGGCCAACAACAGCAATCATTCAGACACTTCTGTTATGGTCTGTCTTGGGATTTACACAGTTGTGGCAATTCTCTTCACAGGCACCAGCTATATCAGGAAGAGAGCTTGGACATTTCTGGAAGAACTAAAAGACGGAAAACTCATTGGGGTGCTTAGGCAACCTTTGGCACTAAGTCACATTTAGGTATATTCAGTATAGTTCATAATGTGAGGCGCATCCAGGTCTATCAATATGTGTGACCATTTCTGACCACATCTGCATCCATATTGGTAAGGAAATTCCACTTTTCATAGCTCATTTCAGACTTCTGCTGTTGACCAGTAATCAGAGGAAGACATCTCAAAGATTCCTTAAGCAGAAGAGGGGGAGAGAAGGAAAAGTCACTTATTTCTCAGTGCCCTTTATACCATGTATATCCATGGGCTCGGGCAAACTCTGAAAAAGGGAAGCAACATTAACTTGCAATGTCACTTTGCTGCACCACCCTCCAAGAAAACAGTCCCTTCTTTGATATCTTCTGCAGCTGCTCAGATCTGAGCAATTAATCCTCTGTGGCAATCTCCTTTCCTCTGGCAAAGTCAGTATTCCAGCACAAGAAATATACATTGTCCTTGTGATCTCTCTGGAGCAGTAATCAATAATGGTACAACGAAACCCCTGAAATTATTTAAACTTTGTGCAATATGACTAGCAGACAGATTAAAAAATGTCCCCAAAGGAATTTTCCTTCCTTAATATTTAGGTTCCACACACAAATTCCACTCTAGCTCCTCTGACTAACATCCACCACTGCCACACCCACCCAGCAGGATTTCCTGATTTTAGATCACATGTACTTTGAGCAAGATTTGTAAGTAATTTATCTCATGCTTGGCTTGAAGTACCTGAAAAATACTGAGCATCTATTTTCATAAAGCAAGATTTCTTGAAGATGTGTCTAGTAGAGCACCTGGAAGTGAAAGCACTGAAAAGCACATAATCATTGCTAAATATATTAGTTCTAATTTTTCTCATGCAAGTATTTACAAAACTGTACTTCTATCACACTAAATATGGTGCTATTTGCTTCTCCTTGAGGCTCTGGCTCTTGGATTCAAGCGAGTAGATGTATGACTGTGCCACACTGTGATCACAACCTTGACAAGGTTCTAAAACTTAGCAGCAGAGACTCACATTACCAATGCATAAAGCATTGGTAATAATAATTGGGAATAATTGGTAAGCAACTTATTTGCCCTCCTAAGAAGGAATTACGGAGGCACCAGTCCGAGACCCGCATTAATACCTTTACATGGAGCTGTGCTACACAGCTATCCCAGTTTGCCCAGCACTGCAGCACCACATGCCATCACAGTAGACTGAACATATCTCAAAGAGAAACTCAAATCTCCATTTTCAAATGTCCTTCTGGATGCAGAGAGAAGATTGAACACATTGCACCACAGCTGCATCTTTATCATGTACAAGTTGCATGGGTAATGAAAGATGCCTCCTAATATATTCTTGAGGAAAAATAAAATCTCACCGTGTTTTCATCTGTCCTCTAATTTTTAAGCATGAGGTACAACCTACAAAATCTCTTGGTACAACAATGCACCCAAATATATCAAACTGGTCTAATATTCAGTACAGACATGGTGCTTGTCCTAACAAAGCAATGCCTGGTGCTGAATACAGTTCTGCTGTTTGTCTGCAGGAGAAGAGTCTCTCCCCATCGGTACCCCCAAACCAGAAGATGTTCCAGGCATCAGTGAGCACCAACCCATTTTTCAGCAGCACATGGGAAAAGTCATTTTAGGAAAATCAAAGTCCCTGAGTGGCTGGTGCCAGGGCAGTTACTGGGCCTTGGGTTTTGCTGTCCTAATGCAGAGGACACAGGAGGCTTCATTGCCTGGCACTCGTTTGCCCAGCGATATGGAATACACACATCAAAACATCTTGAGGGACCATGAGCAGGTGTTGGCAGTGGATGGCCACTGGTGGGGGTCTGGGAGAGGCGAGGGAAATGGGGAAACTGGGGTGAGGAGGAAAAAGGAGGAGGTGGGATCCCAGCCCGTTGACAGGGAGGCGAGACCCTCAGGTACAGGAGGGCAAGGCACAGGGTGCAGCAAGCACTTGGCTGTGGGGTCTGGAGGGAGCCCAGCCGGAGGGAGAGCGGGAGGCGGGCGGGCGTCTGTGGGGCCGGCCAGTTCGGGGAACTGCGGGGCCGGACGTACCCCCGGCCCTCGCCGGGGCAGCGCGGGGAGCAAGGCGCGGAGCCGCCGCCCCGCACACCCGGGCTCGCCCCCGCCGCCCCGCCAGCGCTGGGCGGGGGTCGCG
>JAOXXN010000065.1:28614987-28634511 GCA_026770055.1 Myrmophylax atrothorax | reverse complement strand
CGGGCGGCGGCGACGGGCAGCGCGGAGCCGGGCGAGCTCATCGGGCGGGCGCTGGATTTCAAGAGCGAAGGGGCGCAGTGCTACAAGGACAAAAAATTCCGGGAGGCCATCGGCAAGTACCACCGCGCCCTGCTGGAGCTGAAGGCGCTGCTGCTGCTGCTGAGCCAGGAGCCGGCCGGGCAGCGCCCTCCCGCCGCCGCCGCCGCGGCGGGGCTGAGCGAGGAGCAGCGGCAGGCGGTGGAGGCCATCGAGGTCGACTGCTACAACAGCCTGGCAGGTCAGCGCGGCCGCGGCCGGGGGTCCCCACCTGCACCGCGCACACCTCCCTTCCCCCTCGCACAGCAGCGCTGCCGCGCCGCTCCGCACCCGCATCCCCTTCCCTTCCGCCGCCTTCCATTTTCCGCGCTGGCGCTCCCGCCGGGCACGGCGGAGCTGCACGGCCGGGTGCTCCCCGCTGCCTCGGGCAGCGCTGCCTCGGGCGCTCGGCCGCGCCGCTCCCTCCCGTCGGGCTCGCCCGCGGCCCCGGCGCTTCCCCGGCGCCTCCATCCCGTGCCCTCCTCCCCCTCTGTGCAGGTGTCAGGGCGGCCGTGCGTGCGTGGGGCGCTCCGGTGACAGAAATCGTGGCTCGTGAAGTGGCCGAGATTGCCTGTGCGCTGTGCCCTCGGCCCCAGATGTCCTTCAGTCCCTTCACCACAGCCCCGGTTCTGGTGCCTGTAATTAGCGGTACAGCAGAGAGACAGACTCCCACCACATCTGATGTAAGGAAGTGGAAGGGTTTGGGCGCTACTGCAGTAGTCCCAAATAGTTCTACCAGATATGAAAAGAATTTTTTGGCCTCTTAGCACTTAAAGCTGAAAGGAAATACAGCCTTGGCTTTTCGCTGGCTCCCAGTCTTCGCTGTGGTCAGTAGACATTTGATCATCCCTCTCTTTGCTCCCTGCCATCTGTTCAGAAGTGCTGCAGAAAGATGGAGGGGACGGGCAGGGGGTTTAACTACTTTGTAGTCAGATTCTGAAGTCCTTACAGAAACAGAACTCCTGTTGACTTCAAAAAGATTTACCCAAACAAGAACTGCGGGATCAGTGGTTATTTTCGGTCTGCAGCAGCACATGGCTTTTTTCTTTCCAAGCATCTCTGAAACAAAAACTTACACCTACCTATGTACAGGGAAGAAAGCATTCATAATGTGGACAAGGTGCACAAAATAACAACATTAATAATTGCTGTTTTCCAGAAGCATGAAGGGTTGCTCATTACCCTTTGTATCCTTAGGTCTAAAAAATGGCGAAAATCAGGACATTAGCTTTTGGCTTCCTAGACGGAGTTGGTGATCTTTGTTTCCTGTTCTCTAGTGCTAAAAAAGATGCAGAATTAAGCTAATAGTTTGAAACACCAAGCCAGCACCCTCTCTTGTCTTAATGCATGCCAATCTCTTACATTCAACATGCCTTTTGGGATCTAATAGGGAGCACAATTTAGCTCTCTTTCATCATGTTTCCAAATACTGTTCCTTCAAAAGCCTATTGAAATTGCACAGAGGAAGAGGCAAGTGAGATTTCAGAGTGATACCATAATTGCATAGCTGTAATTTTGTCTCTACAAATTTCTCTCCACAGGTTTATTAAAATCCATTGTATTTTGCAAGGATCATTTAGATTGGCAGGGTTATACAAAGAGCCTAAAATGCTCTGAACAATATAGCTTGGTGAGTTCCTGGGCTTGAAAAAGGGCTCTTAGACAATAGCTAGATACAAATGAGACATCGTAGGTAGAAGGTAAATGAAGTGGGAGGGAAGGATGGAATTTGCCTCTGTGGCGCTTTCTGCCGAGTACACAAGTTCCACTTGCTAGAAACGTGTCGGCTCCTGCTGACAAAGTTGTCCTGTGTAATGGTCATTGTCCAGCTTGTTATTTACCATTTTGGGTTTGTGCAAGGAATTTTTGTCTTTGTTGGTTGTATTTGATCTTGTCAGCAGTAGCAATTGGTGTGAGAAACATGCTCCATTCTTTAACCTAGATATGAACAGATTTTTTCCTAAATTTAACCAGTATGAACACAGGAGGAGATGAGTATAATTAACCCTGGAATTATAAACAGTGGTTTTCTTGGGATAACCTCACAGTAGGTAAAGCTGTCATTTTGCACAGACGGTTGTCACATGTTTTCAGTAGATGGCATGCACAGAGCAGAGAACAGCATTTATCTTGGGAATGCATAGCTTCATGTGGGTCTGCTGGGCTGTCTGCAAACAATTCTGAAGAAATGCCCATCATGTTGGAGAGGGCAGTGTGCAGTTAAACTGGAATTGCAGCTACTCCTAGCCCAGTTCCAGAGCTCCCATTTTAGCAGGAGGATCTGTGAATTCATGGCTGGAATGGACAGCGGGACTTTCCCCAGAAATGTAACAATGGTTAGTATACCTTTTTAATAACAACTTCAAGAGGCACAGCCATGGGACTTTTATTTTCTAAGTGTGATGCAGCAGACAGCACCAGTTTCTTTACACAGTGAGCTCTTGGAGAGGCACCAGCACATACTGTTGGAGTTGAAGTCAGTGTTACTTGACCTGGGGAGGAGAGGAGACGCAGGGAGCTTTGCTTCTGAGCACTACTGGGTGCCTAGAGCTGTTTCAAAAATAAATAAATCTATAGTGCAGAAAGCATAACAGCAGTGCATGTTGACTCTAGAGAAGGCAGTTTTTCACTTAGCTCTGAAGTATGCCCGGTAGCATTAGCAGCTGTCATCTCAGTGGCCTTATTACCAAGTTCTTTTAGCACCTCCGCTTACTCTCTAAGCTTGGCATTCGAGAAACCCACCTCGCTTTTGCACTGTCATTTTTCATGTGGCCACCACACATCCACCTGTCAGAGATGCTTTGCATCACAACTGTAGATGCACACACACTTGTTTAGATGCAGCGTAACAGAGGACAGAGTCAACTACAGGTACATATGCACGTAGGTGAGAAATACACCCAGAAGGGATTTGGGACAGTCTCATGGGTAAGAGCTGGGGTGATTTGTTTGTTATTCTTTTAAATCTGATGGATTACATGAGTAGGAGCATGTGGGCAAAGACTAAACTGTTGTCAGTGCCTGTCATTGCCTGCAGAAGGTGAATGTAGGCACAAACGTGCACAGAGATTCTTGTTTAGCTTTGCTTCTTTTGCAGAGTAGCTTCAACAGGCAATTTTACTGTAAGGTGTGGTGGCCAGCTCTCATATTTGATCAAAGTCCCACAATATTTGGTGTGTTTTCTAAGGTCCCCTGTTGTGGAGCTTTGTGTCACAGCCTAAACTATTTAGCCCATTTCAAAGGATTGAAGATCTTCTGGGTTTTAAATTCTTGTGGTTTTTTTTAATTATTATTTTAAATCAGCCTAGGATTTTCACCCTGTGCCATTAGCAGAGCTGCTTGTTTCTTTTACTGAGCTACCAGCTGGGCTTCAGTTTAAACTCCAAGAGTTTTGCCTTAAAGGGACTCCCCCTCACATCCACAAAATCCAAGGCTGCTGCATTCTTACACGGGCCTTGCCAATGCCCCTTCATTTTACCACAAGTCCTTCTGATGAATGTCACCAGGGGCAAGAGCAGCAGCATGGTCAAGGCTCCCAGAAATTGCTAGGGTAGGCAAAGAAAAAGCCTACCAGCAGCACAGAGCCTTGCGGAATGAATGCAGGGTTGTAAGGCAAACAGTCCTTCCTTTATGACTCACTGATGGTCTCTGACCTTGAGGGAGTCACTTGACCTCTTTTTGCCTCTTTCAGCCCTGTTGAAAAATAACAGGGACCACAATCTCGTCCTGATGGCATGTTGACTGAGTTTTCTCCAAGTTAGTGGTTTATGATTTTTAAAAAACAGAGGGATGTACAAAGAATGCTTGCAGAAAAGCAAACTGGCCAAATACACCTCAGGTCTTGGTCTCCTTTTTGCTCCCACAGCATCTTTGGTCTGGAAGAACCTTAAATGCTTTAGTTACTGAATGCAGATAGGGAATCATTTACCAACTACAAATGCAACCATTAAACGCAATGATTATTTTGTTCCACCGTTACTGCCTGAAAGTTTACAATATGAAAAGGACTGTGACTGCTCTGCAGAGAGGAACAAGTCCTAGTCATTCCAAAGCAGGAAAATGCTAATGGTAAGCATAGTTTTAAGCATTTCTGGTGAGGGAATGTTGCAGTGTGATAAGCAAACCTGTGTTGATTTTCCTAAGCATGCAGAAACACTCCTTGCAGGAGGAATGGAACCAGAGAGAGAGCTGGGGATGATGAGTGGTGCCAGGGGATCTGGTTACCAATCCTCCCCCTCTGTGCTAACCAGTTGTATTATCTTCACCAAATCTTTCCTAAACTTCAGTTTATCCATCTGCATTTATGACCTCCTGGGAGTACTGTAAGGCTTTGCTAATTACATGAATGTAAATTAAATGCAGCATGTTTATATTGTCATTCAGCTATCTTTAGTTTACTATTCGAGTCTTGGCAAGAGGATACATGTACTTGCACAGAGTATTAAAAATGCAGCCCTCCAAGATACACCTCATCCTGGATAGTGAGTTTGGTGTCCTACATTGGCAGAAATGTGCACTGGTACCAATCATATGACTATGTGAATGTCACAGTGATGGTCCAACAAAACAGCACTTCCAGCAGCATGGGGACCTTCAGGCACCCTCGGGCTGGGGTAGGTACTACTTCCAGTTCTTAGCAGTTGCATGGACTTTGATCAGTGGTTCCACTGAGAAATCCAAGTAAAAATACTTGTAATACTTAATCGAGTAAAAATTAACTAAAGATGAGAAAAGCTGGTAAAACTTTCCACTGACCACCCACTAGGACACGTCATAAGGAGTTCTTTGCTAAAAGCCCATTCCAGCATATAGCCGTTAGCAAGTACAGACTCTACTAGGACACATGGTGCTGTGGGTGTTAAAGCAGTCTTGGATTGTTGCTTGATGTGATTTTTTTTTAATGTGCTGCATCAACAAAAAAACCAGCCTCTGAAAGGATGCCATGCAGTGGGAAGGAGGGACAGCAGCAAACAGAGCAGCCGGATGTGTTCTGCATTCTCACTGATCGGTGTGGGGGCATTTCCTGACACTCGTGGTTTAGATACATCTGCCCAGCCCAGAGTGCATGGAAACATCTTGCTTTACAGGACTGATGCAATGACTGCCCCAGGTAGGAGCAGCTGCAGCAGAGAGTAAACACAGATGACTGTATGTGGTTTTTTAGTGATAGGCCCAAACTCTGACATATATTTAAGAAAGATGTGGGATTTCAAGCTGTTGTCATTAATTACTCTTTAGATATACTCAGTATTTACCTTTCCCCTTTTATTTAGAGTAACAAAATTCTCCCTATTCAGGGAGTTTCTTGTGCATTGAAAGGATGGGATGGAAATGCATCCAGATGACGGAAGGGGAGAAGGAGAGAAAGGGTAGCAAGCAGCCACCAAACTTGATTTAAGTGATGTATGTCTGACAGCATCTCTCTTGCTGAGGCAGATGTTTTCCTCTGTATATGTCACTATTCATCCTAAGCCTTTTAAAAATTTGATGCTCTGTGGGTTGGTTTGGTTTTTTGCAGCCACTTCTACCACATGTTTAATTCCCTTTGCATGAGGAGAAGCCTGTCCCTGCTGACCTTGTCACCATTTGCCTGAAACGGAGTACTGAGAATGTATATATCCCCATGCCAGACTGTCCAGAGGATATGCAGTCTTAGTGAGCTGAGATCCCACAAAGCTTCTCCAAGAACAGAGCAGTGGGTAATTTGTTTACCTAAGAGTACTGGTTGTTCTCCACCTTGAGAATAGCACTCTTTTGTCAGAACTCTGCAGTAGCACATCCTTCCCGCTTTATTCCATCTTCTTCTGATAGGCTGTCCTAAATTTTCCTCCAGCAAAAGCTATGCAATGAGTCACAGCCTCTTAGACCTTCACAGGTTTCCATCAGTGCTGTGCTGAAGATGTTTCAGCTGGTTCAATAAACACCAGTATTAAAATCAATTCTGGGTCAATTCTATTGCTAAATACACCCATGAGCTCCACAGTTACCACCTTTTCTGGGAGCTGGCCACCTCTGCATGGTTCAGCAGGTGGAGATCTTTCTCTTCTTGCTGTTCATTGTGGCTCACGCCCAGAAATTTCCAATACAGCTCTAGATCTCTTTCTCCAGCCTTTCTCCTAGAACTGCTTATCAGTTCAGCAGCACGTCCCAAGTTCCTCATCAGTGTCCTCTAGCATGGCAGTTGATGCTCCAAGAAGGGAGGATCATCAGAAGTTCTCACATTAGGATTTTAGGATGATAAAGAAGTTTTTGTGAGGAAAGGAACAGTAAAAAGTATAAATAAAAGGGGAGGTGTAAATGTTGCCAGTTTGTTCTGGACATTGTTCCATCTCACAGAAAATAACTTACAAAGGACTATGAAATTGAGGAAACAAAATGAAGAAAAGTAGAAAATACACAATAAACTTTTGAGACAAATTACTGGCAAATTATTTTCTTCTTTGTTCTCTCACTTAATGGATGAGAAATTGGTACAGAAGGAAGACAGCTGTTTATTAATTCTGGTTTCAACTTAGACAACCATTCCAGTGACTAATATCAAGGGTTAAAAATGCTTTGGAAAGGAGTCCATACTAACTATCATTACTAATGGCTTCTCAGGAATCTGTCTTCTTTTTTTTTTATTTCTGCATTGCATTGTGGATGGGAAACTAAGATTAGGACATTGATGGATGAATGCAGGTAAAGCTTCTTGAGGTGGCACAGAGTGTTGCTGTTCTGTTCTCTGTTGTAGAGTCAGTGCAGTTTCTGAAAGCTTTGCTGGAATTGCTAAGGTAACTTCAGCTGGGGCACACTTTGCTTGTGTGTGTAGTAGTAGGGAGGTGGTAGTAGTGTTCTTTTACACTTGCCTAGGCAGCTGCAGATGGTGTCCTTTAAAGGTGGGGCTGGAGTAGAAAAATCAGTCTCAGTATAGCCATTCAGACTTTAGGACACCACTAGAAACAGTACTAAGGCAGTTCATGGAAATGAATTAGGCACAGTTAGTTACTTTTTCTCTCTGATAACCTATGGCAAAAGTGACAGCTGGGATCAGTGATCTTTAGCCATCATAGCTTGACATTCCAGAGCTCATCTGTTACTATCCCAATGCAATAGCTAATGTCATGATCTTTACTTCAAAATCCGCTCCATCTCCCCACTTTCCAAAATTCTTGTCACTCCATTGCCCTGAGGCTCATAGGCTGGATAGCACCATCTGTTTCTCCTTGTCTTTGTCCTGTGTACCCAGTTCTCCCATTTTATTTCTAGGCACAGGAGTTGAGACTCTTTACACAGTGCATGTCTCTACCCTTTGAATTTCTTTACTCCCTCTCCCAGTTGCAACGCAGCTTTGTCAGACTTTATGATCTCCCACACAAAGCTTTGTCCCGTCCCAGATGCCCCCATCTCTGTTCTGCCAATGAGGTCCTCTCACCCCTCTGTGGGTGCTGTGACTCTTGCAGGAAGGCAAGCAGCTGATGCTGGTTACCTACTCAGTGTAACAACGAGGAGCACCTCTCAGCAACAGAGTGCATGTGTGCAAGCATGAGACTGTTCCATTATCCACTTTGTCATTCACCTTGATAAAATTACCAGCTCTTCCAGTCAGGGCATGAATTTTAACCCATGCTTGTCCTCTGTAGCCATGATCACAGCTTTGCCCATCAGATGAGCGCATAGTTACCTTGAAAGCTTTAGGAAGTGTGAGTCCCCACCACTGAATGGTTCTGCAACAGCCTCCCAAAAGGAGTGTGGGTAAAAAAAAAAACAAAACAGGCTGTTTGCACCTCTAGGAGTTGTGGATGTTTGCCAGTAAAACCATAATTGCCTGACAAGTCCTGTGTCCCAAGCTCCTGACTATAGTTACAGCTCTGTCCTGTTCACTCACATGTACCATCAGCAAGGCAGGAACTGCAGCCCTTTACATGTCCCTAGAGGCAGAGAACAACCCCATCCTTACATTGCTGCATAAGCTTTTCAGGATGCAGGATGCTTGTTGCTTGCAAGGCTACAGCACTTTTCCTTCTCCAACATGTTCATGTTTGACAGGACAAATCTCTGCCCTGCTAAAGCAAATACTTTTACAGCCACTGCTCAGTATTCCCTTTCTTTCTTTAGTAGGAGCACTGCCCACTGCATTTACTTGCTGCCAGTTTAGGGGGCTGTCATGTAGATTGTTCTGCATCGGTGGCAGCAGCAACTCCTTTCATATCGGAGTGGCAGACAGCAAAACTCTGCTAATGTAGCCATCCATGAAGTTGCCTGGGAGCTGCTGGAAAGCAGCAGCTGGGTCAGGCAGCAAAGCACCACCAAATTAGTGTTCCTCAAATTTTGATTCCAAAGCTCCTTTGATGCCCTGATAACAGCTGTCATGTTCCATGCCTCTGGTCTGACCACAGCAGGGCCATTTAAAGAGCTCATTTCCTACCTGTTGAAACTGAACTGAGGTACCTGGAGTGTAAGTCACCTTACTCTTGCTGTAAGTCACCTTATTCTGTAAAGCAAGAGGGTTCAGGGCCCTCTTGGCAGAACCTAATCAGGCAATGGTGGAAATTCCCTACGCATCTGATGTTTCCGTAAAGCTTAGCCTAGAATGTAAAGACAGATTTCAAATCGGCCTGTTTGGATGCTGCTTATCTTTGGCCTTTTCCAGCTTGAGAGACTGAACTGCAGACAGTTTACTGCTACTTGAAGCAGGAGAGGAGAATACAAAACAAGCAGTGGGGTATTCTTGCCCTGCATATTCCCCAGTGTAGTGTATGGGAGAGGAAATTTACTCCTGGAAGCAAATTAAAAGCAGAGGAAGTGTCTGGGATTTGAAAATTTACGTCAGACTTTTAGTGCTTCCTTTGTCTATTCCTGGAGCAATGTGACTAACAAACATCTACCTCCAGTGTGCTGTTATCCCTACAGTGACCATACAGTCCAGGAATTCACGCTGAAATGAAAAGTATCTTTAAGATATAAAGAACAGTCCTTTAACCAGCTGCAGGGAAGAAGCTGTGAGAATTCACATTCCTGTGCTTCAGTCCTGCTCCCAGAGAGGGAGAGGGAAGAAGGATGATATTTCATCCACACCTTCAGAGAATAAATCCATGCAATGGCCATAGCCTCTCCCGAACAGGAGCTGCCCAGGGAGGTTATTACCACACTCAGCTGATCTTGTAGAAGGAGAACTGCAAGGTCAGTTGAAAGAATGAGAGAAGGAATCTATCAGGATGCTCTGGAAAACCCTCATAAGTCAGCCCTAGCCATTGTTCTGCACAGACACTTTTTTCTTGTCTAGTGATTCAAAGAGAATCAAATCAGAAGCTATGCACCATGCCTGTAGCAATGATTCTCTCAACAGCGTGGTGCAAAGTTAAGCCTCAACTCATGCAGTTACCATATATTTTTAATACTAGCATAATTTAAATCCCAGATTACTATCTTCTTAAATGCTTTTCAGTGATTAATTGCTTAAGACACAATAGTGTGTTCATGTTGCAAGGAAACCAGAGCAGCATAAGATCCTCACCTATATTGGAAATACAAAGCAAATGGGTTTGTTTTCCTTTTTCCATTCTCTAACAGCTGCGATGGAGCTCAAACTAAGGCAGCTTAGGAACTTTGCTCATGGGGTAGGGTGGTAAATTAAATTATTAGATTAATACAAAATAATTTTTAAACCCCAGGTCTGATTAACTTGAAGTACAGTGCCAGAAGGTATCATGGAGTTCAAGAACCTAAAAAGATTAGAAAAGAAGGCTTAGACATACAACTAATTGAAACAATTTGCCCAATTAAATAGGATAAAAACTGTAAAGCAAATATTACATTTTTCATGCTTCAGAACCACTGCTAACTGGCTTGATTTTTTGAATAAACTTCTCTGAGACTTTCATTTCCCTGTCCACAGCCATGTCACATAAGTGACACAGTTATTCTGTGATCAAGTGGCATATTCATATCCTTTTCCTCTCCAGTTGTTTCCTCACAAATTCTAGCAAAAATTCTTAGTAGTCCCAAAGTGCATAGTCTTAAATTTTGTATCACCAAATTCCATCCCGAACAAATTTACTGCTGTGTACCAGGTCATGTAGTTCTTTTTATATCACCTTGTCATCCTCATCCTTTTTGACAGTACCTTTCAACTTGACAGTCAGTAGGTCACTCTGACTTTTACATAGGGGCATTAAACACTAAACAAGCTCCATTGTGAAATTAATTCCTGAGGCATTGTACTAGTGGTCTCTTTGCAGACCAATATGCTTGTCAGCAGAACCCATTTCAGCCTCTTTAGCCATCATTCTTATACTGTATCTTCGCCTTTGGTTAGCTTAACTAAAAAGGTACAGTCAAGACAGAGAATTGTATTGATTCAGCAAAATGATTCTAGTGTTCATGGTGCCAGGAAGCAGCCTCTCTAGGTGGGGTGGGAGTTACCCCAAGTAAGACACACACTCCTACCTAGTTCTGTCACTGCCAGCAATGCATTGCATGGATGTGGTTTATGAATGCTTTGGGAGTGATCTGAGATCTGTACATGAAGCACTTTGCCACAGCTAATATTGAAGAGTAGACATCTTATTAGAGGATTGCTTTACACTCCTGCACAGTTCAAACCATGACATTTTCAAGGAAATAATATACTGTATCATCCCTCTGGTCTTCAATTTATTCATTTTCAGCCTGATTTCGAAAGGAAATGAGTCATAAGCATGTATGTTTTCTGCAGTCTGCTTGTCAGTCCCCTCTCAATAATTTTCAAACCTGTTGGCAAATTAGATTAGATGGAGAGACAGATGTATCAATGATACTAAGTTTCGATGGTATAAATGGAGGGCAGGGAAGAGGTAAGGACACTAGAGGCCCAACTATGTGAAAGGGTGACACTTACACTCCCTTTATGTGGTCTGTCAAAACTCACGCAGGTGACAGCCTGGCACAGCCAGGATTAGTTCACTGTTCCTGACAAACCACTCTTCTCTGCAATGTTTCATGCATTTTTAATGAAAATAAGGTTGAAGGCTTTGTTTTATACCTTTCCCACTTCAGTTAGAAAATAGTTGACTTGAGCATCCTCTGCCTTTTTGATTCTGTCAGTTGTTCTTTCCATCCCTCCCACAGAGGCCATAAAGGTTTCTCTCTTGTTTCAAAATATCATTAAAATAGAAAGGCTTTAGGCTACACTAGACCTGGATAAAGCATGTGAATAAGTAATTAATTTAATGAAAGAAATACTCCTCATTTGACATCTCCATCTTACCAGATGATTCTTTTCAGCTATGAAGAGTTCAAGGAAAAACCAAAAGCATTTCAGTCCCTATCAATGACACAGGGTATGAAAACACAAAGAGGTGGCCCCAGAGCAAGCCTGCTCTCCGTGCCTTGGCAGACTCTGCAATGGTCAACTCTTCCACATGTCCTGGGAGGTGAACTGTGAGCCACCACAGGGCACAGCACACAGATGTTATGCAGCCACATCTTCACAACTTATAGTACCCAGCATGCTGCAGTAAGCCAGGCTTGAGGCAATCATGGCATGCACAACTGTCTGTGACTTCATTGAGAGCCTTCAGGCAGTTCCAGCTGCCTTTCACATTACTGTTGTCAGTTGTCTGAACCACTGTGAGCACTTCTCAGTAGAGAAGGCAGCTTGAAATCCACCACTTCCTCCAAAGTGTCTCTCTGTTTACAGAAATCCTCTCCTTGTCTCAGATTAGTTTTAAAAAAACACCATCATTGCATTAAGCTTTAAATTTCACTGTTTAATATATTCTGTTAAGAATCATAGAGGATTTGATAGCACTTGTTGGAGTTGGCCTGCTGTTGAACACCAGCCACTTACTAGATGGTTGTCTGGTGTTGCTGCTGTCTTACAAAAGTCTGTGTACTTTTGCCTTGTGAAGACAACTCAAAGAGACAAGATTCCTTCAGTGGGGACCAAGAGCAACAGGAGGCCAGAGGAGGAAGGTAAGACGTAGAGAAGGTGCCACAGTGAGAGAGTAAAGCAACACAAGGTGAACAAAAGCAAGCAGCATGGAAGAGGCAGTGGAATAAAAAGCAACTGGAACAGACCTGAAGGCCAAGCATATCTAATTGACTGGACTAGAGTGGACTAGATGAGTACTGATTTCAAAAGATAAAGACAGGTCAAAGATTACTAGATAAGTCAGAGCGGAGGAAACCTCCAGGGTGTTTAACCTGAGAGATCAAAAATAACAGCCTTGGCTAAAACAAACAGAAGGAACTTCCATCTCTTCTAATGTGGTTGCAGTAGGAGCTAGTATTTATAGCATCAAAATTATCTAGTAGTTGAAAGCTGATTGAAGCTCTTGCTTCACCAATGCTTTGATAAGACTTTGCTCCTACCTCTGGGAAAAACCAAAGACATGCATATTAGAAGAGGCAATATGAAGATCATCTCCACATGAAGCTCTTTATTTTGGTAGAATAAAGATTTTCTGGTGCACAGCTGGAGGCAGAGTTTGGCTTCAGACAATTCTTGTTTTCTTGACATTTAGGTTTCAACTACTGCTTTAATATTACCACAGCTAAGAATTTTCAGTAAACCTCTGGTTTTGCCTTGAAGGACTGGTAACTACAGGAAGTGGTAGGTCAAAATACTCGTTCAAAACAGAAGCTATGGGGATCAGGTGAAAAGTTGGCTGAAATTCCTTGCTTCTCAAAGCTTTGGCCCTTTGAAGGAAAACTGCAATATTATATCATTGCATTTGTGACAAAACAGAAGCACAAATCACCACAAACTTACCTTAAAGTAGCTTAAGAAACATAATTTAGAAAACATGAACCCTTTTAAATAACTGCTCTTCAAAACTACGCAAGTCTGAAATATGGAAACAGAAACACAAATCAAAAGCTAGCAGTCATACCAGCTGTTACCTAAATGCTTACCTGTTCACATGTCCTGCTACAGTGTTGGTCTGACATCCTCCAACAGGACCTTCTGACAGGAATTAGCACTAAGTGGCAGCTGTCAAGGACAACCCAGGATTGTTCATGCTCTGAGTGTCACAGGACAATCAAGAATGGGACTGAAGAGCTATCAAGAGCCTTCTGTCCATACCCAGGTGTGGTACAAGTGTACAGAGATAACTTCTGCTTGAGCTGTTCTTAAACATTCAGAAATCTAGAAACCTTAACAACTTTCCCAAGCAGTCTCTTTCAAAGCTTCTCTCTCTTTACTGCTATAAAGTTTTTCCTAGCTGAAATGTAAGCTCTCTTCTTAGTTCCTGAGTACAGGAAGAACAGATGGTATCCTGGTTATGCCCTTCTTTGCATTAGAGTTGGATTTTTTCCTTTTTTATGTGGATGAACAGGGTTAGCCTTTCTGCCCTCACTGTCTCCTTGAGGGCTTAAATTCTGTCCTCTCTGGACCATTTGTTTTTGTCAGGGTACTCCATGGATTTTCAGCAGAATTGTTCTCCAAGCAGCTGTTCCCCTGCTGTACTTACACAGCAGGGGGGTTTCCTGCCTAAATATAGGACCTTTAACTTGCCCCTGTCAAATTGCGTCCTGTTTTTATCAGGACACCACCAATTTGTGGGGATTTTTGGAATTTTACCCCCACCTTCCACCACACTCTGTTTCCTCGTATCTTGGTGTTATCTGCAAATTGACAAGACAGTCTGCAGTCTGTCATTTAGGTCTTTATTGACAATATCAAATACCATGGGGCCTGGGACAGATCAGTGCAGAACCCTACTTAATGTTGCCTTTCATTTTGTTAAGAGAATTAAGTCTATTCATTTAGACTGTGCTCCTCCAGCTTGCTTAAGAAAATGTCGCTAAAATTTGTCATTTGACAGCGTAAAAGCCAAGATACCTACTCCTTGTCTTTTGTCTTCAAGATTGATCACTCTATCACAAACTGAAATTAAACTGATCGGTTCTGACAGCTCATATTAGCAGTTACTTACCTCCTTGTTACCGGCCCTGTGCATTCCAAGGGGAGTCAGTAGGCAGAGTCCTAAGGCAGGCTGTCAGCCACAGAAAGACTGACACACAGGCTCAGCAGCTCCTTTGAGAACTACTGAGTACCTTTTAGTGTGTTCCATGGTGGAAGTATCGGCATGCTTCAGTCACTACTATTGCCTCTCTCTCCCTCTTTCCTAGAAAAGCTAATTGGAATGGTGAAGTCACGGTCCTTCTGGAGGAGGTACGAAGGACTCAGGAGCAGCAGAGAACTGAAAGAGACCATGCCACATATTTTAAGGAAAGCATGGCCAGGATGGCAGGATAGGGAGGAACAGTTGGTGTCTGTTTACAGATTGAGAGTCGGGCTGGGAAGAAGGGGAAGACAGTTTGGAAGAGGTGGCCCACTTTGGGCTCTCCAAATATTTGTGGATCCACACTTCATTTAGTACTAATCCCTCCCTATGGAGAGAGACAACCTGTCATACAATTTGGATTTTAGTTTTCTACATGCTTCCCTGCAAGCAGAAGCATACAGGCATGTTTAGGCCTTTTTGGTACATGGAGAGGAATAAATGAGAGCCAGTGGCTGGAAAGATGTACTGTCATTGTGATATTCCCTTTTCATCCCTTTAAGGTTGTCTGGAAGCTAGGAGTCAGATGATTAGATTATTGTCAGACATTATCAAGCTGCCTATAATTAGCTTTTTATTGGGGAGAAGCCAGAAAATCCTTTGTTTGCAAGCTTGGACTATAGAGAAAGAAGAAAAATATTTAATGGAAGAGATTGTTTGGAAACTGTAGATCCTAGTTAGTGCCTCAGTCTAGTAGTGAAACTGCATGCAGCATCTCTCTGAAAAAAAAGATACTCTTTTGAGGAATGTTGAGTTGCATTCTTGAAAAGCATGGCACATGTGGAGCTCTGTGCAGATATGGATGCTTTATTCCTTTGGTACAGGCTTCTTACGTTCAGCATGTTATATGGCTCCTTTTAGTGCCAATCCGTATTGAAAATCCAATACAAGATAAAATATAGGTTAAAAATTGGGCCGTGCCTTTTACATGTAGCCTCTGCAGTTTGCACTCTCAGCATCAGTAGCTTCAACTTCAGAGAAATTTGGATAAGCATTCAAGTAGACAGTTCTTTTTATGCTGTACATTAAAATTACAGTAGTTGAAGTCCAAAATGACTTTTCAACTAAGATAACCTTTTACATTTTCAGCGTCATCTTATGAGTCACATGTTACCTGATTTATTTTAGAAGTTAGTTATATTCAAATTGCTAAGACATGACTGTCATTGTCAGTCTCATGTAGTAATGGTATCCCTTTTAATTCTTTCATTGGACACTGTAAGCTCCATGTGCTTTTTGTAAACACCACGTACAGTCTGCAGCATGCAGAGATTAATGCTACATCCATTAGTGGCATGGTTAGACGGTTGCTGTCTATTCCAAGATAAATATTTTTTTTATTTTTTCCCCTCCTGGTTTGTTGTTATTGTTGTTGTTGTTATATTCCAATAATTTCTCTTCACAAATGCTTAAACCAGAACTTATCTCCACCATGTTTTCTCGTTTCTGAGGAAGAGCATCACCATGAAGGATGCCAAGCCTTCTGCAGCACAGGACTCTGCTAGGCTGCCCTATTACTTTGAGTCTTACATATGAGAACAAAGCCTGTTCAGTGATATGTAAAGGTCTTAATGAAATGTCTGAATAAAACCCTGAAGCAATAATATCAAAGTATCAATCATGTTTCCTGAGGTAGAACCAGAGCAAGAATATGCACCATCTTTCTGCAGTTTAAACAGATTTTAAGCGACTTGCTGGCTGCTGTACTGAAGGTGAGATCATATCCGAAAGCACAGTATTTTGCAGAGTTTAATTGTGGTTATTTTGGGGCATGATGCTGTCCGTTTGTGAAATACAGGTTGAGTTTGTAGTGGCTGGAGTAACTAGCACTTGCTAAAGAGTAACAATCCACAGAGGTTGTTAACCAGTGATGGAGTCCAGTAAATACAGTAAAGAGGGACAATCCGCTTCAGGTTTAAGCAGTAATATGTTTAGCTACTTCTCTCTGCATTGCAACCAAGCAAATCAATACAGGCTGTGTTTTTCACTCCAAGGAGTGGATAAAAAACAAAGGTTATTTGGATTCAGACCCTTTTGCTTGGGTGTATGAGAGGGGTTCAACCACATGATTTACCATTACCTCTTGTATAGGACACCTGTTTGTCTCCAGGGAATATTTCCAGGGCTAGCTTGCAGCACTGCAGGTTACTATCCCTTGGTGAGCACAGCCAGCGAGAAAAGGGTGATCACAGCAGGAATGTGATTATGGTTGAGTGATCTGCTAGAGAAGCTGCTGCCATACACAGCTAGAGAGGCTGGTTTCCTTTGCCTGAATTTCAGTGCTATAAATGCTCCTCTTGGTCTCCAAGCTGGCTGCTGCACTGTGTCTCCTTAGCACCTTGTCCCAAACTCCACTTCTCTGACCAGACTTTGCCTCCTCAATAGACCTCAGCTCCCTACTCCTACACCTTTTCACCACCTCCCTTTCTGTGCCTCTGTCCCCACACTACTCTCAGTGGCAGTCTCCTCCCCTTGCAAGCATCTGCCTCCCTGTCTTTCTGCCATAACTGAAACAACACTTCTCATCTTGATTTCCACTTTCTGCTCTGCTTTGTTCCTGTGACCGTTAAGCCAATAAGAGGATTTTTGTGTTCTCAAAGTTCCCAAATCCCCACTTTTTCTAGATCAGATTGTGCCCCGGGTGGACTGAATATTCAAAGGATTTGGGTACCAAATTCTAACCTGCATGTCTACAGAGTACTATATGCAGTCCCGTACTGGGTTTTATTTTCAGAAGGTTATTAGTTGGCCAGCTATAGGTTCCCTTGGGGACAACAGAAGGCACCTGCTTGACACAAATGATATCTGCCAGATTTCTGTTTGCAAAGCCAAACGGTGAGAGAATGAGACGCACCCAGATAGTCACCAGAGATCTAGAGATCTTTAACAAGGGAAAAATAAGGTATGTTTCCCTAGCCTGTTTTTCAAAAATACCTGACCAGTCTTGACTGACATTTTACAAAAGCAGACATCAAAGGCAGCTATTGCAAATGGAATATTTTAGTCCATAAACTTAAAAGAACAACAAAGTTATAAGCAGCTGACCCTCTCTTACAATGGAAGGCACAGGGCAATCTTAAAAATAGTTGGTGTGACCAGCTTACCTGAGTGACAGCAAACAGAAAACAAGACAGGAGTCTGTGAAACATGAACTTGCAACCCAAGATTCTCCTGTAGGGCAAAGGCATTTTCATCTCCCAGGACAACAGCAAATGGATTCCTGTTATGACTAACACAGTGTGCTGAGCCCAAGGAACATGCCAAAGGGTAGGGATATGCTAATGCTGCTTGCACAGTAATTCGTCCCACTCTTTTAATTGTTCTGCAACATGGATGGGTCTTGAGCCTTGCCCACAATGGGTATAGCCACTGGTATAGGAAGTGTCTGGACAATTGTTCTAGAGTGCAGATTTTATCCTTTGGTGAAGATTGCCATGTAATCAAGGTTCTTGATATTGTTGTTCAAAATCTCCATGTTAAAAATTGGATGTGTTACTCGCAGACTTAGCTCGTAGCTCAGCCAAAATGAGAAGCCAAAAGTTTGGGCCAAACTGAGCTATTTGCATAACCTGCAGGGGTATTCACACAGGACAGGTTTCTGTGGTAAGATGCTAAATGACAGCACTTTCAGCTGAACTTCATTTTGAGGGTTCAGAGAAAAGCTATAAAAATGTGGAAAGCTGAAAAATAAGGCCTTTTTTTTTAATTAAGAGACTCTAGTCACCTCTTTATAAAGGACTAATAAAGGCAAGATGAAGGAGTGATTTGATCAGAATCTCAGAGTACCAATGAAACAAGGAAACACAAACTTTTCTGGGTAGCAAAGATGTGGGTAGTCAATTGCAGCTAAACAAAAAATTCAGTATAGAAATGTAGTGATGCTTCTTAAACAATTAGCTAGCCTTTGGAAGGAAAGTGCTGCCATGGACCTTTTCTCACTGGCAGTGGGTTAAGCCTAGAGAGTTTCCTGAAAGATATTCTGGAATTCAGAATTATTTGAGGGTGGAATAAAGTAGACTTCAAACCCCTCAACTGCCAAGATTTTAGTTACAACTTCCCACCATTGCTAACCACAGCTGTTGGTAAAGGTTAAAGGTGTAGATGTGTTTTGGCTCTACAGGTGCTTCATCTTTGTTTTACCCAACCTTGTGCTTAGCATAGATATACAAACTATCTTAGTTGTCTACTGGCACCATATCTGTACTGCACCTCTCAGATTATTGCAGCTCATGGAGCTGGCAGGCATAGATTTGAGTCCACAAATTAAAATGTACAAATCTAGGCTTACCATTCCTCTTGTGAAGAAATACAGCCAAATTTTCTATTTCCTTGCTAAACATCAGCAGTCAGTTGGGAATTGTGATGGACAGGGCCCCTCCTGTGGAGCTAATAGCATTAACCTTCTCCCTGTTCCCATGGCACATTTCACCTGGTAGTTTCAAGATGGCTATTTTATTTTATTTTATTTTGTTTTATTTTATTTTATTTTATTTTATTTTATTTTATTTTATTTTATTTTATTTTATTTTATTCTCTATTTTATTTTACAGTAGATAGGGAATCTTCATCCCTATGTGACATAAATGGTTTTAGAAGTTGAGTTACTTATTGCTTAACCTTATACAATAAATCAGCTGCCAAATTGAGAATGATAACCAAATACAGTGGATAACCATCACATGCTGCAGGAAGCAGGACAAGCAGTGTTTCTGAGTTGGGGAGATGTAGCCACCAGATGCTGTATTACAATGACGATGAGACTTGCAGGGAATGGGTGACTGTAGGTTTGCATCTGCAAGTAAAGGGCACCCTTCTAATGGCCAAAGATCTACTACAGCTGGTGCTGCGTGGGATCAAGCCCACTGAGTTTTGAGAAAGCAGGAGGAGGATCTGGATAAACCTCTAGATATGGTCCCTCTGAGTGAGCTCTGTTCCTCTGAGGAATTCATTGGGGGCCTATTAAGAACATAGAAGGAGGGTGATGAGGTGTTTGATGTGGTAAACAAACACTCCCAGCCAGAGTTGCACATGTCTGTTTGGGAAAACAGCAGATTTTCAAAATAATTCTCCCCTACTGAATTAGGTAGGAAGTACAAGAATTCAATGTCTCTTCAATTTCTGAATGTTCAGTTACTAACAGCCTTAATATTTACATTGGTTCACAGTTGATTAAGATCATTTCAGTCCACCAAGAACTGAAAACACACATGTCTAAATATTTATAATGGAGATGCTCCCTCCAGGTTCATTTCCAACAGCCGCTTCCAACGCTGGGTCTCCAAATGGCCAGCTCTTCCAGCAGAACTGTTTCCTGCACATCCATCTGCTTGCTCTCTCGCATAAACACACATCTCTCCTTCTAGCTATGTGGTACTGACTTCTCTTCACCACGTGCACGGTTAGTGGGGATGCCCTGCAG
>JAOXXN010000065.1:28591039-28606061 GCA_026770055.1 Myrmophylax atrothorax | reverse complement strand
CAGCTGAGGGCACTTGGTCTGTTCAGCCTGGAGAAGAGGAGACTGAGGGGAGACCTCATTGCAGTTACAACTTCCTCATGAAGGGAAGAGGAGGGGCAGGCACTGATCTCTTCTCTGTGGTGACCAGTGACAGGAGCCAAGGGAATGGCCTGAAGTTGTGTCTGGGGAGGTTTAAGTTGGGTATTAAGAAAAGGTTTTCCACTCAGAGAGTGCTTGGGCACTGGAACAGGCTCCCCAGGGCAGTGGTAATGGCATCAACCTGCCAGAGTTCAAGAAGCATTTGGACAATGCTCTTGGGCACATGGTGTGACTTTTGGGGTTGTCCTGTACAGGGCCAGGAGTTGGACTTCAAAAATCCTTGTGGGTCCCTTCCAACTCAGGATATTCTATGATTTTATGAAATCTCTATCATTGTCTCTGAAAAAACTGAAGTCATTCTTTCATATCAGGTTGTATCCAGCTCACATTGGAGGTGAGGAAGAGATCATCTTAAAGTGGCACATAAGTCTCTGAAATAAGGCAGATCTACATCAATTGTGTAAAACTTGTATCAGCCAAGATGGCACCAGAAGTTCATCTTCCTCTGGTGGGTGGTGGAAGGCAGCTGCTTCCCAAAATTTGGAACACAGTGTGCAGGTACTGTGTCCTGGAGGCAGCACAGTCACCTTCTTCAGATGGCCCACAGGTGATACCTCTGGGCCAGAAATAGTAAGCACCCCTGCCCATCACTACAGATATCTAAGCAATAAATGGCACTACAACTGCTGCTAGGAAAACAATTGATTTAAAGACAAAGAGGACAAATGAGGTAAATTCTGTAAGTGGTTGTTAACCAGACCAAAAAATAAAGGTTGGGTAGAAATGTGCTTGCCTTGCATATAAGGTGTACCCGATACTGTATAAGACATAGAGTTAATAAGATTCTGATTCTCAGGCGCAGTCTCTATTATCCAAAATACATCACAGCACACAAAAAAATTCAAATAGAGGTGACTCTCCCCTACTTTCTGTTGCTCATGACATTTTATCCCACAGCCACATGTGTCTTTTCACTGAGTGTGAAATGAGGATTCATCCTGCAGGCCATGCAGGAGGAGAGGACACCACCTACGCAAACAGTCTCTGCCCCAGGAAAGCTCAGACAAGCAGAGGCAGGCTTGTTACTCATGACCTTAATGCGAGAGAAAGGGCATTCTCCAGCCACTGGACATGTAGGTCCATGACTGTCATTTTGTCTGGAAACAATTTTAGCCTTTACAATGGCTTCACTAACATCCTGTCACTGCATCAGTTCCATGTATATATTAGTATAAAAAGGGCACAGCAGGCTCCAGTCTCAGTTTGCAGCACGTTTCTCTCCAGGAGCACTGCAAAGGGTGAGGGAAAGAGGGAAGTTTGTGAAAGTGCATAAGGAAAAGATCTCAGCCTTCAGAGGCTACACAACAACCTATTTTCTGAAGAAAGCTGTTATTGACACCCAGAGGCCCTGCAAGCAGTGCTCACTTAAAACAGAAGCTGGAAGAAGTCACCAAATAAAAAAAGTCAGGGACTGTTTTGACACTATGTAGCATCTGTGCATTTCCACAGTAACACCGAGCTTGAGTGAAATGTGAGGAAAACTCCAGGTTGGGGGCCCTCTACATGCAAGAAGAGAGGGCAGCAATGCCACCAACTCCTCTGGGCTGCACGGTCCCAATAGGAGCCAGTTCTGTCTTGCAGTCTAATTAGAAGGATGTGCAGACGCATCACTTCTACTGTGTGTCAGGGGAGTAAGAAGGAGCCTTTGAAACTTCCTAAAATGCTTTGTCTTCTGCAGAAAGAAAGAGAAGAGAAGCTCTAGAGAAGCAAGGCCCTAAAGGGCCATAGGCAAGTTTATGTCACGGCATCTGCTGAATGTAACAATACCTAAGGGAGAACCTTGTGTTTTTGTCCAAGAACTGTCTTTAACAGGAAACAAACAAGTGAAATAAGGGTTGGATGTAAAGGGGAGAACCTAGTATCAGCCCCTAAGAAAGAGGTCTACATACACAAGACCCTCTAGAGTCCATAGTTAAACAGAATTGCACACCTTTCCCACTGAGTGGTCCCTAGCAGCCAGATGTGGAGGTGTGGGCAGAGGCCATGCTAGTAATTCATACATTGTTACAGGGAGCTGGAGAGACAGAGAAGGGGCTGTCTCTGTTGGAGGTAGCCTTGTCCACTGCAAGTTAATGGTATGTTTCTGTGGAGCAGTCAAATGGCAATGCGAAGATACACATCCTAGAAGCCCAAAAAAGGCAAACAAAGCTTTAGGTCATCTAGGGGTATATCTGTATGCCATCAACATGCAGTACATAAGGGAATGAACACAGACTTCTACATGTACCCAGCAAGACTAAAATGTCTCCAATGCATTGAGAAGTGAATACATTCACCCATCATATGTGAAAACAGCAGGCACAAGATGGCAGGTGCCAGGCAGACCAGTAGGACAGCAAACAGGAACTGAGGCTGAAAGCAGAGAGGGATGAAATGGCTATGAGCCAAACCCAGGTTCATAGGCAGAATGAAAATTGAAATTTAGAAAAAAAAAGGCAAAACCAAATCACACTGATAAAGGGTTAGCCACACTATTTGCAGTTCATAACAACACCCAGTTTTGGCAGGATACACAGCAGGAAAAAAAGGCAGCAAGATTAGATATAATTTTCCCAGCTGGAGGGGACAAAAGAGGCGGGGGGGCTTCCTTCCTCCAGCACATTTTTGAAAATGTGAGAAGACAAAACAGGTGTTGGCCACAGAATTCTTCCAAATACGTGTTAACAGTTGCCATTGGTGGAAGTGGCCTCAACAGGGTGAAGTCTTTGTTTAAATTAGGAAGAGGGTTGACTGGTTTCCAGAACTGATGGGAAGGCAAAGGTCTGGCTATTCTTGCTTCAGACCTCTATCCTCTGCCTGTTTATTCACCTTCCCTTCTGCACCTTGAAGCACGCTGATGTTCCTCCCAAGTTTCTATGGCAAAACTTCTGCATCTGCACAGTAGTTTAGAGGCTTGGGCAGGGGTTACTTAAATGAGGAACAGTGCTGTGCCGTGACACCCAGATGGGATGCTTGGGAGAATGCCGTAAATTATCAGGTTTCTTAGTACTGTCCATGTGTTTGCATAACTAATTAGTAGGATTTTGTATCACTGCAGCTGGTAAGAGGTGGATTCTAGAGATTGTTCTGATTTGATCTGTAGTTCTGCAGTTACTAAGTGCTGCAGGAGGCTGTACCACCACACCAACAGCCTCATTGCTGCTTCAGTGAAGGTGATGAAAAGACAGGACACCCTCTTGGCTCCTCTCACACCTGCAATTGAAGGCAGGTAAATTCATGGATACTTGATGAGAACATGAGAGGAAACCTTTGGCAATGTGTGACTCTGAGGCAGTTAGCAGCTTGTGAGGTGGAAGGCACAGATGTAGAGAAAGAGGGGTAAAAACCCTCTCCTTTGTGTCACAGAGACAGATGCTCTCTCTGTCACAGCAAGGGACCAGCTCAAACTCTATTTAGCCCAGAGACCTGTGCTTAGAGCAACTGATTCCAGTGGCAGTTGTCCTCAGGAATCAGGAAATAGACTGTGTAGTGCCCAGGAAATTACCTTGTTATTCTACTTCCATGCTCACTCCTTATCCTATGGAAAGCACCTGTTGTTACATGGACAAGTAAGGAGGCACGTACAGCACTATTTAACCATGGCCAAGGTGAATGAAGCTGCTCTCCAAGAGAGGCTTCACGGGCCCTACCCACAGCCTCCTTCCTTTATTGCCAGCCAGGTCTTATAAATAGTGGCAGCTCTGCAAAACCAACTTCCACAACTTTTGTTTTCTTCCAGAGGGCTCCCCTTTTGCCTGCAGGGAGTGTGAACCTGTGCCAGCTGGTAGCTACCTCTGGTGACTCCCCGTCACTGGTGAGGAAATAATTTGTAACACAGCCAGGTGGAATTGGCAAGGGCATCAGGAAATAAGAATTTGGCAGGAGCTCTGGGGCCAACACAGATCCTCATCACAGGTAGTGCCACCAGATCTTCAGTGATTCTACATGCCCAGGCTCCTAAATACATGTATACAGAAACACTGTATATGGGTACACGTGGCACTCACTCACGAGAGCTCCCTATTGCCCACCATGGCCTACAGAGGAAGATTAGCTCAGAGGAAGGGTGAATCACCAGTGTACTCTCTCTTTGTACTGTGTTCTCCCCAGAGATGAGCTAACAGAAGCATATGAGCCTATGTTCTCTTGTCTATTGTCAGAGCTTCAAATCAAAACTGTGATTAATCTGAAACTGTACATTTTACGTATTAGACCCCAGCTTACCTCAGTACTGTAAAGGTTTGGTGTTAACTATTGTGTAACATTGACATCCAAAATGCAAAATACGAGCACTGAAGATGACAGAACAGCTTTCTATAAAGAACTCTGCCAAGAGAAAAAAATCACTTTGCAACAAAAGGAAAAAGATCTGGTTACTAGTAACAGAACAAAGATTTAATATTAAATCTTCTTGATCAGTGACTTTTTTCCCAGCACTTACCGAGGCAACTCCTCAGTCTATGTGCAAGTGAATGTGCATGTGGGTGGGTGCACAAGGGGGTTGGGGGTGCAGCCCTGAGGGCAGAAATGGACAAGACAGAGCTGGACCAGACCACACCCTGCTGCCCAGTCCATCCCACAGCAGGACCTGCTCCAGCTCAGCCAGTCCTGACACATTCTACTGACTCTTGAAATGAGAGCAGGGCAAAAGTTTGGCTAACAATTATTGCTGTTATGGTCCCAATTCTGCAGGCCATGAATCTGCAGTGAACATAACTGCTTACATATGCTCCCCAGGGAGAGAGAGGAAGAAGATACTCCAAGGAAAGCAAGAGCTCCATTGAATGTGAAAACCAGCCCGAGTGAAAACTCTCATGACCAATCAAATCAAAGCAGATGCTATTCAGTCTGTGATCCTGTTTGAGTGAGAAAGGAGAGTATCTCAAAGGACAGTTTAGGTGGGAAAAGGAACACAAGAAAAAGAGACATGGATGACCATAGCTGCAAGTCTGGTCATCTGTGGCAAAGGGCCTGGCAGGAGCTCTGACTCCAGGACAGAGGAGGGGGTTTTGGAATGGGAGACACAAGGAGTGAAACACAAGAGAAAGAAGAAATACAAAAATGGAAGATAGTAGAAAATCCAAAAGATAGAGCTGGTAACAAGTCTTCCAGTAGGACATGGACATCTGAGTGACCAACCCTACCATAGCTCTGACTCTGAAGAATGAGGGAGGAAGAGTGAGACCAATATTGTCTGAGTACAAAAGGAGGAGATCTCAGGCAATGGCTGTCTGCTGGACCTTTAAATGCTGATCCCTTCATTTTGCCTTTGTATTGCTTTCAATATGGTGAACCAAGAGAAGAGACCAAATGCTTTGTCCTGATTTATTTGTTAACTTGTGACAGCAGCGTCAGTGCTGGGGGGACAGGGCCAACATGCATAGGGTCATCGTTTTAAGACCTGTATTAGCTGGAAGCACTAAGCCACCTTCATTATGTGTTTTGAGGACAGAGTTATTTTGAGACCTGAAATAAAACAAATGAGAGCTTTTTTCCAAGGCTTATATATTCTTGACTTCAGATTCCAGCCCTTCTACCAAAGTTGTCCATAAAGCAGGCTGCTGTTCCAGTTTGGTGGGAGGAGCTTTTGCTGTCAATGCCTCTGCTTCAGCAGTGGTCCAAACTCAGATGTAGCTGCACCTGGTTCCTCCTGCAGCAGCATCTTTAACTCATGTTCTAGACAGAAACTGTTACTGAGCATGTGATACTAAAACTGAAATGTATTTTAATGGCCACTAGAAAAAAGTGGCCAATATTCAGGTTACCCAGAATGAAACAGATGGACTAAGCGTTTCTCTGATTTTGTTTAGCAAAGATAGCTGGGGAATTTACAGTTGGGAAGAAAGGATTTTCACTTTCTTAACCAACAATGGATGGTTTGCAGCCAGTCTTGCTGACAGTGTTATTCTCATTTGGTGATGACAGCCCAAAGAAAGCAGCTTAGTGTGGCCTGGAACGGCCTCAGGAGAAAGTCACATGCTGGGTGGACTGTGTTATCAGCTCCCTAAAATGGGCTGGTGATAGAGCTACAGACTCTGCAGACTTCCTCCACTTCACACAGCAGCAGTACTGGGTTCCAGCGGGTCTCTTGGCAGCAGATAAAATCCCAGCTGTTTCATATTACCTCCTACAAACTTCTGGTTAGAGAAATAGCCACATGCAAATGGCATATTCCTCATTCAAGAGGGGGTCTCCAGCATCTTGCTGGGGCTGAATTAGATCCAACCAACAGCTTGCTGAATTCAGTAGGTTGTCTTTGAGGCTCAGCTGCCTCCTGGCAGGCTCTGAGCACTGACTCAGGGAGAGTATATAAGCCCAAGGACACACAAGCCAAGATGCAAGGCCTTTCATGGGGTCCTTTAGATGGCCTCTGGCTGAGTGAGATATGGGGGCTGAGCCAGGATGCTCAGAAAGGGCCAGGTCTCAGCATCAGCTGAGCAGAACAAACTTGTGACCCTTTTGTAGTCCAGAGGCCAGGCTTTCACATCAGCTCCACAAACTGCAGGGGTGGGTCACAAAGACAGGGCTGACCTCTGACTGGCATATCCACACTGCTAACAACCCTCATGGGTTTTGACTATCCCAGTCTTTGATGCTGGGACTGCACTGTCATGCTGAGGTAGAGGTAGCCTAAAAAAAACCCTTCAAAAGCCCTTTAAAACCTGACTAGTAAGGACCCCAAACATCAACAAGCAAACTGTAAAAATCCATGAGGTTTTTGAAGCTCACATGGCTCAGAAGGGCTCAGCTTATCACTTCTTCATGTTTGTGACCAGCAAACCTGCCTGCTGTTGTATCACACAGGCCTGGGCTTGCATATAAGTGCAGAAAAATAGTTATCTAGTCATTGTCCCAGCAAAATGGAAAGGCTGAGCAAGAGAAAAGCCTGCCTTGAGCATCACCAAACCCACATGTCACAACACCAACTCAAACTTAACTTTTCACCTTAACCTCAAATTGCTGTTCAACAGGCTGTCAGTCTGGGAGATTTGATTGAGGTGTGGAAAATTATTTCCATATAAGAGAAGATGAAAAGCTGTGAACAGGAATAGGGTCTGAATATGCAGATTACAGGAAACTGCATAGCTTGACTTTCAGATCAGTGGCTGGGAATACAACACTCTCAGTTAGGAAAATCTTGTTATTTATAGCATACACAGTCAAAAATCAAATCAACAGAAAAATGAAGAACCCCATGGTGTCATTAGTACTGATTCCCATTTTAAAATTAGCTCCATTTTTCTTTCCAAGTAATGCATCATTTTCTATGACATACGCTGTTGTTGAGAGACATCCCTCTTATTTTCAGTGTTCTGGGACAGCTATTTTCCCACTCTACCTGTTATTAGTCTGGAGTCTGATGTGGAGCTCTAGGGATCCTGGATGTTTACATCTCTGTGATGTCAGATGGACTCACATAACTAATGAAAGACGGCTGTCTAATAAAAGATGAGATCTCTCCTTTTCACTCATCATCAGTATAAACATGAAGTCCCTGCAGGGACTTCACAGTTCTGTTCACGATGAGCAAGTCAAGCCAAGCCATGTCATCTCATACCATAAATCTGAGGAAGTATCAACTCTGAAAACAGGACTTGAAAAAATCCTCAAGAGAGCATGTACATCACCCATTACCTGAAGGCAATTAGGTCAGATAAAGTGCTTCTGAGAGATGTTTATCTAACCTGTTATTAAAGGCCTTCTATGACAGAATACCACTGCCTTTTTAAATGGAAAGTTAGGAGACCTTTTACTAAAGCTTAAACTAAGTCTCCTTTCCAGTAATTTAAACCAATTGCTTCTTCTTTCAGCTACAGTACATATGACCAAGTTAGTCTCTCTTTGCAGCAATTCATAATTTTTGTGAAAGGCTCTTCTCTAGGACTGATCTTTCAGCTTCTGTCAATATTTCTGCAACTCAGCAAGTTTTCTGGCTCCTTGCTTGTTCTTTTCATTCTCCTCTGGATTTATTCCAGGTAGTTTACATCTTTACTGGAGTGCAATGCTGAAAGCAGGACAGTTCCCCAGCTACAGCCTTCCAGTGCAAGACAGAGCTGAAGCACTATTTCAGAGGTCCTGTATAAGACAGGCCTCCTTACATATTTGCTGCACTAGCAAGACATTGTTGACTCAGGTTCAAGTCTCACCCCAGACTGCTTTGACTCATCCTAGTTTTTCTTCTGCTACGTCATCATTAGGCTCTTTTGTACTTGTGCAGCTAAAACTCCTTACTGAGTTGCATCCCATGAGATTGGAAACAGTTTCCACAAAATCAGACATCACAATTCTTTTTCCACAGAAAGAACAGATCTGCATCTCTCTGCTTTTTAAAGGATACAAGTGGCCAAATTTTAAGAAGCAGCAAAAGTAAGATTCAGCATAAAGTACCAGTTCTTGGGTGGGGAAGAATCAATATACCTGCTCCACTTTTGTAATATTGTTAACAAGTTCTACAGCTGCACAAGCTCTTCAGTGCTTTAGCAGCTAAGGAAAACACTGGCAGTTGAGAGGGACAGTCTGTTGGGAGCATCACTCACAGTTGTCTTTAATAATGGAAAGCAACTTCTGCTCTTTTAGATTATCTTGCAGAGTCAGGCACATTCAGATCATCCATAATAAGCACAATTAAAAATGCCTGAGCAAGATAGGAACACTGAAGAACAATGGCACAAAAATCAAGTGTTTTAATTGAATGTCTGCTGAAAGAGGGCAGTTTTATATTAGATATAAGGAAGAAACTCCTTAATGTGAGGGTGGTGAGATACTGGAACTTGTTGCCCCAAGAAATTGTGGGTGCCTCATTCCTGAAAGTGTCCAGGACCAGGTTGGATGGGGCTTTGACCAACCTGCTCAACTGGAAGCTGTCTCTAAGGCTATATTCTTTGCTCACACTTGGTCACAATCACTGGCTTGAAAATGAATACAAAGCCTCAAAATTTGCTGAAAACAGTATTGTCATTTATGCACACGGAGCTGTGGTGCCCTGATTCTTGTTCAGGGACACTGAAATCCTTCAGTGCACCAGCAAAAAAGAGGCATTAAATCAAAAACTAAACCAGAAACTGAGATGTACTTCAGCCAACAAGTTAAAAAACTCCCCACAACTTCCAGATAGTACTGACAGATTCAAGCATGGCTTAAAAGACTGAAAGACAAAAGTCCCTCCTCCCAGGTCTCTGGCTATTTCTGGCCTGTGAACCAGATTCAAGGTATGGGGGAGCCTGGAAGATCTCTTTGGAGCCAGGGAGAGATAGCAGAACATGAGAAGAGGCTTTATCATGCATTTCCTTTATAATAGCCAAAATACCCTTCTGTTCTTTCTCATATATCCCAGAGAGAGCACAACTGAAGTGTGAAGAACTGTTAAATGGATTTAGTAATAGTATTGATCTTCTGTTGTTTAAGAAGGGACTCAGAGCTTAATCAGATCTGTTAGAAGTGTCTCATTATTTACTTTGCCAAAGGAAAGGATTAGATATCAGAGAAAGAAAAGGCCATTCTGCAGGCATGGGTTTGCTCTGCAGGATGAAAATCTATCCATTTACTCTTACCTGCATACGTATTTAAATAGGAAAGAATCCAAACAAATCTCCATGAGACTCTGCCTGGAGGAATTAGTACGGCAGCAATAAAGAGAGGTAGACTCAGCAACACAGCAAACCAGTCCTTAGTTTTCCAACACCCTGATTTAGCTCCATAATCTGGTCACATAAGCATTGATGGTAGAAATTGTCTTGTTGGTGACAGTCAGAGACAGACTGAACAAGTTTTCACCTTCTGAAGTGCGATCCTGCTACTGAGATACAAAGTGATGTTTACTTGCAGGCTGAACACATCTGACTGGGAAGCAACACTGAGAAAGAATAAATCAGAAACCCTCTAGTGATATTTTTACAGTCACCTCTGAGACAACAGAAAATTGTCTTATCACAGCATTGCCTGTAATGCCCCTGCCTCAAGAAACACTGAGATAGTTTAATTGCCTTGACACTTAAAGCCATAACTTCCCAATTGTAGCAGCTGTACAATTGGATACTCAGCATGAGCTGGGTCTACCAGCAGAGCAATGTATTTCAGGCTGAACATAAACAGTGACTTTGCAGTGAGATTTCTTTTGTAGTGAGAATTTTTCTTGCCAAAGTCTCAGAAATTATCAGGATATTCTAGGATAGGCACACACACATATATATACTTGCATGGTAACTATGATGAATAATCTGGTTTGATTTAGCTTGCAGCAGATACTTTAAACAGCTAATCCAATTCCATGCAAACTACACCAGTTTCTACTGCTGAATTCCACAAACAATAGAGAGAATTCAAGAACCTCTGTATTTTCCATCAAGGGAAAGATTTCTTATTAGTTCTCTTTTAAGTACTTTTTTTTTGGAGAGTTTTACTTAAAACACCTTGTTGTTTAAAACACCTTGTTGTTTAAAACAGGAAGCTTGCCAGTAGCTTACATTTTTGGATCAATATTGGTCTGCCTTGCTCAGCACTGTCATTGTACTTACACATCCTTATCCACAGCTGCATTTAGTCATGGATTTGCCATATCTCTGGCAGATTTGTAGCAAAATTAATGGAATGTTATTTGGGACATGAAGGTTTTGGACATCCCCTATGTCCCAAGTACATATGTGAGAAAAGGCAAGTGCACAAAACCAAATGATCAACAAAGGGTTAATTCATTCTTTCTTTCTTTTTTTTTTTTAACCATAAGAAATAATCTTCCAGGACAGAGATGGGTTAGCATGTGAGCAGGGTTTCTGCTTGGAACAGCACAGGCAGGCCAATGTAGCCTTCAAAGCACAAGGACATCGCTCTCTGAATCAGAGACAGTTTCAGCATGGCAAGAAAAGACACTGCCGAATTCTAAGAGAAACCTGAAAGCCACTGACAAAGCCAAAGCTTGTGCCAAAGTGGCACAGAGCAGCAGAGGGTGTGCCCTTCTGCCACGGCAGCTCCAGCACTGGAGAAATGCCCCAGGCTGGGGGCTGCTCCGAGGGCTGGCAGCGATGGCTGCGGGTGTGGAGGGTGAGGAGGAAGGGGAGCGGGAATGTAAATTCTCACTCCTTGTACAACCAGTGGATTTCACCCGGCAGTCACTACCAGAAGATAAATCTGGCCGAAAAGGAACATTGTTTTTTTTAGTGTTCCTATTAAGAAGGTGACAGCATTGGAAAGCTGCTATTTATTATTTACCTACACTGCAGTATGTTATATACTTTAGTCTGACATAGAGTCCAGTATCCCAGAGACATTTTAAGAAACCTGTACTTTTGAAATTCTGATGTAGATTCAAAAAGCTTGCAGAGGCAGGAGCAGCCAGCTTCTACAAATACATTTTCTGATTACAGGGATTCTATGTGGAGAGTAGCTTTGTCTAAAAAGAGAACTTTCCCTTTATGTTCAACTATCCATTTTGTACAATAATTGAATGTCTGCTGAAAAACTGCCCTGTTATCTGTTGCAATAAAAGGAATATGTTTGATCACAGCTTGGTTGTGCCCACTGAAATGCTGCAGGCCACAGTCTCAAGGGCAGAAAGCCTGACATGTTCCTTCTCAGAGCACCCCTCATTCATATAGAAATGTTTTGGGCCCCTTGGACATTTTGTCTCCAGTGCCAGAGCCCTTTCCTTCCTGAAGTAAAAGCCTTCAAGCTTTCACTGCTGGAATATTTTCAGAGGGAGGGGTACCTTGCGCTTTCTATGAAGTTTGTAACCTCCTTCACAGATTTCATGCTCTGTATTATATCCACACTCAATCACAAAAATAGGCAGCAGTTTTGATTTCCAGAGTTCAGTGTAAACCCTACTGAAATGGCGGGAGCGGGGGAGATGCTTGTATCATATCCTCTCTGCACTGCACCTTTGCATTTGAGGGAGGACCTGCCATTTTTTGAAAGCAATCTACTGCAGCACGATCCAAACAGCAGTTAAATGCTCTATTTTCCTCATTTGTCATCACATTTAATCTAAATCAAGTCTTACAGCCTAAAAACAGATATTCCTTAGAAGTGCAGATAATTAAGCACAAGTAAACTGCCATTTTTAGAACTGTATTTTATAATAAGCAAGTGTTATTCAGATTGTTAATATCATTAGAAGTGAGGAGGTAATTTTGGTTTTAAAAACCCCAATTTTTTTAGTGATGCTGAGAAGCATACCACAGTTGTTCTGTGTTGTACTCCAGTGACTGCTGCAATGCCAGCTGTAACACCCTCTTGGAAACTACAAAGAAAGAATGTGCTGTTCCGAGCTGGGTGTGGGTGTCTCCCCCAGCTCACTCACGCTTGGGTGCACATGTGAGAAAGGACATGAACGCACAGGCACAAACACACTGCAGAGGTATTTTATATTGCCCTCAACCTTATCCCACCTGCTAAAGGAGATTGTTGAATAATGGCCTCAGAAGCTCAGCGTGTAGCTATTCCAGCCTTTCCTTGGCTATTTGCTCCCCCACTGAAACTGATTTTAGTTCTACATCAGACTTGCTCTCGTATGGATTAACTGCATCAATTTTTCTTTTGAAATGGGTGACCCAATGACACCAGTAGATCCCTGGTCTCTCCCATGGCCCCTGCTCTCCAGCTCAGAGAAGCATGTGTCTCCTTGGCTCCTCACCAGTTCAGCTACTCACATCCTGCCCTCAGTCTTACCAATGGACAGTATGACTGGCATGCCAAACCTTTTACATTTCACTGTTCTTTGGTACAAAGAGCTTGTTTATTGGAGTGATGCCCAGAATATCATCTGTCTTTCACACATAGGTAAGAGAGGGCAAGGGCATAAGGAGAGAAGGAATTCAAACTTGTGTCGAAGTCTTGCCTCTTTCTTTCTCTCACGTGTGCAGGAGACTGTTATCTATCCCACCTACCTGTTAGCAGAGGTCAGACATTACCTTCCTCTCCCTGTCCCTCACTGGAGCTAGAACAACAAAAGGACTGGGTATGAGAAGGATGTGTTCAGTCCATAGTGCCAATCAGAGGGTCATTAAATGAGATCAAGACTCAGGAATTAACACTGAGTAACTATTAGGAACACCTGGTACTTCACAAAGTGAAGACAGGACTTTTTTTCTTAGGTTGTGAGGAAAGCCTTGTTCCTTTCCCCACCAAAAGGCATTTTGCTATTTTTGGTTTTTTGATAGCATTTGATGTTAAGCCACAGGCAATTCTATTTCCAGCCTCAGATCCTTTTCTGACATTCTGCTCTCACCCAGCATTTCCCTGCTCCTTTCATGTTGATAAAGCATATTCCATTTCTTCAAATCAATACAGCTTTATTTAGGATGGCATCTTTATAGAAACTGTATTCTCAAATGCCCGTGAATAACTCCAGATCATGGCCTATACCTGGGACAAAGTACTGCAAGCAGTAAATATTGCATGGAATGAAAACATTCAATCACACTTTATTTGTTTCACCAAACCTCATGTTATTGAGTCCTTACCTTTTCTGCAGCTCACAGATTTTGTATCTGCATACTTTTTCTCTCCCCTCAAATGCTAATGTTGCCCAGCTCTGTCTTTTATGTGGGTCTGACTACAGCAGCATAAAATCCTCAGGAAGGAAGATGTTCTCAATTAAAATACGTGTCCAGCCTATATTTGCAATGGGCATTTGAGATGCTCAGCGAGATAGATAGCTCCTTACCTCCCAGTATATCCAATCTCATTAGTTCTACCTCATTTATCTAAAATATTGCTTATTCAGAAGAGGTTCTGAGTGTTGACTCCAAATTATCAGCACTCATGTGTACCATGCTACTGTAAGAGGTACAAGAAGCATACACTGAAGGACTAGTACCTGACCCGAAAAGGACATTTTAAGGCCAGGCTTGACAATGTCTCAGGTCAGTAACATCATGAAAATGGCCACTCTGTAGTAGGAAGAGGATGAAAGGCACAGGTGGCCTCCTGGGGGGACACTAAAAGGGAAAATGATAGTTCTTCCCCAGCAAAGCTTCAGACCCTCTATGTCCTATCCCTATGACAACCTCCCAGCCCCTGCCTCCCTGTCTCCACACCCACTGATGCAGGGGTACCAATACTGACTTTTCCAGAAGCACCTCCTGTGTGCTCAGGATTGTCCCCCTGAAATGTGTGCAAAATAGAGTGCAAAATGGGAAGAAGAGCTTCTGGAATTAAGATTTGGTTGTTTTTATATGACCAGAGTGTGGGAACAGGGATTTAAAAGTAGGAACACATGCAGTGAAAACTAAAAGCAGCAAAGACTCCATGTACTCTGATCCCCAAATAATTTGGTTCCCCTCAGGACTCACTTGATGTCAAGGACAGGTCGCTAGTCCTGCCCACTAGCTTGTGTGGCAGATAGCCACCAGTCGCCAGCACCAGGCTGAACCCCTGGATCAGGTGGAAGCCCAGTGCACATCTCTGAGGGGCTGGGACACTCTGCCACCCCAACACCTCAGGGCTCAGCAAACACAGCACAGAGATCATCTCTGGTGGTGTGCACCAGGGAACCCAAGGCTCAGACTGAGTGGGCTCAGCACTGCAGTTCAGAGATGCTTCATGTAACACAGCACTGCTGAGGGCTGCTGACACTCACCGTGTATTTTAAGTTTCAACCAAGAGAAGTGCTTTATAACTCTGCACTCACACACTGATCAGTAACCTCCTTTATTAGCTAAAGCTTGCCCTGCAACACCACAACAAAATGTTTGACTGATCCATTGGGTAGAATGCAACATTTTCTTAGGAAACAATGATCAATCCCAAAAAGTAGCCTCAACTTCTGTATGTCATTTTTCTTCTTAATGGGCCATTAAAAGGCTCCTTCTTGTGCTACATTACTCAGTACCTTGCTATAGCATTTATCTCTTTCCTGCTAGTGCTGCTCTTAGAGCATCCCGTGCTTCCCTTAGACCTCTAGAGACAT